>CM053770.1:429269321-429328124 GCA_028658325.1 Potorous gilbertii | reverse complement strand
AGAAGAGAGGGCAGATTGGTGATAGGGGAAATTAGAATGCTTAGTGTACTGGGGTGGGAGGAGGGGACAAATGGGAGAAAATGTTGGAACCCAAAATCTTGTGAAAATAAATGTAAAAAGTTAAATAAATAAATTTATATTAAAAAAAAAAAGAAAACCCCAAATGAGGTCACTGAGTCAGATACATTTGAAAAACAAATGAACAGATTGGAGTCTTATTGGAAGTTGGCTTTCAATGCCAAATAGAAGACTTGTATTTGATCTCTTTTTGGTACTGAATTGAATAGGATGGGAAAGGCCATTTTTTTGGTTATGAAAGCATTCTAAGAGAGAAGTTTCCAGAGTACTTTGGAGAACAGGCGGAATGATGGGAGCAGGTGAATGACCAACCTTGGTAAATCCTTTGAAGTTCACCACTCATTTTGTTGTACATAATCTGCCATGTTGTTTGGTTGTTTTGGAAGGCTCATTATTTTTAGACTTTCCTGAAGCAGGGGGATAAATCTATTTGCTCACAATCACACAAGTCAGCAAATAATGGAGTTTATCTTCTCTGGGCCTTAGTTTCTTTATCATAAAATGAGAGATTTAATTAGATTCAGTCTAAGGATCCACCCATTTTGAAATCTTACAGTTCTATAAATGCACTGCCTCTTGTAATGTCCGAGACCAGATGATTGCTGGATCTCATATCTAGTTCTAAATCCTAGATTCATCTTTATGCAGTAAGTCTCATAACATTTTGTTATGAAAACATTTTAAGCAAAACTTTTTTAAGTCCTAAAATTGGGACACTAGAGAAAATTAGGTGACTTAAATTGTCTGCTTCACAATGAACTATTTCTAAATAGAGTTTGATGTTCCTTTAAATATCTTTGCCCTTTTATTTAACTTAAACCCAACTAGTCAACTGTGGTTTATACATGCAAATAATTTGTCCTTTTGCCCTGTGTTGTTAGAGACCAAGTAGTGATGGACTGTGTATTGATCAAATAGCGCAGCTAAAGGGTTTCAATTAGGTTAGAAGTATATGTAAGAAAACAGAACATAATTATGTGTGTATTCCTATGTACAAGTGTGTATATATATACATATATGTGTGTGTACATATATATACGTGTGTGTGTGTGTGTGTATATTTATATGAAAGAGCAATGAGTTTTCTTAGTTAAAAGAGCTAGGTTCAGACTCTGGGTATGACACCAGGTTGTGAATCTGAGCAAGTTAACTTTGTTTTCTGACCCTCAGTTTTTTCATCTCTAAAATGAGGACAAGAATAACATCTGTCTCTCACAGGTTTGTTACAAGGATCAGATAACCTTTATAAAGCACTTAGCATAGTGCTTGGCACATAGTTGGCACAGTGTCAATATTTATTCCCTTCCCTAATACCCTCACAAGGTTGTGATGAGGCAAATACACAGCACTTTATTGTGCATCATTTTAATGCATTTTTCATAATCAGCTATGGAATATAGAATATTACATAGAGATCTCCAAAACCAGGAAGATTTGGATTCTAGTCCCACCTGTGACTCATACTGGTTATGTGACCCTGAACAAGTCACTGTCTCCAGGTCATTTTCTAAGATTATATTTAGAGAAAGTATCAAAGAGCATTGGCAAAAAGAATTTCTTTGCCTAAGAGTTCTCTGTAGTAGTGAAATCATAGATTCGGTGTCTATTTTCATATTGTGTTTTATTTGCCTTCCTCCTATGGATTATCTCAAATAGACTATGAGCTCCTTAAGAGCAAGGACTGTCTTTTGCCTTTCTTAGTACTCCTCTGTTTAGCATTGTGCCTGGCATAGAGTAGGTAGGATAGAGCGATATATCACTGGGTCAGGAAGACCTAAACTGAAATCCAGACTCAGGCAAATCACTAGCTGTGTTACCCTGGGCAAGTCACTTAACCTGTTTCCCTCAGTTTCCTTGCCTGTAAAATGGGGATAATGATACCATCTACCTTGTAAGGTTGTTGTGAAGAACAAATGAGAAAATGATTAGCACACACACATTTGTGTGTATATATGTATGTATGTATGTATACATATATGTATATGTATGTGTGTAGGTATGTATTTGTTGTTATTATTGGGTCCTTTTAGTCATCTCTGACTCTCCATGACACCATTTGGATTTGTTTTGTCAAAGATACTAGAGTGGTTCGCCATTTCTTTCTCTAACGCATACATGCATGCATATATATATATATATATATATATATACATACCTATACCCATAAAAATAAATGTTTCTGTGCATACAGACACATATGTATATACATGTGTTATACACACATGTGCGTATATAAATATATAAGCTATCATTATTAATAAATGCTTATTGACTGACACACTGGCAAATTCCATGAGGGCAAGGACTATGTCTTATCTACACTCTTTTTCTCCCTGGGTGTGATCTCTATAGAGCAGGCACTTAATTTTTTGCTGAGTTGAACTGAATCAAATGTGTTAGGGGCCAAGCTCTGGACCACCCCCCGGAAGCTGCCTCTGTCCTCAGGGAGCTGGCTCTGCCCCCAGGGAGGAACATGGGAGGGGCTCTGGCTGGGGATATAAGGGGCTGTCAGGGAGGGATCGAGAGAGAGAGACGCCATTAATAAAGTGAAGTGCACTGGCAACCTCGGGTGTTCTGTGTAGTCATTTCCCCTCCGGAGGAGTGGTAGCCCTACCACATGCTGCAACGTGGTAGGGGCTGGAGTCTGAGGGCCGACAGAGATCCAGGTTCAGATCTTGAGGTAAGGTTCCAAAGGGAGACTTAATGTAGCAAGTCCAGGACATTACAAAATGTTCTACAAATATGAATTGGTGTTATCACCATTTTGTTAATCAAGTTATTTTGCTTGGAATAATTCCTAAATTTCATTTCATTTATATTTTGTCAAGCTTCAAATGTATGTTCCATGAACTAAAAAGATGTCGGGTAGAAAGAAGGGAACTTATCTAAGCCACAGAAAGCCTGGGTATTGTTGCAAAGTGCCATGGAAAACACTTAAATTAGCATTTTGGTGGGCAAGGGTTCTGCAACAGTAGTACAGCCAAGAAAGAAGAATTGTCTTTGGAGCTTATAGTGGTGCTTTTTTTTTTCTAAATTGAATTTTCAAGCCAAATAACATTCTTTAGGGAAGAACAGAATTTGCAAGATTCTGTATTCAATTTCATAAGCATTTACTTATGGATTTGATACATCTCACCCTAGAGACAGTTATACTTTAATGGTGAGTGAAATGATCTACTACATCAATTTTGCTGAAAGCCCTTTAGCATCAAAGCAGAGAACTGTATACATTGTAAATTTTTATTTTACTGAAGCACCAACAACTTCCATCTTCCATCAACCAGTACTTCCATGTTGCCATGTGTTAAACTAGAAATGCAAACAATAGTTGTATGAAACGTACCATCCATTTATTCCCTTTGACTTCATGCTCATGAAATTTGGTAAAGTAAAGTAAAACTGCATTAATGAAGGAGGCATGGGAAGTATAGTGTAGAATGTTTCTTTATGAAAATATTCAAAGAAAGCAGGTTCATGAAAAATCACAGAATATATCATTTTAAAGCTGAAAGGGACCTTGTAATCAGGTGCAGTTCTCTCATTTTGTGAACACTATTGTTCAGTCATGAACAACTCTTCATGATGCATGGATCATACCTTCCAAGGGGTTTTCTTGGCAAAAATACTGGAGTAATTCACCATTTCCTTCTCCAGGGGATTAAGGCAGAGATTAAGTAACTTGCTCAGGGTCACGCAGCTACTAGGGTCTGAGGCTGAATTTGAACTAAGGTCTTCCTGACTCCAGGCTCAGCATTCCATCCAGGGCTCCCATTTTACAGATGAAAAAACTAAGGCTCAAATTAGTTTATAAAAAGAATAGATTATTTAACATTCAAATATGCTGACATTTGAGGGGTAGCCTCCTTGCTACTTTCTTCTCTTACCTCTCTTTTAAAAAAGGATCAAACTTTATGCAAAATTGTGAAGTGAGCTAATTCTATTCTAACCTCTGCATCAAATTGGACCTGGAAACTGACATGACAAATGTTCGCCTTGGAGTCCTCATTCCCCATAATCATTTTTATGCCTTGTTTTGGTTTCACCCAGGAACTCCCTGGAAACATCAGAATTTGTTTCATGTCTGTCTGATTGAAGCTCACTTGCAAGTACTTTGACTAACAAGATATCTATGTAAAAGGCAGGTTACTTAATGCAATGGGAAAAAAAAATCAGAATGAGATTGTACCTGAAGCACTTGACAATCAGGAAAATTTCCTTCACTGCATTCTCCTTTCTGAAAGACCTTAAGTAATCCTTTCCCAAAATCCCATCTTCTCTCTGGATTAATACAGCTCATATATTACAGTGGTTAATAGGGGTCCAGTTTGCTCCTCAAGTCATGTAGTTCCACCCCGGTAGACTCTTTCCCTTTGAGGATCATGGAAAATGGGTACCCATCATGATGACCTCTCTCTATGTTCTTGTGACAGTCCTGCTTCCTCACCAACAATCAATCAACAAGCCTTTATTAAGTACCTGTTATATGCCAGGCACTGTGTTACCTATACAAAACCAACATAATTCCTACTCTGAATTCTATCAGAAGATACAATATATAGATATATTGATAACCATAAAAGAACCCCACCACCTTTCTCTGCTTCTTTCTTCTCCAGGTGCCTTCCTTCTATGTTTCCACAATGGTTCTCTGCACATTTCCTTTCTAACACTTATAAGCTATGTAACCCTAGCAAGTGACTTAACCACTCAGCCTCAGTTTCCCTATCTGTAAAATGGGGATAATGATAGCACCTATGTCACAAAATTGCTGTAAGGATCAAATAGGATAATTAAAAAAAACTTCACAAACTTTAAAGCAAAATGTTAGCTATGATTATGTCAGTTATTAATTAGGATAAACTAATACAGATTAATGTGCTAATGAAAAAGGTCTACTCCAGGTTAGCGGTGAATTTTAAGGGTGGCTACTCCAAAACAATGTCATTTTTGTTGTCTGATTCACAAGTGCATATATATATATATATATGTATATACATATATATACATGTATATGTATATGTATATGTATATATATATATATATATATATATATATAAATATATTTAGGGCACTTCAAGCTTATGGGGAAGATTTGTTTTTCTTGTCTAACCAACTTTCCAATATTCCTCAAATTATGCTATATTGAATATACAGAGAGAGTAGAGCTGGTTTGATTTTTTAAAGAATTTTATGAACAGATTTTGGCTTAGAAAGGATTTGTAAGAATAATGTGTAATTATCTCATCTGTATACAGATTAAGGGTTGCTGGCTTTTGTTTACCTATAATTATATCACAAATTGAAACAGTAGCTTCTTTAAAAATTTAATAGAACCAAATGAACAATTATTAACAAATACAAACATTCCATTATACAAGAAAGGACAAAAAAGAGAATTTTATAGGAAACTATGAACTTGCGTTGCACAGTTAGTTTTTGGTATCAGTTAAATATATAAAGTAGGAACAAAATTAGCATCTTTGTTTTCCCTTCTGATGTTCTAGTTTTCTGTGCATTTTTACGGTTTTGCGATGCTCTTTACTTTCTTCTTTTTTTCATTTTATTTTTCTTTCTTTCCTTTTTTTTTGAAGACAATAAGGGTTAAATGTCTTGACCAGGGTCACAAAGCTAGTAAATGTCTGAGGCAGATTTGAATTCAGGTCCTCCTGACTCCAGGGTCAGTACTCTATCCACTGTACCACCAAGCTGCCCCCATCTTAGTAATTTCTAATTAAATTATTGCTGCTGCACCTCGAAAGGAAACGTTCCCTTAAAAAAATAAAATGTAAAACAAATCTGCCTATTGGGTCTGTCTGAAAATGTGTCTCATTCTGAAATTCCTATCTATCACTTCTCTTCCAAGAGGCAGAAGGAAGCCTTCATCATCAGTCTTCTAAAGTCATGACTGCTTACTGTGTTAACCAGAGTACAATACTTAAGTCAAAATGACTCCTTATTGTTTGGAAGAGTATGAGTAAATATCCCTCTGACAATCTTGTTTGCCCTATTAATGTGTTCAGCAGATACTTTTTCCCAGAATTATTATAAAAGCAAACCCTAGTATAGGTCCCTCTAAATTACATTTGACTATTAAAAATGCCCAAATTAACTACATAGGACCTATGAAGATATTATCTGCATCGAGAGAAAGAAGTGATAAATATCTATATATCTATCTATCTATAACTATAGATAAATATAGATATATGTATAGATATGTATAAGTAGATTTAGATAAATGTGTGTATAGAATGATTTTACACACACATATATACATATTTGTGTATATTGGTAGTCTCATTTAGAGTAGGGGGAGAAACAGAAGGAAAAAAGCTACATGATAACTTTATTATATATTTAAAATGAATAGCAAATTTTTCATAATAGATTTGCAGTTTCATGTGCAATCATCTTTTTTTTGTCTATTCTATTATGGAAAAGCTCTTTTCATTTCTTAAGATCAGAAATATATATATGTATGTATATATATATATGTGCGCGTATGTGTGTGTCTGTGTGCCTGTGTGCATATGTAAAAAAGTTTCTGAATATTCAAATGATGAGTTCACTCTGTTTAAAGCATAACTGATGCATGAAAATCTGTATTTTTAAATCAGAAAACTAAAGGGATAATTATTTGCTTTAGAAAAGTTTTATTTTATTCTCAATATTTCATGAGCTCTCATTAGCCATTAGTTCGATGAAAACTAATTTCATTGGTGTATAACATTTTACTTATTCAAGAACCTGCCATAGTAAAGTAGAAAGAGAATTGGGTTTTATGCCAAGAGATCCCTGCAACACAAATCGTGACTCCATTATCTTCAACCAAAGTGGCCTTGAGCAAATCAATTCTAGGCAAGGCAAGATCAAGTAACACATATTTATTAAATGCTTTCTAAGTACCAGACAAGGTGCCAATCTTTGGGGGTACAAATATGTGCAAAAAAAAAGTTCTTGTCCTGAAGGAGCTTCCATTCTAATAGGAGCATGATAACAAATAAGAGAGAGCTGAGAAGGAACTGGGTTCAAATTTGGGGTGGGGGAGGCAGTGTCCTGAAAGTCAGAGGTGGAGCCAAGATAATAAAGACTGGGGAACCTGGACCCCTCCACCAAATGGAGGTCCCAAGAGGATCTTACCAATGGGAGAAGGGGGTCAGTATGATGGAAAGATTTTCCTTAGGAAGAAGGACCCATGTACTGAGGGAGGTACCAGGATGAGATGTGGAGTCAGAATCAGAACAAGGAGAGAAATGAAGGCTGGCAGTCCCTATCCTTTCCACTAATAGAGACCCCGGGCTCCCCTCTTGTAATATGAGGGAAGCATACTCTATAATCAAAGGTATCTTCAGCTCTAAATCCCATAATACTTCTTTCTAGGAACAAATATAATATAAAAAAGTGAGATATGCCTATAGTGGTACCCAAATTAATTATGACTGGCTATTCATAACTGTATGAGTAGTATAATTAAATCAATTATAACTTTACCTCTATGAGAAATCGGTTCAAAAAAAATCCCGAAGGAAAAGAAACTTGAGACAGAAATGTAAAAAGTATCAGACACCAAATTACTTAGATTATTTTAGACAGATTAATAATTGTGTCTGGAGAATCATACTTTAAAATACTCAGAGTGTAACCGTTTGTGTTTGCGTGTGTTTAACTAACTTTAGCTAAAAGCCAAGCTTTGTTTAACAATGCCAATGAAATGAAAGCAAAATGAAATTTTAAAAGCACTCATTTCATTCAGTAAGAGCTTTGTGAATGAAAGCAAAGAGCCACAATCCCTGGGGTATTTCTGGGGCTGCAGAGGGAGCTCATTTTGATACACCGCTGACATGCTGCTGCTCAAACTGTCAATTGGACAGTGATTTGAGAAGGCAGAAAGCTGGGAAGAAGGATAGGCTTCCCCAGCTGGTGCTCAAAATGACCCAAGGCTTACATTCAGACGTGTATTCATGCCCTCCCATCATTATTATCAAAGCTAAACTGGCAGGACCAGTCCTACCAACATCCATAGCGCATATGTTGGTCAACTAATCCCTTTCAGTCTCTTACTATTTTTTGATTTCTTTCCCCTCAAGCCTTACCCATGATGTTCACTTTAACCTTATTCTTCTTTATGGTGGGAACAAGGAACTCACACGGTGTGATTTGCCCTATGCCTGGCACTGGCCAGGTATGGCCCTGGCAGGAAAGACACTCAAAAATCCCTAAAAAGGAAGAACATAACATTAAGATTTATGACTTCTGTTATAGCAAGAGGTCTGGCAGGAAACAAAATCAGCAGTTAATCTGCCAAGCAAAAAAAACGCAGCCCTTTTGTTGGTTGTTATGAAGCATTCGGCTGTTTTATGGTGGGAGTTCATCAAATTCAATACATTTTACATGATTGCAAATTTCTTAAAATATGAAGAAGCTATAATCATGGAACAATGAAGGACGGCATTGCTTTGCAATAACAAAATGTGTTATTCTGCTGTAAATTTCACGTTTTCCTTTGTAATAGTAACAAGACGTAAAATGTTATCAATGCAATTTTTAAAAATATAAATGAATATGTATGTTTTAATGTGCATATGAAAAGGTAATAAGTGTCTTATCTTCTTTCAGGGGGCGAACGCCTAGCATATAAAATACAACCTTCTGTGCAAAGGTATCCATGAATGTCTGTGTTAATTTAACAGAAATTATCCATTATTCCTCCCACCCCAGACAAGTAAATATCCCACAATAAAGGTACAGAGCAAGAACTGACTGCCTCATTACTTTTTATTTTTGCTTAAGCTTTGTTAAATGCAATCTGAGACAGAATAGCTCTCTTGAATGAAACACAAGATGACACTTGGGATGTGGCAAGTGTGCTCCAATCATCAGAAGTTGGGCAAGGCTGATGGGTTGCTCTGCCGCTTACTGTAGAAAAGAGCATGACCTTATCAGATTTTGCGAGCACATGCCAAAAGCAACCAATGGCACCATCAGATTGGTAGTTCAATCTTGAACAGGAGCGTTTAATAGCTGGCAAGCACTTGACATGCTGTGCCTGTGTATGTATGTATGCATGTATGTGTGTGTGTATGCATGTGAATATGTGGTAGAGGCAAATGCATGTATATAAATATAAATACACATTTTATATTTTATACATATTTTAAATATTGTGAATATACATATATAAAGTGTGTGTGTGCACATGTGCATAGGTGTGTGTGTTTTTAAAAGATCACAGGATTTAGAGATGAAAGGGACATGGAGACTGTAGTCTAGACTTCTCATTTTAGAGATAAGCTAAGATAAAATATATACATATTTTGGGAGAACATGAATCCATTGCTAAAAGACGACTGATGCATCCAAACTAAGTTATTTACCAGCAAATAACTTATTTCCAGTTCACAGAAATACATCGGGGAAATTTTTATTTTTTCTGATTAAAGCTTTACATCATCCCTGCAGATCCTTTTCTATGCAAACTTTCACTGCCTCATGGCTAAACTACCCTGCCCCACCCTTTCCTGTCCTTAACTTCTTACTACCAGCTACCTCCTCCCTCCTCAGCCTCTACGGAGGTAGTAGGTAGGGTCTGACTTAGGTCCTTTCTTTGCATCTGACCATCTTCCCCTAACTCTAAATAATACTAAATAAAAATAATAATTTTGTACCTGATAAAAAAATAAATTCCTAGTTTTGCTTCTGCTTTGCTATAAGCAATAATTATTCTCTACATACAAAATCTGGGACATAATGATAATTTGAAGAATATTTACTTTTTTTTTTATACCTAAAGTACATCAATACTCTCCCTACTTTCCTGGGCATGGGGGAGAGTCATTTCTCTGTCTGCTACCATCCCTGCACCTGCCAGTCCCACCCACCCTTCCCTACAGATGGCATAGTAGTCTCTTACATTTGTAGTCTCTGTAGAGGAAAAGTCCTACATTCAGGCTTCCAGGAGCAATTAAGAATGGGCCCAAATGGAAAGTGTAGTCTTGAATACAATCACGAAGAGGAAAGAATATTCATGCAGCTAAGAGAGAGGGGAGACAATCACTTGCTAGAAGTGATAACGTTGTTTCAGGTGCCATAGTGACTTTGTCCCATACCATAGTTGGCTTTTGTTGGTTTTTTCTTGGCTCTATGACCAGAGTTGCAAGATTGGAGTTGAGAGAAGTCACTGGAGAGGGAAAACAAGATACATTCATAGACACATTTTCATGCTGAAAATTATTAGTGGTAGGATTGGGACCATTTTGTTGCAAAATAAAAGGAATTAAGTCTAGTTTTGTATTAAAAAGTTTTGTACATATTAAGTAATTTTATACCTACACTGTTACTTACTCTTTCCTGGTCTCAATTTCCTCATCTGTGAATTGTTCTGTGAAATGAAAAAGGATGTCTTGGCACTGGAGGGAGACAGGAAATGCCTCACTCTCTAAAGGAGAGACCCAAAAGGAGGAAGGGAGACAAAGGAAGAATCACTGCCAAAAAGACATGTGAAATGGGAGAGAGGGTTTGAAGGAGCTTTCTGGGAATGGGTATAACCTCAGCAATGTAGGATACTTGGTCATCTGAAGAGGTGGTGTTACCATACATATAGACACTGAAGGAGAGAAGAAAAGTTTTGAAACAGCCGCCATTAGGATTGAAATGAAGAGACATTGAAATGAAGAGACAAGGAGGATGGTTCAGCCACTATGAGGGTACCATTGAGGTTCTGTGTTAGTTGGAATTTTATCATTTTCTCCACTGAAGTTCAGGAGCTTATGAGCAGGAATGAGAGAAAAAAAATGGAAGGGTTATTTAGAACTGGGGTTTAGCATAAGGATCTTCAGGGAAGCAAGGGGGTCAAGCAGAGGCTCATGAATTATGGAAGTGGCCTCCATCAGCTAAAGACTAGATAGGAAGGTGAAAACTAGAAGAGGGGTGAATCACGAATGGGGAAAATAAAGAAGGGTCAAAGAATCAGAGGTTACAATTAGAGCAAAAAGAAAGTTTAGTATAGGTGAGGGAGGATGAAGGGTAGGGAGATGAGAAATTATGGTCAAAGAGTGAAGTTTCCACAATCAGGATCTTAGCGATAACTGATTTTTATGGCATGGTGACATCTAAGATGTGATTATGTCAGTCTGTAGCTAAAGTGGGATAGAAAAGAAAGTCAGTGGCCTTAAGTAGGCCACTGTGCGGTCTGGGTAAGAGAGGATTGGTCAATGTGAATGAACAGTGACACCTCCAAGAATTATGACAGGTAAAAAGACTTTAAAATAGGTACTAAAGTCATTGAAAAAGTAGAGAAAATAACTTGAAGGGACAGTGGATAATAGCAGCAAGGATGTGGCAAATGATGGCATGGTATATGTGGATTGAATGGACTCGAAAAGGGTATTGAGAAAGAGTAGTACAGGAAAAATCTGGGAAAAACATGTGGGGAGCAGGGAATTTGCCAGTCCCAAGTCACATAAGCTGGCAACTGACTTCCTCCCTTTTGACTTCACATAGCTCTTTGCTTGCTTTTATGCAACATGCATTATTTTATACTATATCTATATACCTCTATCTCTATTATAAATATATATGCATAATATAAGTATATATGTATGTATGTGTATATATGTACATACATACACACCCATATATATGGAATAAGGAATATTATATATAATATTCCTTATATATACTAGAAGTACCATGATGACTTTTACTCAATCTAATGAAAACTTTCTATCTTCCTCAGTGCCCAGTATAGTGCGTTGAATGCAATAGGTTAGGGGAGAAGTATCGTATTAGAAGAATGTACATTTCTTGAGGACAAGGAATATCATTTTTGTATTTGTATATCTAGTACCCAGCAGAGCGCCTGGAACATTGTTAAGTAAGTAATAAGTACTTATTGATTGACTGATTGGATTGAATTCTGGAAGCAGGTTTTGCTTTAAATCCTGCCTTCGACAGGATAAAATCTCTTAGTCTTTTTTTACCTCAGTTTCTTCAGCTGTAAAATAAGGTTCATAATAGTAGCACCAACCTTGAAGGGTTATCATGAGAATCAAATGAGATAATGTAAAATTAGCTTGAATACTTTAAATCATGTGCTGTAATGTTTGATGAATTGAATTGAATTGAATGTTATGCTTCCTCAGGAAGAAAAGCCAAGTAGAGAAAAAAGGGAAACAAATTACTACTGAAATAATGCACTATGATTAAGAGATACTCTTAAGGAGAAAAATGAAAGGAATTTTTACTAAAAGCTTGTAAACTGATCATAGGAATAGTGGTCTATATATTTATTTGACAGTCAATAACGGTTGTGACTAAATAGCAGCAAACACCTGGATGAAAAGTAAAACATTCCATCACCCAGATGTTTTTTAGTAACAAGTGGTATTTACTGAACACTTACTGTGTACCATATACTGAGTATGTTTATAAATATCATAGGAAAACATAAAATGCAAATGTGGATATTAAGATAAAATTGAAAGAAATATATTCATTTCCAATATGTTGTAGAAAAATAGTAAGAATTTAATAAAGTGGAAAATTTCTGTACTGAATGAATGTGTTTATATAAACAAGCATAGGCATCTTACATTTTGATTTTTCCTATTTTGTCATAAAGTCAGCAGACTTTTATATTATTAAATACATTTGTTGGCAGAAAACCAAACTATAGCAAACTATTCATGCTAGATCACTGCCTAAATCAAGCACTGAGCCTATAAATAGTCTTCTTTTTTCTAATCCTATTCAAAATCAATTTTGTTAATTTCTTGTAATATGTTTTTAAGAGGTTTTTTTAGTTCCCTACTCCTTTGCATACCACAGGAGCAAAAAGGAAAAGACAACTTACAAAAGTACACTAAATATACATTTCTTCCATTGGAGACATACTTACAATATAATTAATTAAGGAACATTTTTTGATAACACATGGCACTGTGTTAGGTGCTCTGAAATTATAAAGACAGAAAAGGACATAAAGACCCTAAGAAGGGTCTCATCTCTCAATGAGTTCACAGTTCTCATGCAAACAAAGGAAATGTATTTTAAAAAAAGAAATACATATTAAAAAGTCAAATAAAAAGTAAAATATGAGTGCTCTTTGAGAAAAGAAGGAGAAATCATTTTAGGACAACATGATCAAAAAAAAGTTAACAGAATGGTAGGTCATAAGCTAGACTTTGAAGGACATTTTAGAATCTGAAATCACTTGAAAGTCAATAGTTCCCACCAAAGATTGTTAAAAATTGACAGCCATTTTAGTCCTTACACTTTTATTTAAAAAAGATTTCCAAGATATACTCACAGGAATAAAGTTCCAAAGCAATTATTTCAAGAGATCTCTAGGATCAGAATGAAACAAAAGTCAATTGTTAAGATTCCACCAAATTTTTTTCCAATGGGAATGTTTCCTTTCCAAAAGAATGAGTCAAATTATAGTGATGAGTAAGAGTTGCAAGACTGGCAACATCATACAGAATTACAGAATCAAAAAAAAATGAGAGTTAGAAGGAAACGCAGTGACTATCTAGTTCAGCCCATTCAAAAAAAGAATGCCCATTTTGTAATGATGGAGATATTCAACCAGTCATCATTCACACTGTCTTTGGAATTTTCAAAGAAGGCTAAACCCAACACTGCTTGAGGCATTCCACTCCACCTTTGGACAGCTCCAATTCTCTGGAAAATTTTCCCAAAATCAAACCCTATATTTGCCTCTTTATAATTTCTACTCCTTGTTCCTGGTTCTCCCCTTCGGGGTCAAACAGAACAAATCTAATTCCTCCACCCCATGACAATCAGTAAAATATTTTTATTTTCCCTACCTCAAAACTTTTCTCCTCCAAACTAAACATTCGCAGGTCCTTCAACAATTTTTCATTAGATATAGATTCAAGGCCGTTTAACTGGTTGCCTTCTTTTGGTCACTCTCCTCCTTATCAGAGTTCTTGAACTGTGACCCTAAAAACTGAATACACTAATCTATATGGTGTCTGGTGAAGGAAGAACATAGTAGAACCTCCCTATGTCTAGAAATTATGCCCTTCTTAGCACAGGCCAAGAATATTTTAGTTTTAAAAAAATGCCACAACACACAGCTGAATCATATTGAATTTGTAGGCTGGTAAAACTCTCAGATCTCATTTTTAAAACTGCAATCTAATAAAACATCTCCAATCTTGTAAATTACAAAGTTGATTTTTTTATACCAAAGTATAAAAATGAACATTTATCCCTATTTGATTTCATCTTCTCAGATTCAGTCAAAGGCCTGTCAAGATTTTACCTAAATTTGGGATTTTACTTGTATGAAATATCAATCTTATTTATAGGTCCTCAAATGATTTTTCTCAAGGATAATTCTACAAATAAATGATATTTTTCCACCACCATAAATACACGCTTGTGTTGTTATCGCTTATAGTAAAACAAACAACTATAAGGCAGCTCTTCTAAGCTTTTAATACAATCTGTTAAAGTAAAATTTTGATTAACCTGAAACCTAAATGAATTCAATAAATAGAAGAGAAAATAACCTTTGTCTTTCTCATGATGGCATTTTATTTATGTAAAAAGCCAAAAGTTGCATTAAAGATACAATGCTAAAAATGTTGAGATTTAATATACTGCTATCTTAATTAAAAAATGCTCAAAAAGTTCATTGACCACTATATGTAAGTATTGCCAGTCTTCCTGATAGTACTTTTTTAAAAATAGAATTTACATTTCAATTATGCTACAGGATGAAACAAGTGACTAGAGCAATATATCAACTAGGGCAAACTAAAGAAAGTGGTAGTTAAATATAATGGATGATTTATTTTTAGTGTCATTAATACATGTTTCTGCTGCTCTAATTTGATTTGTAAGTCTCTTCATTCAGGATTACAAAGGGCAGTCTGCCTGTCAAGAAAACCTCCTGTTGGGTGATTATGACTTTGAGCTCTTGCTGACACATATCCTGCCTAAATCTTGATGAGAATAAATCAGGAACCAGCAACTAACATACAACAACAGTCACATAGAAAAACTCTCATCAAATGTGTTTAAATGATTCATGAAAAAGGACAAAGAAGGGCTTGCCTTTAAAGAGATCATTTCAATGAAGATTTGGGATGGCTTTAGTATTTTTGTTTCAATCTAATATTTTTAAAAGTAAATTTTTTGATTTCTTGCTTTTAAAAAATTAGTTATGACCCTAAAATCATACATTAGTAGTATGTATTTTTGAAGGAGTTTTTTTGTGTTCTGTCACAAAAAAATGCATTTAATAAAGATGTAATTAGAACACAGTAATGTAGGACTTGCCTCCCTGCATGAAAATGAGTCATGATTCCATATCTCCTCGTTTCTCCTCACTATCGACACATGGGAGGGAGATAAGGGTGCTTTCTTCCTTTGGCAATTGAACGTTAGCAGAGTAAAACCTGTTATAGGGCCACAAGGCATAGAAAACTGCCATGAGAAGAAAACACTTATCTCCACCATGTTGATGTCCTGGGGTTAGGAAATAAGACCTATCCCAATCTTACCCAGTCTTGCAATAGCACTTTGCAAGTATTCTATTGCCAGCATGTCTTTCTCCCAGAATCTACCATTCTCTGCCATAATACCAGTACTTAACAGTAGCATAAATGGAGTATAGGTACCACATGCAGACCAATCTGGGGATCTGAACCTCTGGAGAAGGTACAGGATCAACAGAATCTCCAACTTTCTCATTTTAAACAAGAGAATTAGCAAAACTGCTGGAATTCCCAATTCAAAGCCTGTCAATAAGTGACACCAAAAGTTGGTTAGGATCTGATACATATAATCCATATGATAGATAGTATCATTACTGGAGAAATCTAAAGTGAATCATAGGAAAAAGAAAGTCTTCTTCTTAACTCTACAAAGGAAGTAGTAGTTCTTCTATTCTGGACCAGGAAGCAAATGAGGACATATTTTGAGAAATGCTAGTTTAGAAATCATAATTATTTCCAGGGTTCAGAACATATGTTGCCACTTGGCAGGCAAAATTAAGTATGCCTCTTTCATGTTCTCTTCAGAGTTCTGAATCAGAACCGTTCCTTAGAATTTGGTGGTTTGTATGTCCTTAAAGCCATTTTCTGTTGTGTTTTGCTTTTTAATGATAAATTTTGTCACTAAAACTTTGGTCATCATCAGAGAAATGTATAAGTTAATTCTCAGAAGTTTACAAACCTTGAGACCTTTAAGATCCTCAAACTTTCCTTAAATTCCCATTCTTTCATTTTCTTCTTCCTTTATTTACCCTGGAACACAGTTAATAAGCTAAGGTAAATATAGAAATGTGGAGGCTTCTAAAGCAAAAAGACTATCTAATATTTGGACTAGAAATTTGGAAACAGGATTAGGCAAGGACACCAAAGAAGGACATAGAAAAGCACACCTTTATTATTCAGAGACATTTGCCTTATACAAAGACTAGTTTAGAGGAACTATATTATGAACTGGAGTGGATATAAGCCATACACAGCAGATGTAAGCTATTTTTAAGGCATATTTTTGTAATGGAAATGGGTTTCAGTTTTTCAAAAATTTTTCTTTTTTTCCAGGGCTCTGAGAAGAAGACATACTTTTTTTGGTCAGAGCCACAGGTGAATCAGGAGTCATCTGAGGCTTGAAAAAAACGTGAGTATAGGAGTAATAAAAAAACTAAGTTATTCTGTCTCGCACTTATTTAGTTAGGGAATGTTTCAAGAAGGGCGTAGAAGTCTCAATATAATGGATTTAGGTATCATATAAGCTTTATTTTCTAGAGGGAAATTTTAGTAGCTTTACTAAGTAGTACTACTTTAGATATAAAAGGAATTGTGCTACACCAACTTTTCAGAAATAAATAAATTACAAACCCAGTAAAATTGTAAAACCTGAAAGGGTCATTTAAAAATAACCTAATGAAGTATTTCATTTGTGCCCAACCAAGGGATCACAAAATGCTGATATTTAATATTTGCATTTTATTGTCAGTATCTTTTGGTAGGGAGAAGTCAGAAGAATTTCCTCGCCATTAATGGTGAGTTTTTATCCTTTTTTTGTGTATTCAGCTTTTGCCACTTTCGCCCTCCACTATCACCTCTTACTTACGATTTAGAAAGATTCGTGCAGTTGCCAAAAAGGTGACAAAGAACTCAACTCTATTGTAACTCAGTGGAATTGTTGGTCTCTTCAGTCTGACTACAAGGCAGTAGAAAATGTCAACCAAAGCTCTTGAAAAGCATTTGGAATAAAAGTGGAAACAGTTTTCTTCTTAACTGTCATGACTTTCATTGCAATAAAAGCATTCAGCAATATACGAGTTATAGTTAGTACACTATAAAACATAAAAGGCTATTGGAAGACCACTGAAGAATCTTACCACTCAAGAGAAGAGCCATAACATGTTAGCCTCAATTATCAAACAATTAAGCATTTGTTATTTTTTAAAATAGGTGGTTAATTGGTGCAATGGCTAGAATATTGAACCCAAAGGCTGGAGGATCTGAGTTCAACTCCTATCTCACATACTTAGTAGCTGTATGACCCTGAGCAGGTCACATAACCCATTTGTGCCTTATTTTCTTCACCTATAAAACAAAGGGTTTAGATTTCATAGCTCTTAAATTCCCTTCAACTCTATATCTATGATCCTATTATCTTTTAAAATACTCTGTAAATCAAGTACAGTACTACCACTAGCAATAGTCAAGGTTGGTCTAGAAATACAATCACTTGAAAATACAAGTCAAAGTCAACTCTGCCAGTAATAGGAAAAAGGGCACCACAGTATAATGGACAAAAATTTTGCATTTGATTGAATTTCTTCCACTTTTATCACTTCTACCTTTTTGGCACAACCTGTTAAAAGATCCTGGGGGCAAGCCCTACCACTCAGACAAAACAGCTGGGTTACCATTGTTTTCAAAACACCTGGGAAACCTTGGGAAGAAATTGAGAACAGGGAAATAGAAGCTTTAGAGATAAAGAAACAATTCCTAACACTTAAAGCTATCCAGGAGCTGAAAAACTGATTCAAGAACTATGGATTTCCCCATCATATGAAGACTTTCATGTCCTTTTTGAAATGTTATCTAATTACACAAGTGTAGAATTAACTTATTACTCCTTTCCCATCTTTAACCTCAGTGACTCCTGACTCTTCACAGACCTTTATTTTGAATTGAATTAAATGCATGGCTTCTTCCCAGACCCTTGAAAGTCAAAAAGGGAAAAGAAAACGTTGAAGCTCACGTTTGTTACAAAAATAGACTTCAAAAGATGACTATTATTTGTTATATATAAACCAAATGGTCCTCTAGAACAGTCTTTGTATAAGATAAAATCTTTGCATTCTGAAACTGTGCCTTTCTGTCTCCAGTTTTGCTGTCCACGCATAATCAAACTAGAGGTCTAGAAGCAAAAATTGGAGGACATCAGTCTGGTGCACTGAGGAGAAGGTTATTCAGGTTGTTAGACTAGATGGCCTCTGAGGTCCCTTCCAACCGTAAGATTCTCTGAAGCTCAGTTTCTTCATCTGTAAAATGGGAAAGTGTAAGACAGACAAACAGCACGTAGGATGGCCGCTAGCACAGGTTCCCTCTTGATTTGGTCAGACAGGAAAGACGCTAAGAAGGGGTTAATAATCTTACTTTATTCTAGTCTAGTTCTCCCAGAAGAGATTGTTGATAGTGAGAGCACAAACCCTTGCCACACTCCCTAATCACCCCTCTTGCAGGGACTGATGAGAAGGGGAGGGCAACTACCTTTATGTCTCTATGGTCAATCGAGACAGGGACAACTTGTGCTTCCCCTAAATCCCCTCAAGCTTCAGAGAGGGCCAGTGGAGACAAACACAGATTTCCCCCTAGCCTCAATGAGGGCCAGTTGAGGCACACACAGCATTTGTACATTCAACCCTAAGGTTCCCCATTCACTGACCAGTGACCACCTGTTTTATGGACCAACAGACAAAGAAGGCATATTTCCAGCAATGGCCTCGCAAGTTTGTATCACTTCATGCCTGTATCTCACTATGCCACGGCAGTGGATGTCTACATTATTTATCATTATATAAGGCTGTGTAAGCGTGATGGAGAGGTTTTGAACCATACCTGTGGGAACTTACATCTAGTACCGGGAAACAGAATATTGAGTTATGGCTGTAGATCCTAAGAAATAAAAACAAAAATTCACTTTACATACGCTAAAATCCACCTGATGCTAAAATTCACCTTGCCTACATAGGGTGTGACTATAATTTCTGATGTCCGTGGAGGTTCTGTGACTCTGCTGAACGTTGTACTACATAAAATCTCTTCTGCTTCCACCAGAATCAGAACCTGAGTTTTACCACCCATTTTCTTTCTTATATAACTACTGAAAGTTGCATTTTGATGCCTTCTATGCCACTTCTTTTTCCTTACCTCAAAGGGGAAAAAAATCATGCAGCAACCTTCTCTCCAAACTATGTTGTTGTCAAAATCCTTTCTTTCCCCTCAATTTGAATCTTTTTTCTCCCTATAGCCACAACAAGTATTTGCATTTTCCCTGATCTTTGCTTCAGGTTTTGTTGCTGTTGTCTTGTTATCTGTATCCGACCAGCTCTGTAATAATGTGGTTTCAGCATTTATTTTTATTTATTTACTGGATTTAGATGAACATGCCTTGTTATTCTGAAAACTCTCTTCTGATCACTAAAGAAAGAGGTCACAAAGGGAGGAGAGTGATTCCTGCTGAGATCACCAGCGAAGAGAGAATTTCAGCTCTCATCTGCTCTGTTAAAGCAGCTAATGAAATATGAGGTCTATAGCAGGTTCTCTTGTAGTGACTTTAAAAGGAAAGGCTCAGTCCTTTTGACAGCCAAGTCTAAAGCCAAAGCGGACTTTCGTCTTTTGATCAGAGCAGGGTTTATACTCTGCTTTTGTGATTGGAACATGAATGGAGAGATTTGAGAAATTATAGAAGTGTTTTCATTTAACCAAGGGAGTGGTGGTGGTGGTGGAGAAAACTACCTAGTAGAGTTGATACAAATAAGCACTAGGAAATCTCTTTATTGTAAGATAGAGCTAATGCAGATTTCTTAAACTAGGGATATTCATTTTATGTAATGGAAGTAGTGATTGAAAAGTGACTTCTTTCAACATCCTTCGCCTAAATAAGCAACATACAAAGATTAGAAAGCAAATAGACTCTACTGAGCTAAAACAGCAGAAAATTTAAGAGAAAATGCAGCAGTTATTTAAATGCCACCTGAAGGGGCAGTAAGCAGGATTTTCACCCTTCTCTTTCCTCTCCTGTCCTCTCCTATCTCCCCACAAGTGACTTTATCAAAACAAGATTTTACATCAAGCAGTAACTATGATCAAAATGGACAGTGTAGGAGCAACCATTTTTCAGAGCAAGTTGAAGAGGTACTTTACCCAAAGCAAATGGATTTTGCTTCCCAAATTATGTCACAGATGAGTCTTCCTTGAGCTGATTAAGGATATCTACACAAAAGCAATGTATTAAGACTGTCTGACTAATTAACCTTTACTAACTGACTATCCTTTCAATTATTTCCAAAAATACATGTACACTGATGTAGCAAATGTGTCTAAGAAACCCCTCCCCTTCTTTGAGACCCAACTTAAGTGCCCCTTCCTCCATGATTATAAACTCAAATGTCACAAGAAGGCACTTCATTACCACCTACCCCGACCCCCAGACAATACAAATAAATGTATTTACCTTGCATTTCATTTGTATGGACTTCTGTTTTGACTTGTTCTTTCCTCCAGGACAATATAAGCTTTTGAGGACAGAGATTTAATTTTTTTATTTGTTTTTTTAATATCTAATATAGTACCTGAAATTTAGTATGCATTTTTCAAAGTTCAGCACCTAGAACAGAGCCTTACATAGAGTAGGTGCTGAATAAATTGTGAGACTCTTATTTAACACAAAATGGAGAGCAGGACGTATAACAGTTCTGAGTTGTATGAAAGGCATTAAACTATGTTTGTAGATTCAGTCACTTAAATTTTATCTCTAAATGCAATAAAATCAATACAGTGGAAAGCACAAGGAAAACATTATTTTAGGGAAAGATCTCCATTTCCAGAAATATATTTCCATAGTACCAGAGCTGAAACTGGGTGATTTCCCACTTTCCTCTCTATAATTTTGGGAAAGAAAAAATAAACATTATAAATATCAAATGGCAGGGTAATATTCCAATAGAGGAAAATTTAATCCTAGGGGCAGATACTTGGTAGATATTTGTTTGTTCTTTTTGAGACCATGGGGCTTAAAAACAAATTCATAAAAGCACTCAAAGTCCACCAATTCATCCATAAGAGTGTCATAAGAAGTCCAACTGACAAGCTCCATCTTATTTTTCAATCTGCAATCTAATTTACATGTGATTTATAAACACTGAATCTGAGTTGCTCATTTTGGCAGATTTTTCCCTCTTTCCTAAACCTATGGAAAAGAAAATAGAGAATTGCTAAGCTTTTATAGTAAGGGAAAATGGCATAAAATTGCACTTTAAGACCCATCTCTGAAACAGACATGACCAGCAAACTGTGGTGTGCTAAATGTCGAAGAGACTCTTTTTTTAAAGGAATCACAAGTACATACACCTTTAGACTAACCAAAATGATGGTAGGATGAAACCTTCCTGCAGTCAGCGCATCTCTAGGCCTTAAAAATACCAGGACAAGTCTCACCCACTCAGAAGATGGCTTATAGCACATTTGTCTCAGCTGGTCTCCCGGAGCGATAATGACTACTGTCAGCAGGGATGCCCTTTCCTCTAACCGGGCGGACACTGCTGAGTACAAATTAAAGCAAAATAAGATTTTTTTCCCCTTTTTGGTCTGAGCAGGTAGTCAGAAAAAAGAGTAAGAATAGTAGTCTTTCATATTTTTCTTATCACTGATATCAGTGTGGCAAATAAAATTCATATTAAAATTTTTATGCATAACCTCTTAGAATGGCAATTGGACAAGGTTTGTGTATATGTGCGCGTGTGTGTGTTAAAGGATGACCCTACAAAGAAACATATATAATTATGATTTTGTTTGGAGATTTTATCCTCCTGAAACAAGAAAAGATGCACATTGGCCCACTACTCTTGAATTTGGTCTCCTGGTAGTGAGCACTTGGTCATGGGTGGGCAAACAACTAATTGTATGAACATTGGACAGTTTAGTCAATTTCTTTTAATAGAAAAGGGCTGTTGAAAGAAAGAATTTTGTAAGAATATAATGAATTGGTGAAGATATAAAAATTGTTGGAAGACTAAGAAATCCATATTAAAAAAGCAGGAGATCCTTGTGTTAAGGGCTGAAGACTATATGAATAGTAGAATCAAGAACTTTTGACTTTCACTTTGAAAAACTGCCCCATGGATGCAAAGTTATTATTAATTCCCACATTTATTTTCCATTTTTACTAGCCTAGTTATTCACACTAAAAATAGTTCTTTTGACCCATCTCTCAAAAAAAATTTAATGGCATAGAATTGTGGTGGTCTCCTATCCCAATATAGTTGAGCTTTCATTAATGTTCCACATATCCTAGAGGACATTTCCTAGCCTAGTGTGAAAAACAAATAATTAAAAACAAACTACACTTGTTAAAATCACTCCATTGGCCTATTAGAGGATGCTTGCTTCTTGACTCATGCTTGTTTTCTGAAATGGCAGGTAAAAAGGACCATCTTGTGGTAATACATTAGTCAATTACACATTCTTGAAAACAAATATGCTAGTAGACTGAACTTAGTAGATGCACATAAAGGTGAAGGAACAGGAATGAAGGGAGAAATTCTCTAGAATTCTTTTTCTGGCTAAAAAAAGACGACTCAGTGAGTCCAACATTGGGGATGTTCTGCCGGCTTTGCTCAAAGCTATGGCTTCACACCTCACACACTTATGATGCATAGCACAGTGCCACATAAGGAAAATCCCTCAACTATCCATGTGCACTGGACAGCAAAAGGTAAAGGAGATGGATGTTGGCAGAGACCTTAGCTTGTTTTGTATTTCTATGGAGCTATTGGGGTTCATATTAAAAGAACACCAGATATCAACATTTCACTTTTTAGCCCATCAATCACTTAGTTTCCTTATATGTTGGGATAAAAATTGGCTCTTTTCCTTCAACTTTATTTGAAAAGGAACTGGAGAGAAGTGTCGATCTATTTTTGAGTAAGAATGAGCTGTCTCATTCACTTTCTAAATCATCCTTTGGGGATAGCAAAAATTCAGAAGAACCTCTAGAATAGGGCTGATTTTTAAAGTTCAATAAAGTGATAAAATACAGGACTTTGCCTTTTCTCTCAATTTTGG
Source organism: Potorous gilbertii (assembly GCA_028658325.1). Classification (NCBI taxonomy): domain Eukaryota; kingdom Metazoa; phylum Chordata; class Mammalia; order Diprotodontia; family Potoroidae; genus Potorous; species Potorous gilbertii. Next base: position 429,304,704 of record CM053770.1, on the reverse strand, counting down.
AATGATTCATTTCATTATCCTGAAGAAGCTCATTTTGCCTCAGGCATACATGTCCTATTCAGTCTATTTCTCAGCCTTACTGCCCCTTCTTCCAGAACAACACGTCCTTCTTTGGTCCTCTTCCCACTACCACCACTAACTGCTGTTTTTTTTTCTTATTTGGCAGAAGGGAGTTGTGATATGAAGTATAGTGATGGACAGTGCAAAAATTGGTCAAGCAAATCTGGGAACACTTGAAAAATTAGTTCAAACTAATGGCAAACCATATAAAATCAGAGAATGGCAGAGCTGTAGGAAATATTATCTGGCTCAGCTTCCTTCTCTGCAAGAGGAAGATACAGGTCAAAATACATTGAAGAGAGAGGAGGCCCAGTAGATATAATGTTGGATTTGGAGTCAGAAAGAGCTAAAGTCTAAACCTGCCTCAGACACTAGCTTTGTGCTCTTGGGTAATTCACTTAACCTCTATCAGTTTCCTCATCCACAAAATGGGTATAATTATAGCACCTATATCTGAGGTAGTTGTGAGGATTATATTAGATAATATGGAAAGTGCTTCACAAACCTTGAAGTGCAATATAAATGCTATTGTTGTGGTTATCTTTGTTATCATATTATATAACTTGTCCATGATCATACAGTTAGTGATGGAAGATGTATTTAAATTCGAGTCTCTGGATTTGTACATGAAGGCTCTTTGCACTACAACGGCTTCATATCTAAAGAACAAACAGCAGATCCTGGTTTAATGAATTGAGAAATTCAAATCAAGGCTAATGCTGTTACTACTAGTAGCTTTTAATTTTGATATGTTTCACATTGAGAAAAACTAACAACTTGATGATGAATTGCTTGAAAAGTTTGAGATGAGTTCTTTTTAATATAGATTTTGACAGAACCAACCAAATAATCAACCTGTTTGCTATTCTATTGTTTCTGATTTTAATTTGCAACATGGCAGTAGATGGTTCCTTTAATACATAATTCTTCCGTCTTTAGCTTTGAACAGATAAAATTAAATTCCATCTAGTGAAAAGAAAAGAATGGACATGACTGGCTGGTTTTCATTTTTCTTTGTTAAAATGTGTCTATCTGAAAGGTATTGTCCATCTCCAGAGACAGAACTGGTGGAGCTTGAATGCACATCAAAGACACTTTTTCTTTACTTTCTTGTTTTTCTTCTTTTTTTCTGTTTTCTTTTATAGAATGATTATATGGAAATGTATTTTGCATGACTACACATGTATAACCTATGTCAAATGTTAGCCTTCTCAGTGAGTGGGGCGGGGAGGACAGAAGAGAATTTGGAGCTCAAAATTTGGGGAAAAGGGGTTAAACTTGTTTTTAATATGTAATTAGGAAAAAATAAAATATTAAATAAATATTGGAATATAGAACATATAATATAAGAAATAATAAATAAAAATATGTCTATCACTAGGTAACTGGAGGGTAAGCTTAGGAATTAAAATGATCTTTAAAGTACATTCTTTGTTGGACTAAACCAAATACAACTAAATTTTGTAAGAGCTATTGTTCTCCACATTATGTAGGCTTAGCCTTCTATCGGAGGTATGATTTAATTCTCGGAAAGAGGTAAGAGAGAAAAAAATTCTCCAATTGAACTGTGCCACAAGTAGTGATTGAGACATGGGTCCCAGATGAATATGGATCAGAAACTATGCTCAGGAATGCTGGGTTAAATGATCACAGGAGAATCACAGTCTTAGAATTGGAAGGGACTTTAAAGATCATCTCCTCTAACCTCTTAACTTTACAGAAATGGAAACTGAGACCAGGAAAGACTAAATAATTTCCCCCAAGTCACAAGGTACTAAGTAATAGAGCTAGAATTTGACCTCAGAATCTCTATCTCCAAATCCAGCATGCTTTCCACTGTATTATACCATCTCACAGTAGTCTAGGATGTTTCACAACAGATAATGAAGACTACCTACAAATATAGTTCTGAAAATTGCGCAGTATTCATGTCTATACCATACGTCAGGTTTGTCTACTATTTCCACACTGATGGCACTCTGAAAGAGAAGTCGCCTAATGTAGTAGAGAGAAAGTCAACCTCTAAAGCAGGAAGACTTGGACTTGACACATACTGGCTGTGTAAATCATTCCATTTCTCAGTGTTTCAGGAAACCCTCAGACTACAAACTGGGGGTGGGGTGGTGCCAACCTGATCTGGTATGAGGAGTTACCTCCAATAAATCACAAAGGCAATCCTCATCTCCGCCCATCTTTATCCCCGGTGGGGTGTGCAAAAGGTAGTTCCCTCTCCTAATAAAATCAAAGGTTCTGCTCTCCCAAAAAATATAAAGGGGAAAACAGACTCTGACTAGCATGCTTTGGGTTTTTGAAACATGTTTTAGATGCTGGTTCCGAAGCTATTAATAAAGTTTCTTGTCTCTAGAATACTAAAACCTGAAATTCAAAATTCCGCATTCCCTCAGTCCAGCCTGGAAAAGAAAGATGTATAATTACTATTAAAGGACCCGATGCTTCTTGCAATGTCTTAGTATGAAGGATGGTAGTTTCTTCCTACTATTTCTTTGACTGCACTAGGTTTGGGGTGCGAGGGGATCCAGTCACCCAGGAAAAACAGCAGCCCCAACCAAGCTCATTTGTCTATGGTCCTTCCTTTTCCTCCAATCTCGTGAACTATGGGATTTGGAGGGCACCCACTACACAGAGTCAAACTAGTAAATTCTCTGATAAGGCTGACCGATACTTTTAACATTTTTTTCATTTCTATGGATATATTTTGTGTTTTAGGATTTGACCATTTTCCTCCTTGTACACAATTGTACTCACCTAGGTGGCACAGTGGATAGAGCAGCACTGGACCTGGAGTCAGTAAGACCTGAGTTCAAATCCAGTCTCAGAGACCTACAAGGTATGTAACCCTGGGCAAGTCAGTTACCTTCTCAGATTCCTCATCCGTAAAATGGAAATAATAATAAAACCCACCTCCTAGGGTTGTTTTGAGTAGAAAATTTGTTAATAGATGAGGTGCTTTACAAACCTTAAAGTGCTATAAAAATATAACAATTGTCGTCATTGGCTAGTATTCACAGACACAAAAGAAGGAAAGCAGCATTATGCAATTAGAGGTCAGATTCTGATTTTATATATAATAGGCAGGCTTTAAAATAATTTGCATGCTTGATTTTTTTACAGCAGGACTGTGGGGAAATAAAGGGAGAGAAAACAAGATTCATAGGATAATGTGGAGAAACAGTTTTATATTTCTTTAAAATAATGTTACCTTCTATTTAAATGTAGTTTAAAATGTTAAGGGAATGGGGACGGGGGGAATGTTGCTTAAAAAGGCCTGTGTAAAAAGCCAGGCTATTAAAATAAATAAAATAAAAAATCAAGCTATAAAAAATTTACAGTGCCAAAAGTGTTTAATGAGTGCATGGCCAACTCTATGTTGGTGAAATTCACTAATCCGAAGAGAGCTGGAGGACTTCTTAAGGAGTTGAAAAAAAGAATGGATTAGATTTAGAAATTATCTGCTGAGGAATTTGTTTCCCCTGGGTGGGGGCATGTATATGCAAGCCACAGTCATAATTTTCCTTATCTTTTACTCTTTCTTTAGGGCTATGAAGAAACAGTGAAATTAGGAGGTCAAATGAGTCCACCATCACCTCTTAAGGAATGAGCCTTACAAAACTTGCATTCATCCAGGAATATAAAATGAGTAGAGAACATACCTACATGGGATATTTATGTTAAGTGAGAATGAAGCCCTAGAGTATAGAATCAATTCAATTTAATTCAACACATGTTTTTCAAATGCCCACTGTTTTCAGGCTACTACTGTGTTGGGAGTTGGAGATATAAAGATGAATGAGTTCATATAATAATGCAATCTACCTACCCCCAAGCTGGGAAGGGGACTTGTTATCTTTTGTTTTTACATCATCTATCCATCTCTATGTCCATCCACTAGCCCCTCTCAGAGCAATCCACTTAAGGAGAATTTTCTTAAAGAAGATATCCTTTTTTAAAAAAATTAAAAGAAGAGGAAACTGAAAAAATAAAATCAGTAAAAAGGGTCAATATATTGAAAAAAATCTGAAAATATATGCAGTATTCTTCAACTGTGGACCTCCCCTTGCTCACCCATAATGTCTACAAAAGAGTATGGGGAAATGTTTTTTCTCATATCTCTTCTTTGGGGACAAACACAATTCTTTTTAATATTGTAACACTTGTTTCCAACAGTTTTACACTTTGTGTTCTTTACACTGACATTTTTGTGGTCACTGTGTATTTGTTAAATTTGTTCTGCTTCTTTGTATCAGTTTTTATCAGTCTTTCCTAATTTCTCTGCATTCATCAAGTTCATCACTTCTTACAGTAATGAATCTAGATAGATATAGATGCTCATGTAACAAAATATATGTAACCATTTCCCAATTGATGGGAATCTACTTTGTTGCTAGCTCTTTGCTATCACACAAAGTGCTATTGTAAGTATTTTGACATCTATAAAGCCTTTCTTTTTGTTGTTGACCTCCTTGTAGCACATGGATAGCATAGAATCTCTTAGTCAAAGCAAAAAATACCATTTTTTTGCATAATTCCCCTTTTTAATGTTCATACTAATTCATAGCTCCACCAACAATGTATTAGTATACCTATCCCTGTCTTTCCATAACCCGTCCCCCCAAAAACACACTATTCCCATAATTTGTCATCTTTGCCATTTGTTAAGTATGAGGTACAAATTCCAGAGTTGTATTGATTTGCATTTCTTTAATATTAATGATTTGAAGCAATCTTTCATCTGGTTATTAATAGTTGCCATTATTCTTTTGAGAATTGTTTGCTGATATCAGTAGTCTTTCTTGATCCCCCAGCTGTTAATACCATCCTTCCCAAATTACCTTATTTATAATTACCAGTCTTTTGCTCTTTATATATATATATATATATATATATATATATGTATATGTATAAATCTATTTGTCTATTTATAATATGTATACATGTGTATACACACACACATTTTCTTTATAAATGTGATGGTTACCTGCCCATTTGAATATAAGTTCTTGTGATGAGAAATTGTTTGATTCACTGTATTTTTCACAGCACTTGGACTATAGTGAGCATTTAATGAATGCTTATTAATTAACTTGATTGGATTAAATTCGAAAAATATGACTCAGGAGCATTGCAAGGTGAATTTTCACGTCTGGATTGATGATCTCTCTTAGGCTCCTCAGTAGGGGATGCCTACAAAACTACCCCTAGACTCCAGTTTGCTTGCATTTGACAACATAATCAGTCTTCAAGACCCTGCAAATTACAGACCAGTGATTTAGAGGCACCATGATATAATATAAAGAGTGTTGGATTTGGAGTCAGGACCTAAGTGAGAATTCCAACTTTCCTACTCACCTGCCTGACATCGGGAGAGCAGTCAATCACTTAATAAGCATTCATTAAACACTTACATCATGCCAATGTACTAGACACTGTGCTCAGCATTGAGCATACAAAGAAAAAGCAAAAACACTCCTTGCACTTAAGAAACATATCACTTAACCTTCCTGTCAATTACTTCATCTGAAAAAAATTAAAGCTATCTATAGTCATATGAAAAAATGCTCTAAATCACTATTGATTATGGAGATACAAATCAAAACAACTCTGAGGTACCATATCAGATTGGCTAACATGACAAAACAGGAAGATGATAGATGTTGGAGAAGATGTAGGAGAATTAAAATACTAATTCATTGTTGGTGGACCTGTTAGCTGATCCAACCATTCTGTAGAGCAATTTGGAACTATGCCTAAAGGCCATGAAAATGTGCATACGCTTTGACTCAGCAATATCCTAAAGAGATCATAAAAATGGGAAAAGGTTTCACATGTACAAAAATATTTATAGCAGCTCTTTTTGTGGTGGCCAAGAACTGGAAGTAGAGGGAATGCCCATCAATTGTGGAACAGCTGAACAAGTTGTGGTATGTGAATGGAATGGAATACTGTTGTGCTATAAGAAATGATTAACAGAAATACTTGGATAGACTTATATGAACTGATATGAGTGAAATAAGCGGAACCAGGAGAACATTATGTACAGTAACAGCCACAGTGTGATTTTGATAGACTTAGTCCTTCACAGCAATGCAAGGACCTTAAACACTTCCAAAGGACTCATGATGCAAATGCCATCCACATTCAGAGAAAGTACTACAGAGTCAGAACACAGAATGAAGCAGACCATTTTCTCTTTTGTCTTGTTTGGTTTTGTTTAGTTTTAGTCATGCTTTCTCCCATTCATTTTAATTTTATGCAACATGTCTTATGTGAAAATGTGTTTAATAAGAATGTATGTGTAGAGTTTATATCAGATTGCAGGCCATCTTGGGGAGGAAGTAGGGAGGGAGGGGGAGAAAATTTAAAACTTATGAAAGTGTTGAAAACTGAAGACAAATGAGTAAATAAACTTGGTGGAGAAAAAATGAAATGAAACAAAAAAAACAATAAATCTTTTTTACAAAAAGAATCTTGCCTTCTCTAAATCTATGATCTTATGGTTCTATGAAGTTAGTATACAAGAGACAATACACACAATTGAATGAACAAGGTCAGAATACCACCATAATAAACAAACTTTTCTTAATTCAACTAAAATCCGAAATCTATTTCCTTGAAGTGTCTCTCCCCAGCCTTATCCTCAGACTGAGTAAACTAGATTTCACCTTATATATCTTGGTAATTTGCCCAGAACCAGTTTATTTTCTATTATAGAAGCCTTCCTGCAGGGTCTATTTTCTCAGTCCCACTGTTTCCACTCCATCAGTAGTTTTCCAGTGTTATAGCTCCGCGACTCCATGAATTTGAGACAGGGCTCCTCTCCCAACACCACTTAAGATGACCTTGAATTTTTACTCCTTCACCTCCAGGCTAACTTGAGTCCTATTTTCTTTGACTTTTTAAAAATTAAACTTTATTTCAATTAAAAAAGCATTTTTTCTTATTCCTGCCTTTCCTCACCATTCTCTAAAAATAAGAAAAATGAAATAAATAAAAGAAACCTTTGTAACAAATACAGTCAAGCAAAATTAATTCTCACATTAGCCATATCTCACACACACACACACACACACACACACACACACACTCCTCATTCTGTGTATGGAGACCCTCTCTTCTCTGTAGGGAGATGGACAATGTTGTTCACGAACAATACATTGTAATCATTGTTGGTCAGTGTGGCAGCCAGAGATCTTTCAAAGTGGATTCATTCTTACATCATTGTTTATTAAATAAATTATTTCCCATGGTTGTGCTCATTTTAATGTGAACAAGTTCATCCAACTTTTCCCAGGTTTCTCTGATATCATTCCTTTTTCCGTTTCATATAGCACAACAGTATTCCATTGTTTTCATATACCATAATTTGTTCAGTCATTTCCCAATAGATGGGCACCCCTTTAGTTTTCAGTTCTTTGACATCACAAAAAATAGCTACTAAAACTATTTTATACATATAGATCTTTTTCTTCTTTCTTTGATCTCTTTAGGAACATAGACTCAGTATTGTTATCTGGTTTGAAGGGTATACATAGTTTAGTAACTTTTGGAATACAGTTCCAAATTACTTTTCAGAATGGTCAGACCTACTAACCGTGTCTGTTTTCCCACAGCCTCTACAACATCAGTGTGAGATGGAACCTCTGAGTTGTTTTAATATGAATTTCTCTAATTATTAATGATTTGGACCATTTTTCACATGGCTATTAATAGTTTGGGTTTCTTCCCTGGAGAATTGTCTTTTCATATCCTTTAAATATTTATCAGTTTTTAACATTATACATTTGAATCAATTTCTTAAATATCTTGGAAATAACACATTTATCAGAAAATCTGCTATAAAATTTTTCCCAGCTGTTTGTTTCCCTTATAATCTTACCTGCAATGATGTTGTATGTGCAGTTCTCCAATATGAAAAATGCTCTTAATAGACAAATGAAAAACGACAGAAGGTGGTAAGAAGGGATAACACACAGTTTTCGTTAATAAATACCCTACAAAGGTATCCAGCTTATTTTTGTTAGTATATAGTAAAATTATAATTGTTACAATAACGACTGATGAGACCTTAGAAAGAATGGGACCCACACATAGGCTTCCCTGCATCCTACTCCCCAGAAGCCTCCTGGGAGTCTTAAGTCCTTATGGGCAAGGCAGTGTCAGCAATAATGGCCAAGATCTCCTTTCCCACCTATCATCTAGCCACCAGTTCTGATTCCCCCACACGTACCCTCCAGCATGAACTAATACCAGTCTGGGGTCATGATTTTCACATCAGATCCAGGTTCCCCACTCCCTCCTCCCATTGCCTTGTCTTGCTTGACCCAGATAAAAAGCCCATAAAAACTTATTTGACTTCACTTGTTTTGTTACCCGATCTCACAAGGGATCCTTCATACTTGACCTGTGTCCTCTCTCCCTGACTGTCCTTTCTTATTATGTTTCTCCTTTGCTAACGCTCCCTTGCTTTATTTTCTCTCTCCTGCACTCAGCCTTGTGATGCCCCATGCTTTATTTTCAATGCCCTTTGGAATCTCCAACTTCAAGTGGCATTATAACACCCTATTGCAGGGGAAAAGCTCTGGATTTGGAGTCATATCTCTATTTGACTCTCAGCTCCACCTCTTATTATGAAACTGACCATGGTCAGATCACCTCACCACTCTAGGCCTGTTTCCTCGCCTGTAAAATGAGAAGCCTAGATGATCTCTAAGTTATGTCACCAAGTATTTATTAAATGTTTGGCATTGTGCTAATCTCTTAAAAGCAAGAGACCATTCCTGCTCTCAGGGAGCTCACAGTCTGATGAGGGAGGCAATATGTAAACAAATAGGCACAAACAAGATATTTGGGGGGATAACTGGAGGTAATCTCAGAGAGAAGGCAGTATGGTGAAGAATGGTGAAGAAAAGCTAAGATGGAGCTTTATCTAAGAGCTGAAGGAAGAAGGGAGGCTAGAAGGAGGTGATAAATAAGGAGAACATGTAAGGCATAGAGACAATTAATGAAAATGCCCAGAGTCAGGAGTTGGAGTGTCCTGTGTGAGGAACAGCAGAGAGGCCTGTGCCATTGAATCCTAGAAAACACAGGGGAAGGTAAAGGGTAAGGAGGTTGGAAAGGTAGGAAAGTACCAGGTTATAGAGGGCTTTAAAAGCCAAGCAGAGAATTTTATATCTGATCTTGGAGATGACAGAGAGCCAGTGGAGTTGACTGAATTGAGGAGCTAGGGTGATACAGCTTTAGGAACAATTTGATTTATTTGATTTGACAGTTGAGTGGAGGTTGGATTGGAAAGGGGAGAGACTTGAGGCAAAGAAACCAAACAGTAGGTTACTGAAGTAATCTATACACGAGATAATGAGAACCTGGATCAGGGTGGTAGCAGTATCAGAGGAAGAAAAGGTATAGAAGAGAGATCTAGGATGCCATGATTCTGCCAATTGCATCTCTAAGGACCTACTTAGAAATCCTAAATTCATTATGCGTATCAACTTGTTATTTAGCTGTTTCAATTGGGTCTGATTCTTTGTGACCTGACTTGGGGTTTCCTTGGCAAAGACACTGGAGTGGTTTGCCATTTCCTTCTCTAGGTTAGTTTACAGAAGAGTAAACTGAGGCAAACAGTTTTAAGTGACTTATCCAGGGTCACAGAGCTACTAAGTATTTGAGACTATATTTAAACTCAGGAAGATGAATCTTCCTGACCCCAGACCTGCCACTCTATCCACTGCACTACCTGGCTACCCCCTTCCTTCAGTGCTACATTTTTGCCAACTCCAAAACCCCATAGTCATTCTATACATTAAATATTAAAGGTGTTGCTACACCATCGAAACATGTGCATTTTCACTAATATAGGTCCAAAAGTTGCCACATTTTATAAGGTTTCCCTCAGACGGAGCTGAGCAGTAGTGACATGCCATCACTGTGGCCAGGCTTCTAATTCTATGCTCTCAAAACAATCAGCTACCCCATGCTTGTCCACTAAGCTTTCTGTCAAGGCCGTTAAGGCAAAGCTAAGCGCTTTAGAGTCTCCAGTCAGCATACTTCTAATAGCCTCATGATTGCCAAGTGATTGAGTACAATCATAGAAAGAAGGCAGAAAATGGCCTCTTTTATCACTTGGTCTGCCCTCCCCCCATTCCAAGCTGGCCCCACAGGGACAGCAGGATTACTCCCTAATGCATATTTCCTAGCACTTACCTTACTTCTGTTTCAAATGCCTTTAAATTGCTGACAGTGCTAGTGAAAAAAATAATAAAACAAGGAAATATTTATTTATAGGCTAATACATGAAAATTACAAGTGAATTTTCCATAAACTTATGATCCCATACTGCTCATTTCTCTTGTCTGTATATGAAAAGAAATTCATAGGAAATCTTAATAGAACAGACTTACTGGGTAAAATAATGATGACTCCTTAATCGTCTTCCCAGTCCCAAAGAAACTTGACAAATTGTAGGATGTTTATTCTGCTTTCTTTTCTTCCTATACCTCTCAATGTTCTATTTCCTTCCTCATACATTCCACATACATAATAACCCACCTGGAAAAGGTAAAGTTCTATTTATAAATAAGATGAGATTAACATGATTGATTTTCCAGATCTTCTCTTGATCATTCTGTCTTTTGTGGAATCCTATTTTCCGTCATTGGAGATTATTAATGTTAAAGTCAGAGGAAAGAATCAGTGGCCTGGAATAGCTTATGTGCAGTCCTGCCTGGAGGCTGGGGGATAGGCTCAATGTTGTCATCCCTTTCATTATGATCTTGTGATTCCCTGCATTTCATCTTCTCAGGGCTTATTACAAAGTCCATGATCAATTTAGATGGAGATCTCTCATTAACTGAATTTTTTTTCTATATGAAATGCATTCCATTCCTAGAATTAATGTGCCTTCAAATAAATCCAGGAAAGATGAAGATCAAGGGGGAAAAAAACAGTGAAATTAGCTGTCCCTTCACCTTTAACCCAATTCTCATCGCCACCCTCAATATATATCTTCCACCTACACCCTGACTTGAAAGTAATATTTAAGTAGGAGAAAGTAATTGTCTTAGTGGGAAATGATATTCAGGTATACCATTCCTTTCAAGTCTCTCTTATCAGATAAATTAGTAAGGAATTCTTAAGTGCATGGATGTGCAGAGAACTGTACCTCAGAACACCTGCATCTAACTGGAAAATCTAAGAATTCTCCCTTCTCTCAGGGACTTTCTGCACAGAGGATCACAGTGCACAATGTCTTCATATGTTTCATTATCCATTCTTTATTTGGAATAGCCTGATAAAAGATAATCTTATTTCAAAATTGGATCTCATTTGTGGCACAACTGATTTCAGCCAGATCCTCAAAGAGTTCAGACTCCCTGGTTCAGAGATGACAAGCGACATCCTAACGCAGCCCTTTAATACACTTGGTTTTTTTTTTTTAAAAAAACTGCTTTTATTCAATTTCAAGTACAAAGAGGTAGACAAAGAATAGACTATATGACAAGAATTCTTAACCTAGCATCTGTAAACTTGTTTTTTGTTGTTTTTTGGCAACTGTGTTTCCACATAATTTGGAGGTTTTGTAATACTATGTATTTAATTTTACTAATTTAAAAAACATTCTGAGACTCAGTCTATAAGTTCCATACAACTGGCAAAAGAGTCAATGGTGAACTACTTCTTTAATTGTAATAGGTGAAATTTGTTGACAGTCAAATCAATCATTCTTGACCAGCATAACTGGTCAATACAATTAAGCTGATAGCTGTGCTAATGAGTGATCAGCATCACTGCAGGATTAATTCAGCTGTGAAGAATATGGATCAGTTGGACAGACCACAACAAGTATCACTGTCCCTGTTTGCCTTTTAGTTTAGATATACAGACCTGATTTTAGTAACTAACATGGTACACACTTGAGTAAACTAATAATAGCAACTGACATGGAATCATAGACACAGAGCTAGAAGAGACTATACTTCCAATCCAGTACTCCTCCCTCATTTTACATAGAATGAAACTGGGCTCAGAGTAGCTAAGTGACTTGCCCAAGGTCACGCTGAGAGAAAGTAGCAAAGCTGGGAACAAAACCCACACCATTCATAATTCCAAATCCAACATGCTCTACCACCCCATCTCCAGTCATCCTGATGAATATCTTGTCTCTGGAGGAGAAGTGAGGCTGGTGACCTGCATAGTCCTCCCTCACTCAAAAACAAAGTCAAGGGCAAGTCATGTCATCATTTCTCTGATGGAATGGTCTTCTTTGGCAACAAAGGATGAACACACACACACTACCTTTCTTACTGTAGAACTTTATGTTCATTTTCTCAATCTCATAACCGTCCTGTGAAGTATGTATGGTAGTACTATTATCTCCATTTTAAGATGAGGAAACTGAGGCAAAGACAGCCTGAATGGCTTCTCCATAGTCACATAACCAGTGTAATGAGTAAGGAGAATAGTTAGCATTCATATATTGCTTTAATGTTTGCAAAGGCATTGTGTATGTGTGTGTATATATACATATAAATACATGTTTTTATTTGAGTTTTTGGAAAGAAAAACAACTCTGTAAAGTGATATTACTACTCCCATCTTACAGTTGAGGAAGTTGAGGCAGCCCAGGGTCACCTAGCTAGTAAGGATATGAGGCAGGATTTGTATGGAGGTCTTCCTGACTGCAAATTAAGTTTTCTATCCATTAAACATCCTAGATGCTGTCTCCAAACAGGTTCTCTTAATTCCACCTCTAGCATTTCACACTATGGACTTAATAGATTTCAGCATGACAGATTTAGAGCTGGAAGGAACCTTAGAGAGCACATAATGATAAAAGATTAAGAAACCAGCACCCAAAGAGAATAAGTGATTTCCCCAAGGTCCCACAGGTAAAATGGAGCTGGAAGTTGAACCTAGGGCACTTAATTCCAAATGCATCTTTCTACATTGCAACCCTCACATATCTTCTATGCATTATGAGTATACATTTTGAGACCCCTGACATAGATTTTTACTGCTAGAAAGACAAAGGGTCTTAATGAACAGAATATACACTGTAAAACTGTTTGCTAACTCTTCTGTTTACCTGACATGGCATCTGTGCAGAATGCAAGCAAGACAACTGCAATTAACAAATTATATAAATGCTGAGGCAGTGAGGAGGGGGTAATTACGCCCTGCCAAAGCTGGTTTTTCTTGTGGAAAGTCTGCCTGCAACAGTTATTTTCAATGTTTGCTAGTAGCTGTTTACCTGTTCAAACTGCTGTGCTTTGGAAAACCCCGATGATAGAATGAATAGGCCGGTGTAGATTTGAGGGGGCGTTGCTCTGGCCAGAGGAGAGGAAAAAATATCAAAGCAGGTTCAGATATTCTGAAAGTTAGATTAAACTCTGATTCCTGTGGATTGCAAATAGCCATGTAAACTATGAGAAAAATGAAGGTATTATGGGACAGATGTGGCACACAATGCAATTATTTTGTTCACCTCTGTGTTATCACTGTTCACATCTGCTTTAAATGAGAAACAAAACATTTCGCAATGCCAAACTCATCCTCAGGTAAGAGGTGGGGAGAGTAAGATAAGACAGAGGAGGGAAAGGTGAAAATGGATTTCTCTGGCAGGAAGTAAAATGGCCATACCCATTACAATAATTACCAAGAAAATATATGATTTATAACTGGAAAATAGCTTACAATCATTTGACTTAGTTCTGTCTTCAATCCAAAGTCCCCAAGATGTAAAGGCCACCCATCTCTGTGCTGAACCAGAGGCCCTGCCAGATGGGGCAGATGGATAGATGGATGGCTAGATGACAACTATCATATATCTGGAGAGCTCAGAGAGGAAGGCATCTTAGGACTGCTGTATGCATTTTCTTCCCCTTTTAGGTAATACATTTTTCAGCAAAAAGGTCAAACCAGTGGGGCAGAAAATCATTTTGACTCAAAGGCTGTTAGAGTCATGGGGGAAAAAAATGGGCTCTGGCATGCTTGAGCTAGCTACTCACAGGCAGACACCTGCATTAAAAGCACATATACATACTCAACACACAAAAGAAGGAAGAAAGAAGAAAAACCTTTCAAGAGAAAGGTAGCTGGATCAGAAATATTCAGGAACAGGGTGTGATAGTCTTCAGTCAAGAAATAACCCACCAGAGTAATTACGTATGTCTGAATTGAAAATTTCCATTACCATGGCCCCTCTCCTCCCCTTCTGGTCTGATCCCAAGACCCTGGGAGGAGAACACACTCATCCAACAAGATAAGGGATTCCTGAACTGGATAAACTTGGACTAACTCATCTCTAAAGTCCCTGCCAGATCTGAGATTCGAAGATTCTGTGCCTTTATAGCACCTTAAGCACTGCAGGGGACAGACACATGGAGCAAGTGCAATGGTCAAATCCTGTGTGATCTCTTGAAAAATAGTTTCTTGTGTGTGTGTGTGTGTTCGCACAAGCACAATGCCTGGTACATAGTAAGCCCTATATAAATGTTAACTTTTATTATTTTCTTGTGTGTATATATCTATACACACACACACACACACACACACATATATATATATATATATACACATTTATTAAACACATAGTATATTCACATATGTATAACATGGCCTATCTAGTTATACTGTAGATCATGGATACATATATTATATAACATTATTTATATATCTATATTATCTATACCACCCATCTATACATTAGGTGTTTAATATATGCATACATAATATATATGTGTGAAAGTTTTCACAGTCCCTCTCTGTATATAATGCGTATCTTTATTACCTATATAATCTATTATCTACATCATACATATATGTTATCTAATATATGTTACAATATAAAGCATATATTATATTTAGATATGTGTATATAATATATATGCACATGAGAAACTCTTCACACTTCATGTATATAGTATCTGTCACATATTTTTATATTACATGTATCTGTATCATATATTTCATATATCACATATATATAATTATGTAATATATTAAATAATATATATGTTTGTACATAATGTCAATATATATAAGAAAGAGTCATCACATTCCCTCTATGAATATAATGCACAGCATTTTTATTTGACCCCTTAACCAAATAATTATTAACTGAAAATCCCTAATATTATTATTTCATGCGCTGGTTGCTCTCAAGTATGTAGAATATCAGATGTTATTGTTCTGAACTCTTAATGAAATTCTTTTCATTAGTCCCTCCTGTGTCTGTCAGACCACATCATTTAATGGAAAACAGATTCAAAGAACATAAAGACACCAGTCTGGGCAATTATGCTCCATTACTTAGAATACATGTTGAATAACCTGAGGTCAATGAAGTACCTTCTTCTTTCCTGGTCTCATCAATCAGAAAGCCCGCAGAAATGCAGTTTCAGAACTACCTTAGAGTTTGCAAGAGCAGCAGCACAGAGAATGACAAAAAAAACATAAAGCAATTTCTGACAGGCTTTTCTAAATGACTTTCTCCAGATAAGGAATTCAGGATAAACAGTTCCATTCACTCAATGCATTTGAATGATCCCCACAGACACCCTTTTATAAGGGCTGCTGCAGCAAGGTTGCTATGCAAAGAACCCTTGGTGTGTGTGTTCATCCTTCATTGCCAA
The DNA here is from genome assembly GCA_028658325.1 of Potorous gilbertii. Taxonomy (NCBI): domain Eukaryota; kingdom Metazoa; phylum Chordata; class Mammalia; order Diprotodontia; family Potoroidae; genus Potorous; species Potorous gilbertii. The sequence continues at coordinate 429,288,997 of CM053770.1, read as the reverse complement.
AGAAGACCATGCCATCAGAGAAACAATGACATGACTTACACATGACTTTGTTTTGAGTGAGGGAGGGCTGTGCAGGTCACCAGCCTCACTTCTCCTCCAGAGCCATCTGAATCCAGTGACCAGATATTCATCAGGATGACTGGAGATGACCCAGTTAAGTGACTTGCCCAAGGTCACACCGCTAGTGAGCGTCGAGTGTCTAAGGTGAGATTTGAATTCAGGTCCTCCTGACTCCTACACTGGTGCTCTATCCACTGCACCATCTAGCTGCCCCACAAAGAACCCTAACCCGAGACTCAAAGGACCTGAGTTTAAATTTCAGTTCTTCCATTTGCTACCTATGTTATCTTGGTTGAATCATTTAATCTTTCAGGGCTTCACTTTCCTCTCCTGTAGGATGAGACAGCTGGACTAGATTACCACTTTCAGCAATGGATCTATGATCTACATAAGTACAAGGCTCTGAACTAGACAATTGCATTTGGAAGACCAAGCCCAAGTTGTACATAGCAGATGTAAGGCATCATTAATATCCCTGTTATATGGCACCAAAGGAATCATCTACAGGGATGCATGAAACATGATGGGGAAGGGTTTATATATTCTTTAAATGCAACTTCACAGGTGTAAAAGTGATTTACATTTCAGCCAGTGGTATGGGAACATATAAACCATAGTATTGCAGCTTTGCTAATAAATTCTTTTGTTCCATGAATTTGTAAATATAAAATGAATCTATTTTAAACCTCATCCTACAGAATTTGTTAATAAAAAATACCAGACTGACCTTGCTCTAATCATACAGGTTATATTTAAAGATAAATATTTGATCATAGAAGAATTTTTCAGGAAAAGTGTTATGTGAAGGACTTTATCAGAGAGATGTATAACCAAAAGGGAAGAGACAGGGCCTGTAATGAGGATGAAGAATAGCCCATAGAAAGCAGGTAAGAATAATCCATTGGAAGCATTCCATTGATATGAAGGTTCCCAGCATGGTGGGTGGACCTGCTGTGAAGGATTCAGGGGAAGATATGGTCCATGAAAGGGAATTATGGGAAGGCCTGGATCAGAAGTTGAAATGAGCAGCTAAAGTGAAGAGATCACAGATACATAAGAACACTATCTGGAGCTGAAGGGCACCTCAAAGGTATCTGGATCACTATCCATCCCCTCCATTTCACAGATAGGGAAACTGAGGTCCAAAGAAATAGTTGTAAAAGATAGGATTTCAGCTGAACTCTTCTAATCTTGGGGACAGGGCCTTTTCTATTAAATATTCTAAATTTGTCTAAATCAAGGTATTGAACTGTTTAGAAAATGGGACAAAAATTTCAGTGCTATTTCAAGGATGATTTTTTGTGTTGTTAAATAATTTGGTTATTTTTTTCATGAAGAAAATATTCTTTATGTATTGACCTTCTAAGAAAGATATGTGCTTCTAAGTATATATATATATATATATATATATATACACATATATTCATATATATACATATATTCATATATACATATACACATGCATGTGTGTGTGTATGTGTGTAAACCTTCTAAGTAATTTATAGCCTCTGGTCTTTTTAAAAATGTATTTGATCCTAAACCATATGTCTATATGTCTCATTATTCATTTCACCATCCTGTCCAGTACCCACTTTCAACTTGAAGACACCAAGAATCAGGTGATTTGTTTTCTTGTTTTAGGAGAACTTTATTAAGTTCAAAATATATATTTCTCTATTTCTTCATCTCCTTCACCAGATACTGGCACATAGTCTGCAATTATTTTCTGAGTGGTGTGCTTGCATATGCTAATTGTGATCAGTGGAAGGGGAGATAAGTATGGGAATGAATCTTCAAAAACATTTAATATGTTGATTATCAATGGTACCAAGGCAAAATTAGAAGAAAGAACATTCTAATTCCAAAAAGGTCAATATTTGGATATCCCTGTGGCCCTCTAGGTCCTCAAGTGTAACCCTTTGACTGAATCCAAACTTCACAATTCCCTTTTATTAAGGGGATTTGTTCTATGAAGTTTCGATTCAGTCAAAGGGTCACACTTGAGGACCTAGAGGACCACATGTAGCCTTGAAGCTGCAGGTTCCCCACCCCTATCCTAAACAAATAAAAGAAATACAACTATGAATAAAATAAAAAATGAAATAATTATAATCAAGGAGAAATATGCCAAGGTTCAAAGTTGGTCTTAGCAACAAAGAAAATGTTTTGTCTTATTTGAAATACTTGACTGGATGATTTTCCCTTATCTCTTTAAATAGTTCTAATGTATTCTCAGTTGAAATCTGGTTTTAAAATGTTGTTTATTTTGCCATCATGATTGAAAGAAGCATGCATTTTCCTAATAGAAAATGTCAAAATATTATGGTTTTCTGTCCCATCTCACACAAATGAATATGAAGCCAACTCTTAAGTATACATTCCCATGAAGAGGAAATATGGCATGATCAGCTGACATATGACAAAAGTGCACTGGACTGGAAGTTAGGAAATCAGTCAAATGGCTACACTTGAGCACCTAAAGTGTCACATGTGGCCTCGAGGCCACAAGTTCCTCACCCCTGATAGAACATATTTGTACACATATGGCACAGAATCTAAGAATTATAGAATAGGACAGTTATTGGAGATCTAATCTAGTCATATTGATTTTCTAAAATGTGCACCTGAAGTTGAAGTCAACAGTACATGGGTTCATAGGATGCTTCTAACATTTGGTAGGTGTATGATCATGAACATGTCATAACTCATCTGACAATCAGTTTCCCTATCTCTAAAATTGCCATAACAATATCTGTATCACATCCTTTATAGAGTTATCATAGGGTCCAAGTGAGGTAATACATGTAGGGTACCATGTAAACACTGGTTGCAATTGCTGTTGCTATCTTCATTATTCACTTAAAGTAATCAATAACTACTTTCTCAGATTGTACCTGCATTGGTTGGCCACCTGTGCCAGAGAGGGCTGATTACTCCTCCTTTTAGGTTTGGGAAATCATAAAGATCACTTGGATTTCTAGTCTTGCTGTTCACAAGTCCGCACTTGATTATCAGCCAATGATAATTAATTTTTAAAAAGGACAGTTACTAAGCAGATATAACAAAGAAAATTCTGTCAGAAATATTCCCCCAAACCAAGAGTACATTCGCCCCTTGCGTACATAAGGTTTCTGGAGAGAGTGGGCTCAAATCCATAGAACACGTGTGGTCAAAGAGTACAGCTCTTGGTTTCTGGAAGTATTTTCTTCCTTTCTGGACACCTCACAAAGTTCCTCTTTGATATAATTCACTGATGTCCTCCAAGGGTCAATGCCCTTGTAAATCTCTGCCTTTCTTAGGTATATCTAGTTTATCAATCTCCTTGTCCATTGCTACTTTAAGGACATCGCTACTGCTACCCATGAGAAATCCAGCTCTTCCAACCCATCAAAATCCACAGTCATCACTCAGCCAAGGTAGGGATAGAGGAAGAAAACTCTTTCTTCTCACCCAAATGGAAATTCCCACTCAGGAAGTTTTGACTGTTTACTTCAACTACCATTCAACTACAAATATGTAAACAAAGTTTAGTCCTGTGAGATGCTGACTACTCAGGAAGACCAGAGATCACAAACAATTCATCATCACTCTTGTATGATCCTATATTTCATGAAAAGAAGTTGATAAAGAATAATCCATCAGTATTTAAATACAGTGTTGTTAGGACTCCAGAACATGCAACCATTTCTTTTGAAGCAGGGGAACAGAATATTGCATAGAATCAAGGTTCCCACTGCTGGAAACACAACTCCATCTGCAGTACCAAACTTCCAAAACAGTTAAGGCATATGGAAGACATTAAATGGAACATAAACACAGCTAATCAGAATCCAACAGAGGTAATCTACAGAACATCCATTTTCTAATCAAAGCACTCACACATTCAATTCTAGTTTGGTGGGCAGGCTTGATCAGTGCAGACAACTCGAGCCTGGTAGAAGGTTGCTAGATAATAAAATGGTGATGTACATGCTTTTCCAGTGGGCAATCACTTTTGCTGGAGGCATTACTGGTAAATAACTTTAAACAGGCAGTTCCAAATGCAACAAGTTATTGGTAAAAATGGTGAATCTAGTCACAACCTCAAATCACTTTGAAAAACCATAAAGTTGCAGCACAATCACTTTTGGTTCACTTTCTATTTTCTGCCTGACTTGCTGATACATCAAAAAGAATAATGAACAAATATTTATGCTCCACATGAAATGGATGATGCAGGACAAGGAGATCCATTAATCCTGAGGTTGAATTTTCAGAATAGCATCCACTTCCCTCCAGGTCAATTGTGTTTGTAATTGTTATTTCCTTACCAGGGAGGATACAAGTCCTTTACTGAGAAATGTGTATGTATAATTGTGGCATTTGAAAAGATGATGATATACTATCAGTAGGTCATAAGTAGATCATACATTTCTATTTGTTCATCCATGCATTTATTAAATCCTTTCATGTTCCATGCGCAATAATGATAGTAATGCCAAGAACATAAAACAAACAGCCCCTGCCCTCAAGGAGCTTATATTTTACCGAGGGGAAAATAACAAAAACACTGAAAAATAAATACAAATTACCAACAAAGTGCATGCATAGCAATTTTAGTCGGGAAAGACTAGCCAGTGAAGGAATTAGTTTAGCCTTCATAGGATGTGGCACTTTATCCGAGCCTTGAAGAAAGCTAATCATTTTTACAAGGTGGAGGTGAGGAAGGAATGCATTTGTGATATGAGAAAGAACCTGTGCAAAGGTAAGGAGATGGATGATGGTACGTCATCTGAAGGTAACACCAAGTAGCCCAGCTCTGGAATATGGTGTGAATGAAGGAGGGTAATGTCTAACCAGCCTTGAAAGGTAGGCTACAACTAGATTGTAAAAGCTTTTCAAAAACGAAAGGAGCCTGCATTTTATTCCAGAGGCAAGGACTCTTCATTCAAGGGTCCTATTGTAATTCATTCTGTCATTTGGTTCTCTTAGTGATCAGCTGCATGAACCTTACAGATAACTTGGAGCGTTGTGGGTACAGTCTGCAAACAGAGAACTAACTGAGACATAGGGGCATGCAGGACCCTCTATTGATCTATTTAACACAACATTTTAAAGACCAGAGAATTAACCAACCAAGGATTCATCAAAGAAAGATCTACTTTCAGTCCAATTCAATCTAATCCAACAAGGTTCTATTTTTTAAGCATATTATAGACAGAACATTTTGCTGACTCCTGGAGATTCAAAGACAACACCTTTCCAACTCCTTCCCTCATGCAATTAATAAGGATTTCCTAAGTGTCAGATATGCCAGGTACAGCAGAAGCTTGTTTTCTACTGAGAGGATAAACAATTTGAGAATGAACTGTGGTGTAGTTCAGTTTTGAAAAGCTGCGTTTGTGAAGCCAGAGACCCATTGGCAAATGAACATTTATTCGTTCCACTCACAGTTAGATTGTATTTCACAGTTACAGGACTATGCATCCTTATCCTTGTGTGGTTGTGTATGATAGGGACCAGATATGAGAGCATGAATGGATCAGTGCAAATCCATTATTGACATGGGGGTGGGGAACACTGAAAATATTTCCTATTGATGGACAGTCAGTAGTATCATATTCATATATAAAACCCAACATGTTATTGTGATCTGATTCTCAATATTTCCAGAATGCTTTCATTTCTAGGAACACTATATATCTTAATTATTCACAGGCACATTGTATGAGAGGTTATTGTGAGAGGTTATTGTTTATATTCAAATTTCATGAGACAGATGATTAAACCATTTCCAAATCTTGCATAAATTTGAGTTAATTAATCACAGAACTTAAATAGACCCCTATTTTTTTTCAGGTTTTTTTGGATAATCATAGAATTTAAAGAAGGAACGGAACTCAGGTCCAAAAGAAATCTCCACTGCATTTATACTGACCTCCATACTTGATATACAAGCATGTGGATGAAAAATTCTTTGGGGTAGATAGTGTTGCGCATAAAACAGGAGATTATTTATTACCAGCATACTGGGCTTTAAATGGAGGGGTATAAACTCTTTGAGGGCAGGGACCATAGATTTTGTGTCTCCAGCACCTATCTTAGTGCATAAGGAAGTATTTAACAAATGTTTGATCATTGCGCTTGGAATCAGGAAGACTCATCTTCTTGAGTTCAAATCTGGTCTCAGACGCTCACTAGCTGTGTGACTCCGGTCAAGTCACAAAACCCGATTTGTCTCAGTTTCCTCATCTGTAAAATAAACCAGAGGAGGAAATGACAGACCACACCACTATCGTTGCCAAGAAAACTCCAAATGAGGTCATGAAGAGTTGGACATGCCTGAAATATGACTACATAGCAACACTTGAACAAAAGTGAGAACCAGGATTTAAAGGAAAATGCCTCCCTCTCCATATGACTTCAATGAGCAAAACCAGGGCCAGGGAGGGTGGGGTGTGGAAGTTACAAAGAGGGTAACATAGGCTCAACTCTATCAAGACACACTTCCTAATAATATAGCAATCCAAAAGTACAATGGACTGCCTTAAGAGGTGATAGGCTCATTGGAAGTCTTAAAGGATAGGCTGGACATACATTTGTCAGGCTTGCTATAGGAAGGATTCGTTTTGCTATGGGCTAGACTAGATTGGAGCTGAGATTCCAACAGCCAATTTCTAGGATTCCATTACTAAACATTCCTCACTTCTGCCTCTTGGAATTTCTGATTTCTTTCAAGCCTTAACTCAAGTACCTCATTCTTCAGTAGGTCCTTCCTGGCCTTTCTAGCTACTGATTCTTTCCCCTCCATAGCTTGCCAGCTTAAAATTGCATTGATCTTTATATACCTCTAACTATACTTGCTGTCCTCCCTGTTAGAATATAAGTTTCTTGAGGACAGAGACAGTTTTTCTCTTGTCTTTGCTTCCTTTGCTCACAGAACAATGGCACATTAAAAAAGCATGATAAGTGCTTCCTTGCTTGATTGAATTTATGATATGTGCAGATGTGTAGTAAATTATGTTTCTGAAACACAAGGGGTAACATTGCCATTGCCAACAGAAAAAGAAAAATTTCTTTCAGCAATCTATTATATGCTCTAAGAGAAAAATCTTCTCTGACAGTGGGAGTTTATTTTTAGCTGAGTTTCTATATGCATCATTGTGAGTGCTTACATTATACATCAAGGCGGAGCTACTCTTTGAGCACTGACTACTGAAAAGGAGACAGAGAACCCCTGCTATCTCCAGATGATGTTGATTAGCCTACCTTGCACATACCATCATGTGCAAGGTAGGATGGGTCTTCAAATCAACAAGCTGTCCTATTGTGAGGGGCAGTCCTTGCCTGACAGCCCCTGTGGTGCCTCTGATTGGTGCATCCTCGCATTGTGGGAAGCCTCAGGATACTGGAGTCCAGATCATTTCGAGGGTGCTTTCTGATGTTTATTTATTTGTAGGTTGTTTCATTTCAATCAAAGTACAAAATTGTGCCTTTGTGGTATGACCTCTGAATAGCTATCTTGTAGCACAGAATTCAAGCTAGAAATCCACTTGTGAATTCCAATCCTGACAGCTATACTATTTGGCCACCAGCTAATAGCTTTCCCAGATCATATTTTTCTTCTGGCAGTTCTTCAAAATGCTCTGTAAGCTATAACATACATACATAGTTGAATATTTGCTATATGGAGAGTTGCCAGCACTATCACTAACTTGATATGTACTTCAAATTGTTTCAATGAAGCATTTGTTGAGTGCCTACTGTGTACTGGTGTGATGGAGGATACAAAATCAATAAGATGCCTGATATTTGTCTTCAAGGAATTTACAATATGGCAAGAGAGTCAATATATATATATACACAAATGAATGTCAGTCAATAAGCATCTATTAAGTGCCTACTATATGCCAGGCACTGTGCTGACCCTTGAGGACACACACACACACACACAAAAAAGATAGTGTAGTCTCTGCCTTTAATACGGGAAAAAAACCCAAACAACTATATACAAATTATATTGGCATAAATATGGGGCTACACAGAGAGAATAGAGGAGGGAGCTATCAGGAAGAACTACAGGAACTGCCAAGGACTGGAGAGACCATCTGGTCCAAACCCCTTATTTTACAGGTGAGGACCTAAGAGCCACACGACTCCTTACTTGGAGGTAGGGGAGAGGTAGGTAAAGGGAAGATTGGTGAAGGAGGCAGCATTGGAACTGGGCTTAACTGAGTAGGATTTAGAATGGTGTAAATAGAGGAGGAAGGGCATCCTAGACAAAGGGAATTGCATGAACAAAGTCATTAGGATGGTAAAGAGCATGACATGTTTAGGAAGTAGTACACAGTAAGGTACATATGAAGGGGAATGGAAGGAAATAAATAAAATACTAGAAAAGTACAAGTTGTGGCCAGATTGAAGGCAGCCTTGAAAACTAAGTGATTTATATTTTATTCCTCAGACTGGAATAATTGAAGATTTCTGAGCAAAAGAGTGGCATTATCAGTGACATTCTTCAGGGAAATCACTCTAGAAAAGGCAAACAGTATGAATTTTAGAGGAGAAATTGGAAGCCAAGGGACTGGTTTGAAGCTACCATAGTGCCCCAGAGGAGAAGTTAGTATGGTGGCAGTGGGGGGATAAAAGGAACAAATGTGCGAAACACTGCAGAAATGGAAGCAAAATGAATAGGATTTAACACAAAGTTAATGTGTAAAAGAAAGAAGCAATGGGTAACTAGGATGATTTTTGTTGTTCAGTCATTTCAGTCATGTCTGATTCTTTGTGACCTCATTTGGGGTTTTCTTGGCAAAGATAGTGAAGTGGTTTGCCATTTCCTTCTTCAGTTCATTTTACAGATGAGGAAACCGAGGCAGAGTTAAATGACTTGCCTAGAGTCACACAGCTAGGAAGTGTCTGAGGCCAGATTTAAATTTGGGAAGATGAGTCTTTCTGACTCCAGGCTCAGCCAGGATGATAGAATGTCGCTATTCGTAGTACTGGAGTAGTTCAGAGGGAGAACTGGTTTTACAGGGAAGCTCATGAGTTTAATTTGGGACATGCTGAGCATAAGACACTAGCCTAACATCCAAGCAAAATCCAACAGGCTATTGAAAATTAAAGGGCTCAGTATCAGAAGAAAGATCTGGATGGGAGATGTCGTTTTAGGACAATTTTGAAGAATAGGGGGAAAGGGTAGAACCTAAAGTTAGGAACAAAATAATTCAGCCCGTTTTTAAAAAATTCGTTAGGCATCTAATGTGTTCAGAACACTGTATTAGGAACTGGGGAAGATATAAAATTCTGATGAGCCAGAGTGCCCAACTGCCCTCAATGAATAAATAATCTGATAATGGAAAGACAAACCATTTTCATCATCATGTCATCTGGCAACCTCCCCAAATTTGATTCTCCCATAAACAATACATACACAAATAACTCTAGTACAAAATCACATGGAGAGGAATGAGAAAAGCTATGTGAGGGCTAAGAAAAGAAAGGTAAAAAGCAGCAAGGAAAATTTCCTATAGGAGGCATACATAGGCCTTCAAAGAAGAGATAGGAATTCAAGAAATACTGAACATTTCATGAGGCAATCAGAGGTAATACGTTCTTATAAAAAGCAGTGATTTCCAAGGAAATAAGATTCTATTTTAATGGCTGCTAAAGAAACCACTGTAAATACAATTATCTTCCTATTGTACAAGCAGTTAGGGCTCTCAATTTCTGAGCTTTGTGGCTTAAGGATTCTTTCATCAATATCCTGTTCTGCTATCCCATTCTGGGTTGGGGTGATGGTGAGTTCTCAGAAGTCATGCCATTAGAAATATCTCAACTATTGATCAAAGTTCAAAATGAATAAATTGCCTCTCCATGAGACCTGCAGATAAGAGTCATTCCACTCCTAACAATTCCAGGTCCCCTTCTGGGTTTGGATCTTTAAAAAAAACAACAACAAAGAAACACATGAAAAACTCTTTAGTGATCTTGGGCAGTTTAGTTGACCTCAACTCTCTAGATCTCATCTGTAAAACGAGAGGGTTGGACTAGATGATATCTAAGACTGTCCACTCTAAGTATATAGATCCATGACTACTGTAAATCTATGATCCTTGAACCTCTTCAGATTATCAGTCCAGGAAGGAAAAAAGGAAGGAAGGGAGGAAGGGAGGAAGGAAAGAAGGAAGAAAGGAAAGAAAGAAATTAGGGAAGGAAGGAAGGAGGAAGAGGGATGGAGAAAAAAAGAAAGAAGAGAGGAAGGGAAAGAGGAAAGGAGTTATGAAGAGAGGGACAGAGTGGAGAGAGAGGAAGGGAAGGAGGGAGAGAGCAAGGAAACAGAATTTATTAAAGGGCTACTATTTTACAGCATTGTGCTAAATACTTTATAAATTTTATATCATTGTATCCTCACAACAACGGGGGAAGGGGAGACAGTAGATGTGATAATTATCCTCATTTTACAGAAAAGGAAACTGAGGCAGACATCAGTTAACTGACTTGCCTAGGGTCACACACCTAACAAATGTCTACAGTTGATTTTGAACTCAGGTATTCTGACTCCTGACCCAATGTTCTGTTGATCACTCCATTTAACTCCCTTAGTAAGCCAAGGAACTAAATGAAACCTGGCTAATTTAGAGGCACACAATTTCTTTATTTTGCTAAGAAAAACCTCCCAATGAGAACAAATCAAATTCTACATAATCACATTTGTGTTGTTACCTTGATCAAATTTGCATACACATGCACAATTACTTTAAAGATATTTGTTAGCTTTCCACATACAAAGAACTATGGAGTCTAAATACAGATAGAAGCATACTATTTTCCCTTTCTTTTTGTTGTTTTTTATTTTTTTCTTTCTTTTGGTTTTTCCCTTTGGTTCTAATTCTTCTTTACAATGTAATTAATGTAGAAATATGTTTAATATGATTGTACCTTTATAGCCTATATCAGATTGCACACCATCTCAGGGAGAGGGGAACAAAGGGATGGGGGAATTTAGAACTCAAAATCTTATAGAAGTGAAATAAAACCAAATAAATTTAATTTAAAATCCTATTTGTTAAAGGAAATACAGAATCTACAAATGATTCAGGGCTCACTTGGGTATAGATTTAATTTCACTTCTTTTCCTAACTGCTCCTCTTGCTTATGGGCACTTTTTTCAATTTTATTTTTAATTTATGGAACAAAACAATCACTTCCCATGGGCACTTTTAGAAGGTATAAGTTTGAGACAAGAACTGAAGTGAAACATGTAAATCAGTCTTGTTTGACTCTTTTATAAGCTAAAAGGTTTAGTGGAGGGAGATGTAGAGAGTAAGCTCTCTGAGGACAAGGGCCATTTACCATTTTATCTTCTTATACCCTGTGCCCTCTATAGTACCTTGAACATAGTAGACACTTACTTTAAATACTCACTTAAAGTATTAGGTGGAATTAGACTGAATTGTATTGGAGAGATGATTGGATTTTTTTTTTAATTTCTATTTTTTTGGTAATCTATATTTTATCAGTCCTAAACATCATTATTATACATAACTAAGAATTATCTCTCTTGGAACTCTTCAAAAACTAGATGACCATAAAAAACAGTTTTTCAGTCCTTTCTATGGTCCCATGGGAAAGAGTATACCAGAAATGACTACAGGAAAAGCCAGAAGTAACATCAATGAACAGAAGGAGAATATCTTCCAGGTCTTATTGCCAATTCTCAGGAGCTGGGTCGCTATCACAAGTCCCCAGGTACTTCATAGGCCTGGAGATATTGTCTCTGTAATCCACAAGCACAATCACACGACTTGCCAGTTAATACCCTTTAGCATAAAAAGAGAGAGGAAAAAATCCAACAATAATAGTACGTTTCATTTTACTACTTTTTATCCATTGAATTTTGATGTCTTTTCACCTCAGCCATTCTACTGGTTTAATCTAATTTACTACCACTTCCTGAAAACCCTGCTAGCTAGAGCAAGACTGGAACAAGGCTGAAAGCATGAGCTACGGTAAGAAGTATATCAATATCTTCTATTGACTAAGTGAGATTTACCAGTTAACATTACACAGGTAATTGAATTTACTCTTCCTTTTTTTTCTTTGCAATTCTATATATTTTATTTTATTCATTTAAAAACATTATTTACTTTGCTACAATTGTTTTTCTTTGTGTGATAGATTTGGTACAGTACTGGTTTACAGAGGCTTTTACATATTTTAAAGATCATTCATGTGTCCATGTATTTTGCAAAAATAATTTTTTCTACACTTTTGACTTGTCTTTCATCTTTTTCTTTTTTCTTCTCTATGGTATTGTGGGGGTTTTATCAATTTAAGTGAAATCTACTTTAGCACAGGTTAGGAATTGTAAATGACTGAATTGTTTTATGAGCACATCCTTTGAATACTGTACATGAATGAGTATAATTTTTTGCATATCAATAAAAGTGCTGTACTAACACAACCTGGAGGTTGGAGTTTAATAAGTTTTTAATTTTTGATATTAAAATTTGTATTTTATAATTTATACATTTCATTTATATATTATATTCATATAATTTTATAATTTGTAAGATTTAATATTTTAATTTAATAAGTTTAATAAGTAGATATTTATTTGTTATTCAAAGAAATGTGTGAACTTGTTTTTGTATTTATAAAATTTGTACCTGGAAAAAATTCCTTAAGTTGAAAAAAAATACTATATTTTGTTTATTCCTATAACTTTTCCTAATGATCAACCAAAATAGGTAATACCCTCCCTTTTCCTTGGCAATAAAAGTAGCCTTTATAGAACTGTATTATAAGTTTCTTTTTTTCTCCAATTTTTAACATTTTTATTAAAGTTTTGAGTTCCAAATTCTATCCCTCCCTTGCTACCATCAGGTATAGGTTATATATGAGCAATTAAGTAAAATACTTCCATGTTAGTCATTTTGTAAAAGAAAATTTGAACAAAAGAAAAAATGAAAGTGAAAAATAGCATGCTTCAGTCTACGTTCAATCACTATCAGTTCTTTCTCTGGAGGCAGGTAGTATCCTTCACCATTAGTCCTTTGGGATGGTGTTGGATTACTGCATCACCAAGAATAGTCAAGTAATTCATAGTTCTTCATTGAATATTACTATTACTGTGCACAATGCTCTCCTGGTTCTGTTCACTTCACTATGCATCAGTTCATATAAGTCTTTCCAGTTTTTCTGAAATCATTCTGCTTGTCATGTCTTATAGAATGACAACATTCCATCAGAATCATATACCACAGTTTGTTCAATCATTCCCCAATTTATGGGCATTCTTTCTATTTCCAATTCTTAGCCATCACAAAAAGAGCTGCTATAAATATTTTTGTATGTCTTTGGGAAATAGTCCTTGCAGTATTGCTAGATCAAAGGTCATGCACAGTTTTAAAATTTGTTCTTTCAATATACTTTTGCTTCTATCTGTCTCTTCTTTCCATTCTTCTATCTGCTATATTGAGAACAAGCAGTAACAGTGATTCACAACAGCACTGAAATTGCAAAAGACCATAGTGCACAATATGGAATTCTGAGCTATCTCTATTTTTTTTCTGTAAACCTAATATAATGAACTCCCTCTGCTGTTAATTCATCTGATTCACCATTAAATCTAGGGACATGCCCCTATTTTAGCAAGCTTCTCTGTTAAAACAACAGAAAAGAAATATATGTAGTATATACAGTGAGGTCATAGACCTTGTTCTACCCTAAGGCCTTTCAACAGGATTACTTACTTGAAAAATATGACTGGCACCATTTTGAAATAGTTGACCTTTCAGTAGTGATGCTGAGCAAGCATCAGATCAAGCAGACCCTAACTAACTTTTCAGATACTGGAGAGATTCCATTAAGTGAACTCTGATAATCTATTTGGTCTAGAGACAAAAGGAAAGGGGTAAATTGAGTTGATCATGTTTTTAGATCTGAATTTAAGCCTTAAAAAATGTAACAATGAATTCCAAAGGTGAAGGCAACTTCTCTGAAAGAGGATAACAGCTCCTTCTTCTAGCTAGATTGAGCTATGATTCCAAAGGTAACACCATTACCTCCTGCCTCTTTGGGTATTCAGAGACAATTTTATACAGAGAAAATGTTGTAGGGGGTGGCATAGGGTGAACTAGGATGCAAATAGACTACCTATATTGAGATAGCATGATGTAGAGTGGGAAGAAAGAATCTAGCTCTGGAGCTGGAAGTTCCTATGGAAGTACCTACACTTACTATTTCAGTGACTTAGCCTTCTCTGAGTCAGTTTTACTCATTTGTAAAATGGGGATAATTCTATTGGCAATCAATACAAAGTTGCATTACAAGGAAAGTGCTTGGTAAAATTTTAAAATGCTATTATGGGACAATAGATTTTTAAGCTGGAAGCCTTCAAGTTCAAACTCCTTTAGTCTTACATTTGAGGAAGTTAATCCAAAGAAAATTTCGATTTTTTTTTGCCTAGTGTCGTAGAACTAGTAATAACTTGCAATGATCCCTTCTTTAAGGTTTACGATGGGCAGCTAGGTAATGAAGTGGATAGAGTATTGGGCCTGGAGTTAGGAAGACTTATCTTCCTGAATTCAAATCTGGCCTTGGACACTTAGTAGCTGTGTGACTATGGATAAGTCACTTAACCCGGTTTGCTTCCATTTCCTCATCTGTAAAATGAGAGGGAAAAGGAAATGGCAAACCACTCCAGTATCTTGGCCAAGAAAACCTCAAATGGGGTCATGAAGAGTGAGATACAACTGAAAAACAATTGGACAATTAAGATTTACAATACACTTTATATTTGTTATCCCATGAACCTGCAACAACTCTGGGAGCTACATGCAATTCTTATTCCCATTTGACGAGAAAACAGAGGCTCCGAGTGGCTAAGTGACGCCCTGGGTCACGGGGCCAAGTAGTGTCCAAGGCAGGATTTGAACCAAAGTTTTCCTGACTCAGGGTCCTCTCCAATATATCACACTCTCTCTGTCTAAATATATTATTGTTGCTATTACTACTGATACAATTTCAGGGGTTCTAGGAAGTCCATTTCGCTCAGTCCTTCAACCAAAATTTTATGACTTGAAAGTCTATCATTAACGATATTAATACTCTGGGCTGAGCAATTATCTCTTATAAAAATGTGCCTCAGCAAGCACAGTTCTAGGTAGGCACACAAGAGGGACTCTACATATATTTGCCTTTCCCAACAATATCTGTGGTGAGTTCACCCCTTAACTCTATCGTTTCTCTTTGTCAAAAGTGGACACAAAAGAAATCTAGCCATTTTGTAATTGTTATTGTTCAGTCCTTTTTCAATTGTGTTCAATTCTTTGTGACCCCATTCAGGGTTTTCCTTGCAAAGATACTGGATTAGTTTGCCATTTCCTTCTCCAGCTCATTTTACAGATGAGGAAACTGAGGCAAACAGGGTTAAATGACTTGCCCAGGTTCCCACAGCTAGTAAGTATTTGAAGCTGGATTTGAGCTTAGGTCTTCTTGACTCCAGGCCCAGTATTCTGTCACCTGCACAACCACATTGCACATCTAGCCATGTACTTCTCTTTAATTTGAAACAGTTGACAGTAGGACTCCATAGAGGACAAGATGGAACAAAGCTGGTAGGATGCAAAAGAGTGAACTGAATTAAAGTTTACAGCTGTATTCACTAAGCCTCATTAGTGCCCTATGAGCAGGAATCAGAATCTAGCAAGGTAGACAAGATGGAGATGTGCTCTCTCTCTCTCTCTCTCTCTCTCTCTCTCTCTCTCTCTCTCTCTCTCAAACATAAATGTGATTTAATCAGTGTAAGAAACTTCTGGTGAAAACCTGTCTCTATGGAAGAGACAAATATGCCAAAAGGAAAAAAGATAATCATAGTTTTAGAAGAGATTTCAGAAATCATCTTTCAACCTCTTCATTTTAGAGATATGGTAACTGAGGGCAGAGAAGTCACTGATTCCTCAAAGGTCACACGGTTAGTAATTGGTAGCTGGGACATGAACCTTTAACTCATAGGCTGCTAAAGAGAAACATCATCTGGAATTGTAACTGTGGCAAGGCATAGCACCAAAGCGATATTCACAGAGCCTGTGGCAGCCATGAATATCCCGGCACAGTTCTGAACTGTGAAATACAACAGACTGTCCACATGGAAGACAGAACCAAAACATTTATTCAGACACCACAGAGATAAATCCATCATAGTAACAAAGAAATCCATACACAATAACAACGCAGAGAACAACACCATTCCCAAACCTTCCTTCTATTAGGTTTCCTACAAACCAGCTCCCTTAAATAAATACCACACAATCTCTCTCACTCACAGCCAGCTGCCTGCTTTTCTCTCTCTCAGTTCTCACTGCTCTGACCAATTTTCTCTCAGCTCTGCCTCTTCCTGTTTCACCCATTCAGCAAACCCCTCCTACCACAGGCTCCATGTGATTCAGACTTTCATGTGACCCAGGCAAGTCACATGGGCCTATTAATGAATGGGAAAGATCTTCCCATTTAAATTACCATTACACAAGGCAATTGGAGATTTGTTCCAAGACATGGGTTGGTACACCCTTCCTCCTCAGGGGTACCTTCTAGTCAGGCCTGTAGGGCTAGTTGTTCCAACCTTAGCCTAGAGTCTAATTTCCCCCTACAATCTATGTCTTGTTTCCTTTCCTCTCATCTATGACCCCTCCCCATAGTCTACACCTACCTAGGATAGACTGATTCTGTGCCTTTTCCCTCAATCTCAAATCCTACTTAAGGTTCTGAAATTATAGGAACATATATTTTTGTAGATGGCAGGCCAGCTCAAGAATAACCTTGACTCAGCAACTTGCAGTTTCTTTTAACGAACACAGCAACACTAGACCAATGGCCACAGTTTTCTATTCATCTCCCAGTCAACAATCCCCTTGAAGCTAAGTTTCAGGACAGACAGGTAAAGCATTCTTGACCGATCGATGAAGATGAAAGAGAAGTCAACAAAGCACTTTCCTAACAGTATTCTCAGATGTAAGGAATTTGAAGTATATCAATCTATATAACAACATAGAAATAATTAGGGGAATTAAATAGATTTGCAACAGCAAACATATTAATAATTAGTATAATTATTGTTTCCTCATGATCATCTTGTTTACTACCTTTCTTTTATGTGGGGAAGTGAGAATTATCTCAGAGGGAGATGCACCCTTGATTGGCATGTGGTTGTTTTCATCTTTGTTCAGTGACCTTATTCTGTGGGATGGTACAATCTATGGATGGTCAATATTTTATCCTCTAATCTTAGATAAAAGATTGAAAAAGAAACTACTAACATTCCTCTCAGTAATATATAAAAGTCCAGTGAATTTGAAGCAAGAATAACAAGTTTATCTTTCTTAGAAACTTCTCAACAGACTTGACACATCATCCAGCACATTTTTTTTTACCTAAAGCTAGCACATTGGAACTTACTCTTGAAAAAAAATAATAATAGTTCACTTTTTTAAAAAGTGCCCAGGTAAGCATTTTACATACATTATCTCGTTTGCTTTTCACAGCAACCCTGTGGGGCAATTATTATAATACTCTATTTTCAGAGAGTAAACTCAAGACTCAGGGAGGTTGTGACTGGTCACATAATCATCTGAGGTTTATACCTCCATTTTACATATGAGGAAACTGAGGCTTAGAGAGGAGGTCACTTTATATCCAAGGTTGGATTCAAAATCATTCTTCTTTCCTTTCCTTTTTCTTCCCTTCCCTTCCCTTCCTTTCCATTCCCAAAACCTTAAACCTATTGCATTCTGAAGCCCATAGATTGGACAACCCCAGGCCCCTGCCCAAGCTCCACTTAAGGGCTATTTTCTGGACCCTCCTGGCTTAAGAGTGATTATCAATAGTAACTGTTACTCTTTCCCTCCCAGCCTGATATAGTTATTTTTCTTTGCCCCATTAAAGGGACTATCCCCTGACTATTTCTTAAACAGGGCTGGCTATTCGGCTGAATGGTTGTTACCTCACTCTAAGTGAGTACCTGACTAGACCTTGGCCTAAAGGGGTCAAGGTCTCCCATTGTATTCTGGGCCATCTCCAGTCATCCTGATGAATATCTGTCACTGGATTCAGATGACTCTGGAGGAGAAGTGAGGCTGGTGACCTGCACAGCCCTCCCTCACTCAAAACAAAGTCAAGTACAAATCATGTCAGCATTTCTCTGATGACATGGTCATCTTCAGCAATGAAGGACAAACATAATTCTATATATCCTCTATGTAGTTTATGTGCACATAGCTATTTGCACATTGTTTCTCCCATTTGATTGTAAATCTCAAGGGCAGAAACTGTCTTTTGCCTATGTACCCCCAGTGCTTAACACAGTCCTGTTGGCTGTGCTGTCAAATTATAGGCACTTAACAGATATTAACTAACTAACTGACTAATTACTCAGGGGCTTCCAAGAACACAGAGTGATGGAATCACAGAATTAGAGCTAGAAGGGACCTTAAGGCTTTAGTCCAATCTCTTCATTTTTAAGATGAGGAAACTGAGACCCAGAGAAACAAAGTGATCTGCCTGAGGTGATAGAATAATAATTGGCAGATTGTTTGATTAGCTTTCAGATTTGGGTTTCTTGATTCAGGAGAAAAAAATGACCTTGTGGATTGTACATTGGCTATCACCAAATAGATCTGAGTTGACATTTCAAAAAAATGGGACAGCATTTTATTTAATGAAAATGTCTTCATTTGTGACAGTCATGACACTACTGTTGGAAAACCTTTAATGACTTTCCTTCTAAATAAATTTGAAAGCCCTCTACAATCTTGGTTCCTACCTTTTTTCCATTGTTTTCTCTTCTCACATAAACTGAGCTACTTCCTTTTAAAAAAAAGTAACTTTAAAATATGATCTTAACTATGAATATTTCAGTGTGTAAAGAAAAGAAGAGGTGATTATATATGAAAATGAACTTCTGGGCGGAGCCAAGATGGCGGAGTAGAAAGACTCACATTTGCTAGCTCCAAATCCACAGCCCATAGATTTCCTGTAAAAAGAACTCCTGACAAATTCTGGAACAGTGGAAGCCACACAGCAACACAGTGAAGGAGATTTCCATTGCAGAGAGCCCTGAAAAACTGACCGCAAAGGTATGAGCGCTACCCTCCCCCTGCCCTGGCCACACCGCACTGAGAGGAGCGAGCAGACCCAAGCAGGCCTCAGGGACCTGAATCTCCAGTGGCCGCGAAGGTCGCTCTACCCACAGATGCACAGGTCAGTGAGAGAGACGGGCTGAGAGGGGAGCGGGGTATCTCCGGGACTCGGACCCCCTCAGGAGGCTGTGGCCGTGGCAGAGGCCGCTTGGCCAGAGGCTCCCAGAGCAGGCAGGAGCTCTACCCCAGCTCCATTACAAAAGATCTCTGCATAAACCCCCTGAGGGAACTGAGCCTGAGAGACGGCCCTGCCCCCACCTGAGAACCAGCAGATAAGCTCCCATTGAAGAGCAGTCAGGCCTGCCGCCAAAAGCCCTGAGGCTGGGCAGCAGCATTTGAATCCCAGACCCCAAGCACTAGCTGGGCGGATCTAGGCCAGGGAGTGGAGAGGACTCTCAGAAGTCAAGTAACTGGCTGGGAAAATACCCAGAAAAGGGA
>CM053770.1:429115979-429268821 GCA_028658325.1 Potorous gilbertii | reverse complement strand
AAAAGCATGAAAAACGGGTCAACACCTTAATAAAGGAGGCCCAAAAAAATGCTGAAGAAAATAGCACCTTGAAAAATAGGCTAACTCAATTGGCAAAAGAGGTTCAAAAAGCCAATGAGGAGAAGAATGCTTTCGAAAATGAACTTCTGTTATGTAATTTTAAGTAGGTATTACATATAACACAATAGTAGAAACTCCTTTGATTGTGTCCCCTTCTGAAAATTGGTAGAGGCAGCATTTGAACACAGGTCCTCTGACAGCATTCTTTACACTAGACAAAACTCTTCATATAACATACAGCTATGAAAAATTTGTCATAGAGGTTCAATGCTGTTACCAAATAGTCTTGACTTTTAAAAATATTCCATTGTAAATTAGCTTTCAGTAATATGTGGTAGCAGTTTTTAGGAAGAATACAGTGTTTCCATTTGTTTTGCTGTAATATTGATATGTCACAAAAACTTTCTGCATCCACTTTTCGGAGGTTACATGGGACTGTAAGTTGAAGACCAAAGGCAAAGGCCAGTTCTCAGAAAATATAAACATTAGCGATATAAGCTAACTGCTGAAATTCCTCACTAATGTTGATTATTTCCAGGTTCTTTGACTTCCATTTCTAGCAAAGTTCCATATGCTGTTCAGTGCTTTGTTCACAGCCAGGGGACATAGAAGGTGAATACCCAGTGAATACATCTTGGTCTATGCAGCACTTTGCTTTCTTTCTTTTCTAGCAATAAATGAACTTTGAGCAATTCAAGGATGACAGAAAAGAGTGGGAATATGAAGAGTTCTTTTTTTTGCAGATTCAGGGGGTGGGTGAGTGGGAAGTAGAGAAAACTGACTTTTCTTTTCTCTTAAAATTGAGAATTAATTTCCAATGCCACAGCTCCTTCTTCTAGGGGTTACCTCTAACTTTCTGTAGCTCCCCTCATATGAAGGGAAATTATTTTGCTAAGTGAGGGATAAATATGGTCATTTCATTATACACTGTTTCAATGAACAAAAAGAGACTTTTTTGGTAAAAAAAGCAAAATCATAATATATTATTTCTGAATCTGAAGGAATTAAAACAGAATAAAGACGAAAATAATCAATCATAGCTAGCATTTTTACAGCACTTTCCGTTTTTCCAAGTGTCTTACAAATATTATTTCTTTTTATCCCCATAACAAACCTAGGAGGTATATGCTATTATAATTATTATTTTACGGATGAGAAAATAGAATTAGACAGAGATTAAATGACTTGCCCAAGGTCACTCAGCTAGAGAGTGACTGAGGTCACGTTTGAACTAAAGTCCTCTAAGGCCCAGTGTTCTACCTACTGTACCATCTAAATAAAATACCTAAATATTAAACAGCCTTTGGATATAGAACCAAAGAAGCAAGCACCTCCAAGAACTGAGAGGGAACTTGGTATAATAGCACGGAGTGCTAGATTCAGAGAAATTCTGAATGTAATCCTGCCTCAGGATTTGATAGATGTATTACTCTGAACAATTTAACCTCTTTCAAACTCAGTTTCCTCATCTAGAAAAGGAATATAGTAATGGCACCTAACTCCAAGAGTTGTTGTGAGGATAGAAAGAGAGAACACATGAAGTGCTTTGCTAACCTTAAAGCAATATATAAATGCTATTCAATCAGCCAACAAACATATGTTAAGTGCTTACTAGGTGCCAAGTACCACGCTGGCTCTTTTTGGTAGTGGTAGTGATGATATCATTAGTAATATTATTACATATTATGAATAACCTCTCTGTTCCTGAGTTTCCTTATCTGTAAAATGAGGGATTGACCTCAGTCTCTACGATCCTTTCCAGTTCTATCACCTTTAGCACACTGAGTTAAGGGGGAAATTATTTTATGCAGACAAATCATGAATTAAAACATCAATGAAAAAAGTTTTTATTACAAAACTATAAAAAACTTTATTGAAAGTTTATCAGTAAAATCTTACTGGGTTTTCTATTGCCTCCCTCCCACCAAACCCCATAAAGCTACCATGAAAGTCTTATAGCAGTGTGTAGGATAGAATGCAAAAAGCAAACTCCCAGCAGGTTTTGGAGACAGCTGCATGTTAATCACATGCAAAACTGTTAAAAATTAAGGACCCGAATCATCATAAAAACCCCACATTCCTCATGCATTTTGAATTTTACCATGGGAGCTAAACAATCAGACAACTAAAATTACAAGAAATACAAGAACAGAAAGTTTGACAGTTTCAGGTAATGGTGAAAAGAGCCTGAATTAGCAATCTCTAAGCCTGAATTCCATCAGCTCTGCTCCTGGACACTTGGGTGTTATAGCTGCACTGGGAAAAGGGGGTTATTCTCTAAAAATAACTTCCCTTTCTTACACAATTCTATAATAGGAAAGATGGAGCCCACCAAAGAATGGGACTGAGAGTCACACCAAAGGAATGACATGGTCAGAATTGTGCCTTAGGCATATTATTTTGGGGCTAGTAGTTGAGTTTGGAAGGCTTTTCATATGAAATTAAGAACAACCACCACCACCACCTGACAACACATTTATACCCCATGGCTTCACATAGTCCTAAGCAGAGCTAGCTCCCTAGCAAAGGGCGAAGGGGGTCATTGCCATGTGATCTCGAACTGGATCTGTCCCACACCTCTCTGTATCCTGCTGCTCCTACAGTAATCTCACAGTGTCCCAAGGTCTCTGCTTCCCCCTGATAGAATGGTGGTGCTGGGCCTGTACTCTCATCATCAATTCAATCTGTCATATAAAATTGATTTGAGGGTGCATTTTTCCAAGTTTCCCCATAGGCATTGAAGTTGCTAGTTATGTAGCTCTGGTCTTCCTATATGCTAAAGAGGATTTATAGAGCATAAAAGATTCCTGGCCTCTAAATGATCAGAAAATCAGTACCAGGACCGTAACTGAATTATTTTTAAGGTGTCTACAAGAAGCCAATTTTCAAGGAAATATTGGGGGTAAATAAAATAAACACTAAATAAAAATGTGCTTAATTGCTAAGCAATAAGATAAGATTTTGGAATCCTAGGTAACACGCTTGGGTCTCACTTTACTTACAAAGCTAGTGAAGATGTAACTGCAAATTCTTCATGCTGCCTTGCACAGTTTTAATCAGAATGTTCCTATGTGGTCTTACATTTTGGAGTTAATAGAATTACATGATATCCTTTCTTTGCCAGTGATCACAATATATTTTTGAACATATAACTTATTTTTTCCCTTCCATTCTAGATCTTTCTACCTTTCTTTTCGAAGATCTCATCATTTTTCTGACTTTAAATGGGATGAGGCACAATAAACTTGGTTTGCTTGTCAGGAGAGAAATTATATTTAAAATATTCCTTTTCTTTATATGTATGGAAATAGAAAAATCTCTTCTCTTTTGTACAGTCACATCTTCCAAAACCAAAAATGCAGCTAATGAGAAACAGGATGCTTATTCCCAAGTAGGTCTGTGCCAAGAATAGTGGGGCCAAAACATACAGAAGTAATCTGAGAAGAAAGAACTGCTCAAATTGGCAGTTTCATATGGAGACCCCTTAAGTAAAAATTCCCTCTGTTTTATCCCTGAAGAGCTGTCTACCCCCAGCTGGTTTGAACGTTTAACTAAATTTTAAGTACCCTCATTGGAATTTTTAGCTAAATTATGCAAATTTTTCTTTAATTTATTTTTACTTAATATTCTCCTACCCATAATCCTCTTAACATAGGTTGCATCATCTGAACAATTACACAAGGCATAACACTTCCATGAAATGACTTACAGGTTTCCTTCCCCTTGGAATAGCTTAGTTCCTCAGGCTGAATGAGCTGCTAAGGCAGCAAACTTTTCAAATAATAAAAGGAAAAGAAATTCTGCACTGGAACTTGTCCATCCTCTGTTTTCATATGATTAGGAAGAATTAACTGCACTGGGATTTTAGCACCTTAGCTGTCAGTCAAAAATGAATGTCTGTGAAAGTAGGGAAGAAAAATCATGTGGATTCAGAATTGAAACAAGGAGGATAATCTGATGATAGAAATGGGAAAAATTCTCCGGTAAAGATGCAATTAACAAGGAATACTTCCTGCATGTGCTATCCAAGAAGGTACTAATTAGGAAGGGACAAAATAATGCTATAGTACTGCCTCCCCTTATTAATGATATTAACATTTTTATTAATTAAATTATTATTTCCTTCTGCTGTTTCTTCCTTCATCTGTAAGTACAGTTTGACAGGAAAGGAAAATTCTTTGACAGTCAAAGAATTCCTTTTTACCTATTCCTTCTTACCATAGCCTACTGTGAAGAGGGTATCAGGTATAACCTCCTTGGAGTTTGTATACTTACTTTCCTGGCTAGGGTTTGATAGGGGTGATGGGAAAATCATCACAAGAGATCTACTTACATTGTCAAAATGGTACAATGGAAAAGGTACTAGAATTGAGTATCAGGAGATCTAGAGTTGAATACTGACTCTGGTTCTATGTGACATTGTGTCAATACTGCAGGCCTCTGTATCTTGAGACTACTTAGCCATTATTGTCTAACTATCTCCACCCCACCAGAAACTTGGTCCCTACATCTCACAGGTGAGCTTTTTGCCTTATCTTACTTGGACCCAATTGTCCATATAGTTCCCTAAGTCTACCACCTGCCATGCCCCAACCCATCCAAGGACCCTCCTTTCCTTTCCATCAGTTCTTATGTTCTGTCTTATCTCATCAAAGTGTAAGTTTCTTGAGGTCGTGGACTGTCTTGATTATTTGCATTTCTATCCCACTTAGTGCAATATATGACATCTTATTCATTCGTTTCAATCATGTCCTACTCTTCGTGACCCTAATTTGGGGTTTTCTTGTCAAAGATACTACAGTGGTTTGCCATTTCCTTCTCCAGCTCATTTGACAGATGAGGTAACTGAGGCAAACAAGGTGAAGTGACTTGCCCAGGTCACACAGCTAGTAAATGTCTGAGGCCAGATTTGAACTCAGGAAGATCAGTCTTCCTGATTTCAGACTGTCATTTTTCACCTACCTGCCCGGTATGACATTTAATGAGAGCTTAATAAATGGTATATCAATCTATTTCAATTCAACTCTTTGCTCAGTTTTCTTATCTGCAAGCGAGTGATAATATTGGCAGTACCTACTGCAGAGCTGGTACAAAGAAAGTACTTTGTAAACATGTTATAAATGTGGACTGCAATAATGGAAACCACACCTTCCCAAGTCCTTTGAACACTGCAGAGTCCAACTGCGCATTTGGTTCTGAGCAGGTAAGTCAGTAATTCCTGTTGGGGAAGGGAATAAGTAGTAGATAGTACCTACTGTGTGCCAGACATTATACTAAACACTTTCACTATGACAATATTGGAGTTCAGAGCTATGGGAATAAAATACAGAAAATGGTAGGAAAATTGAACAGACACTTACATTGTTGACTTAATTTCTTCCATCCCAAGCACTTTACAATTATTATTTCATTGGATTCTCACAACCCTTCCAGGTAAGTGGCATTATTTTCTGTATCGCTGCTACATTTGAGGAAACTGAGGCAAAAAGAGGTTAAGTAACTTTCCTAGGCTCACCCAGTTAGTAAATGCCTGAGAGCAGATTTGAACTCAGGCCTTTCTGATTTCAGGCTTAACATTTTTTATCCACTATACCCCTTAAATCCCAGAGTCGAGAGCAGTCATACTGGGAATACAATATTGCTACAGAGCCGAAGTGGTTTAGGTCTATGTTCCCATAAACATGTCAACAAAACCTTCACAGTCCCTCCCTGAAAATTTCTGCTATGCGTATATTATAGATAAAACAGGAAAAGTAACTGATATCTACAGAAAAGAAGGATATTAAAAAATTTGTCCATTTTGATTTTATTCTCAGGGCTAATGATTTATATATTTCACCAACGTCAGCCAGCCAACGAGTATTTATTAAGCCCTTACTATGTTCCACAGACTTTGTTCTAAATTCTGGGACCACATTAAATAGCAGTCTAATGGGGGAGACAAATGAAGACAGTCATGTACATACAAGATATAGAGAGGATAAATTGGGCGTAATCAACAGAGAAAAGGCATTACATTAAGAGAAGTCATAGGAAGGCTTCTTAGACCATGGAGGTGACCCTTGGATTGGGTCAGCAGAGCACCAAGGAATACCGAGCTGAACGTGGTGGTACATGTGAGAACCAGCCCAGTTCAGACAGACCTGTGCCTGATGTTCAGACATTCTCAAACAAAGCAGGGGGTCAGGGGTGGGAATTGTACTCTGCATTAGCAGAGGGAGTACCCACATGGATCATATCACAGATCCTTCAAGTATTGAAGTAGTGATGTATTTAATTCAGTTCTTATGCCTACATCAGAAGCACTGCCACATCAAAGTTCCGGATGTAAAATTTCGGAACTGAGAAATTCAAACCTACTGTTAAAATCTTAACTGCTTCCACTTACAAAGAACCTGTAATTAAAGAAAACCCCTTGCAGAGAGAGTTAGGAAGCAACTTTGAGCAGAAGTACAATTTATGAATTTCGCCAATTGCTTTTTTCTTTGCTTTGAGCATTAGACAATATTTGGTTAGGTCTTCTCTCCATCTCTCCTCTCTGTCTCTCTGTCTCTGTCTCTCTCTCTCTCTCTCTCTCTCACACACACACACACACACACACACACACACAGCACATCACAGCACATAGATCACATCCTGTGAATTTTAAAGGTCTAGGAAATGCTATATGAAACAATCATTAATATTTCAGTACCTCACTTATATGTGTGCTCCTTTGAAGATTTCAATCTCCTTGACATCTTAGTAGAGAGTTTTTAGAAGATGCTTTGGCACAGGAAAAAAAATCAAAGGTTCATAGGCCTACAGCTGGACAGGACCTCAGAAGCCATTAATCCAAGTCTTTCATTTTACAAATTTACCCTGTATATATTTTGTATGTCCACAGTCCATTGTCTCTCTCCCAGTGAAATATGAGTTCCTTGAAGACAAGGACCATGACTTTTACTTTCTTTGTATTTTCAGCACTTGGCATGGTAACATACACAGAGTAAAAACCTAATAAATACGTGTTGCTTACTTAATTATGAAAGATGAAATGTGGGCCCAGGGACAATAAGTGATTTGCCAAGGTCATGGGGGTCTTTTCACATTTTACCTATACTGTTCCTTAGGTAACGGATACATCAAGTTGATAACTGTTTCCATTTTCAAAGCTTTTATTATTTCTTTTTAAGTTTGTTGGGGCCTAGTAGAGCTTGAAATTCACTAGCATAAACTTTGATCCTCTTCTTACCATTTATTAGGCATTTGAGTAAGAATTTAGTAGAAGAAACAGTCATTCCCATAGAAAACAGGTCTCATTTTCATCAGCCTTTGACTGCATCCATGTACAAAATACTATGTTCTACTAAGCAAGTTAACAACATTTTTCCAAATCCTCCAAGAGATGGTGACAATATTGAAACTGACAGTTGTGGGAAGAATATACAGAAAACTGAGTGAAAATTGAACAGACTCCTAAATTATTGACTTAATTTCTTCCATCTCAGACTTCGAAACTCAGTTCTAAAATACATGATAAAGAAGTCTCTCTGTAAATATGAAGCAAATGTGATTGGCAGGAAAAAGGATTGATTCCCCACATTTATTTGCCTAAGGACCAGCACATCAGCCTGCTTCAGGGTTGCCTAGGGCATAGCCAATTGCTCAGACCCACAATCCTCAGAACAGCTGAATGAAGCTGTAGGTCCTTCCTGCTGCGTGGAGATGAATTTTAAACCAGGCTGGAGACAAGGGCAGACATCAGCACACTAGTATGCCAGTCACTCCCATCTTACATTCATTATCAAGTTGTTCAAAGGAATCCCCCAGGTGCCCATGATTTGCAAAATGAAGATAGAAAGATAAAATGCAATTATGCTACTTTAAAACAAATCAAATTGCCAAAGTGCATAGGAAGGAAAGAAAAATCTTGATATGCCTCCTTTGAAGTCTTGAGTTAGCAAAAAGGAAAAATATTAGGGGAGGTAGATAATTAGACCAGTGTTGCTAATGTTAAATGACAAATGAGTTGTTTCAATATTCAGTTCTCTAGTTCACCTCTCATCAGGAATCTTTTTTTTTTTTTTTTGGTAAATAGTGACTTTTTTTTAATAGCCCCAAAACCTGGGCTTCTTAACTTGAGGTTCACATATTCTCTCTCTCTCTCTCTCTCTCTCTCTCTCTCTCTCTCTCTCTCTCTCTCTCTCCTCTTCTCTTCCCTCTCACTCTGTGTCTCTCTTTCTCCATCCATCCCTCCTTTCCTCTCTCTCTCTTTCCCTCTGCCCCTTTTCTCCCTTCCTCCTTCTCTTTCCTGTCTCTGACTTTCTGTCTCTGTCTCTATCTCTGTATCTCTATCTATCTCTATCTCCCTCTGTCTCTCTGTCTCTGTCTCTCTCTTCTCTATCTCTCTCCCTCTCCTTTCCTTCCTCTCTGTCTGTCTGCCTCTTTCTCTCATACACATATGTTTGTATATATGTATATATTGGTAACTTTTTCCAATATAGCTAGTTTCCTTTGTAATCTCATGTATTTTATTTTATGCATTTAAAGACATTATCTGAGAAGAGATCCACAGACTTTACTAGACTGTACAAAAAAAGGTTCAGAATTCCTGCCTTAATTTAACTTTTTCTTGTCTTCATGTTTTGATTTTTCTAAAGATTTGGTGATTTGTGGGTATGTATAACCATTCCCTCCCTCTTCTCTATGACCATGACCAAATGAAATTGAATGTGTTAGCAGGTCTCAGTAGGTATGTGATATGCTAACACACTCTAATTCTCATTATTTCAGCAAAACTGGAGTATGCAGAATTTGAAATTTGTGCACTTGAAAAATTAATAATGGCTGGCCCTGAGTAAAATTTATTGAATCAGTTTTGAATGGGGTGGGGAAGGGAGGAACTGAACCTCTGAAAAGAAAAGCAAGACACTTGAATCTGGAAAGTGATAGGCTTCCAGTGACAGGCTGCCATTTCTTTTCTTGATGGCACTTGCTTTGGGAGGAGTCGGGGTGCAGGAGGGGGAGAATGAATGGATGAGCCTTCAACAGGGCAGAGCTGGATTACATTGTGAAGTGATAACCATGCCTGGCATTTTCCTGAGAAAGCATATAACCAGTGGTGTGAATAGGGACCTAACAGTAGGTATTTCATTTGGTATTTCTCAGACCAGATGACATAGATGAAGAATGTGAGAAGAGATGTGTGGGAGGGAGAGTGAAGAAGTAATATGTAAGACACTTCAGTTGGGGAAAGTGTTTGAAAGGAATATAGGAAAAGAGCTCTGGTTTCATCTAAAATAGTTCTCCATTCAGTGCTAAGACACTGAAAAATGTCCCTATGACCCTATCACTGGAGTTAAGTAAAGCTTAGATGACCACTATTCTGGGATGTTGGTCATCAAACAAAACTAGTTTTGTCATTATAGCTTTCAAATAATTTTGTATAATTTTGAAATAGGCATGAGAGTCACCCTGTTAGAAGAAAGCATATAAGGGGGCATTTTGCTCTATTTAATAATATGCTTTTTTGCAGTGAACAAGTACAATGCACCAGGAAATCTTGTATTTTCTACATTTCTATCACTAGTGGGATAATAAGAAATGTGATAGGCTCTGGAATATCACTTTCAAAAGCTGGACTGTTCCCTTCTAATGGTCCCATCAAGAATTCCTTTTGTGCATGCATAGATTTAGTCTCATTAAACTTTATATAGCTTGGAAAATAGGCATATAGGTCAGTAATTAATGATATTCTAAAAGTTTCCCTTTATTTATTTATTTATATTTTGCTCAAAAGCCAATTCGTTCTTAAGGGCCCAGCAGAAGTAATTCCTACTGAGAGTCAGGAACCTTTCTCTCCCTATCCCATAGCATTTGCCAACAGGCATCAGAGGCCCCCAAAAGAACAGGAATTGGGAAGCCTGATCTCTTCACTAACTGAGTTCTTATTGTCCAATTAAAATCTGGGACTGGATGCTCCCCCTCCCCATCACCATCCCTTCCCTTAGGTAATCAGAGGCCCCACTCCGCTCCATCCCACAGACCCATTATTACGTCCTTGTCAACTGCCAGTGATGAAGACCTTGCTCTCATAGGTCTACTGAGTTTTCCCATCTGCCGTTTTGATCTTTGGATTCCTGTCCTACAGCTAAGCTTTTCCGTATATACTGCCTCTCTTAATAAGAACGTGAGCTTCTGGAGACCAAGAATTGTTTCTCTGCTATTCTCTTGTCCCCTGAGCTTAGCACAGTGCTTGTCACTTAATAAATTTATTTTATTTTATTACTATTGAAATACAACCAATTTAATTTTTGTGATTTTCTTCAGGCCATATACAGCAGAGAATGTATTCTTGAGGCATAGGCCTGAGGTTTCTGCGTAGTCTCTAAGTTTGGGGCCTCATTCATTCCTTACTCCTGAATGATATTTTCTAACATCTTTTTCATTATCCTCACCTAGGCTGACTTCTGTACTGTAGTCACCAAGTATCAAAATGTATAATGATACTCTTTGGAGGATCTCATTGAGTTTTTTGTGAATATTTTCTAATTCTTCATCTTCATTAGCAGATATTAGCACGTAAGCTATGACTATTCTCATGGTGTTCTTTTTTCCAAATCACTATCATGAGCACTGTAACTTTAAAAAAAAAAAGTTCCTTGTTGCCTTTGGTTGTACAATAAAACCAATTCTGCTAACTCTTTTATTTACCTCTCCCAGGAGAAGGCATAAAACTATTCTATTTAGCTACAACATCTTTATTTTGGATTTATTAACCAAGAATCTCAAGATTGATATAATACACTTTCTACAGGATTGTATCCATTCATTGGTCAATGGAAATAGATCTCACTTTTAGATTGCTGCCAGTGTAGATCAGCAACTACTTTGTAATTGATACCCAGATGAGTACCTGGGGTGCTAAGAGGTTAAGTGATGGGCCGGGATGAAACAGTCAGCAGATGGTAGAACTTGAAGTTATCTCTTCTAGACTCTGAGGCCAGCTCTCTCCCTTCTCCTCCTTTTCTGTCCTTTCCTCATCCCCCTCCTCCACATGCCTCCCCTCCTCTCCTTCCCTCCTCTTTTCATTTTTGAGATAGGGCCTCCAAAATCTCACCTAGACTAGAAGTGTAGCTGCCACTCATAGGGTACAATCCCGCCCCTTTTTAGGTAGTGGATAGTCTCCTCACCACTTCTGAGACTCACCTTATTGGGGCAGGACTTGGAGTGCACATAGTCAATCAGCTTAGTGGGTGTAGTTCAGAATTCCCTTGCTCAGATGATCCATCAGCTTCAGCCTCTTCAGCAGTAGGGATTACAAGGCCACACCTCTTTGCTCAGTTTTCTTTGTCTTTTTCTACCACTTATCCTGCTTCTCTAACTTTTCTCCTTTCCTCCTCAGATACACACACACACACACACACACACACACACACACACACACACACACAGAGTAGATTTAGAGTCGGAAGACTTGAGTTTGAGTTTTGTCATGTACAGAGCAATGTGACCTTGGCCAAATCATTTTCCTTCCTAGTTTCTTCCTCTAGGAACTGGGAACCATAACACTTCACTACCTACCTTAAAGGGCTGCTATGATGGTCAAAAAAAAAAAAAAGATAATGGTATGTGAACCTTTTTGTAAAACATAAGTCCTTATATAAATAAAAACTAATTATGATTTTTTCTCTCTTCTTCCTCCCTCCTCTTCATTGTTACACTATCTCTGCTGCCTTTACTTGTAAGATAGTGTGGTGGTGGTGGTAGTGGTAGTAATGGTATCATTTTTAGTCAAATCCAACTCATTGTAACCTCATTTTTGGTGTTTTCTCAGCAAAGATACTAGAGCAGTTTGCTATTTTCTTCTTGAGCTCATTTTACAGATGAGAAAAGTTAGGCAAATAGGGTTAAGTGACTTGCCCAGGGTCACTTAGCTAGTAAGTATCTGAGGCTGGATTTGAACTCAGGAAGAGGAGTCTTCCTGACTCCAGGATGAGTATTCTACGTACTGAGTTATGCACACATTAGACATTTGGTAAATCTGCTTATTTTGCCTTGGGCAAGATAAAGTCCTCAGAACCATAGTTTGTTTGCAAGTTTCAGGTAGAGCACTGGACTTGAAATCAAGAAGACCTGGGTTTATTCAGGTCCTTCCTTAGACATGAACTAGCTATGTAACCCTAACTTCTCTGACCATCAATGTCCTCAACTGTACGATGAGGGGTTGGATATACTTGTCCTCTAAGATCTTTCCAGCTTTAAATAGACAATCCTATGGTTTGAAAACTGAGGAGCAACATGTTTTCTCCAGTGGATTCCTTAGCTTAAGCAACTGGCACACTAGAAGCTATAATACAATTGGTGCTGGCTCTCTACTCAGAGGACTTGGCCTTGGCCTCTCCTAGGATCTCAGTTTCATGATGGGATTAGATTATATGACCTCAGAAGACCTTTCTCACTCTCTATCTAACACATTCATATATCTAGACAATTTCCATGAATAGCTTCTTAATACTAGATTGCCTCTAGGATCTGATTTCATGGTGTTAGTGTGCCTTCCACTATTGCCTTTCATAACCCCTTTCATGCCCTAGCTAACAGTCTATCATGAGTTGCTAAGGCCATTAAAATCTATCATCTCTTGGAGAACTCTCTGATGATAAGCCTGTAGTAGCAGTAGCAGTAGCAGTAGCAGTAGCAGTAGCAGTAGTAGTAGCAGTAGCAATAGCAGCAATAGCAGCTAGCTTTTATATAGTTCTTCAAAGCTTGCAAAATTTTTTACAAGTGTTACCTCATCTGATACTGAGAGGTAGGCTCTATTATAATCCCTGTTGTACAGTTGAAGAAACTGAGGCAGAAAGTAGTAACTTGCCCAGGGTCATACAATAGACATATGTCTGAGACTGAATTCAAAAATCAAGCCTTCCTGATGCCAACTCTAGTACGCTATCCACCATGCTACCTAGTTACTACCAGCTGGAGCAAGGTTGCTCTAAGAAAAATAAAAATGCATTCCATTGAGCCCGTACTCTAATGTGTTTTATTTAATTTTTAAATTCTGAAAGCTAAAGGAATCTAAATGAAAGGCTGAGTTTACAAGTCATAATTTTGATCTTCTAGTGGAACTCATAGTATAAATATACTTTCCTTAGAATCACAGTAAATTTTGTCATCATCATCATTTTACTATGGAGGTTCAAGGGAGGGTCTTTCTCCCTAAAAGCATCCTTGGCTAAAATGTAAGGATCTAGTATCAGGCAGAAAATATTCCGAGTCTTTTTATCCATTGTGCAAGACCCATTATAGCTAATAAGGATGTTGGCTTCTTCTTGCCTCTGGCAACCGAAGGAATGAGAATCTTCAGCCTAAAGCAGCCCTCCAGACAGCCGAGCTTTGGAAGAAAAGACATAACAAACTCTGTCCTCTTGAATTCTTCACCTTTCCACAGTAGGTGTAGTACTGTCAGGGAGAGGTACACTCAGTTTTCTATAAGCCTCATAGAGCTTTTCACAGGAATAATTAATGCTGCTTGTAAATCAAAGGCTAGGTTCACACTGTTAAATTTCTCTTTGCTTCAGAAACGTTACATTTCCATGCATTTGGGTGCGAACTGTGTTTAGCCCCAAGCAAAGAGATAGTCCTTTAAAGTCCCAACAGTTTAGAGGATCATCTCTGTGACTAGAGACTAAATTAATTTTTAGTTATTTTATGTAACTCATCCCTTCTTCCAAAGGCTATCTCAGAATACTGGGTGACATTAATTATATTCATTAGAAAAGATCCACCAGCATCTCTTTATATAGGACATATTTTTACACTTTTGAATACTTTATTAATACATAAAAAATTTAACACTACGGGGTCTGTTTTTTAAAGCTTATCAAGCTCAGATAAATGGTGATATTGATACCATGCCAGCACCAAAAATATAAAAAGGAATATATTACTCTTTCACTTGATTAAGATGAACCTTGAGCATTAATCATTTATATTCTAATGAAGTGGCCAACTCTTTTTATTGAGACGTGTTTGGAAATATGCCTCATTATTGTAGTGTGTCTATTATTGTAGTTCAGATGTGGAATACCCTTGTTCTACTACCTTCCTTTTCCCCACTGAGGACTTGATTTCCTTCTGATAAAAAAACGAGACTGATTAAATGTCTAAATGCCTCATACATTCAGAGGGCTAGATATGTACCCAAATTTGAGGCCTGAAATTGACTTGTCATCCTACTCAACTAGAATTTCTTTTTTTTCCAACAAGGAAGTTGAGCAATGACGGTCATAATGATAGGGATTCACGTTTATATGATTTCAAACTTAGCAAAAGTGATTTCTTCACAACAAGCCTGTGAAGTAAGTTATACAAGAATGAATGAATGAATGACAAAAAGTATGTACTATGTTGAAAAATATCTTTGGCAACGAAGGACAAACACAATGTTGAAAATAGCATGCCAAGCACTAGTGATCCATACAGAAAAGCAAAACAGTTCTTTCTCCCAAAGAGCTCACATTCTTTCTAATTTACATATGGAAGATTTCAACTGCAAATCACATGGAAATGTCGCATGGTCTTTAGGGTACAGCAGGAAAGCAGATGAGATCGCCTCTTTTTAAATATCATTTCCACCAATAAAATCATATCAGTTTTTGATGTTGAACCATATGGCAGTGCCAAGGACTTTGATAGTAAGAATTTTCTTTTCTTTTCTTTTTCTTTTTTTACAGACTCGTGTCTGTAAAACATTACAGGAGCAATTGCCAAGCTCCGTTTCCAAAGTGGTTGATTTGGAACAGGTGCCCTATGGATAGCCTCAAGGAGGCACTCCTATTCTCAAGGTCCTGAGCTGTCCCCATTGGGGTCAGA
Source organism: Potorous gilbertii (assembly GCA_028658325.1). NCBI lineage: Eukaryota > Metazoa > Chordata > Mammalia > Diprotodontia > Potoroidae > Potorous > Potorous gilbertii. The sequence continues at coordinate 429,253,905 of CM053770.1, read as the reverse complement.
GAGGACATAACAATCAGGGTGCTAGCAGTGGTAGTCGGACTTGCTCGGTGCATGCTACCTTCTGTCACTCCCTCTGGGTGCCCTGTTCCTTCAATATGACCATCATTTCACAGATGAAGCTCTGAAAGTTTAATTAATAGCTAGCTAGCATTTAACGTTTACAAAGCACTTCCTTTGTGCTATCTCATTTGATCCTCAAGATAGGTCTGTAAAGCAGATGTTATTTTTATCCCTATTTTAAAAATGAGAAAATTAAGACTTAGAGTAAGGGTCTCAGAAGGATTCATTCAAATCTTTCTGCACTTCATCTACTGTGTAACTTCATAGTTGTGACTTGAGTATGATCATACATCTTACAAATATCTGAGTATGATTCAAATCCAGGTATCCAGATTGCAAATCCAGCATTTTAACCACTCTGAACATCATAAATGGTAATGTAGTTTCTCTATTTTCCTATTAAAAGTCATAAGGTGAAAGTGAATATAGTTATGAAAATGACCTAAAATGAGTCTCTCCCTCACCAGAACCTTAAGTGTGTACTGGTTTTCTTTTCTCTTTTCTCACCTCCTCCATATGAGCTAGGTGGCTTAGTGAGTCGAACACTGGGCTTCGCGTGAGGAAGACTTCATTTCCAGTCCTTCCTCAGATAGTAGCTGTGGGACTTAGAGCAAGTCGCACAACCAGCCTCAGTCCCTCTGTAAAATAAGAGGTTGGAGTCAATAAACCATAAGGTCCTTTTCAGCTCTCAATTTATGATCCTATGGATTAATTCAACTTCTCACATTCCAGTGCCCAGACGTGAGTTTCCATATTTACAAGTAATAGTTCCCATCATCCAATCAAATTCATGTCCTTATTCAAAAGTGGGAACTAGGGAATACAAAAATGGACCCCAACAAATCTCATCACTGGCAAGAAAAATGGCACAAAGCCCTAATAATGGGGACATTAGTAGTGTCAACCTCCAACGAAAACAACAATGGATTATTTTAAATTCAAAATATTTCCTATTATCTAGTCCCTATATGTATCAAGGCCACTGTAACAAGGAAGCTAATAGAACTGAACATATATATGCAAAGGAAAGATGTTATCAGGGATGGATGGATGGTATTTTGCTTTAAAAAGAGGTATCAAAATGTTGTATTTTCTAGTATCTGTTGCTATTTCTGAGTGTTGGGCTAATTCATTTCAGGTGCGAATTTATCCCTCCTTGAGCTATTGTCTAAATAGAAAGTTCTACTGCAGATTTAGGGTGAAGCATTATAAAATCTAGGGTGGCTGTCATAAAAAATAGAGGACAGAGAAAACCCAGACCAATTACTTAGATGAAGCCAACATTGGAATGCATTGTCTGTGGCTGCTCGACTTCACTGTGCGCACATTAATATTCACATCGGGCACTGTTTAATGATACTATTCAGAATGGAGATGTGAAGCAGGAAAAGATGTCAAAAGGATAATTTATTTCAATAGAAATAGTCCTCTTCTGGAAACGTCATTAAAAATGAGGCAATTTTTTTTTCCTTTTTTTCCCTAATTTTACTAAATGCATTTTTTTCCTGTCAAACCCAGGGGCTGTTTATGCACAATATAAATTGACACAATAAAATAATTCTTGCATGAAACTGGTATACGTTCCTTTCTTAGGTTAACTCCCATCTACTTGGTATATACCTTATATATTCCTAGCTATTTACATATTGCTCCTCCTGTATGTTCCCTGAAGGGAGGGACTATTTTTGCCTTTCTTTACCTTAGTAGGGCTTGCCACATAGTAAGTGCTTTATCAATGCATCTGACTGAGTGACTGCTAGCTATTCTGTTAGGTGGTAGAGGTACAGAAACAAAAATTAAACAATCCCTGCCCTCAAAGAGCTTCCATTCCACTGGAAGAAGTGTCATGGATATGCTGTAAAATGGGGATATTAGTACCTCCCAGGATTATATTAGGTCATATTTACCAAGCGTTTTGCAAACCTTAAAGAGGTTTATAAATCTGATTGATGATGATAATGATGCTGTATCCAAGAAAAGAAAGTATAGGATAGTGACAGGGATTAGTGTCTGAAATTCTCTCTACCAATACAAGTTAGTACCTTTTCTGCAGTCTTAGAGGTACTTGAGAGTTAAGTGACTTGCCCAGGGTCACAAAGAGACCACATCTGAATGCAGGGCTACAACCTAGATCTTCCCTGTTCTGAAGCTAGCTCCTTAACCATTAGACTACGCAGTCTCTCACAGAACAGCAAATGATCACAAAATATCTAATTACACATAAGAATATGTAACATATGTTTTATTTGTACAAACCTTTTATAATATAATGTAGTCAAAATTATCTATTTTACACCTAACTTTAGAACCTATATGTTCTAAAATGTTTATGGTGGTTCTCTTTTTTGTTTCCTTCAACAAACTAACTACATGATTGCCAATGTATAACCTATGTCAGATTGTTTTCCATCTCAGGGAATGGGGTAAAGAGGAAAGGAAGGAGGAATAAAATTTGGAACTCAAAACTTTAGAAAAAATGTTAAAAATGGATTTTTAAAAAACACGTAGTTTTTCATCCTCCTTCTGTCCAATCTCTGCATCCAAATCCACAAACCAGAAAGACTTTTGTGGAACCTTCCCGTAACTGTCTCTTTTGCTTCTGGAGACAACTTAGTATGTTGGAAAGGGGCAGGGTTAGGAGTCAGAAGTTCCGGGTTCTACTTTCAGCTCTGACACTGAATAGCTATGTGATCTTGGGCACACCCATAGCCTCTTGGGGCCTTACTTTCTTCTTTTGTAAAATGAGAGAGCAGTATTAGATGAACCCTTTCATGTTCATTCAACTCATTACAAGTACCCTACCCCACTCCCCCAAGACATTCCATTCCCATGTTCCATATTAGTGGAACCACACTAGTTAGTTCTCATTCCTTATTAGCTTTCCATTCTTATGTAAGGCAGACAAGTTGATGATGATGTTAATTTATGACTAGAAGACTCAAAAACCCTAACAAAAACTTAGTGTTGTCTATGATCGATGTGCAATGATGTCATGACTCCACATAGCCAATAAAAAAATAGAACTAGCTCCATTTTCCAACAAATGAGTCAAGGACTAAGAGGTTTAGTAGATAGTCAGTTTCAGTCAGAAAAAAAAGTGTGGGCTCATGTACAACTGCCGACTTATATTAGATATATGACCTCAGACAAGTCACCTATCCTCTCAATGGCCCAGGCTGTAACGGGCAAAACAATTGTAGATCTATGGTTTCCTCATGGGAGTCCTACCTTCATCAGGGATTTTTAAACTTTTTTGTGTCATGGATATTTTTGTTGATCTAGTAAAGCGTATAGACCTCCTCTTAAAATAATGTTTTTAAATGCATTTAGTAAAATTCATAGGATTACAAAAGAAACCTTTTACCAAAACACAGTTTGATTTTTTTTAAATCTACAAGTTTGTGGACCCACAATTAAAAATCTCTGCTCTGTACCAATAAAATCATAGCTTCATGAGGTAAAAAAAAAGAGGATAGTACAGAGGAGATGAAAAAACAAAGGAGAGGTCAGGCCCGTTACAGGTAACTTGACATTCCACAGCCTGGGGCAAGCAGTATGAAATGTAAATTCAAATCAGTGTAAAAAGAAAAAAAATAACAATTCATTTGAGCTGGAGGAGAAGGAGAGTAAGACTCCCCCTCCACACACACCTTGACATTTTGATGCCCTGAAGCAAAGCTCTTATCACTATCTTCACTCAGGATAAGAATACTGGCTCCCTCCGCATGGAAAGCATACTAGTAAGGACATTCCACTCCCATGTTCCGCCATATTGGTGGAACTGGCTAGCAATGCTACTTAGTTCTTGTTCCTAATTATCATTCCATCCTTATGTAAGTTGCAAGTCAGAATTGTCATCTTCCTCTTCTTCTACAGCAAATGTGTCAAAGTTTAGAAAATAAAAATTTGTTCATTAAGGAAATAAACATGATAAAACATACTTGGTCAGAAGTCTCTTTATACCCTAGCTAAATTGTCAATCTCTTAATGGGTCTGGCCACTTGCACCTTTTATAATCTTTCAGATCTATTCTGTTTCCAAAGCTTGTTTCAATTTAAAGTACACATTATGTCTTAAGATTCTAGGAATAATGTTGTTAGTCATAACAGGCAAATGATTCTTTTTTTTCACAACATATTTTGTTTAAAGGAGAAATTGTTGCATGCATATGTTAAATTACATCATTTCTGCCCATGAAATTATTGTAATAGGAAAATGAATCATGGGAATGGAAAACAAGATCAGATTATTTTATTTTATACACCCTATTCCTTCTTAAATCTGTGCTTGGAAAGAAACCATGCAATTAAAACAGAGCTAGGACAATCTCGGCTATTGTCTAAGAACTTAGCTTTGTGTTGAGGCTGCCTGTGAAAATATGAAAATACAATATAGCTGTCAAAATCTATTGCCCCGTTACATGACCAAACTGGGAATAACAGGTCCTTTAGAAAGTCAATATTTAGTGTTCATTCCAATGTGAAAGATGCTATCAGAGGGAATATAGAGGAAATAAAGAGTACTCAGTCCTGGAGTTTAGAGCAGCTAAGTTACACAGTGGATAGAGTGCTGCACCTAGAATCAGGAAGACTGATTTTCCTGAGTTCACATCTGGCCTCAGACATATTAGCTGTGTGACCCTGGCCAAGTCACTTAACCCTCCTTATTCAGTTTCCTCATCTGTAAAATGAGCTGGGGAAAGAAATGGTTAATTACTCCAGCATCTTTGCTAACAAAACCCCAAATGGGGTCACAGAGAGGTGAACACAGCTAAAACAACTGATCAACAGCAATAATCCTGGAATTTAATAGTGTAGTTGGGAATTGGAGATATATAGATATAAATATGTTCGCATATTATGGGTCAGTTATGTGGTGCAATGGATTCAACTCTGACCTCAAATACTTTCTGGCTGTGTGACCCTGGATAAGTCACTAATCCTCTGTGTTGCCTCAGTTTCCTCATTTGTAAACTGGAGTTAATAAAAGACCTACTTCACAAGGCTATGAGCTATTAATTATAAAGCACTTAGTATAGCACTTGATATGTAATAAATGGCAGATAATAAATGTTTATCATGTACCAGGCATTGTGCTAGGATGGACGTAGTAGATGCAGGGGTGTGCTGGTAAATGTTTACCAACTGGATCTAAAACAAAAATGTACACATGACACACTTTTAATGTCAACCTGTACTGTTTTTTTTCCATTGTTTTCTTAAGTCTAGACAATCAACAAAGCAAACCAAATGCTGATTTGTAGAGTTTTCCTATTTCCAGGGTGTAAATACTCACACTGGAAATTTAACAACAGGATCTCATGAGATGAATCGATCTGGCTTCAGCACACCCTTATACCTCTCAATGTGTGTGTGTATGTACATATGTATAAATATATGTATGCATGTATGTGTATGTATGCATATGTATGAAAATTGATGGATTGGATGAATCAATGGAGGGAAGGATGAATAGATGAACAGACAGACAGATAGATAAATTGATTACATTATGAATGCCGCAGAAGAAAGAGGTGTTTGGGATTTAGAAATAAAGGACGAGTTCATATTTCAGCTTTGTCACATCCTACTTTTGTGTCCTTAGGCAAATCACAGCCTCTATAGACCTCAGTCTCTTTTTCTGCAAAATTATAGAATTAAGATAGATGACCTCTATGGTCAGTCCCTTCTAACATTTCCATTCTGCAATTCTACTATCCCATAGAACATGAAACAGTATTATAAATTTATATAATACAACATATAATTCCAAATTACCATATTATACATGAACTAAGTCTACATGCTCAGGAGATATGAAGTAAAAGTATCATCAGGGTCGGATGGGCATAAAACACAGCTTCAGAGTTATCTTGGAAAACAGGGAAATTAGAGGTCATCTGCCAGTGCTTCTTAAACTATGGATTGTGACCCCACGGGTCAGAAAAAATTTGAAAACACTAAAAGGTTTCTAAACATGCAACAACCAAAAATTAATTAAAAATCAAATGTGTAATGAATCTGAGGTGTTTCTGGCAGCACTTAGCCATGCTATATCAGGCAACTTGGTCCTGAACCAAGCACACCCACTTTATACTACACATGCCCTCAGGCCATACAATGGCAACTCATCCTGCTGAAACATGAAAAGGAATTTCTAGTGGGAAAAGTTTAAGAAGCTTAAGATTCTAGACTAGTGGTCTCCATAGTGGGAGTGGTAAGGGGAGGTATGGAATGACTAAGTCAGTTGTATGTCCCTCAGAGCAATTATGAAACATAAGAATGAATTAGTTGTCTTCTGCATTACAAATATCATTGCATTGTCTTTTCTCAAAAACCTACTCTTCTTTTAAATTTAATTATCCCTGTCTAAGATATCACCATTCTTCTAGTTACCTGGGTTCACATATCTAATCAATTGCTAAATCTTGGGTGCATCACATCTCATATCCAGTTCTTCTCTATTCATACCCTCACTACTGTATGATACTGTATAAGTTCAGGCCCTCACCAGCATTTATCTATACTATTTCAATAGACATTCATTTGAGCTCCCCGCCCCAAGTCTCTCTCTTCTTTTATCTGTCCTCTATTCAGCTACACATGGGATTTTCCTAAAACTCAGATGTGACCTCAGGTCAGCCCAACTCTCCAATCTAATAGATCTCCAGTCCAATAAAGTCCAATCATTCTCTACTGATTCCAGGGTTAAATACTATTTCATCTTTACTCTATCTTTAATTTCTATTTTTTACATAAGTTTTATGTTATAAGTACTAGTAGTAATTAGTACAGTTACTACAATACTAATATAATTAGCATATAAAATATGTAAATAAGTAAATATATACCAATGGGGGTTATATGCTGAAAATTTTTTTCAACAGATGAAAATTCGTGTGCATGATATAAAAATACTGAAGATCACTGACCTAGTTTGATCCATCCCTGGGCAGTATTCCTGTGATAAGGGCAACAAATGGTAATTTACCTTTCACCTGAAAAGTTCTGATGGTGAAGAACTCGCTAGTTCATTCACTTTAAAAAATTCTATTTGTTAGAAAGTTTTTTCTTTGGAGAGAGCTAAAATCTGCCCCCTGTGCAGCTTCTATTTTGTCTAATTCTACTTCTCCATGTACAGTGAATTTGATCCATTTTCCACATGACATCTTCAAATAGTTGAAGAAATCTCTCTTGTCCTTCTACCCTCATGCCCGTTCCCCAGGCAAGCATTCCCTTCTCAGACTAAATATTCCTTCGTCCTTCAACTAATCTTTGCCTAATGTTTTCAAGTCTCACCATCAGAGCATAATGAAACTATTACTTCCCTCATTTGGGATTTTACACTTTTATTGATCAAATGGGACAATGTATGTCCAGAAAAGCATTTTTGAAACCATAAAGCAGCATGCAAATGCCAGTTTTCATTATCATTAATATTAGCAATTTTAATGTGAATGCAGCCTCATATCACATTAAGTTCCTTGGTTATCATATCACAAAATTAACTCCTAATAAAGATGAGATATCCTGGAAGAAACCAGGATCTAAAGGTAGAAATAGATATGGACCTTTGGAGAAGAGAAGAACATTCTCAGTACATAAGAGAAAATGAGCAAGTTGTGTGTAGGAAATGACAAACAGATTTGTTTGGCCAGAATGGAACATTCATGATGAGAATGTTAGAAAAGAATGTGAAATAATGCGAGGTGATTGGAAACGTTAAAGACCCAAATGAACAGTTTGTGTTTGGTACAATAAGGAGACCCCACAGGCTCTTAAGAACTATTTGAGAAATTATACATATAAAAACATATATATACATACATATGTATGTGCATATGTATTTTGCATATATACATATACACTCACATATATTTATACATACAGAATACATACATGTGTATTAATCTACATATATATACTTATCTGTATCTATATATGTATGTATATAGAGGAATATATGTATGCTTTATATATGTGTGTACATATATATATAAATTCAGTGTGCCAATACATGTATATATATGCGTGTGTGTATAGAGAAATTGATATATACATATATCCTGTGTGTGTACATGCTATACATATACCTATATATATATAAATGTGTATATGTATATATAGCTACATCTAAATTATTCAAACTGGTTACTTACAAATATAGAAGCAATAATATGAATACCAATAATTTATTTTTGTACCATAAATAATTAAAAATAAAAGTGTAATGGTCTTTCAAATCGACTTCTGTAACTTACATCTTTTAAAAAAAATTTTAAAAGCTCTTTAGGACCCTAGGGGACTTGTGCCTGCAGTTTAGGGAAGTCACCCTTAGGTGGTCTATTGCAATTTGTCAGGTAACCCAGTCCTCCCATTAAATGTGTCTCAGGCAAACTAATCACAGATGGCTTCTTAAGACAGCACTGACTGCAGACAGTGTTTCTCCCCCCTCCCCTCCCCTGCCCCCCACAAAGGTAGCAGGTCCATTGGTGAACACAGTGTAATTTGATAAACATCTAAATAAAAGATGAAACACTGCTGATGTTATCAGGTGACTTTGTTTGCCCTCTCTTTCTCCTACACATCCCCGAGACATCTCATTCCTCCATTCTGTTTCCTAGGGTCACAAATTTCGAAGGAGAAGGTACCTTAACAGGCCATCAAACTCAATCTTTTCATTTTAGAGGTAAGGAAACAAGAATAAATAGTCTAAGTGGCTTGCCCAGGATCATATAGGTACTTATGAACGAATTCTAAATAGTTACCTTGAAAAAAAATTCTAGTTCAATAATAATCAAAAATTGCTAAATAATTTTTAAAGTTACATATGTGTACATTCCTCCACAACCATTCAGGGGACATACAACATGAAGATAAGTCTCAGATCTATCATGAAATTACTTGGTGAGCTGGGGGGAGTCAAATGAAAGCACCAGTTTTCCTTAGGTTAAGAAATGGCAATCTAAGGTGATTGAATAGAATCTGGAGCTGGAAGGAGACTTAATTTTTTTTTATTCTTTATTTTTAATGTTCTACTATCACTACCATAAAACTTAGATTTCTCCCCCCCCAACTACTCCCCATGAACCCCTTCCCTCCCCAAGACAGCATACAATTCTATATAGGATCTACACATACTTTCCCATTGAATATGTTTTCACTATAGTCATGCTGTGTAGACGAACTAAAATAAATGGAAGAAATCATATAATAAATCAAAACATAATACACACACACACACACACACACACACACTAAAATGGTCTGCTACATTCTGCAAATGAATTCCATAGTTCTTTCTCTGAGTGTGGAAGGCATTTTGCCTTAGAAGACCATTGGGAATTTTTTTTTTTAAGTTCTTGTGTTGTTACGAAATTCCAAGTCTACCAGAAAAAACTCTCACACACTGTGGTCGTTGCTGTGCACTAAGTTCTGGTCCCTTTCACTCAGCATCAGATCATATAAATCCTTCCAGGCCTCCCTGAAGTCTTCTTGTTCATCATTTCTTATGGCGCAATAATACTCCATTACATTCATATACCATAATTTATTCAACCATTCTCCAATTGATGGGCATCCCCTTGATTTCCAGTTTTTGGCCATTACAAAGAGTGCTGCTACAACTATTTTTGTACATGTGGCACCCTTTCCCATTTTTTTTTGATCTCTTGGGGATACAATCCAAGTAGCGATATTGCTGGGTCAAAGGGTATGCACATTTTTGTAGCCCTTTGGGCATAGTTTCAAACTGCTCTCCAGAATGGTTGGATGAGCTCACAGGGGAGCCTTAATTTCTAATCGAATTTCCAGGCTGTAATATATTTGCCACCTACTTACCTCCCCCAGTCCAATAAGTTAAGTTTTAATGGAATTCCATTTTTGCTAAGTGTTCTGAAGAGCCTGAAAGCTTTATAAAACTATTACTCCTCCTTTAACTCATTTCTGTATAGCTCTTTCACCCAAAATAGCTTCCCTGGGAAAACACATGCACTCACTCCTTTTACAAGTCAGAACAAGTTTTAAAACAAAGTTAGTGGAGTTTTAAGAAAAGACAAGAAATACCATATGTCATATAGACACTTTATTGATGGGACTAGGACTACAGTTTTGGCATCCAGCAGGTTGAAAAGTAAAAGCTTAATGCTAAATTCTTGAATGCTAATTGCCCAAGGGCAGTATAGTGTTATGTGTGTGGTTTTTTTGTTTTAAATGAACTTAGGGGGAGAGTAGCTGGTGAATTTCCTCATTTATTAAATGTAATAATAATACCTGCATTACTTACCTCCGTTTTGTCACGAGGATCAAATGGGTGTAATATACACAAAGCACTTGGCAAACTTTAAAGAGCTATGTAGATGGATGCTGTCATTACTATCATATTTTAATTTGTGGTTTATTAAAATAAAAAGGGGCAAAAAAATGTGTCAGTTACATGAAATACCCACTATAGTTACACTAGCCACTGCTCAGAGGTGCTAAAAATCCTAGGCTTTTGAGAGCCAGAGAGGATGTTAGAGGTTCAGTTCTCTTTATATGAGTTAATCGTCATCATCACCATCATCATCATTTACTGCCTCTCAGCTCCAGACGATCCAAATGGAAAGACACATGGTGAGTGTAAGTAGGGTATAGCATATTAGCAACAATGGTTTGCGCAAAAGAAGCTGCATAAATGACATTTTCTAGGACATACCTCACTCGTTGACTGAGATATATAGTATGTAGAGTGAGATGTAACAACCAGATGTTCTACCAAGAGAACTAGCAGATGTAATAAGGTTGTATAGGGGAAAATAGGAACCATAATCACTTCATGACATTGTGACGGACTAAAACGTAGAAATATCCCAACCAGCTGGTAATCTAATAGTGGAAAGTAAGGAGAAATGAAATATAACCCACTATGTAAAGCAGATAAGAGACACCTGCAATTTGGTCTAAATGATTACTTCATCCCTGCAGTTTTGTCTAAAGGGACTTCTTTCATAAATGTTAAAGTATTTGATCACCTCTCCTTGTCTCCTGTGCTTGAACAAGAAATGTCTTCTCACTGTGGTAACAAACCTTGACATATGCATGGAAAATGTTCCCCAAGAAGCCCTCCTTTTCTCCTTTGAATGAATTCCTCTTTCTCTATTCTTCCCTCTCCTGCAAAAGATATTTATCTGTCCTAAGTTGCTACAGAATACTGCTGATTGGCTATGCACCCTAAAAAGCTAAAGTTGCTATCAGTTGTTTCCTTAAGCATATTAATATATTTCTTTGTTTTCAATCTGACCTCCTCTCTTTGATCCACAATCATCAGACCCCCACTTGGGGGCACACCTCTTCAATGAGGTCCCATTTTTCTCAATGGAGAGAATTCCTTGACATTTACACAACTTTAAAAATTAGCATACTTGGATGATATTTTATTTTCCTTTTGAAAGACTTTTCACATCAATAATATTTCACCTTACTAAAAAACCCTGAAAAAGAGATAAAACTGAGATTGTTAGCCCCATTTTATAGATTGGAAAATTCAGGTACCAAAATATTAAATGATTCAAAATCACAAAGTAAGTAAGTGGCATTGCTAGGATTGGAATCCAAACTGATTTCAGAACCAGCTTATCTCTCTAATAGACGGAAAAACTTCAAGTGTGTATCCTTCATTGTAGGACAATGTATAAAGAACCCTGACTCTGGAATAAGAGGACCTGGATGAAATCCAACCTTTGACACAAATTGCTGTGTGACCTGGACTTCTATTAGGTGAGAGGAAAGAAAAAAATAGTTTCTGAGGAAAATTCTAGCTCTAGAACGATGATTATTTCAAGTTTCTTGAATTTTGCTTTTGTGATAAAGGAAGGGATAGGTAAATTGAAAAAGGGAAAAATATAACATAGGCTGTAAAGAGTTCCAAGTCTGATATACACATCTGCCCTAGTAAATTCAATTAGCCAAAAAACTAAAATGTACTCATGTGAATGCAGCAACTCCCGTTAAAAGCACTACTGGACAAATTGCATTTCAGAGCGTTATCTGTGTAGCTTAAAAGCAAAAAGATGCCACATTTCTGAGAATGGAAATTGTTCAATTACATTCCAAAAGAGTAGTGCATGAGTTGGGAGACCAGTTTCAAGGTCCAACGAAATAAGGTTTGCTTTCATGGATCATCTAAACAGGGGTCTTCAATGGAAGAGAGCACTTAGAATCATTTATACAATTAAGTTGCTCCACTTTTCCCACCCTGACTTCCAGTAGTTCTCTGTCTCTTTGCAATTCAGCAAAAGACTTTGGAATTTTTTACACAGGCTATAAATTATTAGCCTTGTTTTCAAGGGAGCAAATGTATGAGAGTGATCTTAGAGGAAGACAAATCTGGCAGTCTCCAAAAAGAAAACACTGATTGTCCAGAGCTTTGTACTAAAACTTGCAAATTTGCCAAGAGACATGACCAAGAAGCATTCCACCTCATATGTATCTTTCCTTCCTGGCACAGTAAGAAAATGTCTACTCTGATGAGAAAACAACCGACAAACATTTCATACCATGAGGATAACCAAGCTTTTTTGTCTTGTCCTGCAAGTGTCTTTCTCAGGGTCTAGCCACTGGTAATGATACACATTTCAATTCCATGCTCGAATACGATTTTATAGCAAATATATTGCATACCAGATGGTAGCAGGGGAGAGATGGCTGTAAAGGCAGCACATCCTGGGGGCATTGCAGTACATGCAACCTAGACCAGTGAGCCAGTTTCTCCCAAGGGTGTCCTTATCACACCCAAACCATTCATTCCTTTTGAATGAGGTCTCACTTAGAAACGGGGATGTTTCTCTCCTCTCTTTGCTCCAGTGAGATGGATCAGATAGCCATGGGAGCAGTTCTACCAGAACAAAATTGTTCAGGTAGATTATCCACATATCCCTATCATATGTTTATCATCTGGTTCCAATGTTATTGGGTTTGGTTTGGTTTTGTTTTTTCTCAAAGAAGTGTTACAAATGGAAACGGAAACAGGGAGGCCCACAACGTAAGCTGCATAATAAGAGGTCTGTGCTTAGCATGGGAAATCTCTCATAAGAGAGAAAATGATGTTCATAGTTTACAGTGCACAGCCTTCAGCATAATAGGGGACCTTCATCTGTTTTATCGGTGTATATTTACCCCAACTATTTAATGAAAGACAACAGAAAAACTAGCACAAATTATGAGTGATAGTTTTAACTGGACTCCCAGGAACATCTAATTCAGGAAGTTTTTAGAAAAATCACATTTTTTTCCCCAAGGGCAACAATTTATTTTCTCAATTTCTCTACTAAATATATTGATATGGAAAAAACCCAGGAGAGGGATTTGACAATGTCCTTCTGGGAGTTAAAAAATAAGTAACTTTTTAAGGCTCGCATTTACCTTTTAAAGACAGAAACGAACATCATTTAAAGCTTAATTATTTCCTTTTCCCTAATTACTGTCATATCTGATGAAAGCAATTCTATAAATCAAAATGGAGCAGAAGAAAGTGAGAGTCGTGCCTCTGGGTAGGCAAATTTAAAAAGCACCGAAACTGAGGCCCTATCTGGACTGCCACGCTGCCTAATCTAAACCCCTAACTTTCCTTTTATTGGGAGCCACTACAGCCTCAAAAATTGGACAAAATAGAAGCTGCAAAATCAGAACCAAGGTCCAAAGTATAATAATAAGTTGAATCATTTCCATTTTCTGTAACCTTTCAAAAAATTTTGGGTAAATATTTTAAAATATGGAGTAGATGGGAAAAAAAATCTTTGTATGTCATCTTTATTCAATTTATTTTTTTAATTAAATATTTCTAAAGATGTGGCTAGCTTCCCTAGCTTCCTTCAAGTCCCAGCTAAAATTCCACCTTTTACAGGAAAATTTCCGGATTCCACTTAGTCTATTACAGCCTTTGGTACATAGTTGTTTGCAAGTTGTCCCCCCATTATACTATGAGTTCCTTGAGAGTAAGGAGTCATTTTATTTGCACCTATGTTCCCAGGGCTTCGGGTACCTGGTGCAAAGAAGGCACTTAAAAAATATTTGTTGATGGCCTGACTAAGAGTTAAGAAAATCTGATCTGAAGGTCCACATCTGAACCAAACTGTGTGATCCCAGGAGAATCATGATATCTCTCAAGACCTCAGAGGCTAAATTTATTTAATTTATAAATTACACAGGAGTCCCTCATCAGCAGAGGAAGTTTCACTGCCCAAATTCTTTACAACAACAAAATCACAGCTACTCACCTCTTCCTATCACAAAAGAATCCTATTCACAGGTTTTATCAAAAACTGGTTTTGTTTTTTAATAGAATAAGATCTGCTGTAAAGAGGAAAAGACTTAGAAAACCTGGGTCTGATTTCCAATTCTGTAACTTCTTAGTTATGTGTCTGGAGCAAGGCACTTAAACTCTCCAAGCCTCATTTAGGAAACTAATTGTAAAAGGGAAGATGCTATCCACCCTTTTTACCTCACCAGGATGATGGATGTTTCAAACAAGTTGATTACTAAGAAAAAACTTTGTAAAATGCTATGTAAATGAAAGATACTGTTAATAAGTTTAATAAAAGTATTAATTATGAATTTGATAAAATAGTAAAGTACAAAAGTCAAATAGATTTACTAGAAGCTCCTTCTACTAACCAATCAATATTTATTTAGCATCTACTCTGTTTCAGGCATTGTGCTAAGCACCATGTAACAGAGTTTTATATACTATATAATAGTTATATATACTATAACAGAGTTATAAATCTACTATACAAAGTTGTAGCACTGTTCCAGTCAGTGCAGACATGCCAATATGAACTAATAGCTACCAAAACCCATCCAAGAGACAATTCAAAAAGCCCTAGTGGATGAAAAACAGCAATCCCCTTTGGAACCTCTCAAAATCCTCTACCTTGTCAATTCAATGAAGATATATCTAGGTTGGTAATTTGATAGAAATGGCCACTTGGAACATATATCTTGAAAGAGTCACACATCTGAGCTTACTAAATAGCCTACTACTATGGAGGATCTTTCCTATATTCTGTGAAGACTCCTTATAATAAACTACTAATCCAAAACTTCAATTTTAAAAAGACTGCTTCTATTGTGATAGGGAGTCCTGCCAGCTTATATCTGCTATAGATGCCTATAGACTGTTTCTTGCTTCTGCCTTTCCATTTTACTTTCAAGAACATTGGTCTCATAAATTTTACCTTCTGGCTTCTATATCTTAACCATATGATTGGTAATCCTATATCCCTGAGGTTTTCTCAGTCACTTAATCTTGAGTTATGTACTATAAACTAAACTCACCTGAAGCCTTGTAATCTACTTGATATACATTCTGTTGTGTTAAGGAAAATATAATGGGAAAATGTGGTTGATTTTAATGTTATTTCTATACATTTTTAGATATGAGAAATGGATCTACAGTTTCAGAACCATTTCTTTAAAATTTGAATAAGTCCTTACTATATGTTTACAGAAAACCCCATGAGATAATATTTTCTGAGGACCTCAAGTGATATTTCAATCTCTGAAATTGTTTAAAACAAGATTACTTAACAGATCCTTCATTTTCTATACCTGGCAGTTTAGCTGGTCCGTCCTAAACCTAATTACCTTTCTGAGCCCTACAGCCTACCACTATGAAGAACATTGACTTTAAAAGAGGGGTTTCATGTGAGATTGTTTTGGAGAACCCAAGAAATGAATTGCTCTTTCATCTTATATTTGAGAAATATCTGCATTTTGTACTTAACAAGAGAAATATGGATCCTGAGAGGCACTATAGGGAAACAGAATTTTGGGATGATGACTCTTATCATCCCATCTAAGACCCACACCCATTAGAAATCTTAGCTGGTAGGGTCAGATGTTTCTCTTTCTCATCATTCTCCCGAATTTTCTATTATCTTTACCCCCTTAAAGCAAAATCAACAATGCTCTCTGAAATTCTCCAGTGATCTGCACAGGGCTTTTCCATCACCAGTATATATGGCAGGAGGATGTTCAAGAGGAACTGCATGAGAGCTATCATTAGCACAATTATGTACAAGATGAATTCATTCTGCATATGTGCCAGCCTTCATTCACAAATTTCATGATGCCTAAGCTTCATTAAGTCAATGTGTCTGAAAATCAAAAGAATTCTTCCAACTAAACTGGGCACAGGGTCTTTGGCAAACTGATGAAAGACTGGCCTAAACTAGCTTCCTTCTGTGAAAGCTATATTGAGATTGGATCTTCCCTGAATAAATATTACTGGAAGAGCTTCCAATGTCTCAACACTGACCAAATCTGCCAACTACTGATTAGTATTCTTTGCTTGAAAACAATTTTATAATTAACATAGCACTTAAAGTAGTAGAGAAACTATTTTCTGAATAGGATTCTCAAAGTGGGAGGAAGGGAGGGAGGAAGCATAATTGCTCTCACAAAAACATGCCAACTAACCAGACATCTTTGCTGATACTTCCTTCTCCCACTGTCATTCAAAAAGGCTCCAGTTCTTAGAAAAAACAAAAATAAGGGCAATCTGTCCAATCCTCTTTGTCTTTATTACTGATGCAAGTCAAACAATAATATTATATTTAAGTAGCACTTGATAATAAACCAATCTGTAAGTTAGAGTTAAAAAAATCTTGTCATTCTGCTCTTATTCACTTTGGAAGTATGTTTGTTTCTTTTTTTTAATGGCCAAATTTTTCTAGTCAGGTTCAATTTTAAGACTATTTCTTTGCTAAATTTTAGTCTTGTTTCCCAGCAGAAAGAAATGTTGGAGAGGTGCTTTTGAGGAGCTGATGGACCTGTCCAGGTCAGAGTAAGGTAATGGGTATGTACATACTTAAAAACAATGCATGATAAATGACAAAAAGTCATTTGGCATCAAACACTTGCCACCTATTTCTGTTACCTTCAGTGACTTATCAGCTTGGCACTAAAATCTAGGGCAGTGGTCTTTGATATGTGTGAGGAAGTCGGGGCAGGGGAAGGGGGCAGGATAGTTCACATGCTTCTCTAGGGGGTTATAGCCTAACTCCTTGGGGTATGTGATCAGGGTGAGAAGACAGGTCACATTCAATCCTTCACTAGCTAGTTGTATGGCTTGTTTCCAACACAGCTAGATGCATTCTTCTACCCTTCTCCTCTCTGCTATACAAGTTATCATCCTCCACATCTGAACTGTTAATCAATCAGACGGTTAGTTGTAACCTGTTTGCTACCTGGGCAACCACAGCAGCAGCTGCACAAGTCACATACACATACATACCTACAGACACGGGACATACCTCCCCATTACTTCTTCAGCTACCTTATAGCTGTAGCAGGTATGCCTCATGGGACAATAACCACTAAGTAAAAGTAATATCTACTCCTTTTATATTTTGAGTGGGGCAGAGGAATCCACACAGTATGAATAGATATGAATGGGTTATCATCTGCATCATAGAACTTCCTCCATGAACTTTCCCCCCAAATTCACTCATCTTCCAAAATTCCATCTCAAAACCATGGAAGGTATCATCCTTCTTCCAGTCTCCCAGGTTCTCAGCTTTGTTTCAGTGTTAGCTTATTAGTTGGCCATATCTTGTTTCTATTTCCACACCATCTCTGTCATTTATCCCCTTCTCTCTACTCAGACAGTCACCATCCCAGCATCACCTCTTGCCTGGACAACTGAAATAGCCTCCTAACTGCTCTCTTTGACTCAAGGTTTGTTTTTTTTCCTCTCCATAAAGCTGGTCAAGCAATTTTTCTAAAGTGTCAGTGTGATCGTGTCACTCCCTACTCAATAAACTCCAGTAGCTGTTTATTTTCTCTAGATAACATATTCTTTCTTCCTTGCCTCACTTTTTAAAAAACGTGTTTTCTATATAACTTTTATAATATAGTATTGCTAGCAAAATAGTGTGTGTATATATTCCATAAGTAAATATATATGTTTTGGGGGTTTTTGCTCAAAAATGTACTGATAGGAGTGTATGGTCAAAAAAGTTGAGACCACATATCTAGAGAATTACAATGAGTGCTAGAGACTTGCCCACTGAATGAAAGTAATGTACCCAAAGCACTGATTCTCTGCACACAACTGCTATAGTTTTAAGTGTCCTGAGATAAATGCCTCTGCTGAAACAAGAACTGGGAATCCCTATGGAGGAACTGAATGTATTCTCTTGGGAATAATAGAAAATCTCCCAGAGCCAAATGTGCTCTAGAAAGTGCTTCTTCTTGGAGGCAAGAGTCTCTAGAACACTACATCTCCCTTGTATTGTCTAAACCACTTTTTAAAAGAATTTTCCTGTTTTTCTCCAATTGACCTTCATTCCAGCTCCTTTCCTCTATCTACCCAAGTCCTTCATACAGAAAATATTACCAGCATTTCTTAAATATAATGTTCCAAAACTAGTAGTCATGTCATTTTGAATCAAGGCACTTTGGGAAACTGAGGCATAAAATTTTAAGCCTATAATCTTACATGCTAACTTAGAATTTCTTTAAAAAAAAAACCAAAGAATAATGCCTCCCAAGAAATTACAAAGTCCTCTAGAGTAGGAGGAGATATTTCCTAATCCAGCGATAGGGAACCTGTGGTGGTCTCTGGTCTGGAGACCACAGATTTCCTCCCTGTAAAATTCATTGAATTTCTAGTGCTAGTTTCTTTCTAATATTTTGTATTATTTAATATATGCCTTGCATTGACTTAATTGTTTGTTAGCTAGATGCTCCAAAGAGCAAAATAGACTCCAAGAAAACAAGGATTATTTGCTTTTTATCTTTGTGTCTCTGGATCATAGCACAGTGTATAGTCCACTGTCAAGTTAAATCAAATCAATAAATATTTATTAAGCACCTACTGTGTGCCAGATACTATATTAAGTGCTAGGTTTACCACCCATTAAAAGTTAAGAATGTTTCCTATGGGTGCTAAATAAATGTTTTGTGATTTTAATTGAATTGAATATACCTTTCCTATGTCCTCCAAAGTAAATAGATTACTTGCTGAGTAAGTAACAGGTCCTCCATTCAATTCGACAGTTATTCGACAACCATTTATTAAGTGGTCACCATGTGTTAAACATTGTGCAAGTTTCCTACAACAAACAGAACAACCACAAAAGAACTTTTCCTGTAATTCTGCTATGAACAGGAATGAAAATACAATATAATAAACTGAATTGAACTTTAGCATCACTAGGGAACTTTCAGAAATAGCACAAGATAGAGTGGCAAAAGGCACCCAGGTTAGCAGCTCCGTCATCATGTACCTGTAGCCAAAAAAACAAAAACAAAACTGAATGCATGAAGATGACCTAGAGGGAACAGGAACTATCTTAGAATGCTGTGGGTTGAATTTTCCCAATGAAAATCAGTACAACAGGTTTTTGAAGGGGAAAAAAAATAAATAAATTCTCTCTTATACAACAAAAGGATCCTTAAATATGTGTTAGATATATAATGGCAACAAAATAAAAAAATGAGAAGTAATTCACTTGCATTTTTAAATATCTGCATTCAGTGTTTCATTATCAAGCAGAATTCTGGACAAGTATAATCCGATCCAATGAAATCCATCAACTTAGAAGCCAACTTAAGGCACCTCTTTCAACATCTGTCCTCATCCAGACTCTAAGAATTGTCGATCAGCAACATTGCCTAATTGAGATTCACTTCCTCTCAGTTGTGGCAGAACAAACACTTAAGCACAAAAGGAGAACAACCAAATAGCAGACCCTAATACAGGAGAGGCTCAGCAGAGGAACTGTCTGGAAGCTCAATGACTGGGAATTCATTTCTCCCTTCTCCTCCTATATTTTCCCTTAGTCATGACAGTTTAAGCTTCTGCCTGAAGTTTTAGAGACTGAGTTATTGATGTATGAAAAGAGAGGATATCCTGAAGCCTTTTCCATGGATAAATGCTAGCTTTGTTGCCATTGGCTAGTTGCACATGAAGATAATTTCTAGTGTGCAATCCCTACTCAGATACCACTTAACATACATACTACTTTCCCCTCCCCCAAGCACTTATCAATCCTAATGAGTTGTCTAAATTACCAGGAATACAGCTTATCAGCTATAGAATATATTGATGAAACTGAAATTGTGAATTTACAATCAATGTTATTAATCATTTAGTTTTTTTTTATCTAAACATTAGGATGAAGATATGCCCTCTCTTGTGGTGGTGGTACTGGTGATTTGTTTTTCCAACAGCTGATGTGATCTCTTTTATATACACTTGAGAAAGATTTCTTTTTTAAGGAGGTCTGATCCAATGTCCTGGACAGAACAAGGCAAATTCAATTTCCTCCAGCGACTATATGGGAAACATTTTTAGAAGTCGAATGAACGTTCAGTTGTGTCCAATTGCTATCCTCATGCAAGGTCTCATCTTTCTAGCTTTTCTGACTCAGAAACTATAAGCAGACAACTTGTTGCCTTGGAGTTCGGAAAGTGTAAGTATTTCTATTACGTCCATTCTAGGTGGTGCTTTATCAGTTATAATCAGTTTATAGAGTAACCTGCCTGTACCTCCCAACAGCCAACCCCCATCTCCCATCAAATGGACTACAGTATTACAGAGCCCCTTGAATTATCTTTTCATTTAATTAAAAATTTTATTTATCCTAATATTTCACTCAGTCAATTGTGCAAATGTCCTGTAAAAATGTGTTTTGTCTAAGAGCGAGCTATGGACTATAACAAAAACTTAATCTTAATATATGACTTAATAATCACCATGCTTATTTTCTCTCCAAGTTGGGACAGTGAGCAAATGAGATTACAACCACAAATTCAGCACTACCCCATCACTCAACCACACTCCTGCTCTCTCAGCAAAGCACTATTACAAACAATGACTCTTCTGCCTAGCGGAAAACCAGTAGTCTCCTCATCCCCACTCATCTCAAACAAAGACAATATAGAGAAAGGTATTATGGAAGGGAGACATCCCTCCAGTCCCCCAGTCCTTTCATACTGTAAACTTTGAGATAATTAACCCACCAAATAGCATTTGTGTGTTGCAGAAATAAAATATGATGAAAACATTTATTGGCATAATTCAGTATGAACTTTAAATGGTGTTCTCTCCAGAACAGCAGACGACCAGACACAATGCACATTCTGTATTTGAAGTTTACCTGCTGCTGAGCTGACAGAACCTTATGCCTAGTTAGACCCCGCTGCTTTTTCAGCCTCCTCTCTTTAGAATAATTGAATGCTAATTCAACTGAAAGAGGCAATGGACCAAATGGGTATTCATGAAAGGAGTTCTTTTTGTCTCTTTCACCATGCTATTTTTTTGTCCTTTTTTCTATCCCTCTCCTTCTTTCTCTATGTATATCCACACTTCTCCTCCTTATATTTCCCATAAATACAAACTTACACATATACTATATATTGGCAGCTTCTTCCTCAAGAAAACTCTGAAATGTGTAATCACATTTCACATTAGGAATAGAAGTAACTGAACAACTCCTGTTATATGACGAACATCACAAAAAAAGCAGTTATTCCATTAGTACTATCTGAGCTGAGAGTACACAAAATGATAATTAATATATTAATCATTCATAGCTCTTTTATATGCCATATGTCATTTTGTTTTTCCAAATAATTGTTGCTTTCTCTCAAGATTAGGAAAGGAAGGTTATTATCTGTGCCATATTACCTATGCTCACATTGTGCATGTCTACGGGTGAGCTCATATGTGAAAGAAACATATCTCAATCAATATATAACAGTTATGGATATCTTTAAAGGTCTTCCTGGATTAGGAGTTCAATTAAAAAATAGTGAGGAAGAGTTTGGACACAAGAAAATCTTACCTAAAAATATTTTTATAAATTATAGAAATTCTCCCAGAACAAGTAAAGAAAATACATTTCAATAACGAATGCAACTAGGTTCTTCATCCTTATGTTATGAAAAAAATGATACAAAGGTTAGTAACCTAACAGAAGAGTGTTATCAAAGTCCATATTTATTGTATTTGTTTTGTATCTAATACTGTAAATTTGCATTCTGTAAACAAATATGGCATGAATTGAATTTTTCCTTGTACTTGTGCAATTCCTTTCTTTCCAACGGGAATATTTGGGTTGTCCTGGATGGCTGCCAATTTGCAAGCTATGCTGTACTGATAAAGAAACAAAATCAGAAATGCTGTCAAATGAGCAAGCAAGCTGACAAAGTTTGTTTAAAGGTGGCTACCTTCTGCCAATTCACAAGAAAACATTAGTCAGTTCATAAGTAAGTAGCCTATATATGCTGTATTTGCTCCATGTATGGAACAGAAATCTCAGTCACAACCATGATTTTTTTTAGTTTACATTTTAAAATAATTCAAAGTCTTAGAAATATTTTTTTCTGCCTTTTTCATATGACCCAAATTATGCAACCAAAAATAGAACTCTATTTGTTATTTCCTCAAGGGACCTAGGTCTCTACACCCATTCTTCACCTCTGCCCCAATCCACAAGAATAACTAATTTGTTCTAACATTTCATGCTTTCTGAATGCCTCTTCAAGTCATTCCATTACCTTCTGACTGAATGTGGAGGCTGCTGTGCTCTAGTCTAGACAAGCCTCACCTCATTAATGCTTTTTTAATCATCAGGGGTGACATACTTGTCAAGCCCATGATAAATTATGTCAAAATATGTGTGATTCCAAATGGAGAGATGGAAAGCAGGTAGGGAGTAAGATGAGTCCATGTATAGATGGGTTTCTTATCTAATCTTAACATTAAAGGGGTAGGATGTTGAACTAAATGAAAAAGATTCCTAGTCAGCCCTCCTGTTTAAGATAGAAATAAATATAATGAAAGCAGAAATCATTTTTCTGTGTCTGGCTCTTTTATGCTAACAGGTGATGGGATCATTGCTGAAATGAAGAGAAAAAGAATTCTAATCTCAAGCACTGACTTAGAAACATTAATGGTTCCTATAAGAAATCCTAAGCTCAAGGTTATTATGAAAGAAAAGATATATGAAAAAAAGGTCATAGAAAATTTTCTGCAAGATAGTTTCAGAAAGACCTGGGAAGAGCTATATGAATTGATGCAGAGTGAAGTGAGCAGAACCCGGAGATCAGTGTACACAGTAATAACAATATTGTAAGAATGACCAACTGTGAAAGACTTAGCTACTCTGATCAACACAGTGACCCAAGGCAATCCCAAAGACCGCGATAGAAAGGGCTGTCCAACTCCAGAGAAAGGACTGATTAATTCTGAGTACAAACTGAAGTGTAATTTTTCATTTTCTTATTTTTCCTTACTTTTTTTGCAACACAGCTAATATGGAAACATGTTTTACATGATTTCATACGTGTAATTGCTATCATGTTGCTGGCCGTATCCATGGGTAAGGGAGGCATAGAAGGGAAGAAGAGAATTTAGACTTATTTTTTTTAAATCAAGCTAAAAATAAATAAATCATGATGAAAATTCAAGAATACACATAAGAGAGCAGAAAGATAAAGACAAGCAGGGCAATTCTACTATTATCATGTCAAATTTAACTTGCATTTTCTTAAAAAAATGGTAAATAAAAAAAGTTAATAGTTTCACAAATAAAAAAGAAAAAAGAAGAAAAATGTATCCAATTTATAAATAAAATATAATAATTCATTTTTATATAGGGAGAGGCACTATTACATAACAGATAAAAGGCTGGCCTTGGAATCAGGAAGGTATAGATTCAAAACTTTGACCCAAGTGTCTCAGACACAGAATGACCACAGGCAAGTCATTCACCCTCTCAGTGCCCAAGAGCAATTCTCTACAACAATAATTTATAGATGATATTTTATCTTTAAGATACAGATCATACACTATGCTTTTTTTCCTGCAACAACCATGTGAGGCAGTTCTACAACTATTGCCATAGTTTAATAGAGGAAGAAACTGAGGCAAGAAAGGTTAGGTGAGTTACTCAATGAGGTCAGAGAGCATCTGAGTCAAAATTAATGCACAAATCTTGAGCCTAAGACAGTTCAGGAATTTTCCCACTGTTGCATATATCCAATAATAGGACTACTGAAGGATTTTATTGAAAAGAAACTTCTCAAGGACTCAGATCCATGATATATAACCCCAGTGTTGTCCACACTGGCCCAGGCTGAACAACCTTTGCTTGTCCTTTCTCTCTCACCCTTCTTATATGGGTTTAAGAGCATTTACCTGAGGTATAGGATCTTGGCACAGAAAGGTGCTGTTGTCTGTAGAGGGCAGCATATTTACCCTGATCCATGCTACCTTCGCATTTTAGCGTTTGCTTGGTCCTTTCGGGAAGCCTCGCCTCATGTACATAAAAACAGAGTTTGCAAACAATACATCAAGTCTCTTTTGGCTACTAGGGCGCTGTAACTGGGCTGAAAGATGAATTGGCAAGTGCTTTCACTACATATGATATTGACTCAGAAACTAAAGCAAGTAGAGTTAAAAATTCTAACGTTGCATCCACCATTAGAAAAGGACCTGCTGTTCAGTTTGCTGTTCTTCTGAGTCCTTTGCTAATTCAGTTAGGACACTGAGGCTGGAAAGGAAATAAAATACTGGCTTGTTTCCATAGGATTGCAGCAGCATGGTAGCGCCCTCAGATTTAAATGTATACATTATGACTCAGATGGTAATAAGTGATAAGAGACAGATACCCCCCCATTTTCAAAACCTTGGAGCAACGGAATTTTTTTCAAATTTTTAATTATTTTAGTATGTATAGCAAACTGGAAAACACATGCCATAACGGATAGGGCACCAGATCTTGACTGCAGATTCAAAGCCCTCCTTAGATACTTAGAGGCTGTGTGACCAGGCAATCCACTTACTTCTCTGTGCTAGTTCCCTCATCTTTAAGATGAGGGGTTTGGATGCCATGCTTATAAATCCTTTTCCCACTTAAACTTATAATCCCAGAATCCTTCTACACAATGCAAGAAGTCAAGTCTAAGTAAAGTTCCTTTGTATGACTGGCCTCTTTGACAAAATGGTGGCTCCCCATCCTCTGTGGATAGAGTTCTTTGTCCAACCCTCTCTACCATCAATTTCTTAGGAAGCCTGTGCAGGAGAGGACACATAATCCTACTGACAAAACATACTGGTACAATAGCCTTGCTTTATTGAAACAAGTAAAACATGTTTTGGAACCTGATAATGAGGATTTTCATTTCACCTCCAATGTTTATTTCTGTAAGTACTCTTCCTGAACGCAGAAAGGAAATACATTTGAATAGCTATTTAGATTGTATCATATGTCATCCATTCACAACACACAAGTGTGTCACATACGTGAATGAAAAGGATAACCTAAAATAATTAAAAATAGATTTTCACTCACTGCAGAGGTATAACACTTCTCTCTTAATCTAGTTCCTTTTTAGTGTAAAGTTAAATAAATGAAGGAAAATAATTCATAGTCAGAAAAAAAGGGAAAGAAAAGAACATTGGTGCTCAAGGGACAGTATCTCAGCAGACATCTGGAGAATCTACTGATTAATTAATAGATTAATGAATCAGACAGCTGTACTGTTAGAAGTGAATTTAATTGTTTGGATTAATAACCCTACTAATTAATCCTAAAGAAAATCATCAACCTTACAGTTGAGAAAATGCTGAATTTCTAAAGACCCATCTGTGTGATTAATGTCGTTTTAACACACATCCTGGCAAGCTATAAACTGTCAGTATAGGAAGTAGGATGGGATCATTGATTCAGAATAGATCTGATTGGGTCACTTTTCTCTCTTGCCATTTTGCCTCACTGTCCTCCTCCCCCAACATCTAGTGAAACTGTCAACAGGGCCCAAGTCTACACAACCTCTCATAGCTCAATGCCTTTTTCACTCCCACTACCAACATCCCATTTCAGACCTTCAAATACTGTCCAAGCTCCACCCTGGAGCCAGTCCTCCTAACTGATCTCCTTGCCTCAAGTTTTTCTTGCCTGTAAAATTTTGTGCCCAAGCTGCAAATCTCACTCATTATGTCATTCTTTTGCTCAAAGACCTTCAGTGGCTTACCATTATCTCTACTATATATCTTGACAGTGGAAAAAAAACAACTATCTTGAGGGGGAAGGAAAGGAAAGCCTCTTTTGCCAAGCTTTTTTTTTTCTTTTTGTCTGTAGATATATTCTCCCTTGATCTTTTCTGGAAATGTCTATCCCCATGCTAATGACAGGCTCTCCCCTAATCAATGCCTGTTCTTTTCTTTCCCATTACATCAGGGATAGAAAAAATATCAGTTGTGCTTAAATGGGACCCTGACCTTCCTTATATAATCGTGTTCTTCACCTATGGTTGTATACCTTCCCTGGACCTGGTATGGAGGTATCATTTGTTATCCCAAAGATTTTTCCTTATTGTCCCTTTCTCTGTGTTCCTTCCTGTATGTGGGTCCTAAAGATTTTCCGTGTGGCTGTCAATTAAAAGTATAATAAAGTCAGAAAGTCAAGCAAGTTGGACAGCTGAATTTCTAAGGTTCCTTCTAGAACTAGCTTATAATCTTTTAATCCTAGGCCATAATTTTTAAATTAATTTTATTATTATTAAATTTTCAACTACCATGAATTTATTTTCTTTCCACTCCACTTATACAACTGATCCATTGAACAAAAAGAAAGAAAAAGAAAACCCTGATAAAAATATGCAGTCAGGTAAAACAAATTCCCTCATTAGTTATATCCAAAAAATGTGTCTCATTCAGTATTTTGAATCCTTCAGCTCTGTCATTTTGTGAGTAGTATGAATCATCTCTGGTTCTCTGCAGTTGCATTGATGGGAGTTCTGAAGTTTTTCAAAGTTGTTTTTCTTCATATTACTACTCTATACATTTTTTTTTACTATATAAATTTTTCCTCTGGTTCTACTCACTTCTCTCTGTACCAGTTCATTCAGCTCTTTCCAGTATCAAAGGAAACTGTTCATTTCATCATTGCTTATGGCACAAAAATACTCCATTAAATTCAATGTGTTCAGTGATTATCCAGTATCTAGGGCCCCTCTTAGTTTCTAGTTTTACTACCATGCAAGAAACTGCTGTAAGTATCTATATACCTTTATCCACATATACATATATAGATATATGAGTACTTTTCCTCTTTCTTTCATGGTTTTGGAGTGCATGTCCTTGCCCACTTCTTAATGAAGTGGTAACATGTAGTGGCAAGGCATTTCAGAACCAGAGAAAAGGTCACAACTAGACATGCAATGTTTCCAGAAAATAACTTAGTAATTGGTTTGAATAAATTAGTTTTTCTTTCTCTTTGGGCCTGAGCTTATGATTTTAATTAATGCAGGTAACTCTCAGCATATGGTGGGAACCTTCTCTACTGATGAAGACGAGTCCCTTGTAATTTATAACCTTAATAAGTTTTATGGGGTAGGTTCATCCAAGAACCAGTCCCTAGCTACTACACAATACAATTATCATAAGTGTCTTTAAAGGGGCAATAGGATATATATTGAAAAGAATCTATACTGGGTGATTTTAAATCATGTTGATGAAGTTATCATGAGATATGTAAGTGTGAGACAATGTGATGCAATGGAGAGAGAGCTAGTCTTGAGCCCTATCTCAAGGACCCTGGCCCTGATGCATTTTAACTATAAAACCACAAGCAAGTCACTTGATCTCTCAGTGCCCTAGGCAGCTTTTTTAAAATGGAAAATTGCAGATAAAATGTTGATTTGCTTTCATGGAAGTAGTTCTTCCACCAGAAGTCCCTAGCAGTAATGCAATTATAGGTCTAGAAAGAAAAAAGAAAAATCCTGGGGCAGTTATTCTCATTCCTATTTTGAAGATGGATGAACTAAAGCTCAGAGAGGTTGATTTTTTCTCTTTTATGGTCCCACACCCAGTTCAACAGCTAGGAAGATGTAGCCTGGTGAATCCTTCCTGCAAGTGCTACAGTCACAGATATTTAAACCAAGAAAAGGAAGTTCTTGTCACTAAAATCGTTGGCATTGTCAAGTAGATCAACATTGAAAAGTGATATGAGTTTAATCAGTAGAAATGGCATTAGGGAAAAGGCATTACCATCTGCTTTCCAGCTGTACCTTAAAGCCTGTGGGACCTTTCCATCTGACTTACAGCTAAAATCTTCCCTATTTATTGTTTCTCCCATTCAAATGTGAGCTCCTTGAAAGCAGGGCTTGTCTTATTTTTCTATTTGCATCCCTAGTACTTTGCAGATAATAAGTACTTAATAAAGCTTCTTTTACCCATTCATTCATTCACTGAGTAGGGACTCAAACCCAAAGTTCCTGACTCTACAATCTCAACTTTTTCCATGACAGGCTGCTGCAAGCAAGGTTTGCCTCATCCTTAGAAACAAGCTTAGCTCTTTTGAACTCTAGAACCACAAGGGATCTTAGAGACCATCTAATCCAACTCTCTCATTTTACAAATGAGAAAATGGTCCCTAGAATGAAGTAATTTATCCAAGGTTAAACCATAAGTAGTAAACAGAAAGCTTTCTTTCCAACACGGAACTCTGACTCCAATTAACTTTGATACCCTGAACTAAGATTTTTCCTTGGAAAAGCTTGGCTTCACCATGGTAGGTTCATACTTGCCTTTAAATAAAAAAGTTTGATTAAAACTAAAAATCCCTCCCACTCTCATTTGATTTAAGTAATATAATATTCCCAAACCCGGGATATTCTAAAACTTCACTTAAACCTCTCCTTTGTTTCAATCTGCTCCCTCACCCTAATCTTCTACCAGAGCTAATAGCAATAAAAAAAATGGCTCCTTTCAAGGTCATCATTCTTTCCTGACTAACTCCTATTTGAGGTCTTAACAAGCAGGGAAATGATCAAGAGGTGCACAGTGAAAGGGAGAAAAAAGGATCAGACAGGTCTGGATAATTCACCAACTGGCTAATCAGTTCCTGAATGAAAACTAAACGACAGTGTAGCCATCCTCTCCCGTTGTTCTTTTGTGACTTTGTATCACAAAGATCTATATTCCCAGGGAAACAGGCTATTTTCTACAGTCAGATGTACTTTAAGTTCTCTGAACTTCCTAACAAATTACTTACGAGAGGACGTTAATGATTAAGAGGGAGCGATTTGAACAAACATATATGGAGCCAAATTTCTGAGCTGCTAAATTTGATTTTTTCAGTATTAATGAATTTTGAAAACTATTTGCAAAGTATGTTAATATCCCATAGGAAAAATCATTAAGAGCCACCATGCTGAGCTATGCAATGCATTTAGGTTCCAGTCCATCATTGATCAGTGTCAATGGGAGACAACTCTTCTTTGCACTGTTTCAATCAACTCATCAGTTAATGACGTGCATGCCAATTTTGCAAACTGATAACTTCAGCACATCTGGTTACCTCTGCTGGAGGAAGATATAAAATTTTGATCCTGGAAAGATAACTGTAATACACAGTAAGATTTCCTGGTAGAAGTAATAAGCCATGGTCAGGTTAACGTTTATTTGTCTGTTTCTCCAAAATGGAAGAAATTATTCTAGATAGAGTAGAAGGGACCAACAGAGAAAGAGATTTAAAATGCTAGAAAAGGGAATAATTGATTGAGTGTATGTGTTGTCTGCAATTTACAGTGCCTGGATTAGTCAGCTAGATTAGTCTCACTTTTGTGAGCTCTAAATTCCCCTTCTTATTAAAAGACGGGGTGGAATGGGGGTAGGAAAAAGACAGAATATGAAAGCGATTTTATTAAATGGTGAATTTCCTGTATTTAAATCACATATTTGTGCTCCATCTCTCATTCTTAATAGAATATATATTAAATATACCAACCACTATTGAAAGTCACCACCATATCTATGGGAAATGTGGATGCATGTTGTGACTTTTTACAATGACTATTAATATTGACTGCCTTCTTCATGCTTCCAACCCAGAACAAGTACTAAGAACTGAACTGGACCAAGGGCTGTAACCTTCTTCCTTTCTGGCCTCCTGATTCTAGCCTTGCCCTTTCATTTTCTGCTATCACTTTTCTTTCTTATTTTAATAGAAGCCTGCGATGGAAGAGCCTGACATCAACAAAGGAGGGAATCAAGTGGCAAATATTGTACTTCTCTTCAGTGGGGGAGGTAGTTTTATGTGGACCGCTTCTTCATAGGCTGCACATAGAGCTGGGTGTAAGTGCTGCTCCTCCAGTACCAACTACCCTGCGTGGTTGTTCTCTAAACAACTTTTCACTTTCCACCAAGTTACATGCTCTTGCTTATTTCATTTATTAAACATCAAAAGATCTGTTTCTTAATTGGGAAAATTCCCATTATTCATGAAAAAATCTCTGATCATTAAGAAATTACAAAATATGTATTACATCAATTATATATGGATTAAAAACTGAATTTTCATTAGCATTTTTCTTCCTAAATTACAAGATATAACATTTAATCTGGTCATCAAATCTGGGAAAAATAGGTCTATAGAATATTATTTTTTGGTATCTTACATGGAACAATCTAATTTTTAAATTTATTAAGAATATGAATCATAACTCAAATGTCTAAAAAGGCCTTCATTACAATTGCACATGCAAAATTTCAGTTAACGGCAGCAAGAATAGTCACCTTTGAGACTTCTGGAAAGGAAAGAAAGATTCTAAAGTACCTTTGATATCGGATTATATGGACTCTGCCTATCCAAGCAAAGCTTGGCTTTTAACTGCTGCTAAGTCCTTTAATTAGTATAATGTACCAAGTTCCACTGCGTGTCAAGGAGTACACATCCAAGTTGTATTTATCTAATCTATATATCTATACTAAGGTTAAAAAAAAAAACACCAGTCAGAGAGAACAGAGTTTGAACCCTGCCTCTCACTAGCTGTGCAATCATAGACAAATGTCAACTTCTGAACCTCAGTTTACTTACCTGTAAGATGGGAATAATAAGTACCTTTGGTCCTACTTCACAGAGCTGTAAGAATAAATAGCATAACATACATAGTGCTTTACAAATCTAAAACAAGTTATTGCAGTCATTTCTGCTTTCAGCATTATACATTATAATCTTAATACAAAAACTACTCCGCCTATAAACATACCCATTATCTGCCTTTGGCAAACACAAAGCCATATTTAGAACCTCTCAAATCTTAATTATTGACCATGACTTCAAGTAAGCAGAATCAGCAGAGCAGTGGCCTGGTAGAAACTTGCTTTCTCTAGCTTCTAGTTTCTCCAAGCCCAGTTGCCTAGCATGGATAATCATCTTTCTCTCATCAGATTTCTCTAGATCACTTTGCCTGGATATTTCCTTGGTCCTTTTAATTCTACCTCACATTACATTTATTTGTCTATACGGCACATTCTGTAAGTTCCCTGGGGCTGGGACAATTTCATATTTCATCTCTGGGTATCCCCAGAGTCTAGTGAAATGTCCTGCACTTTGTAAGCATTTAATAAATCTCTGTTGAAATGAATTGAACTGAAAGAACATCTATGTTGTCGCTGTTTTATTTAGAGAGCTTTCTGTTGGTACAAGTTAGTTCAGCTTTACGCTGGCAGTTTTAAAGTGGGCAGTGCATTTCTGTTGATTCAGACTGGCCCTTTGTTATAGAAATAAAGATCTGTATGGGCTATTTTCAGATACAAGCCCTTATCTGCAAATAGACAGATTTCTGAATCCAGGAGTCAACATAGCTACCTAAATTGCTGCTACCTTTGTGTTATTTTGATGTTATGTAAACTAACATACAAGTTGCTGGTTCCCTTAGCCTATTTATTATTGGAAATGAGCCTAAAGCAGTATGGGAGGAAAGTAGAAAAGATGTTCTCTAAAGTAAAGGATGCTGACAGTGTCAAATTACATTTTTGCCTTGAAAGATAACCTCAGTTTAGTGATTCTCCACAAATCTAATTTCAAAATAGGATCATATAAATTAAGCAAGTACAAACATTTTATGATTATTCAGAGAAGCTAAACAATTTTTTTGCAAACCTATGAAATAAAACTGGAAATCTGTCAATGTTTCTCATTCTAACTGAAGTCTCCTAATTGGTTCAAAAAACTACACACTTCTTCTTGAGGGGAAAAAAGTGAAATTGTCAGTAGCTTCCATATGTGATTCCTCATCTGCCTTTGCCTTGCATGGTAATTCTGATTATGATAATGTTGTTTAGCCATTTCAGTCATGTCCAACTCTTTGTGACCTCATTTGGAGTTTTCTTGGCAAAAATATTGGACTGGTTTGTCATTTACTTCTCCAGCTCATTTTACAGATGAGGAAACTAAAGCCAACTAGGTTAAATGATTCATTTGCCCAGGATCTCCAAGCTAATAAACGTTTGAGGTTGGATTTGAATTCAGAAGATGAGCCTTCCTGACTCCAGGCCTGGCACTCTATCCATTGCACCACCTAGATTCCACTTTATCATCTTAGCCAAGAAAACCCCAAATGATGTCACAAAAAGTCGGAAAGAACTGAAAACAGCTGAACAACAGCAATTCTACTTACATCAACTTAATTTCTGGGTTTCAGTTTCATAAAACCATTGTATACAGCTAACTCATATGAAGTGAGGCCACTATACAGAATTCCAAATTTTCCTAACTTTAAAAATATAATATAATATTTGCTACTAAGAACTGGTATTTATATAGCACTTTAAGAGTTGCAAAGCATGGTAGAATATGGAACCTTTTTGACTCTCACAATAACCCTACAAGCTAGTTTCTACTATTGCCCCCATTTTTCAGATTAAAAAAAAAACTGACAGAGACAGTTTTAGTGACTTGTCCAGGATTACAAAACTAGTGCTTGTCTAAGAGAAGACAAACTCAAGTCTTCCTGACTCTACTACTTACCTAGTGCTTCATATACATACATATACACATATATACATATATGTATACATACACACACATACACATCCACATATATATACATTTGTGTGTATATGTGTGCACATGTATATACACATATGCTTACCTATATTTGCCTTTTAGACATTGAAAATACTTAGATTAGAAGAGGAAGGTAGCAAAATTCTGGAATCTACAGTCACAAAATGTATATTCTGGCAGGGACCTCAGAAACACATTTCTACTACCTTAGGCTCTTTACACATTCTATATATCTACATAAATTATAATAACTAATGCTTTAATATATATATTTATCTTAGAGGGCACAGAGGGAAACATGGAAAAAGCTAGATGAATTTATTTAAAGATATAACAAAAGTAATATTAAAAAAATTGTAACACCATTCACTTACTGAAAGGTAGAACTAAGAAAAATTCTTTAACTGTTTCCCAAAATATTCAGTCACAAGAAGAATACTTAACACTAATGCTAAATAAATATTCTTTCTTAAATTCAGTCTATTTTCTTAGTGATATTTACATATGTTGTATTATTTGTAATAATTATTATAAAATTCACAAGATTTTTTTACTGCATGTATCTGTATACAAGCAAACACACATACTATGCATGGTTTTTTAATTTTCAACCTTTTTGAAAGTCAGTAAAATATTTGTTTTTCTTTCCTCCAAATGCACACATCCTGACAAATTGATTTGTGACGATACGAGAGAAGGCAGTTTGCCCATAATTGAAGACACTTTGCCAACAAGTCCCAGACTGCCAAGAGAAGCAGTGACAGCAGTCTGCCTATAATCACATGAGCCCTATGTAAATAGCTGAGGTTTGTGCCCTTTTTGGAGAGATGGTTCGAGACCACATGACTGGCAGATTCCTTAATTAATCATGGTGCTATACAATCACTATCCCTACAGACAGCAGTCCTCTGCTCTAAGCAAATACTCACTTCTCACCCCATTCTGTGATGTCTGACCCATTTCTTCTTGTCATGGATGTACTGAAAAGAACTGGTACCTGAAGGAAATTTGTTTTAAATTACAACCCTTATCTTGTGGTGGGCTCTTTCAATGGGATGGATGTCAACACTGAATTTTTGCATTTTCACTTGTTATTTATAGCACTCTCAGTGTGAAAACCTGTCTGAATTCTCTCCTTTTTATCTGGAGGTGGCATTAGGACTTTGGGAAGCTATAATCCTTTCATTCCCATCAAATACAAAATTACTAAAAACAAAATGTCTATGCTCTCTGCCAGTAATTAAAGGCACACATAAAGTACTTTAAATGACAAAGAAACAGCAGATTAATGGAGAATTACTAATATATTGGGCTGGATCCCACTGCTAGGAAGGGAGGAAAAAGTTCCTCCTTTGTAAATACATTCACTTCTTTCAGGCCATTAGGGAACCATTTCTTGTGCTAGAGTCGTAATTTGTTAAATGGTTTCCTAGTGGCCTAAAGAGGAGCAATTTGTTGCCTTCTCATTAACTGGTCTTGCCCATTATCCAAGGTTCATAAAAGGCAGTGGTCCTATCACAGCTCCTGAGAGCCCAAATATTATGCTCGTTGATTTGGATAATTATTAGATTTGAGACTTGTTTTTTGATGTGGGAACCACAGAAGAAGGTCTACTGTTGTAACTTCATCACCTTTTTCACCATGACTCTTTCTCCATTCTCGTAGTTCCTGGATAATTCCAAGGCTACATCTAAGACTTCTTTTATCCTCACTGATTGTAGCCATCCTTCCACTGGTTTCCATCATACAGTATTTCAGATGTCCCACTTTGGACTTTATCATGCAATTTTAATTTTTAGAAGCTACCTTAAAGACCTAGCCCAACCCCAACCTAGCTCATTTTATAAATGAAGAGAAAGGTCAAGTCACTTTAAACACTGTCTAAGCCTAGGTTTATTTATTGTATTAGTAGTCAGAATAATGGTGGTTCTAACCACTAAGTGGCAGAACTAAGGACAGGCTTCCACCCGCTCTAGATTCTCAGTTCGGTGCTCCTTCTACAAGTACATGATTGTCACACACAAGTCTATAATACCTATACAACCTATTGTTCCACCTACCTAATTTGTGTAGTCAAGAAAGTAGTCTTTTCCTATACTCCCTTGTGCTTTTCTTCCATACTTGCTAAACCAAGTGATCGTGCTTTAGTTCTAAAGGTGGTTTGTAGAATGATTTTAAGTGGCACTCATACTGGTATTCCAGTCAACAGCAGGGAAATTTCCAAAAGAAAAAAATAATGGTGACTTACTCATCCCAAGAAGGGTGATGATACTGCTGAAACAGAGGGATCGTCTAAAGTGCTGACACTCTGATTTTATTCATTCATGTCAAGAGTCTTATTCTTCTCCTTTTTCCTACCTATAGTGTGAGTGGGTGACAGCTTTAGAAGATAATTGGGGGAGAAAATGCCATATTAAAACACACTCCTGCCCTGCCTGGAAAAGGCCCCAGATCTGTTGTCTTGTAACAGAGAATAAGGAAGAATTTGTCCTTAAGACTCTCTGCTGCTGGAAGTTCAGGGTAAGGACAGCAAAAAGATATGGTGAGGCCCTAGGGCTAGCCTGGCATGATGAAAGCCTTGGTGTAGATGAAAAGTAACCAGATATTTGCTGAATATGAGAAAACACTATAAGGAAAATGCCAGAATAAAGATAATATCTGGCTAGAAAGATAGTTCTCTGCATTCATCAACTGCTTTACGTATATTACCTCTGATTGTTATTTCTAATCTATCATCCAACTTTAGAGAAACACTTGAGACAGAGCTGAAATGTCTAAAGATTAGAGAGTGTGTATTCTGGGTCAGGATAGTGGTGGACCTGGGGAGGCAGGAGTTAACCCTAAACACTCCCATAATACTAGCTGGGACTTTTCGGAACAGAGAGCAGACCCTGGGGATTACAGGTTAAATTTTCTTCCAGGTAGATTGAGCTAAGAACTATCTGTGAGCCTTTTGAATAAAGATGACTCTAGTAGTGGGCTTGAGACACCAGGAAAAAAATATTTTTTTAGCTTCACTTTTACTTGCTTCAGTCTTCTGAACTGCTTTTACTTGGAGGGGGGAGTGTTAGAATGTGTTTTTAACAAAAATGACTGAATCCTCAGGCTCCGAGTGATCCACTGTACCAGATACAGAATGTTGACAAAAGACAACCTCAAATATGTTTACCCCTCTATATCCAGCCAGGCCTCAGGACTCCAAAGACTGCTTTCCTGACTATCCAATAGGATCCAAGACTCATCATTTTCTTGACACAGAACGTTTTCCTCCCAGATCTTTCCACCTTTTGCTCAAGGATAAATAATCAAACTATTACTACTCTGACAAGCATGTTATTTTGTTACTCTTACCTCTCCTCCAAATTCCTACGCTTCAAAGTTCCCTTCCCTAGGTAACCACTCTACACTCTTCTACCCATCCGTACAAGGCCCCAACCTCCAAACTCTCTCACTCTACTGGATGTTTCCATTGAGTTCCAGGGACATGGCCCTTCCCCAACACCTCCCGTCTTATAGTTAACAAATTGTTAATTTTGAATTATGCTTTGTGAATATTTTATATTTAGTTATCTAAGTACCTGTTGTTTCCTTCCTTTAGTAGGTAAATTTGTTTTTGTCCTTGTAGCCCCAGCACCTTAGATACCTTAGTATCTGGCAAATAGAAACATCTGATAAGTGCTTGGTGAATTCACTCATTTCTGATCTCTCTCCTATGTCTGCCTTTTCCCTCTGTCTTTGTTGCTCGGCCTCTGTGTCTCTCTATTTCTACCTTCTTCCTACCACTCATCTCTCTCTCTCTCTCTCTCTCTCTCTCTCTCTCTCTCTCTCTCTCTTTCTCTCGCTATTTCTCTCTCTTTCTCTCTCCCTATCTTTCTCACCCTCTCTTTCTCTCCCTCTCCCTCTCCCATTTCCTTTCCCTCTATCTCACTCTCACTTGCATCAGTCCCTTTCTTTATAGTCACCTTGCCACCATCTTGGTTAAAGCTTTTAAAACTTTACACCTGGATGTTTTTATAGTCTCCTTATTGGGTTCCAGTTTCTTTCTTCTTTCATCTTCCCTAGAGCTGCCAAAATTATCTTCCTAAATCACAAGTTTGATCATGCCACTCTACTATTTAAAAAATCCTCAGTGGGAATTACTTTTGGGATGAAATACAAACTCCTCAGCATAACATTTGAGGGCTTCTACAAGCTTTCTAGACTTATTTTCCTCTTTTTCAGAAACCTTACATCCTAGCTTCTAGTGGCATAGTGGATGGGTCCCTAGACTTGAATTCGGGAAGACCTGAAATCAAACTTGACCTCGAATGCTTATCAGCTGTGTGATTCTGAGCCAAGTTCTTCATCTCTGCTTGTCTCGGTTTCCTCAATGGTAAAATGAGGAAAATAATAGACTACCCCACAAGATTGTTGTGAGAATCAAATTAGGCAGCATTTGTTAGGACATAGTAGGAGCTCGGTAAATACTTATTCCCTCCTTCTAACCACACTAGGCTACTGGCTATTCTCTGAAATGACCATTAATCTGCCATCTTCAAGTATCTGTAAAAATCACCCCCCATACCCGGACTTCCTTTCTTCCTCATCTTCACATTTCAGAATAGTAGATTGTAGCAAGGTTTATCTCAGGTGTCTTTCAGGAATCCTCAGTTGTTGAAGATTTCTCCCTCCTTAAGTGATCTGTTTGTTTGTGGACATGAAGTATTCTCCCATCACCAAGTAGAACCTCTTTGAAGGGAAAACCTGTTTCATTTTTGTCTTTCGTTCCCATCTAGCACAAACTAAGTGTCAAATAAATATCGACAATGCTGAGTTTGAGTTTGCTCTCTATCATAATCCTCTGAGACAGACAATTTACTTACTGAACCTCAGAGAAGTACTCTGTCCAGTGCCACCCAGATTCAAATCTTCTAAGTTCAGTGCTCTTTTTGCTTCTCCGTGCTAAAGGTCTACAATTTTACTCAACGTTAAATGAAACTTCTAAAACATTTTTAAAAACCTACTTTTATATATAACACTAATTTAGTTCTACAGAGACAATGATTATGTTAAAACATTTTACTGATATGAAAATTTGAGTTTGATTAAATAAACGACTTGGTAGGCCACTCCTTAAGGTTCACTGATCCATATTTTGAGCTTTGTTAAATATGTGGAATAATTTCCTTTTCTTGATCACCTTCTTCTCTCCCTCATGACAAAGTTATTCAGGACCCTATCTCCTGAAAATCCTTCTTTTATCTAGTGTATGAAGAAGAGGCTCTATATAGTTAACCCTTGATTATTCATGTTAAGGAGATAGGAGTTTCTTACCAGAAGCTCCAGACCCTGATGAAAACACAAGACTACTTTTACAAAAAAAAGATTAATGAACACAGACAGATACAAACATCTGAATGTGTATTGTGAACTACTTGCAAACATACATCACTGTTTTGAGGAAAGTGTTTTGCAAACTTTAAAAAGATATATAGATGTGTGTCTTTATTATCAGGACTATCTTATGAACAGCTGCATTTCTACTGTGCTCTGACTTCTGGCAGAGAAAGTATTTGTGACGAAAGGTTGCTTTGTGTGTGTTGGGGGTGGGGGGAAGAACGTGAAAGAAAGAAAGAAGGAAAGAAAGAACGAAAGAAAGAAAGAAACTGAATGTTGACATAGGCTTATTAGAATTGGATAAGAATCTAGATTATGTATGCCAGCTTTTCCATATAAATAATATAACATTTTAATTTATTTCTCAGAAATACATTGGGCTCCCATAATGGCAGCTGAGTATAGGAAACTAGCTGAGGTCCTTGTGATGGGTTGTTAACACATATTAAATAATAAAAATTAAAATATGGGAAGCTCAGAGGCATCAAAATTACATTTTCCCTTGTGTAGAAAGTAATCCAAATTCTCACATTGCGTCCATGCTGGGTGTTTAAGTTTTAGTTCACTGAGGCTTAGTGATTAAATCAGATACATCTTGTAGTATTTTTTTCAATATCTAGCTAACTATGGTATTGAATTTAGCGACAATTCCCTTTGGAGCCCTGATGTGACATCTGGAGGAACATCTGCTCAGTTTCCCATTCAGAAACATTCATGTAATGAAATGCTTGTGTTTAAGGTTGGTTTTGGATTTTACACACCCTGTTTTTATTTAATGAAAGGGTACATTATTTTTAAAAAGCACTATGGATTTTTCATGTTTGTTTGTATTTTCAATTTGCATAACAAGGTTTCCAAAACTGCTGATGCCACCCAAATCCTATCACATCTCATTGGCCTGGGAGCATCTATGGTTGACAGCACCTGCAAAGATAACCTCTCAGTTCCACAGTATGGTAGACTCAGTATGCAAAAAGGCTATATAAATAGGTGCTACTAAGTAAGCCTCACCAGCACTAAG
Organism: Potorous gilbertii; assembly: GCA_028658325.1. NCBI lineage: Eukaryota > Metazoa > Chordata > Mammalia > Diprotodontia > Potoroidae > Potorous > Potorous gilbertii. Next base: position 429,214,600 of record CM053770.1, on the reverse strand, counting down.
TGAACACAGTTCTCACCACTAAGCACCAACTCCCTAACCGCTACTCCCCCATCCCTGCACAGCCCAACCACCACCCAAGTTAGATGTGCACCTTAAAAGTTCAAGGACAGGGTTTCATAGATTTTTCATTAAAGCCATGTACTTGCTGCACTAACATTGCAAAGCAAAAAAACCCCAAAAATCCAAATCAACTATTCTATATGCTACATGCTTTTCATTTAAGCTGAAGGGTTACTTGCAAACTTGCCTAATTTACAGCTTCTGAAACAACTTACTCTTTCAAAATCTACCATTCTGATGTCCAGAATTAATTGACCTTTATCAACTCTGATTCTACCTTTATAAAATACACAATGATATTGATAAAAAATATTTGAGATTTTTTAAAAATTAATCATCGTTATCAAGTTAGCACTTACACAGTACTTTAAAGTTTGCAAAATGTTTTACATGTTACCTCATTTGGTTTTCACAATCCCCTGAAAGGCTGATGTTATCACTGTCCCCACTTTATAGATGGGTAAACTGAAACTCAAAAAGGTTCAATGACTTTCCTAGCTAGTAAGTGTCAGAGGCAGTATTTGAATGTAGGTCTTTCTGACTCCAAGACATTCTCCATCCAGTAATGTATGTGCTATAAAATCATAGATCTAAAGGTGAGAGGGATATCAAAGGCTGTCTAGTCCACCCACTCCCATTTTACAGATGAGTGAACCAAGGCTTAGGGAAGTTAAACAGTTTACCCCAGGTCACTAAGGCAGTGTTAGAAGTTGGATTTGAATCCAAACCCTCTGACTCCATGCTCTTTGCACGCACCTTACAATAAATGGAATGTATCTTATTTTCTTTCAAGAAGATCAATAGTTTAAAATTTACACTGATCACAAAAACAATAGAAACATTGGGGCTAACTTTGCCCCCCAAAGCTCAATGACATCAGGACTTATCATTGGTACTGTAATGGAATACTAACTCCAATAATCCAAGACAATAGGTCACGGGATGTCATCTGTTTGGCTGTATGCTATTTACATATGAGTGACAACTGACATTCTGGGAATATATGGTCGATAAAGTGAAGACACAAGGCGAAGGTCCGTTGTTTTCCCACATTTCTCATTCTGTCCTAAGAAAAGATGAGTCTTTTGATCACTAAATACTAAAAAAAAAAAAAAAAGGAAAAGACAGCAGGGTTAAGAATTGGAGAGCTGCCACCCTTCAGAGGTGCAAGAAATCCAGGAAGATGGGGGAGTAACCATGGTCACATTGTATGACAAAGTTGGGGGATAGTAACAGTCACATTGCATGACAAATGGTAGCTGAAGACTGCAAGGTGTGGAGAGAAAGAGATATCCAGAATGCACTGGACAAATGACCCCATCACACTCCTTCCTCCTAGGACAAAGCCTTATTTATAACTTCCTACTTATTGGTCTGGCAAGAACTGGAGTTCTTCAAAGGAATTAGTGGGGAATTTATGGAGGAATTTGGATAGGAGTTGCATTTGAGGAGGTGAGTGAATTCAGATAATTCTTAAAATAGTAGTGCCATGAATTTATATGTTGCTTTATAATTCATAAAATATTTTTTCCAATATCATCTTCTCATATCTTCCAAAACAACTCTGTGATGTCTCAAATTCAATGTGTACAAAATGAACTTTATCATCCCTCCCAATACCCTCTCCTCTTCCATACTTCCCTATTTCTACTAAAGATGCCACTAAACTTCCAGTTTCAACGTTGTCCTTGATTTCTCTTTGTACTTCTCCTATCTAATTTGATATCAAATGTCATATCTTGCCCTTTATGGACCAGATACCTTTTCTCTACTCCCATCACTGCTCTCTTAGTTCAGATCCTCCTCATCTTTGCCTAGATTACTCCAACACCTTCCTAATTGGCCTCATTACCTCCCGGTGTTCCGTCACTCTGAGCCAGTCTATGTACTTTTGCCAAAATAATTTTCCCTAAGTGTGGCTTTAATCATGTGACTCCTCTACTAAATCAATTCAAATGGTTTCTAGGATATTGCTTCTAGGATAAAATATAAAGAAGGTTTAGCATTTGAAACCTGGTCCTGAGCTATCTTTCATGCCTCATACTCCAATCCAGCCAAACTAACCTTACATTTGTTCCTCTTACATGCTACTCCACCTCCCCTTTCTGTTCCTTTGCGCTGGCCGTCCATCACAGCTGGAACATGTTCCCTTCTTACATCAGCTTACTGAGGCTTTCTTTTAAGATGCTGCTCAAGCACCATCTTCTATATGAAGCTTGTCTTTGCAATTTCTCCCTTCCTTCCAAACTATATCACACTCCACATTTGTATTTACTCTCTTTATATTGATTCTATATATATATACTTACATGTATATTTGTTGAATCCTTCATTAACATGTTAACTCTTCGGAATTAGGACTGTTTCATTCTTCATGCCTGTATCCCTCATGCCAATATAATGGAAAGTGATTTACAACTTTTAATCAGTGCTTCCAAATTCTTGTCCAAAGAGACTCTACAAGTTTATAATTTCATAAGCACTGATCATGTGTAATTATCACTCCACAATCCATCCAACATTGAGTCTTGTTGCTTATTTATTTTCACCAGATGATAGGCATATGGTGGTACTTTAAAACTGATATAATTGGTATCTTTTTGTTTTTAAACTCATTCTTAAAAATTCATTTTTTCTCGTCTAAAAATTGTTTGTTCAAATACTTTGATACTTAATCCACTGAAAGTTGGGAGTTACCCTTGTGAATTTTAAAGTGATAGATAGATAGATAGTTTTAATAAACATAGATCTTAATTTATCTGTTACATTTACTGTAAATATTTGTCCAACTTGCTTTTTAATTTTTCTGTTGCACAGATTAAAAAAAAAAAATTAGAGTATCTCATCCTTTGTTAAGCAGAAAAACAATCCATGCTCTCTCCATGGTGGAGATAAACATATTATTCTATTTTCTATAATCCTTTTCTAGTTTTTATGCTTGTCTATCATCTAGCTGGAATTTACTGAGGTATATGGAATAAGATGTGAGTCTAAAACTATTTTCAATCTAATTGTTAAAAAATTTTGCACAGTATAGTTGTTAACTAAAGAATTCTACCTACAGTCTTTGTTTTCTTTAGATTTATAAAACACTACTCTCTTGGGGTTTTTTTAATTAAAAAGGTGAAAGACTAATTTGAAATTAAAAGAAATCTGAATATAATACTTACCTTTTGTATATATGGGTTTGGATGTAGGCATTTCTACTCTACTCATTGCTTTTGCCTTTCCTCAGTACCATGAAATTTTGATGATAGACAATTTTTAATGTATTTAAAGTTTTATTGACGACCCCTTCCACCACCCTCTGTTGTTATACCCTGTTGCCTTTTGTTGTTTGGATGGGAATAGACATTGTGTTCCAAGCTAGGAAAACAGCCAGAGGAGAAAAAATAAATCCAGGCCCCAAGAGAAGGTCCAGGGAGAAGGCCAGTTTGTCTGGATCAAACTGTGGACCTCATCTCCCAGTTTATTCTTTAACCTAAATAGGATTGCTTCATCTTTGCTAGTTCTCTCCATATGTGCGTCTGTTACTTTTAACTTTTCTGGGCAGGGAAAGGTTAAAGGTGATCATTCAAAGCTTTGTGTTCAAAATCCTCTTCCTATTGTAATGATAATGTTTTTTGTTCCAGGTTGGAAGACTGAAACAGAGGTATCCTTTAAGCCCTCTTTCCTTGTGACTGACTGATATAGCTCCATATGAAAGCTTAAAATAGAATGCAACAATTTATCCAAAAAGCAGATCACCTGCCACCCTTAGAGCTCAGAAGGCTGATTATATGAAGTTTCCAGGAATACATCAAAGTCACGCACCAATGCAAATTCCCAACATTCAGGTTTTTGTATGTTTAATCAACGTCAGAGATATCTTTAAAAAATTGTTTTTTAGTTGTGTCTGACTCTTTGTGACCCCATTTGGAGTTTTCTTGACAAAGATACTGTAATAGTTTGACATTCCCTTCTCCAGCTCATTTCACAGATGAGGAAAATGAGGCAAAGAGGGTTAAGTGACTTTCCCAGTAAGTGTCTCAGGTTGGATTTGAACTCATGAAGATGAATCTCCCTGACTTCAAGCTCAGTGCTCTATCCACTGTGCCCCCTATCTGCCTTGTCTTAGAAAATAGGAAATGTCAAAGGAGTAAAGAGGTAGTAAGATCATAGGACAGTCAAATACATAAGAAGTAGTGGATTACCAGTTCAGAAATGGATATTTTTGCTTCCACAGTAAACAGGAAGATTCATACAAGAAAGCCAGAGAAGTATCAAAGGAAAGTCAAAGTAAATACACATAACCACAAAGAAGTGGTGTTTTCAATGGGTTTCACAAGTCTCTATTAACATTGTCCTCCCCAAGGTTACTAGTGACATCCTAATCACGGAGGTTCAAATAAAGGGAACATAATGAGGACGCAGCAAAGGGAGAAAGTGATTCCCAGTGCCAGGAGCTTCAAGGTACACCACTGCCTTGGTGGGCATATATGCCTCACTTTACCATGCAAGTGTAAGCTCTCTCTCTGCAGGTTCCTCACATATTTGTTAGGTCTGGTGGAAGGTTTTGCAGCAAATGTTCTTGCTATACCTTCTTAGTAAATTCCTTTTTTGGAATGTTGATGGCCTTGTTGATTATTAATCGGGTAACTTACTGAGGGGAATGGTCCTTAGGAACTAAAGGGCTAGAAGTAAAATCCATTCTTACTCCTAGAAACTTAAGAGTAGCAATAATAAACACCCTCGCAGTACCCCCAAATTGGGAGTTCAAGTGGTCAGTTAAGGGAAGAATCCCAGAGGAGGTACTATAACATAAACATGAATTTTTTGATGAGGCAAAAAAAAAGATAGGAGGAGGCATTTAAGGAGATGAAACTTTATACACAAGGAACTCAGAGATCAATTTAGAACTGAAAAAAATAAATGCATAGAAGATGGAGGCAAGGACAGAAAGAAGGATGGATATAGCAGTGGGAAAGTCTTTCAGAACAAGACTGTCAGGTATATGAAACCTCAGACTAAACTAAAGCAAACAATGAATGTTTTGGCCCAATAGGTGACCAAAGAAACATAAAAGAAAGGTGAGTCCTATTCCAGAGAGAATGCAGAATTACCTGTTATTATTTTTTTCTGCCAAGGATAAAGATCTACAGCTTAAAAAGCCTAGATAGAATAAAAGTTTGAACAAAGAGTTGAAACCCAAGATAGGTAAGTCGATGAGCACAACACTCCTGTTAATGCAGCCATCAATTGCATTAAATTTTAGAGTTGACATATTCCACTATTGACGCATATTTGTAGTCTACCAAAACCATGAAATCCTTTTCATTTGAACTATTGTCTAGCTATGTATCTTCCATCCTGTGCAGAATGTATTTTGAACCTATTTCTTGATAGCAATACAGAATGTGATTGGGGAAAAAATAAAATATTTTTCAAAAAAAAATAATATAGGCATAGGAAATACTCTCAAGTAAGAAAATACCCTCAACCAATACAGATCACCAACTTCTCCACAATTTACAAAGAATTGCCTTAGAGAACTGAGAAGCTATGTGACTTTTTCAAAGGTACACACCCTGTATGTGGGGCCTCAAACCCAGGACTTCCTGGTTTCAAGATCAACTCTCTCCACTACACAATACTAATTAAAATAGAATTATTTTAAAATAACATATAGTATAAATTTTTCTCCTATTTCAAGTTGGTTTTTACTCAGGTGGTTTGTTTTATTAGTGATTTTTTTGCTATATGCATGTACTATTCATTGACAGTAGACTTTTCTGTTAAGCAAAGTAAATAAAAATTCTGGATTTGGAGAGATGTCCTGTTTTCAAATCTTGCCTCATACAATAGGTGTATAATCCTGGGCAAGTCACAACTTCTAAGCCTCAGTTTCCTTATCTGCAAAATGTTTGTGTTAATAGCACCTATCTCACAGGGTTGTTGTGTTGGGTATGCAAATAGCTTTGGCAAGCATTAAATGCCATAGAATTTTTTACCATCATAATCATCATCCCCAGTGCTGCTCTATTATTCTTTTTAGCCAAGCCAGGCAAGAGGAGTCAGAGAGCCGACAGCAGTCATTATAATAGCTGGTATTTAGCTAGACCTCCTTAGTCCTATAAAATTCCTTACATTTACTATCTCATCTAATCCATCAACCCTGTGAGATAGATAGTGAAATAATATTTTCCCCATTTTACAGATGTGATGACTGACTTGCCAGAAACTACAAAGATAGCTGGTGTTACAACGAAGACTTGTAACTGGAGTCCTTTAGACCTATTCCAAGGCCAGTTCCACTTATGCCACGACTGACTATGAACCCAGCCAGCTATATTTTGACTGTAAGTTCCGGAAAGGGGTAGGAATGCCCGAAAGCATATGGAGATTGAGTTCTGAGAAATGGTAGTTTGGATGGTGACTGTTACATAATTACTTGAGAACTTTGTACAAAAATAGACCCAACCAAACACCGGGATCTCTTGGGGCCTGTGACCTGGAGAGGAGTACAGAGAACATGATTCTACACCTGTACAAATGTGGGCATCAAGAGACTATATGAGCTGATTGGCCCATCTGTCTGCTCTCTGACAGAGGCTAGAAGTAGTGTGGAGCAGTGGAATGAGGGCTGCCTTGAAGTCAGAGGAGAAGAAGGTTCAAATTCTGCTTCTTTTTATTAGCTGAATAACTGTGGGTAGATGCTTCATGGGCAGATAGATCACCTAAGCCTCAATTTACAAATGAGTCTAATAACTAATAATTAGTAATAACTGTTTCATAGCATTATGAAGATGAAATAATGTAATATATGTAAAATGCTTCTCAAATTCTCAATCCCTATATGAATATCAGCAACATGAGGAAAGAACCAGGGCCATCAAATTTATTACTGTGCATGAACAGTAATTTCTGAATGACTGAAAGACAAATAAAATTTTCAAAAAATACGGCTTCCTAAAAACATATATGTGGAAATGAGCATGAACCGCAATCTGAATAAAAAGAGAAGCCAAAATGGAATTACATTCTTAGATTTGCTAATGTTTATCTGAGATGATGTAAGAGACCAGGAAACTTCATTCCCCATCCCCCTCCCCAAACCAGAGAATCAGATGCTTAGCACCCTACCTGGCATATAGTATTAATACTATAGAGTGGTTAATAAGCATTGATTAATTGGTGAAGAAACTTGGCATTTTTAAGAAATTAAGTTGAGGAGATATAAGAATATCAGGTGTTTCAAAAACTAGGGAAGGGCTTAGTGTTACACCTCTGTTAATAATCCCACAAAGAAGAATCCCAATCATGGGATATCTTTTGAATATGAAAATATTTCTCTAGTCCAACAGTTCTAGAAGAACACCATAAATTTCCCCACTGAAAGGGAATTGGCTTTAATAAACAAGTTCATAGTTTTTTTGTTTTTGTTTTTTTTTAATCAAATTACATGGGGCCATGGAGTGTTCCTAAAGCTTGCACAGAGAAGGTAAACCAACTTTTGAATTTTAGTCTCTTCATTGGTGACTCCCTCCTCAGGACCACCATTTTAGGAAGGACTTCAGCCATGGCTGACCTCCCTCACATAGCCTAGACTCACTTCTCCTAATTTCTCCTTCTCTAATCCAGCTTAGAAGCTCCCCATGCATTGCCTTCCCTCATTAGACCATAAATTCCTAAAGGAGAAGGATTTTATTGTTTGCTTTTGTTTGTATCCTTATCACTTCACACAGTGTCACATATTAATAAGCATTTAACCAATGCTTTATCTGGCTTACTAAAGATAAATTTATTTTAATAACATTTTTTGGTTAGTGGCTCAATGAAAAGGTCTGACCACCTCAGTCATACTTTAGCCTTTGCTATGTCATTCCTTAATTGCATCCACACCCAATACATCATCCATCGCTGCCTACCTCCCTGGTGATTCTGAGGACTGTAAATTACCTCTTACTCCCTTACTTCCCTCTAAGGATCCCTAATTATTTTCAAGCTCAGCTCAAATACTGCCTTTGCCTTAAGCAGCACAGTAGATAGAGCCTGAGCTCAGGAGGATCCCAGTTCAAATCTAACTTCAGATACTTACTTGTGTGATATTAGGCAACTCACTTAACCCTGATTGCCTCAGTTCTTCATCTGTAAAATGATGGAGAGAAGGAAATGGCAAAGTATTCCATCACCTTTGCCAAGAAAACCTCAAATGGGGTCACCAAGAGTTGGATTAATTGACAAAACAACAAAATGTGAGCTCTTACCCAATCTCCCCTAACACCATGTATCCCTACCCACACTGTCTTATATTTACTTTAAATATCCTTTCAAGTATATATGATCTCTCCCCTTATAGAATATAAACTCCTTGAGGGCAGGGAAGATTTTCTTTATGTCCTTATATTCCTAGCATCTAGTACAGCACAGGGCAAGAAGTAAGTGCTTGAGAAAAGCTTTGTGATTGATTGCTTTTAGCATGTATGGCAGTGGTCAAAGTGACTGCTGAACTCCAGTCATATTACCATAATGACAAGCTAGTTCTGCTTTGCATTTACTTAATGATCCAGCTTTCTTTTTTCCCTGAAATAAGCTCAGACACACTTCACAAAAAATAAAGATCTAAAAACAAATCTACTGAACAACAGAAACAAAGAAATTTAAGTGATTAAGTGAAATACTAATGAAGTGACCTATAGCTAATCAGGCAAGGTCCAAAAAACAGAAAGCTGGGGAAAAAAGCCACTGCCCTGACAAGCAGTAAATTAAATGTGCAATATTTCATTGTGGTTCCTCCAACTGGTTTGCTGTACATAACACAGCATAGTAGGCTCTGTAAATAACTGTATTTCAAAATTCTCTATATAATAAAGAATTGTCAAAGGCTTAGCCCTGATCCTAAAATTTCATCCATTTAATAGGTCCATTATTTTGATGGATTGGCCTTTTGCAATAATTTATTTAATGCAAGTATATAGCTTTTAGGAATTTATCCTCTCTCCCTTATCAGTTGAGGTTATATCGTAGTTTAATATTTTAAAACTACATAGATTTAAATATGTGCACAGATGCCACTTTGCTCCAGTTTCAAAAGCACATACAGGCTGACTACTTTCCTCATGTGCTGTTCCATATTACTGTTCTGTGTTGGAGATTTTTAAACACACAGGTATCCCTCAATTCCTCATTCCCAAACCATTCTTGTCCCCTCCAGGATGCCCTCTGCCCTCTTCTCATCCCAAAAGAAGGATGCCAAGATTTTCAGAGTTAATTCAGTTGCTCATCAAATTTACTTGGAAGGAGATTATGGCATAAGATCAGAAGACAGTCAGTGAACCAGATTTTAGGTCAACAAAGATATATTTGATCACTGAGCCCATCTAGCTGCCAGCTCAGAAAAAAAATGAGAGAAGATCACACAGCACTTCAGTAACTTGGGTCCAATACTCCAAGGCAAAGCGTTTCATGATTTTCAAAACTGTGCTTTAGGCAACTGAATCCATCATCTCCTAGAATTAAGTCCTTTTTAATGATAGGTTTAAAAATCACAGCTTGACTCACTTTTTTTGATGGATGGAGAAAAAAGAGGATTGTACCGGGAAATAAAGTATCATTAAAGTAAATTTTAAACATATTAGGAAATAAAGAAGCGCATAATATAAACAAATGGAATTTATCGTTTAATATGCATTTCATCAAGATTAGTATTAATTTACTAAATGCACAAAATTACTAAATTACTTTTACCAAAAGCCCACTAAAAAGGGTTAGGACATATATCATGCAGAATTGAGACATGATTCATTAAAATTTACATGACTAAATTGAGAACTCTATGGAAATTTTTCTGAGGTAACAGTGAAATGGCAGACATTGGGATGAAGCAGCCTACTTTTTTTGGTTTCTCTGTGGAAGAAAAGAGAAATCATCTTTGAGAGAAAAGAGTAAGTATCATCAGGGTAGAGCTGCAGATAATACAAGATATTTCTGTCAAAAAATATATGGAGTTCGTCACCTAGAAGTAGAGATTCCAATAGAGTTGCTCACTACAAAGACCTAAGAAGAGTTTCCATGACAGTTTAAGACTCTTAAAGGAGAAAGGAGAATGTATGAGGTAGCCAATGTTAGGCAGAGCCTATGCCTGCCTGAAGAGTTCTGAAGATTTCAAAATGGCTCATTTTAATTGGGTTCTCAGATCCCAGGGCAAACATAAGAAGGGAAAGAAGTTGCTCCTCAGTTCCCCTTTCACACTGAGCTACCAGCATCACTAACTAAGGGCAGTTCTCCAACCTTGATCAGATATAATTTATAATATTTTAACAATGCAGTTGGACTACCCTTGGACAAAATTAAAGGAAGCAGAAGTCACAGCGATCCAGAGATGAAGATACAAAATGCTAAAAGCTGATGCTCAAATCCCTAATTGAAAGTATCCCTGGCTCCAGGGAGCTGTTTGAGATACAAAGAAATGGCAGAATATCAAATGTAACTGATGCAGTGTTGTATGCCTACAGAGAAAAATCAGATCAAAGGCAAGATATAAAAAAACACTAGTATAGACTTGAATGAAAGTAGCAAAAGGCCTAAAAATACTACCAGTTCTCAGAACAGTTATAGGTAGAAATGCCTAAAGCTCTTGTCAGTTTTCAGAACTTACAATGGTGGGTGAGAGAATGAGACAGGGAAAATAGATGAAGTAATTGCAAGGGGAAAGGAGATGGATGCCTCAAGCTTCTCAGTAATATTGCGTGAAAATGGCATTAGATATTCTCCCCACTCCTCTCCACCTACCCAAACCCTATTCATTTTTGAAGGTTCATTTCAGGTCCCCCTTAACCTTACATAAATGTAAAGTACTATGATCCAGGAATAAATTTAGCACTCTCATCAAGGAGGGAGATACCAAGTTTAGATTTGAGTCAGTTTCCTATCCTCTTTAAATACTAAGAAAGGGACATGTCATATTCATGAGTTTTACACCAAAAATTTTTGGATGACTTTCAGGCAAAGTGCAATGTAAGATTCTGGGGGATACAAACCAATAACCTCCTTTGCTGATTAGCCACAAACACAGAAAGGGCTGAGTACTGGACTTGGAGTCAAGAAGAAGCAAGTTCAGTTCTGGCCTCTAATACTTAGTAAGTTGTTATGTGACTATGGACAAGTCCCTTAAGATTTGTGAACCTTAGTTTTCTCCTTTGTAAAATGGAGATGAGAATACCAGAAGTCCCTACCCACCTGGTTGTTGTGAGACTCAAATGAGCTAATGTACGCAAAGTACTTTCCAAGCTAAAAAGCACCATCTAAATACCAGCTTTTATTATGGCCTGTACCAAGCATTTTAGTATTTTGTTATATTTAGTTCAGCATATTAGGGAAGAAAAAGATTGCAAGGCATTGTTTTGTTTGCATACATTTCTTCCAGGATAATGTGCCTGCTTGTTTGGTAGCCACTATCAATATCTAACGAAATGCAAAGCATTGGTAAATACTTCTTAAATTAAATTCATTTTTCACAACCCAAATAAAAGGAATATTCACTTTTTGGGGGAAAAGAAGGAACGTGTTTGCCTAGAATACATAGAAACCAATGTATTTGTCTAAATAATCTAAATGAAATTTACTACAGAAAAATGAGAGCTTTAAAAAAATCAACAGTCCAAATATAACTTGGGGAGAATAATTAGGTAAGAATTAGGATGAAAATGATCTGCATGTTCAATAAATCAAGCATGAATGTCAAGAAAGTTAATGAGTCTGCACAAAGAGATGCATAATGTCCAGAACAGTAACTAATAGTTAAACATTTATATACAGCTTTCTGGTTTGCAAGGTACTTGATAAATATCATCTGATTTTATCCTCATAGAACCCTGATAAGTAGGTGCTGTTATCATCCCTATTTTACAGATGAGGAATTAAATTTGGGGAAGGTTAAGTGACTTGCACAGGGTCACACACCTAGGAAGTATCTGAAGTCAAATATGAATCCAGATCATCCTGAGTTCTGGTCTAGCACTCTATACACAGGGACACCTAATTGCCTAGATAAATGATAGTTTTGCTTTGCTTTACACACAATAGTTGTGGTTTAACTATATTTAGACCATATCTGGAATATTGTGTTCAATTCCATGTTCTACATTTAGTCAGGGTACTGACACGCTATAGCATATGCAAAGGTGAACAACCAGATGACAAGGGTACTCAGAACTCTGCTATTCAAGACTCAGTAGAAGGAAATAGTAACTTTTAGCTATGAAGGAACATTGGAAAGATGTCATAGCCATCTTCAAGTCATTCAAGATTTTAGACACATTTTTCTTGGCCCCAGAGGGCAAAACTGAAGGAATGTATGGAATCTATAGAGGTAATTTAGGTTCAATATTAAGAAAATTCTTTCTAACAGAGCTATCAGAATGTGGAATTGGGTCCCATGGGAAACAGTGAATTTCATATAGAGAGTTTTTTTTGAGAGAATGTTGGATGATGACTTTTTGGAGATTAGAAGGATTGCTATTCAGATACAGATTGAACTATAGGACTGTGGGAGTTTTCTTCCAATTCTGAGCTTCTCTGTCTCAGTGTACAGGTCAGTCAAGAGTGTTTGCATGCATAAAAATTTAATCATAATTTTTCATATTTTATTTAGCAAGCTGTGTGGAAATAAGTGTTGAGAGGTGATTTTTCTTTAAAATGTTGCTAGTGATTCATTTTCATTTTAAGAAACTTCAATCACCAATTTTGTTTACATCCCAGACTATGAAGAAGGGGTCATAAGAGAAACTGAAATTCAAGCAATGGGTCCATTTAGTGTTTTCTTATGTCCTGTGGAAACAGAGTATTTTATAATTGTGTTTAATATGAGACTACAAAAGAAAGCGTAATCCTGCACAAAAACTTAACTTCAATTTAAAAGGACCTAAATTTCTTTATGAAATACATTCATAGTTCCATTCCAAGGCATCCAGCATTCCAAAGGGACTGTAGCAACAAAGTTGCACCTAAGCCTGCAGATGCCAGTGAAATTTGGCCTAAGTCAGATGTGAGATTTGCAAAAGTATACTGGAAGTAGCTATATCTAAGAAGAGGATTGGGGGAGAGTGCCAATTACCAGTGCATAAGTTGAAGTTGATGTGTATTTTCTCACCATTATCTTTCAAATATGCATATTAACAGAACTACCAATAAGGACTCTATCCTGATGTCTCATCTTGGTGTAGAGATGATTCTGGTTTCTCAAAGGCTAGCAGAGTAGTCCAATCAAGAAAGAGTTCAAGTATGGTCCTGCCTAGAGACTAAGTCTGCTCAGCACAAAAAGGTTCATTAGGCTGATCACCATATAGTGAAATCATTGGCCCCACAAATTCCTTGAAATAGACATACAAAATGGGTCTCGTTTTTGCTCCACTCCCTTCCATGTCTACAATGACTGCCACTGAGTTATGGGAAAGGAGACTGAGGGTGATAAGAACAATATAATTTTTAGGATGTCTACAAGTGTCATTCTTGCAAGAAATTAAAAGACCTGAGAAAAGACCTTAAGCTTGCTGACTAGATCATTTCTGAAAAGGATTTGGAGGGCAGATATGGGTAAGAAGGGCAGAGGACAAGACAGAATGGATGAGTTGTAATCTGTACCAAGGAAAGAAATATCCACCTAGATAAAATCAGTATTTCTTGAAATACTGAATTTTTATTATTTTACCTAGACCCTCATCTGAGGAATTTGAGACTTTACAAATCTCTATCCTTCACATCCTCAAAAAGGTATGTAAGTAAAAGTTGTTTCATCTCTTGTTTTAAATATGAAAACACTGAAATGAAGGAAGGTAATTTATCTAAGTCATTCAGTTACTCGCTATAACAATCAGACTTTAAATTGTATCTCCAGTTCATCAGTCCTTTAAATAAAAGGGAAAGAAAGAAGGAAAAAAAAAAACCTTAGAGAATGGCCCCTCCAAAAGATTGACTTTTTTTGTTAGTGAGAATTTTTTAAGTATTTTTTTAAATGAAGTTGAAATGATATTGATGAAAATTAACTGACTTTACCAAATGAACCCTGCAAGCACACAACTCACATTTTCTGTTCCTTATTCAACAGAGACACAAATGAGATTTCACAAACATCTTGTTATTAGCACTTTGATGTGTTTTTAGCGAAGACTGATCAAATAAGTGCCCTTTAATTACACAAATGCATTCTGTCCCTCAGGGTAACCAAAGTCAAGGAGGGAATTTTCATTTATGAATTGTTCTAGGTTTATTTTTTAAATTAAAAAATTCTCAGTAGGTCAGCATATGGTTTGTTATCATTCTAGCAGGCACTAGTTATAACTTTCAGATGGAGATTTTAAAAGCCTGACCACAATGAACTATTTTTAATAACAATGCAAATCATCCTGTCCCACAGAGAACATCTTCCCTTTCTGTAATTTTGTAAAATATACTAATTATCAAATTTAGTTTGAAAATAATCAAGACTCTCACTGAAATAAGAATGTCTAGATTTTACTCAAGTTACTACCTCAGCGGCTATCAGTTTCTTTATTTGTAAAATAAGGGGCTTGATGAATTTCCAAAAGGTCCCTTTCCACTTTATATCCCATGATATAGCACATCCCATGATATGAACATCATATTAAGGTTAAAATCACAGAATATTGGAAATAGAAGAGACCTGATATAACATGCAACTCAGTCCTCATTCTGCAGAGGAGAAATTAGATTCTAAAGTTAAATGACTTACCCAAGATAACAAAGTAATAACATTAATAAGAATTCCCCTCCAGATGCCTATCAATTGAGGAATGACTGAACATGTCGTAGTATATGAATGTAACGGAATACTATTGTGCTATAAGAAATAATGAACAGATGAACTTCATAAAATACTTGAAAGACTTACATGAACTGATGCTGAGTGAAGTGAGCAAAACCAGGAGAACATTGTTCATAGAAACAACCACAGTATGCCATGATTGAATTGATAGACTTAGCCCTTCTCAGCAATGCAAGGACCTAAAACAATTCCAAAGGACTCATGATGAAAAATGTCATTCACATCCAGAGAAATAACTATGAAGATGGAATGTAAAGTGAAGCAGACTAATTCCTTTTTTGCGTTTTTTTCTTCCTCATGGTTTCTTCCATTTGTTTTAATTCTTCTATGCAATATGACTAATGTGAAAATGTGTTTACAAGGAATGTATATGTAGAGCCCATATCAGATTGCATGCTGTCTTGGGGAGAGAGAGGGAGAAAATTTAAAACTTATGTAAGTGAATGTTGAAAACCAAAATTAATAGATTGGAAAAAATAAGAATTCTCCTACATATTATTAGTATTAGTGTGTCATTAATAGCATCATACCTGTGTATAATGCTCTATAGTTACAAATGCTGTAAATGTATAATCTCATTTAATCTTTGTAAGAATTCTCTGAGGTAGATAACACAATTACTATCTTTCTCATTTTACAAAAAGTAAGACAGAGGATAAGTGATGGTAGATGATTTATGTATGGTCATATGACTAAAGAATGGTGGAGCTGACTCACACCCAGGGTTTGTTTTTGTTTTTACTGTAAGTTCAGTACTATTTCCATGACAGCACTTTCTTCTCTGTGAATTACATTGTACTATGGTTTAAGTAATACAATGGCTTGTTTTACTGCTGCTTTATGATAACTACAGGAATTAAAATTCTCAAGTCTAGAGAGAAGAGAAAGGGAACATATTTATTTGAAATTTGCATGTAACATGTGAATAGATGACTTTGTCACAAACTGTAGTATAACTGGAGAGAATAAGACATGACCAGAATGTAGCCTCAAACTAGGTAGCTATGGCAGGTTGGTTTTAAATAAGGCAAAAATATAGTGCCTATCAAATTCACACTTCAAGTGCATTTGCTCTAAATTAGATACCCATTTCTATTAATCTAGTTTCCAGTGAGTGAAAGATGGAAGGAGTGTGAAGGGAAAAAAGTTTTTTTTAAAAAAAAAAAAGGAACAAAGAATTCAGAGAGCACAATGGAACTGAACATCTGAGCATGAGGTCTCATATAGATCTATGGTAAATAAGGGTAAGGGAGGGAGAAATCTGTGATTTTTCAATCTGAATGTGATTAAGAGACGCAAAGAGGAAATAGAAATTTGCTAACCATAGGATGGACAAATACCAGTGAGTTGCAACTTTCACTCTCAGTGAATGCCTATCAATAAGTTCTTGATAGGAGTGGGTGTCTGAGTTAATAAATCTCTGGTGATTCAGACTGAAGGGTTCTGCCATATCATTTCCCTTGCCCAATTCCAAGACAGCAAGGAATAGTGAAAGAGCAATAAGATTCCAGCATGTCTTGCATTCATTTGGCCAGGTCTGGTATCTAAGAGTGTTTTCCTAGGTTGTTTCCTAGTGGTAATGGACTGCTATATCTATGTTGATTTTCTCATCCTTCCTGATAAGTAACTTTCTCAGGTCTTGTCTGGGCAGTAGTGATAAGGGACGACAGTAGTACTGTTGGTTGGCTTCTAACCTGTCAGGTGAGTAACTACGTTTACACAACCCATAAAGTTATTACATATAAGCATCCCAGATTATATACATGCCACCATTTTTTAGAAGAAAATAAGATAATGTGACAATTCTCAATAAACCATCAAATTTATAGAACAAAATGGACTTTCATTCAGAGGAAATGCATGCAATGTTGCTCATAGGCACGGATGTTGGGATTTTTATAGCTCTGCACTAACAGAAATTTTAACCAAATATAGGTTTTAGTAACTGGAATTGTTACAGAATATGTTTTCAAGCTTGATGAAACAAAAAAGGAACAATAAAATACCAACATTGGGCCCAAGTGATAAATCATTTCTCCTGCAAGTATTTAATATTGTTTTTCATTTTTTTAAAATAATAAATTAAAAGTTACTAAAAACCAAAATGTTCTGGCCCAAATGACCAAGTATTCTCTTTCAAAAAGGAAGAGAAATTAGTACATTTTCTCAGAGTGTGAGGAAGAATACATCTATTAAAAAACATTTCCCGTCTTAAATGGTGTTTAAAAATTTACTTCCTTCCTTATGGTTCTCCATGGAACAACTTTTGGCCAAACTAGTGAAAAAGTAAAACCCATTTCTCAAAGTGAAATTTAACCCATTTATTTCTGTAAAATATTTATTTTTTAATTGAAAGAAAGGAAGCTTAATTTTAAGAACCTAAAAGATTTAACAGGCAACACAGCAAGATATATCAACTTTCAAATCAGTAGAATCTTGGTTCAAGTTCTCTAACATGTTGGGTGTGCGATCTTGCGCAAGTCATTAAGCCTCAGAGAATATTATGTAACTCTTTAAGACTGTAAGGTGCTGATCTGCCCCAGTAGAAGAGTGTCTCCATGTGGAACTTCCTATACCACTGAAACCACAGGTCCATACAGAAGCAAAGCCCAAAAAAATTAACATGCCAAGACTTTCTGTCCCACATTTCACACTCCTTATCCCGGCTTCACTCTTATCCTTTTATAGAGCTATTTGTCACTGTCATTCACTATTATGTATAAACTTGGTAATGTATTGCATCTTATTAGCAACAAGAATAGGAAAGTCAGGGTAAAGGAATCAATATATTTGGATGGGAATACCTATTGTCTACCTGTTTCAACTAAGATGAGTCACTCCTTTTCTCTTGGCCTGTTTTCTCATCTGAAACATGGGAGGAGTATATCATTTATACTTTATCATTTCTTTATCTTTATCATTTCTTCCAGATCTAAAATTCTCAGCTCCTAGAACTATGCAGTTTCATTTTAAGAATTTTATGAGGAAGGAGATATTTCAAATTCATGATAGCTATCATAGCATAGTGCTGGAAAATGAAAAATCAGGAATCCCTAGATGTTGCATAGAAGTTACTAAATTATGAGCTTATCTTCTTTAAAAGAAAATCTTAAAAGGAAAAAGGATACATAAAACAAAATTGGTCTGATCCTCAACACAGAACTTTTCCACCATTTAAAAAAATTAGGTAGTGACATCTATCATTTTATTACATTTAGTATCTGAGAGCTTACTTAGGCACATGCATTGTAAAGGGGACTGAAAGTTTAAGTCTGAGTCCCTCTATATATTACAGCAAACAATATTCTAGATTTTATCCTTCTTTTCCTTTGTGCGTTAGGGAGCGTTCTACACTTGCCTGAACATGATAACATGAATCTTAATTAAATATTGTTTGTAAAACATTACAGTAGCAGAAAGGAATTTCTTGCTGAAGACTTATTTTTCACCTTTCTAATTACATTCCACTTCAATCCCTTCCCCCCTTGCCTGTTCCCCTCAATATCTAGTACATGAAGACTTTTGCAAGGAAATGAGACTAATGCATTTGATTCTCCTTCCCACATAAAAAACATTTGCTGCTATTTTATCTC
Source organism: Potorous gilbertii (assembly GCA_028658325.1). Classification (NCBI taxonomy): domain Eukaryota; kingdom Metazoa; phylum Chordata; class Mammalia; order Diprotodontia; family Potoroidae; genus Potorous; species Potorous gilbertii. Next base: position 429,196,126 of record CM053770.1, on the reverse strand, counting down.
CAGTTTGTGTCCTTGGATATGTTCCCTTCTAGAAGGAATTGCTAGGAAACTACCATTCATCTCACTGGTATATAATCACCATAATGGATCCAGATGAAAATGCCACTCATTAATTTGCACACATGCCTTTCAAAACTGGAGTTCAAGTTATAAGAAAGAAAATAATGATGATGACTCTCTTGTATATACAGCAGGAAAACAGAGCCTGAAAACGTAAACTGGCCTGGAAAAAAAAGGACTGATCTTTCTTTAAAATCACATCTTTTCATCCTTATAAGAGAGTTCTGCCAGGGAATCTAAAGTAACAAGAAGGGATGGCATATTTGGGGGTCCAAGGACAGAAAGGGAAAGACAAGCGTTTGGAGGCAATGGTTTTCTATTTCAGCAGAAGGTAAATACTGTACATTTTCTTGGGCTAAGAAACATGCTTCAATAGACAGTCATTTTATTTTTATGGACTCTTGCCTCTGAAGATCAAAGACTATATGTAAATAAATTGATATATACATCTCTAAGTTTGGACTCTTAAGAGAAATTTTGAAAATTATCCTAAATCTCCAAAATTCAAATTTTTATGGGGAAAAAAAGCAGTCTATAATTTAAGCTCCACTCCTCAGGAGAGGGTGGAGTGTCCAGTCCTGTGATTTTTATCAATATGAGAAATTCTTCCTCTACTGCTACAGATGAGAAATAACTCTGTATTCTATAGGCTAAAATAGTTATCTGGGGGCACTGAGAGGTTAAAGGACCTCTGTGTGGTCACATATCTAGTATGAGTCTGATGCAGGACTTGAATCCAAATCTTCCTAACTCCAAGACTGGTATCCTAGTCACTACACCATACTGCCTCTCAAACTCCTTATGAGTTATGAAAATATTGGTATGAGATCACTCTTGTAGCCCTGGTACCATATTTCCCTCAGCCAAACACTGCCAATAATTACCAAAATTATGTGGCCTTCAAAAGTATATGGATGAAAACACTGTTGTGAAATTGTTAAATTTTAAGTTTATCTTCAAGGTCTTGAATAATTTAATTTCTCTAATACCATTCAATGTCATATCACTTTGATTTTACGTCAAAGGAAGAAAAAGCTTCAAGACGGTTCATTTTGCAGAACTTCCCTCTCTCATTTAGCTTTTATTTTAAGCTAAAAAAAATGTGGTCTCCAATACACCCACCTGCTCTTCTCCCTATTCTCCCTTCCCTTAATGGTGCCTTCATTTAGACAGGTCATTTTGTCATTTCAAATTTGAATGGAAGCAACAAAAAAAAGAGACACATTAACTGACATGCTTAAATTGGATCCTTATACACTCAGTATAATAAATTCAAAATGAATGAAAACAGAATTATTTTATTGCAATGCATGATCAAGCCTACCTCATGATGTCTGTGATGAAAATGAACACTGACCTTTTGGGAAATTAAGTCTTTACACATAACCACTGCTACAGAGGCAGGCAAATGCATGCCCGCCTATGACCTTAGCACCACCACAGGCGTCACACCTGAAAATGAGATTTCATGCAACCCAATTCACAAACCTTTATTAAACACCAACAGACACTGTAATCAACACCAGGGACATAAAGTTGAAAAAACAACATAATCCCTGCCCCTAAAGAGCTTACAGTTTGTGGAGGAGGGAAATAAATGTTTACAAATATGTATGATACAAAATAGAATGTGATAGGACTAAAAGAGAGGTCTAGACAAAATGTAGTTAGAAAATTGGAGATCTCCAACATGAACTCATTTATATAGTTACAATAAATTCTAATTTTAATCCAAGCAAGTACCAAACCCATCCCTTAGAGGAAAAAAAACTGTCTCCCAAATTACAAAAATTCTATTTAATTCCGGAAAAAATCATAAAGGGTTGAACACAAGACATATATGACTATTTTAAAGGACTAGTTCAATATTTTAAAGAACTTAATTTCATTATTTTTCTATTTAAGGAAAAAAACAACAGTAAGCATGATTTCCCCAAGTGTCTAATATTCCATGAAACTAAATTATGTGAATCAATTAGATCACAGTAGCAGTAATGAACTCAATGCTATCTTAGTGGCCTGAAAGTTACTGTGCTTCCCTTTGTGCTCAACTGATTCCCAGAGAGCAAAAGGCACTGAGGAGAACTGGGCTCATTGTGTAACAACATTCTTTGCCTCCCTGTTTTCTCTGATCTTAAATACATAGAGGAGAGAGCTAGAAAGAATCTCAGTGGTCATCTAATCCAACCCTTTCCCTGACAAAGGAGCGTGTTCTGCACCCTTTCCTAGTCCCTTCTAGCTCATGACAATGCTGATGAGTTTGTACTTATTACCCAGTCCCAAATGTTTGTAACTGGATATCGAAGATGATTACACAGACTAACAAGAGAAAAATATATTTTTTGGTTTTATTACCTTAATCATTTACTAGCATCTTTAACCCTGTCATTGCTGTTCAGCTGTTTAATTGCATCCAATTCTTCATGACCCCATGGACCACAGTATACTAACAATGCCAACAATGTCCATGGGGTTTTTGTGGCAAAGATACTGGAGTGACTTACCATTTCCTTCTTCAGTAGATTAAGGCAAACAGAGGTTGAGTGACTTGCCCAGAGTCACACAGCTAGTAAGAGTCTGAGATCAGATTTGAACTCAGGTCTTCCTGAATCCAAGTCCACCATTCTATCCACTAAACCTACGCTAGCTGCCTTAACCCACCATAAAAAATAGGAAGAGCAAAAATGGATACTACATTAGAAGGCAGCAATAGAAGAACTAAGGACAAGAAAATGGATCCACAAGTACAGGCCTTCAGTGAGAAACCATGGGGAAAGGACATGGCGTAGCATGGAGTGGGCCACAGTACTCAAAACTTCTGGCTTCTTGGTAAGCAGGATGAGGTCAGGAATTGGCCCAGAATAACTGACTCCTGCATTCCAGTCAGCTGCGTGGGGCACGCCTGGGAGCCTAAGTAAATATCATCTGTCTGAAATAACATAGAAGCTAAGAGGAAATACCTCCCCCTTCCCACACTATCTTTAGTTTCATCCATGTGTCTATGCATTTGCGATGCCTTACATGCAGACATGCTGCCTTCACTAAACTATTCAAAATGGGACTACTCAGAACCATAAAATGTAAGAAATGGAAAAAACAACAATGACCTGAAGGAAGTGACTGAATGTCTCTGGGCCTCGTTTACCTTATCTGAAAATACTGTATAGCTTCATATGAGCTATTGATATTTGGCCCAACCTTGAGAAAATTGGGGCCCCCAGAGTGGAAGAGATTTGCCCCCAAATCCTAGTGTTAGTTAGAAACAGACCTGCTTTTACATTTTTCATCATGCTACAATCTAAGCCCCCTGTACTATATCCAGGATGAAACTCCTTTCTATCCTCCTGCACACATAATAATACTTTTCTTTAGCAGTTTAAATTGTACAAAGCACTTTTCCTCAAAACAGCCTTAGGAAATAGGGGGTATTAGTATTGCTATGCCCATTTTATGGATCAGGAAGATGATGATGAGTTGACTTGCTCATGGTCACCCACAAATCTATTCAGTGTCAACACTGGTACACAAATTCAGTTCTCCCAAATACCACAATGTACACAGGTCTCGGTCATTTTCCCCTTTGTACTTCTAATCAGATTATTCTTCCTTCCTAGAATATTTCAACATAATATCATCTTTTATGGAGAGAGGAAAAAGAGTGTTTTATGTTAAAAAAAAAAATAACTAATACACAATAATCTAATTATACTCTAATGCTAAGAACCTATTCCTTTTATGGTGATTAATAAGCTATTTTTCTAAAACCTTAACTAACATCAATGAAATCCATCAATTTAACCTATTTCATTTTAAACAGTCAAGAGTTTGCAGAACTGGGTGGCAAAAAATCCCCAAATAAGTACTTGGATGTTTTATTGCTTTTTTGTTTCTTGTTTTTAAAAATTAGCACCCAGTTATACAAAGTTGATCAGTCCAGAATTTTTCCGAGCATAAAAGTTTGGCCGATGAGTATTTTTTCCAGGATCATCATCCACTTTCCCTTTTTGAAAGAAAGGCACTATCTGTGCCCTTTTCCAGTCTTCAGGCACCTCACCAGTCCTCCACGAGTTCGCAAAAATGATATCTAGCAGTTCTGTGATGACTTCGGCCAATTCATTAAGTACTCTAGGATGCCAGCCATTGGGACCTGTGGATTTGAACATATCTAGGTTATTTAAGTTATCCTTTTCCAACTTCTCCCCTATTCCACTTTGGCTTCCCATAGTTTTCTGTTCCTGTTTTCAGGTGACAAACTTTTTGTAAAACATAGTGGTTTGAAATAAAAAAGTTATCTTCTTGGTTTCTACTGTTCACTTTTCAAAGCTAGTTAAAGGAAACAGATTTACTATATATTTTATTATCGAAAAGAATACTACATAAAGGAAATGTTTGTGATCCCTTAGGGTTTGCTAGAAAAATACACTTTTAAAGTGTTTCTTTTAATACTTCTCAAAAGTTATCAGTTATCCATAAGGAAATAGAAAGCAGAGAACGATAAAATTTGATTACTCTAAAATTTTGAAAGTCCCATCACTGCAGCGTACTATCTAGCAGTTCCAATCAGCACCCTATCGATCAGCACAATGGGGGAAATTCTGAAAGGCCCATATTGTGCTATTTACGCCAGTAACTTCCAATGGAAATTAAGCTGACAAATGTGAAGATGAATGACATACAAATTAGCTACTTGCAATCACAATCCTATGAGCATGAGGGCAGTCATTTTCCCAAATAACTTTTTAAGCATTAATATGATTTTAAAATACATAATGAAAAAAATATATGATTTAAAATGTATAATATGTTTAAGAGGTATACTGATATGAGTGCCCAGAATGGGTATAACAAGATTTTTTCTTTAATGTGGACACCATTGAGATTTCATTTTCTATATGACCATCAACACTAATGTTCTCAAGGTTTATCTTACATTCATTTTTTCCTAAGCACTGTTAGGTGTTGACAGTTTTAACCCCTTCACTTCCTCCATGATCCCTGTAAAATTAAGGGAAAGCCACAGATAACATTCTGCTGCTTGTCATGGCTGAAATGAGCGCTAAAACTCCCTGGACAGCTGAAAAATGGCACAAAGGGAAAAGGGAGTAGAAAAATCAGAGGAGAAAATAAGACTATTTTATACAATCTTGGGACTATTAGTAGGAAGGACAAATTTGGATAAAATTAATACTGTTTTAAAAAGTAAAGTATTAATTAAAAAATACGTAAAAGACAAATTGCCAGTATTTTCCTGGCCCAGATTTGGTCCAATAAAGATAGCTTCAAATACACTTGCAAAATATCTTCTGTAAACATCAATTATTTTTAAAAATCCTTTAAAAAGACACGCTTATTTCTCCAGGGTGTTACAATTTATTTCTGTACATGCCATTTACAACTTAACCTAAATTGCCACCTGCTGATGGCAGTATGTTAACTAATATGTAGTTATTAATTATTTTGGGCAATATGCACATCATCAGCTCATTATACCTAAATGAACAGATGTTATTTCTATACATGACCAATATATTTCCTTCTCCAAAGTATCTATTTATTTTATTTGACAAATGATAGGCTGTGTTGTATGATAGATCGAGGGTCTGCTGGGGAGCCAAAATGACCTGGGTTCAAGTCCCAGCTGTGACAGATGCTGGCTGTGTGACAATCAGCAAGTCACTTGACCTCACTGAGACTCAGTTTTCTCATCTGTAAAATGGAGATGATACTTGTAGCACTTACCTCATGGGGGTGAAGAGGGTTAAATGAGATATTTTCAAAATACTTTGCAATTTCTAAATCACCACGTATTTTCAAGTCAATTATCAAGTCAATAAGCATGTGTTAAGGGTTTAATATCTGTAAGGCACTATGCTATGGGCTGGGCATGCAAAAAAAGGGAAAAACAGTGCCTACTCTCAAGGAGTTCGCATTCTAATTTTGTCATTACTTTTAAAATTAAAAATGTTGAACGTGCAGCTCCTTAACCCTGGTAAATGGATTTGGCAAGCTACCAGGATAACTCTTCATCCAAATATTCCTACAATAAATTATGAAGAAAATAATGGGGAAAATTCTCTTTGTTTTTCTTTATTAAACCTAGGAGTATGGCCATAGTAGAAAGATAGGAAGCAAAAGGAATCCAGTCATAATAACTAAAAGGAAGTTTAAAATGCTTTTTATTAGAAATGTTTTCTGTAAATGTATAAATTAAAAGGCAGCCCCCCAAAGAATCCAATTCATCATTATTCTCCCAAAGACAGAACAAATGGAAATGGCGTATAGCTACAGGGGGAGGGGAGCATTTTAGTAAATTAAGAAGAAGGATACTGAAAAATATTAGAATAGATTACCAAGAAAGGATGGTAAGTCTTGAGAATAGTTTTTAAAGACAGCAGAGATTTTTTAAGAAGCCAGGTGTTTCTTTAGTCCCACCATAAGGCTTGAGAATGGGAAAAGACTGAATTCAGAGGTAGAAGGGACCTTCAGACGTTACCTAAATCCAACCCCTTCACTTTGCTGATGAAGAATGAGATCAAGGCTACTGGCCAAGGTCGTTCAGGTAAGAAGTAGCAAGGTCGGGTTTTGAAGCCAGGGCCTCTTTCTCCAAAGTCAGTGCTCTTCCTACTACCTATGCTGCAGCTCTGAGGCAGAGAAAGAAAACACTTCCCATTATGCAAGTGAACTAAATAGACCCTTCAAATTATGCTCATCTAAAGACTTCGATCATACAATTATTTCCCAACCTGGGCTGCAAAGTAATAGTCATGTGAGTTTTTAACATGAGTGTTTTTAACAAATATATATATATATATATATATATATATATGTATATGTGTGTGTGTGTGTGTGTGTGTGTGTGCAATATCATTGTATTTCTGAGAGTTTTAAGAGCAGATGGTAGTCTCATAATCTTGGAGCAATGACTGGCTGAATGCACCTTGTATCATGATCACAGAAAAATATTTGTGATTAATTCTCCTTTTGCAAATGCTCTGCTCACATTCCAGGGGCAGAAACAATGTGAAATCCTAAAGCTGTCTTGGTAGATTCTGCACTGCCAACAGAATAGAAATGAACCCTTCTGATTCTGACAGCCTTTAGGGATAACTCCTGAAAATTGCTAAAAGCAGAAAATCATGTGCTGCAGGGAACATCCTAATTTCAGGAAGCTGCTTCTCCCACTAGAAATTTACATACTTCATTTTACACACACACATACACACATACACACACACACATACACATGCACATGCATGCACGCACACACCCCTCCTCCAAAAAATTACCTACAATTCTCCAACAAAGAAAATAAAGCTCTTTCTTCACTCAGCCAAGAAAAATAATAATTTGTTCAGAACTGTCTATATTCTTCTTCCTCAGCTACACGATTAGGCTGGCTTAAAAACCATGGAAGTAATTAACTTAAGTCTGGTCCTTCCTCAAATCCCAAGAAATTCAACTGCTGGAACATTAAATACAGGCTTAGATTTTATTTTTGAATATTCCTAGAGTTAATAAATAAGTATATTCATGCATGCAAACACAAATTCTACTGAGTAAGAAATTAAAGCCAGTAGCTTACAAACTGTACTAGACACAATTCCTGTATCTCCTTGTCCAGGAAAACACTATTCAACTTTCACTACTCAGTGTCAAACTATTTTCTCCTACTATTTTGGGGGGGGGATGGGGAAGATGCGGAGGTCTATGGGAAAACCAACACTTTATAGTGGGTAAAAGGGCATGTTTCTCATCCCTCTCACTTCAGTCACAGCACACAGTGCCCTCCACTGGGATGCTTTGGTGTGACTGGACAACAAAGAACTGCCACACAGCTTGAGACTGCCTCCGTTTATTCCTTCCAGACTGCTTTCTTTCCTGGGTCCTAGAGGTCAAACCAACCCCTGTGAGCTGCTCAGCTACCAACTTACAGCTACTTAACTTGGGTCACATAGGAACCTTATTCTTGTGTTGGGTCAAAGCTTACCAAGGTTTCATTTTCTTAGTTGGGAGGAAATGACATTGAGTTGAATATGCATATGCACATATTTGGTAAATTACTAGTCTATGCCAAAAAATACAAGTTGATAGATGAGGAAAACAAATTGAAAAAATCAACTTATAAATAACTTCTGCTGGTATGTTTTTATAGTGCTTTAAGGTATGTGAAGCACTTTACATTCATGGTTAATGTATTCTATCCTTCCCATAAAACAGGAGGGCAGGTGCTATAGGTATTATCTCCATTTTACAGATAATGAAACTGAAGTTCAGTGAGGGAAAATTACCTGCCTAGGATCACTTGAACTTGTGTTCAATTTAACTACATCTAATGCTCTTTCTACAATACCATACAGTGTTCACGCTTAAAGTAAGATACTAGATTTACGTCTTCAAGCTGCTTTCCAGAAACCCCTACTCTGCACTTTGACCATCAAGTACTTCTTTTGATGTGAAATCCCCCTCCCAATTCAAGACTGAACTGGAATTTAGGGGCTAAATTTCTAGTGTCCATCTTACTATGGAGATGATTTTGTTCTAAAGGATATATGCTGGTTACAAATGAAGATTCTTTACAGTTTCAAAGCCTTCATTTTGCTTACCTTGAGAGGAAAAAAGAAAAGAAAATCTGACCATATACTCATCCATCTCTTCGTTTATTGATGTTTAGTCATTTTTCAGTCATGTCTGAGTCTTCATGACACCTTGTGGGGTTTTCTTGGCAAAGACAGTGATTTACCATTTCCTTCTTCAGTTAATATGACACATGGGAAAACTGAGGCAAGCAGGGTTAAATGACTTACCCATGCTCACACTGCAATTGTGACCCTTTCTATCAAATAGCATCCTGTAGGACTTAAAAATCATGCTCCAAAGATAGCTCAGTTCTCATGCTCAATCCCTATACACTGATGGACAAAGATGTTCATCTTTCTCTTGAAAGTGTTCTTTCTTTTGAAAGAGCTCTGTTCATTGGATGACACAAAAGACTCTCAAGGTTGACTTGACTTAGGCTAGATTCTATTTTCTTTACTCACCTAAAGGGTAGAGTTATGATTCACAAGACATTTTCCAAATATATCCTTTCATTCTCACAACAACCCTGAGAGGTAGATCTGTTTTTATCCCCAATTCACAAATGAAGAAACTGAGATTTAAGAGAGATTAAGTCATTTGCCCAGACTCATACAGCAAGGAAGTATCTGAGACTGGATTTGAGCATGTCACCCTGAATGCAAGTATAAAATTCTATCCAGAGATTCTAAGTGCTCCCCATTTTTGTAAATATCCAGTATAAAAAACACATTTACATGGGGACTAGTATTGACCTTCCTTTTAGCTCTAAGTTTTTTGAGTACAGGGCCATGCATCTATTCCTTGTTCTGACCCTCTGTATCTACTTGTTCAGTTGTTTTGTTGTGTCCTACTCTTTGTGACCCTTTGGACTATACTCTCCATGGGGTTTCTTTGGCCAAGACATTAAGGTGGTTCACCATTTCTTTCTCCAATGACTTAAGGAGAACTGAGTTTAAGTGAACTAGTACTTTACCTGTAGTCATAATAATGGTTGACATTTGCCATAGGACTTTAAGGCCTACCCTTTAAGGTCCTTTATAATATGCATTAATTATGTGAGGCAAGCACTATTAGTAGGCACTCATATCTATGACTGAGTCATCTAATTTCAATAATATTTACATAAATATCATCTCTTTAAATCTCAGTTTAAGCTCCAGAACAGGAATGAGACTTTTGGCCACATACTTCACCAGGCTCTTTTAAGAAAAAATCTTAGATAGTCTGTAGATCACTGTAGAGACTTGAGACATTATACCCAAAAAGTGTTCAATGAACACAATCGAATTACTAGGTGCCCATATTTCTATCTGGGAATATTTACATGGAAGGATTTCCTGTGAACAACAGCTCATACTAAGAATTTTTGGTGGGCCTAAATAAAATTTTGTGTAATAATATACTTTGTTTCTTTCTGTTTAAAAAAAAATTCATTTTGTTAAAAATTTGAGCCAGCTCTATTTAAGTATCCCATCTGTCCTCATTCATGGCATGCCCCTAGTAAGTACCAATTTACTACATCTGTCACTGGAACAATTAAAGGCATTGTAATAAATGGCACTGATTTTCAACACCTTGTTTCTCTACCCATGTGGCTTCTAATCTTCACTCATCACTTATCTGTAGTGTTTGCTCTGCTGGAAGATATATTGGTGATGCTTCAGTTAGGCTTATAGAGGTGCCCACCTGTTCATTTGTCATAAGACTCTCCACAATGAACAAACAAAAATTAAACAACCTTTGTTAATAGGGTCTTAAGGGTTTTGCCAACAAAATGCATACTAGAAATTCCTTAAATTTTGAAGATACTTTATCATTTGGTACCCAGAGCTTCAAGATTATCTTCTTCCACATATATTGAACCAAACTCTCCCAATCATAAATTTCTTCCTTGACTATGATTTAAAAGTTATATACCTTACTCCAGGATAACCTTTCCTAATTTTTCTTTAAATCTTTGTTTGACATTTAAAGATTTTTGTAAATTGTAAAATTATTAAATAAATGTGAGATACCACCAGTGCAGGAAAAAAAAACAACTTCAACTAAAATATAATTTTATAACTAATCAAAATTAGAGCATGATATAAACACAGAAATATGGTACAGATACATAAATATCCTGTGCCATACATTCCTATAGATGTATAAACATAAACATACTACATGAAGCTACAGTAGCATTTATGTGAGGCCATAAAAAAAGCTATTAAAAAAATCCTTGTCTCTGTGGCTTTTTTCTCAGGCTATCTGCAATACCTACAAAGTCCTTCAAGCAGCTATGGTCCCATTTGTCTATTGACTTCCTGACCATCCAATAAAGTCCTGCTCAAATGCCAACCCTTCCAAGAATTTTTCTTCCCTGATCCTTTGCTAGTCATAACCTTGCTGCCCACCCATCAGACCTCACAAAACATTTCATCTTATAATTCTCAAATGCATTTACAATATATTATATTATAGTTGTCTTCTCTGTGAGAGCAGAAACCATGTCCTATGTACCTGTGGGTGCCTGATGAATGTTTGTGGAATGAATTAACATAGATGTACTTGGTCTCTGTCCTATGCCATCTACCTCACCCCTACTCCACTGGCTACAATGAAATATGATGTCAAAGGAGGTATGCCCCTTCTCCAAGGTCCTGCAAGGCAAGAATTATATAGTATTTCTGTTGCATACCCAAGATACCTAGGTACAGCTCCTTTTCACACAGTTGGTGCTCTATAGCTGTTGTTTTTCAAAACCATGTGGTTTTGGAGAATCTGTATCTTTATCCCAGCTTTAAGCCAGACTCTACAATAATCTAGAAACCTCTCATCCTAGAAGTCCACTTCAGCCCTGGAATTCACACACTAAAAGTACCCCTATTTCTGAGAGTTCTGCCTCTGACTGGATGGCTCCTCCTGGAATCTCCATGTAAGAAGAGTGTCCAAGGCTGCTATGTCTTCCTTCCTCTCCAGGCTCTGTTCTGGATTTTCCCTACCATGCTGTTCCATTCCATGATATCCACCTCCCTCCACCACCATCTTTGTTTTATATGCTGTCTTCCCCAATCAGAATGTAAGCTCCTTGAAGCTTCTTGTATTTTCATTCCCAACATAGTAAGGCCATAATAAATGCTTCTTGACTGACTATCCACTGAGAGAAGAGTCTAAAAACAATAACAACGACTTAGTCATGACCAAGTGCAATTTATGTCAATTTGGAAGCGAAGTGCTTTCTAAATTCTACATTGCTAGGTAAGTATGTTTATTTAGCAGTCTACAATTCACAAAACTCTTTTTTCACAATGGTTCTGTGAAGTAGTTGGTATTCTTAGAGAAATGACAACAATGACATTCAGAAAAGCCAAGCAAATATTGAATGTCTAGATGGGGTAAGGGTGTGTTGCTCTTGAATTTCATAAGGAATCCAGAGTTCCCTGTTTTTTCTATGTCTCATCCAGATGTAGAATTCTTTTCTTTTCCTTTTTTTTTTTTTTTTTTAAGGATTGGGTCTCCATATCTTGCCAGGCTGGAAACATGACAATTCACAGCCCAATCTCAATACCTAACAGGCATGGAAGCTTTAACCTGCTCTGTTTTTCCAAGTTGAGATATCCCATCCCTCCTTAGAAAGCCTGGTGGCCCTCCACTTCTAGGGGTCTCCATATTGCTGCCAAACAATGGGGACACCCAATCAGCTTTACCCCTATTGAAGAACTCTCAGACTCAAGTAGTCTGGTATCTCTGGCATCCTCCAGTAACAGGGATTATAGATATGTTATGCCTTTCATGAGCAGTTCTTAAAAATTTTTTTTTTACAAATGTAGATGTTTTATATGTAAGCAAAAGATTTTATAGAAACTTGGAACAATTAAAGTGGACTAGAAATAGATCGTGTGAATGGAATAGGCACTAGTACTCATCATAATTTCTTGGTAGGTATTAAGACTTCTTAAAGCCCCAAGTTCTCAAGGTTTTGAGAGAAATTATTATTAATAACCAATAACTTGGGGAGATTTAGAGTTTTGTCCTTCTTCTAAAGTCTCAATTTTAAAGAGAAAAAGTTCAGTCTCTTGAAGATTACTGATAACGAGATTGAATTAACTCTCCTCAATCTTGGTCAGACTCCATCTAATAGTAAAAGGAATTTAATCCCATGGTGTTCCACTCAGTTTTGGGAGGAGACAAATTCTTTGATTAGATTGCCCAAAGCTGGGGTTGGTCTGGGTACAGAGATAAGACTCTGTCCAAGAGAGACATGATATCATTCTCAGCCCCTCATTTTACTACAGCCCATCTCCCATTGTGTTAACCAGAGTTTATTTTCACCCCTCTTCCAAAAGAGTATAGAAACCCTGAGAGACACCAAATTACCATCCTTTTATTAATAACATGTTGGCTGTAGTAATAAAATGATTATATTACCCAGAAATGATGTCTCTCAAATATTTTTAATAGCCATAAGTTTATAGAAAGCAGATTGTAAGTACATATGTGTCATATGTGTGTGTATGTATATGTGGAAGGGGCCACTGACCATTTTTTCATAACCCTATCTTTCCTCATCCCTGAAGGCTGGTTGAATTTTGGCCTAACCTAGGAAGAAACTGTCTTGAGGTGGTTCTGTCCAACCCATGGGAGTTCCAGGAGATCTAATCCAGCCCAGAGCTTGACATCTGAAATTGACAGATATAAATATTTCCAAATTAAATGCAGCTCTGAAACAATGGCCCCTAGACTACCAGGTGTGCTGCAGTCTGGACCCATACCACCTGCTTGATTTGTCAGGGCAGAATGAGAGTCTCTTACAGAAATAAACAGGTCTGAATTTCTAGGCTAATAGCTGTTATTTTTGCTGCATTTCTAGCACCTGGCCCACACAAAGGCAAAGAGTTGCTTTGTTTTGGGCCTCTTGGTACAATCACTATACAGTACACTCTCACCCAAAGGCAGACAGATATTTAAGCACAGTCTCCAGCACAAGGCTCCAATAACGCTACTATGACATGCGTGAAGTCTGTTCATCAAAGATGTCATTATTTTGAATAAAAGATGAATAATGTGTGCTTTAAGCACTTCATCTCTTCATTAACTCTCTTTTAAAAATTATCTATCATTGTGAGGTATTCCACAAAACATAATTACAAGAAGAATACAAATGTGACAGTTTTTAAAAGCCAAAATCTGATTACCAAGGAAGGCTAAACAGGCTGATGCCAAACTGGCTCAACCCTCCTCTCCTTCTCCCACAAATTTTTCCTCGTTGAGAGAAATAAAAAGTTTAAAGTCAGAGCTTCCACAGCAATCACCTCTTCTAGTGAGATTACAGAACAGTGTAAGACCAATATCAGATTACACTGCAAGCAAGGAACACTGAGCAATGTCAGGAAAGAAAACGTGTACAGAGCTGGAAATGAGTGGACAAAAATAATGCTCTCAAATGCCATTAACAGGGCACCTTGTCTTGTGCTCCACAGAGAAGTCTTGCTTTGTCAATGTCATTCCTCACTGACTGCTTTCTCTATCTCCCACCATCTGCAAAGATACACAACTGACACCAGGACATGCATGATCTCATGCAGATTTCAGAGGAACTGCAGACCTAAAGTTAACAAAGATGACATTAATTTCCTGGAATGAATTCTGACCTATGGAAACCCCCTCAAGCACAAACAACAGATGCAAAAATGGGCTAGGTCTCTCCTCCTCCTCTTTCCCTCCTCCTCTTTCCCTCCCCCTCTTCCTCTCTCTCCTTCCTCCCCCTTTCTCCCTTTCTCCTCTTTCTCTCCTCCCTCTCTTTCTCTCTCCTCATTATCCCTCTTTCTATTTCTCCTCCTTCCCCCTTTCTCTCCCTCTTCCCTTCTTCCCCTTTCTGTCTTTCCTTCTTCCCCCCTTTCTCTCTCTCTCTGTTCCCCGGAGAGATATTCAAAATGCTCAGGATAAGAAGATGCTTTTGTACCTCTTAGCTGCATTTCCCGTTTCACATACTCAACAAAGACTCAAAACATTGTCTGCCTACATGCCAGAATCACATAATATCCCAGTTAGAAGGAACCTCTAAAATCATCTAGTAAAATTTGTACCTGAATAAGAATTTCATTTACAACAAACATGAGGAAATGCAGTCCACAAAACACAAGTTCAAATCCTGCCTCAGACTGTGTGACCCTGGGCAAATCTTTTCGTCTCCCTCAGATTCAGTTCCTTCATCTATAAAGTGGGAATAACAAAAGTATCTACCTCCCAGGGTTTTTCTGTGGATCAAATGAGATCCCATATGTAAAGTACTTTGCAAAGCTTTAATAGCTACATAAATGCTAGTTGTCGTTATTAGCAAGTGGTCAACTGGCTCTAGCTTCAAGACCTCCAGAGAGGTGGGTCTTCTATGTCCTTGGAGAGCCCATTCCTCTTCTGGATAGCTCTAAAAGTCAGAAAATTTCTCCTTACCTCCAACCAAAAGAGACTTCTCTGTTATTATTCCTATTTCAGACCTTTGGGGCCAAACTAAAAAAAGAATTGTATAGTGCGTCATTAGAATTGTGACTAACATTTAAAAGTGACATGTGAGTCAGCAGTAATCATGTACGAAGAGGTGCAAAAATACAAATTTTCCCAATTTTTCCTTAGCTTCTTGGTTCACTTTCAACTTTACTTATATTACATTAATATGCTACTTTAAAGGTTGGGAGAGGGAGAGGCAGAGTATTTACAATCCTATAGATTTGAAAGGAAAGCAAGGAGAGGGGGCAAGGAAAATTTAGGAAGATACTATTGGTGTATACATTTCAAGATTCAATTGCAGTGCTACCTCCTACCATAGACTATGTTGATAATAACATGCGTACATGCATACATATACACACATACATACAAATACATGTGTCTATATACAAACATAGAAATACACATATATATACACCTATCTATTACATATGTATGCATTTGTAATTGTGAATCTCTCTCTACACTGTTGCTTGCCTGTTTTAGAGTATATGCTGTTTGAGGACAAGGACTGTTTTCATCTCATCTTTTTATCCTCAGTGACTGACAGAGTAGATAATAAATTATTTTGTCAAATAAACAAATAGTGTGGGGGTGAATCAAAAGAATGATCTAAGGACGGATGTTTGACTGATTCTGAATCTTCTGTAAGGCAATGTACTTCTCCTGTACAGTATTCAGTAATTTAAATATTCATACTCCTATATAAAAGATTTCTTCAAAATTGAGACAGTTTAAGAAATATTATAATCACAATACACTGTTACCTTAAAAGGAGATCTCCATCTGAGCAATATATTCAACTACAACCTAAAATAACTGATTGCGTTTTACAGGAGACTATGAGATAATGTAAAATAGCTAGGTTAACCTCCCACTGATGAGATCAAATTAAATTAAGAATTTTGGCAATTATTACTATGGGCATACATGAGATATTCTAAGACAGTCCAAGTTAACATCCTGCTGACTAGACATGATCCAATTTATTTTGTGAATAGAAAACATTGCAAATTTGAAAATAGTTTCAAGGCAAACAACCATTTGTTTTTCTATAGTCCATAATAGGCAAACCTTCAAAGACACATTTCTATAAAAATTGTAGGCATTTAGGATATATAAAGAAGCATGGTATGAGCAGGGTAAAAGGAAATGAGAAGAATTCAATAAAAACTGTACTGAATTAGAAGTCAGGAAACCTGAGGGACACACTCACTATCTTTGTGACTTTGGTCAAGTAACAACCTGGCTTAACTTTATCTTCCAAACGAATGGGACTGAACTACATGATCTCTAAAGATTTTCTTGCTCTAAGCAGCAAAATCTCATTTCTGTCTTCTCCATAGCATAAAAAGGAACCTCTGGCCTTTGATTTAAATTTCACGGGATTCCCAGAGGAAACATCAATAAATATGTTTTCTATTTTTATTGTACTTTAGAGTTTAAGACTGAAGGCTTTCCCCAAATGTTTTCATATATTAACTCATCTGATTCTCACAAGAACACTATAGTGATGCACCTGAGATCACAAAACTAGCATACTCCACAAGTCCAAGCCAAGACCCAGATATCCCAATTTCTAGTCATATGCTTTTTCTATCATATCATGTATACCTAACAAAATCATGAAATCCAAAATGACATCACATCAAAATTTTCAGTACCAGTGTCTATATGGACTTCTTTGATCATCTGCCTCTACAATATATACTGTTGACAGATTGAGGGAAATATTGGTATTGGCTTTTTATATGCCCAGCAGTTCTGAATTCTGTTGAAGTTGATTTAAATTTGTGTGCTTGGAGGAGATATGTTATAGGATATAGTCCAGGGAATGCCGTGCCATTAATGTTTGTTAAATAAATGTCTCTCCTTCCTTTTCCTTAACTCATCATAACATGGAAGCACATTTTATATGATTTGCTGTATTGACTAAATAATATTTTAAGATCCTTATTCTCAATCTTAAAGCAAGTGAGTCCAACATCTTATATTACTTCTCAAATTTTTAATTGATTTTTACTTACAGGGAACATTGCCCACAAATCAAAACAATCTTGTATAAGTAAGCATCCAAACAAAAAAAAAAAGCACCACCACCAAGAAACTGAGAGTTCTTCTATTCTAACACTTAAACAAGAAAGGCTCTCTGCCTCATTCTAAAACATAATGCAGTCCAATAGAGCCTAGAATTCAACCTATATATGTGCAGCATTAAAGCATTCCATTTTGTCAGATTTTAATTTTTTTCTTCATAATGTCTACACTTGTTGAGCTAATATACCACTGAGTATTTAAAAGAGCAATGGATTTGGAGCCAAGACTTACTTTTGACATTTACTAAGATACCTTGGGTAAGTCACAATTGTCTCTGACCCTCACCTTTAAAATGGGAATAGAAATACTATTGTGACAATTTCACTGGATTATGATGATGAAATGAAACAATTTATTAAGGAGTATTTTAAACTCCAAGAGGCTCTGTACATGAAAGCTACTATCTTCAAGACCTTCTCCCTTCCAACCTCTCTACAATGCAAAAAAAGACACATATGTGAGATCCTTTGAAACTGAAATAAATTCAGTCCACCCAGAATAAACACACTCCAGCAATTTGTTTAGAGTGGGGAAGTCCTGACAGCAAGAGACAAAGTATTTGCATAGCTCTTCTCAAAAACTTAAACAGAAACCAGGAGTTTATAAACATGCTGAACTGGTAATCCAATAACCTTTCTTTGACTTGAAATTTATTTCACAAGGACCAAAGGGGAGACAAAGGGCTAACATGTATTCATTAATGTACAAGATTATAATTAACCTAATGTCTGTTTCAAATTTACTATTACCTATTAAAGAATAAATAATTTTACAGCTTTCTAATGTATTGCTCTTAAGCTTTAAATCACTGACCATAACTAATAAGCAGTTTAGTACTAAGAATATCCTAAATACAGTCACAGACCGCAATTTCATCTAAGGTAAATCATCATCATTTTTAATGCAAAGGAAACTGCAAATCTCTGTAATTACTGGGTGCATTTTGAATCACTTTTATTATTACGGCAGTAGCCCCATTAAAAATCCAAAACACTGAACTGCATGGGTTATAAAACTGGAATTATGATACACTACAAGCTCTAATTGAAATCCATAAATTTTCTACTAGTATCCAAAATTATTTTGTTGCCAAGACTTCCAACTATTGAGAATTAACTTTGAAAGCATTTACTTTATCCGGCACAATAAGTCAGAGCATTTTGCCTTGCTAATATGAGAAGCAAATTCATGAGTAATATTCCATGAGTTGTTCATTTTTCACTTGGAAAATGACCCCTAAAATTCAATACAATAATTTTAGAATGAAAACACACCAAAAGGATGTATGGACAAAGTACCAACTAGAAAAAGGTTCAAACCACACCTTTTATTAACTAAAGTTAGAAAAGACCATATATAACCTGGTTGGTCTACAGTAGCAACATGAATCTTGTCTCAAAATAATAAAGAGATTCTTGCTATATTGTGCAAGAAGACTTCAGGGCAACATTACTGTTGGCATGTATTAAGGGGAGTAGATTAACCAGTTCAATACTTTCACTGAAAATGGGGATAATCCACTAAGCCTGTTGCAAGGATAACACCAGTTAATATAATTCATTACTGTACCTTTAGTGGCTAGTGAATTAAGAACTGACTTACAAAAATCATGAGACTCATTTGATGAACACTTCTGAATGTGTAATATAGGCCAAGGTATCCTTTTACATATCTCCTCCAAGCACACAGATTTAAATCAACTTCAACAAAATTCAGAACTGCTGGGCATATGAAAAGCCAATACCAATATTTCTCTAAATCTGTCAAGAGTATATATTGTAGAGGCAAAGGATCAAAGAAGTCCATATGGCTAGATAATATCCTTCATCGCTAAATCATTTGTTACTTATATAAGGTAACCATATATCATTAGTGCTATCCTTCTGTTGATATATTAGAATGGCAACAGTTAAATTAAAGTTTGTAGATGCTCTAAAATTGTGTGATTTCTAGGATGTCTGTCTCCCGTTCCACTACTCCACCAATGAACTGAGTCCAGAATTTGTAGGACTATGTAGGAGGAGGTCAAGTTGGCTTGTAAGGAATACTCCCAAAACTGAAATGGAAAAAGCTATGTATGTGAATAAGGATAACATCATTATAAATAAAATGATATATATATATATGATATATACATGAATGGGTATATGAGTGTGTAAGTGTGTGTGTATGTACACGTGTGAGTAGAATTTCAATTTCTAACTCTTTCACAAATGTCTTACAAGACTCCAGGGTTCAAAAGTTCTATTTTAATATTTGCTTTATATTTAAGGCTTTTCTAAAGTAGGTCTATTAGCAATATGGTACAGTAGAATGAGCTGTGGCTCTAGAGACAGAGAACTTGAGTTCAAACTCTATCTCTAACATTTACTGCCTGTATTACTTTAAGTAAATCCCAATTTCCCTGGGTATTAGTTACATCATCTACAACATGAGGGGTTATACTACATGGCCTCTGAGGACACTCTCATCTATAGAACTATGAGCATATTGAGTATTTAGATGCTTAATAGTTAAACAAGTATGCCTTTCTCAGAGGAGAAATGCTAAAGAATCTCAACTGTATTACCTGAAAAAAATTTCCCTATTTTTTCAAAGATCATATTAAAAGGTTTATCAAGTTTTATATATTAATTATATTTTTTCCATGTCTATATAAACTATGAGTTTCATTTGCCATTCAAATCATGTAAACCTTCCAAAATCTCATAAAAATATTTTAATTATTACATTCATAAATTTCACTAAAATCAAGTTTAGGCTATTGTCTTGCCCATGTCATAAGAACTAATATTTCCACAAAATCTGAAGCGACTTTTTTAAAAAGAAGGATGAAAGATATTAATATTACACTGACTATGAGGTACAAAAGAAGTCAGCAGAAAGTACAAAGGGTCCCAGAAAATCACTGCAAATGAGCCTATTCAGAATATTTCAAGACGACTATCTCCTTGATGAAGAATCTCCTGCGAAGTGTCCTATGAAGTTATCTGTTATAAAGTGATGATGCATCAAATCATACGCTATATTTGCATAGTATAAAGGAATCATTTATTTGCATATATGACTGTCATAAATAAGATAAACATTTCATACTG
Source organism: Potorous gilbertii (assembly GCA_028658325.1). NCBI lineage: Eukaryota > Metazoa > Chordata > Mammalia > Diprotodontia > Potoroidae > Potorous > Potorous gilbertii. The sequence continues at coordinate 429,175,808 of CM053770.1, read as the reverse complement.
CTTGAGCAGTATATGAATTTCTATTCTTAACTATAATACACTGGAGGTATTTCAGACTGGCACTTTCCCAGGGTTGCACAGCCAGTCTGTATCAGAGATAGGATTTGAATTTTCTATACCAAGGTCAAAGAAAAAGGACCATTCATTAATACTAAGGTATTGCGAGGGTATCATTGGTTTGACTTCTCACTTGAGCCTAGACAAAAAATTCAAAATCATACTGAGGAGCTACTAAGATACTTTGAATTCATCATAGATTAATCAATAATTAATTGATTACTTAATTGGATTTAACAAATAATAATTAATTAGTTAATTTTTCTTGAGGCAACCTCAGGGATCATCTAGTCCCACTGATACCTGAGCAAGCGCCCCTTCTCCAACAGAGTCAACAAGTGGCCATTCACCATTCGCTTGTCTGAAGATCAAGGGGATCTAAAGGCAGCTATTGGATGCTCCCGATGTATCTGCTTCTCCCCATCCTGAAGACCTTCAACAAGTTCCCCTCAAATGATATCTGCGAGAAATGGTTTCAAGTTCTCTTTCCATTCCAGTTTGATTTTTACTGGATTCTCTCCAGTTTATCAATAGCCTTCCCAAAATATGGTACCAAAAATCAGCACAATATTCCTGTGGTTCTATCATGGTAGAATGTAATAGTGCTATCATCTTCCTTGTTTTGGACAATATGTCTTCTACTACCTAAAATGGGTCTATGATCCCTTCGGTTTGTTGTATTGTACAATGATGCAGATCCCAAACCATCCATGCCCATTCATCTTAACTTTTGTTTGAAACAAAGGATCCACTCAATATACTGGAAGACTTCTTAATTTTCTTCTGATATCTCAAGGATACTTGTGGAACACTTTGGTTGACTATGTGTCACTCCTCATTCTCGCTACAATGACTGTTCCATATTCTCTTCCTATCATACATTCCTTTGAAAGTACATTTTACTCCTCTTTTTCAAACTTTCTCATTGGTTATATGCTGTAGTCTGCTCATACCTGCCATGTTCCTCTCTATTACTTTTCTGTGTGATGTTTATTTTCAATTCTTTGACACTGTCATGTCTTGCTACCATAAAGGTAATACCAGTTGTTGATATTAAAAGGATAGGACTTTATTTCCCTAAGAAACTAGGGTTGCCAAAGATACTTTGTCACTTCCCAAAAGCCACCCAATCCACTTCCTTCTTTCTATTCAGCTCTTGATCCAACTTGCCCAGCTGCATTGTCTGTCGGCAGCATACATACTGATGGACAAGTTCAAATGTACACCATCTCCTAGACAACAAATATTCTTCATCCACTTAGTTTTACCTGTGTAGATGATCATGTTTCCTATTATATTACTTCACATTCATTAACTCTCCTACTTGGTGCCTTCATACAATGAAGTACATAATAATTATAGGATGTATACCACAGACATTAATTGCCATTTTAAGTCAATCATCAAAATTACTTTTAATTTAATCTTAAAATTGTCACCCGTCAGTGACTCAACTTCCCAACTGGCATCAACTTCAGTCTCCAACCTGCCTTCCCATGGTCAGAAAAGCATGCTGTCATCTCTTCTAATAGAAATCTTATAGCCCATAAAGGGATTCCTTCAATTCAATCTACACAAGGCTGGAAAGAGAAATGGTTTATGAAGGACACAGTCAATTACTACAGGACCATGGTTTTCTATTTTGAAACAAAGAAGGATATGTAAACCTCCCCTCCCAACTCCCAAGAACTTCCTTATCCTTATTCAGGTTTTGAAGAGGCTATCAGCGGCAGGGATCTTAGTAAGACCTTAAAAGGTATGTGGGGAAAATGAGGCTAAAAGCAAGTTTCAAGTCCATAGACAGGAAATGAGACAGTACCTAAGAGAAGAGTATTAGTTAATACATAAATATTAAGTAGTAATATAAAGAGAATAATATAATATAAATATAATATAAAAAGAGTGTTAGTTAATACATAAATAAAAGCATTATTTATGCTCTTCTAGAACTATTAATATCTAGCTAAATTAGAAGGAATACCAAAAAAAGCTTTCAGAGCATTACATAATATACAAGACCCTCTTTCTTATATTCACATAAAAAAAATCATCTCTCTCTCTCCTCCTTTTCTCCATAAACATTTAACATATTTTAGTTTGTACATCCAAAAACAGTAGCATTGAATATATATAAAGGCATGCCATGCTTCTTAAGAGAAATGTTGCTATAGCACATCTGTTCTAAGGATATTCCTGCAACACTGTTTTAATAAATGAACATCCTTAAAGAACCCTGGAAAAAGACATGATTTACCACACCTTGTCAAGATTAGTATGACAATATATAGTATCTAGTAGCACAGGCACACATATTGACCCAAATCACTGTGCTAAAAAGTAGTAACATATTTAATGTAAAAGATACACAGAAATAACAAAACTTTAGAATTGATGGCATCACTCTAAACTACTTTAATTCATGATCTATGAATGCTTACATCAGTCCTAAAAGTACAAATTATATTATTTTACGCTTGATCTGAATAGTTGGGTTTTTCCACATGACAAGAAGGAAGAATAGGCAACAGATAGCCTGTGGGCTCCAGTGGGATACACAATGTCAAGAGAAAGTGAGGAACATCTTCAATCAATCAATGAATAATTATTAAGCTCATACTCTGTGCCAAGCACTAGATGAATACCTGTGGAGAATTTATGCTCACACAGAATGAGAGAGAATGAGTGAATTTCTGTATCCTGGGAGTCCCATTAAATGAAATCAAAGATCCTTCAAAGCAACAGTGTTCAAGTTCAGGTCCAATCTCTAGCCTGCATCTCATGCTTGGAACATGTTCCCACCTCCTCACATGTTTCACAGAATTTCTCATTTGTTTCAAGATACAGCTGAAAAATCATTTTCTCCATATTATGATGCTTTTCTTGTACCCCAAACTGGTAGTGTTCTAAGAGCCTTAAATTTGTTCTGCATATACTTATTTATGTACATGTCATCTCTCCCAATAAAATGCAAACTCTTTCAGAATAAAGATTATTTGGGTTTTTGGTTTTTGGTTTTGGTTTTTGGGTTTGTTTGTTTTTTTGCCTTTGTATCCTATTACCTAGTACAGTGCCTAACACACACTAGATGCTTAATAAATGATTCTTGATTGACTAATGACAGATGCCTTCTGCAAAGCTACAAAACAGTCCCAACCACCTAACTGAGGCAAACTGGAGAGAGGAGATGCAAATGCAGATTAGAACTGATTCCATTATTTCTTCACATGCCTTGAATGCATTTAACATTACTTGGCAAAATTAATTTCTCCTCTGAGGTTGTATATTTCATGTTTGTCAGATTCCTTCTTTACCTGAACCTGATTAAAGTAAAAGATATTATATCAAGTAGAAGTCAAAAGAAATCTTGAGTGTCTCCTTATGCAAATAAATGCATTTTCACTTCATAAATACTGTCTATGGCTGCACCACTTTATGGCCCTGAAAATCCTGTTACTACTTTAATGCATTAGTACTTCTTTCAATGAATGGTTTTCCCAAAGGGAATATTTGATAATGCAGATCTTTACTATTCTTTGTGGATATGTAGTTATCCTAAAGTAGGTATGTGTGCCAGATATGATGATGACACATGCATTTTTGCAAAAACAATTACAGATGGAGTACCTGATATAAACAGTTTAAGATTGCTTTCTCTACTACCCAACTTACGTTTTTTTAGCCTGACTTCCTTTCCTAGCTTCAACTTCTTTACAAAGTTCATGGTATGTGATCTTTCAGGGAAAGTTTAAAGGCAAATAAGAGTAGTTCCGATAAAATCTGTACTAAAATTGTCTAGTTTTACTTTCGTTACAAATATATTTTGGTAACTTTCTAGAAAACCAGAGATGGATCCAGATTATGAAAACCACAGTAAAAATGACCCCCAGTAAAATGATTTCAAATTTGTACAATTGCTGCTCATTAACTCTTTCATACTAAATTGGCCTTGCTTTATTTTAAAATACTAGTGATACTTTGTATCCTAAAACCATGAGAAATAATACTGTGTGTATACACATGAACATATACATGCATGTGCGAATGTAAGCAAATTGTTCCCTGGTGACTGTGTAGGTCTCTAAGATATACTGTCCCCCAAACTGTCTTTACAATTCTCATTTTGTCTCCATTTCTAACTCCTTGGAATCTACGTGAGTAAGTCACTAAGAGAAGCCCAGATCATTTCTTTCTACTAGAAATAGTAGCAGAATCCCTCTAAACTGTTGGGCACTCAGTTTATGTATGCATAAAATCAGTCATATATCTCATGTCTTTTGTGAGAGGTAGAATGTTTTTATGCTGGGTTTATTTTGTTACTATTTTATATTATCTTTCCTGCCAAACTAACATTCAATGATTAAATTAAAAATGGAATTTCTCTCCAAAATTAGGAAATAACTCTAAAAGATACACACATTTGGTGAGTAATTATATTCTTTTATATAGGATATACATTTGGCTTTGCTACACAGGTAATGGAGGAATGGGGGGAGAGTAAGAGAGAAACTCTTGGCTGAGAAAGACAGAAAGACAGCCATTCTTCAAGTACCTGGACTCCAGACTTCAAAGTCATCTTTATTTCTTCGACTCTTTGTTCTAATTCACTACCCTGTTCCCCAATCCAATAAGCTGACAACTGTTGTTCAACGTATTACTGCCAGTTTCAAAGTGTAGTCTTTCCTTTTGCTACATTCACACCAGCTTAGGTGAAGACCTCTCAAGGGATGTTTTAATTCAGCCTGTGGCTAGTAATAGCTTCCTACCTTGTCTCCTTGCCTCGAGTCTCTCCCTTCTTTAATTGGTCCTTCAGTCACCTCAATACAAAGAAGACTAACTACAGGCCATCTCTACTCAAAACCCTTCTATGTTACCTCCAGGATAAGATATGGATTCTTTAGATGGGCTTTTAAAGGTCTTCAGCAATTTGGTTTCAACATACCATGTTGCTGTTGCTTAGTTATTTCAGTCCTCTCCAACTCTTTGCAATCCCATTTTGGTTTTTCATCTGGAAATGTTTGCCATTTCCTTCTCCAGTTTATTTTACAGATGAAGAATCTGAGGTAAACAGGGTTAAGTGACTTGTCCAGGGTCACAAAGCTAGTAAATGTCTAAACTCAGATGCTCCCTTCACTTTGCCACCTAGCTGCCCCAGTTCCTTTGTTGTTTCATTAATCAGGACTAACTACTCCCAGATGACATCCTGTAGAGCCCTATCTCTATGCCTTTGTATACTCCTGTATCTAAAATTCTCTGTCCTCTTCTTTCTATTGAGAGGTTCTTCCTCCAAGTCCCAGCTCAAGTACCCTACCCTCTGTAATATGGCTGACATCTTATACACTCCACGTCCTACCAACTGAAGTCATCTGTCCTTCCTCAAGTCATAAATACAATTTTGCTCAAATATCTTCTGCCTATTTCCACATTCTCTTACAATCTATTCATTTATGAGGAAAGTCTTTGTCAAACCTATATTGATGTGAGTGATAATGCTATATTCTAAACTGATAGCAAGAGCTGTACGATATTTTTTGTTCTTTGTATCTCCAGTACGTAGCATAGTGATTTGCATATTATAGGCACTTAACAAATGTTGACACAAAATATAACCACTGAGAACTGCATAACCAAGACTTATGATGGTTCTAAATGTTCTCCTCCCTAATCATGATGGATAAAGTTCTTTCATGATACCTTTGTTTATGTTGGGGGACATACATGCCTATCCTATATTATGCTTGTATCTGGGGGAAATCATTTCTAGAAAAAAAAAGCATTTCATATGCTTTCAATTCTAAATACTTATGATTTGAGTGATAGATCATTTCAGAATCAAAGAAATGAATTTCTATTCCTTCCTTTGAGTCTTCATGTTGAGGATTCCTTTTATATTTCACATATGGAGCGTTACACAACTTCTTCGGAGCAAGTTATATAGGGAATAAAAAAGATGAAGATACAGAAGACACAGATTGATCCAAGAATAGGGTGGTGGTCCACAGGCAATAAGATCAACTACAGAAATAAAAGATATTTTTAAAAAGAAAGACAAAGAGAGAAAAGGAGAGAGGGAATATACTATATTAAATCAAATAATCTCTTCAAAGAAGACAGAAGAGGGTAAAATAATTTAATATCAATCCTTGAATTAATAAGTGGTTAACAGAAAACAGGGTGCCAAGACAGTAGACGGTTAAGAAAAAGTTTATGATATCTACCAGATTTAACCACTAATATCAAACTAAGCACCCTAATACTTTATCTCCTCTACCCTTTTCCTGCTACCCCACCTCCATTAAAAATGAGGTAGAAAGAAAGGAGAGACTTAATCCTACTTCTTAATATTTCTATAAGGTAAATAGCACAAGTGTTTTTATATCCATTTTATAGGTGAGCTAATCAAAGTCCAGAAAGTAGATTTGGCTCATGCCTTCTGACTCCAAGAAGAGTACTTTCTTCCCCTATAACACACTGCCTTTGTACAAGTCATTGAAGGTTCTCCTTTGTTGTCATCTTAGGAGGACAGTAGGAGAGCACAGTAAGAATAGAAGGCCATGCTATGGTTACTGAGAGGTGGAGGAAATTACATTACTTTAAAGGCACACCTTATATACATAGGAACAAATCTGACATCCGTCGTCAGTTCTTTCCAAAGGCATATACTAGGCTTGCTGACTTGAAAGGAAAACAAATCCTTCTAAAATATCACCTGGCAACCACTTAACACAACTACCTTGAACCATCACAGCACTGATGTCTTTTAGTCTCTCCCCTCTCCCTGGAAAGGAATGAAAAAGTTTTTGAAATAAAGGAACATTAAATACAAAGTATTAGTCCCATTTACTGTAATTGATTAGAAAAAATAAGAAGTAGTTTTTTCCCCGTACCTACCTTTCTGAACCTCAATCCTACTTCAAACCTTCTCTCTCTTGCTCTAGATATTAGATACTAAATACCTTTAGGTTGGCTAGTGTCTTACTCTTCGATATGCAAAGTCCCCCAACTTCACCCAAACCCACCATCTGAAATTCATCATCCAAAATGCTCATTCTTGACTTAGAGACTGATCTGAAAAAAAGAAAAAGTCACCATTAAGAACTGAATAACCATACAGTCTTCTAAGGATCATTTGAATTTTAAAATAGTTTCTGAGCCCAGATTCATTGGGTTGGTGGGAAGAGATTCTTGAGAGCTGGTTGGATATGAGGCTTCAGGTATCTCTTACCCATTCTAAGCTACTCTCTTCCTCTTACCTAGTTTCCCATGAAATTAAATAGCTGGAATCAGTATTTCTTGGCACAACTATACACTCAAGTCAATGGCCACCATGCTCAAGAGCTTGACAGACATATACACAGACAGACATGCACATACGCGCACACACACGCACATACGCGCACACACACACACACACACACACACACACACACATACATACACACACACTAATAAACACCCTTGTAAGTCATTCTACGTTGTATTAAGCTCAGTAAAACAAAGCAAACCAAATATCTGTCAAAAGAGACAGTATATGCGGGGGAGGACCCTCTAGGCTCTCAAGTGTGGCCCTTTGACTGAATCCAAACTTCACAGAACAAATTCCCTTCAAAAAAGGATTAGTTCTGTAAAATAGACTCAGTCAAAAGGCCATACCCAAGGATCTAGAAGGTCACACGTGGCCCAGAGGTCATAGGTTCCCCACCCCTAGAATATGGGTTAATTTTTCTTAATTACAAATTGTGATCACATAGGAAGAGTTGACCTAGGTACAGAATAATTTGAAAATTTTGTATAATTGTCCATCATTTAAATATAGATATATGTGCTTTTATATATATAGAATACCACAGACTCCTATTTAGGAAACCCCCATGTGACTTCATTTTCTGGCTACCTGTAAGAAGATGATAGGTGAAGTGGATGAAGTCATTTAATTAAATCCAAATGAACAAAGATTTACTAAGTGCAAACTATGAATATTAGGCACTGTGTCCATAAAGACCAAAAGGAAATATCTTACTTTCAAGGTCATACGGTCAACTGTATAGTGGAGGGGCATTACAACAGGCAAACAAGTATATACAAAATATTTTTAAGAGAAGCAAATGGTAGATATATATAATCCCCCTTCACAAACTCAAAAGTCCAAACGACCCTTCTTACTTTTCCTCCCATAAAACACTCTTATCTCAATGGTTTTGCCTGGATTTTTCCTCACACCTGGAATGCACTCACTCCTAACCTCTACCTCGTAGAATTCTATTTCCTTTAAAAAATCAACTCAACTGCCACCTTCTACATGAAGTTTTTCCTGATGCCAGAAGCTACTTGTGCTTCCCCTCCCTAATGTCCTTGCATTTATTTCATATATAACTATGTAAGGTGCTCTAAAAATCTTAGTGCAGAGTCAAGCTATCTATCCAAACCTGAAACTGCAAGAAGATTTTTGGTCCAGCCTGTATAAATACATGCTTTCTTCCCCAACTGAATGTATACTTCTTGAGGCCAGGAGTTTCACTTTTGTCTTTGCATACCCTGCACCTAGCACACTGAAAGGTATTTAACCGTTAGGTGCTTAGTAAGTTCTTGTTACTTGATGATGAGGGAAGGGTGAAGGGAGAGATAAGGAAGGTAATCCCATATGAGGCATCATTTGAGCTGTTCTTTGAAGGAAGCAAAGGATTCCATGATGAAATACTGGACATGGGAAGATAGCTAGAATGCCAGTTTAACTCAAATGGAGAGCCATAGGGAAGAGAATACTGGGAAAGTATGTGGAAACCAGACTGTAGACGGCTTTAAATGCCAGATTGAAGTACTTATATTTTATCTTTAAAAGCAAGAGTAAGTCATTGAAGATTTTTGCATAAGGGGTGACATAGATCTGTAATTCAGGAATATTGACTTGCTAATTGTGTGGAAGACAAATGAGTGAAATGAAAGAACCAGGCAATGAGATCAATTAGAAGGGTATTGCAAAAGTCATCTGAGGGAAAAGTAAAGATCAGCTGCATTTTATAGAATCAAGATTTGAGTAGGAAAATTTTATAGAGTCAGTGACTATTTAGGAAGTTCCCTCCATCACAATAACATGTTTTTTACTTTTCGTTCTTCCAGCTAGTTTCCTCTCTAAAGAGTCCAACTTTCCTGTCTTGATATTTCCTAATTTAATCCATTTTAAAGACTGATCTAATATTCTTATGAAGTGCCAAATCACAGAGATCACGGATGCTAATATCTGTAAATGAGAAGCTGAATTGTAACGATCAGAATTCCAAATAGCCCAGAATGACTAATTCACATTCAGATCCAAGTCAGATAGAGACCCACATATTCTGCAGAAACAATATGATCTCAATTGTGGCTTAAATGAAAACTGAGCAGGCACACACATATATATATGTATTTATGCATGCATGCATGCATGTATGTATGTATGTATAGTAGAAAATCTAAGTAACCCTGTCTCCAACCCATAGCTAAAGCATTCAGAGCAGTGGTCATGATTCTCCTAATATATTGTCAACATCTTACTCATTCATTTTCATCTCTTATTTATATGAGCCTATAATATAGATCTTCAGACAACGAAGTTTACTGTCCTATTAATTTTTTCCCACCTTATCTGAAGCACCAGTGCAATGGTAAATGATTAAGAAAGCTTTCAAAATAATATACTGGCCCATTCGGCTGGAGGTAAAATAAACCGGAGGAGAAATGAGACTCATCACCGATGCTTTCTTCTGGTTACACATTACCAAATTTATGTTCTATGATACTCACAGTAAAGTTGTATCAAATAATGTTTCATCTAGAAAGTAAATACCAATCTAGGAGAGTCGGAAGGTTCTGAATAAGACTCATTATGATGTATGTTTTATTCCACTCCTGGAGGAAGAAGACCATAACTCAATATACATGCTTTGACACCATCCTTCTGTAAAGTCAGCTACTTATTTTGACATTCTAAACCTGCTATTCTATTCCCTGCATAGGTTTCTTTCTCAACACTTTCCTCAGCGACCATCCTCCTCTTCTCTCAGGCCTACATCTTGTCTTTTAGAAAACTTCTTCTCTGAAGGACTTTCTGGCTCCTGCCTGAGCCCATCACAACATGCTGAGAAGCTCAGATTCACTCTGTCAAGCACAATCACCTCCTCAGCAGTAAATGACTATTCAACTGACTGATTCCAACCTCCTTTCAACTGTTCTCTTAGGAAATGAGACATTTACACTAATGGCTGTGTTTCTGTACCCTGACCAGTCACTATTCCTAATTGAAAAATGTTTATCTACTTTGTTATACAGTATAATTATCAAATATAGTCTCCTTCCTTAAATACAGGTAATATACTCAAGGTAGTGCATCTTAAATGTAAAGCAGACTTCCTGATCTCTCAGTGACCAGTTTACGCCCTTGAGTGGGTTACTCAAATATTTAACCTTATTTCAAAGTGCCTTGCAAAATCCAGATAATGTTAAACCATCTAGTCTGCTCTTTTATCCACTCGCATTTCTTCTTAACTTCTCCATTTCATACTGTTTCCAAAAGAGAACTAGTTTTTCATTTGCCTTTAATAAAAGTAGCCAACTTTTTTAATCATCTTATGTTATTTTCTGTGCATTCAACCTTTTTCTAACTCTTCATCACTAAACTGCAATAGGTATTTTTATAAAAGTATTCCATCAGACATCTTAGGATATCATTTCTATTTGATAAAGTAGTATTCTCTACCCTAATAGTGTGAAGCAACCAAAACTACAGTGTATTTTGAGCAATGAAGAATGTTATTATGTGAAATAATTAGATTTTCTCGTGTTTTTTTGTTAACACATCTCCCACCTGTACTTTGACCTGGTCCCTTTCTAGAGAGTAGCTAACATCTTTACTGAACTGTGAAAATTCCCAAGTCTTTTTCCAAAGGCTTCATAAAAGGTTTGTCATCATTTATGACCTATTTTTGTATTTGCCTATGTCTATTATCTCTCTTTTATTCAAGCTCAACAACTTTATTAGCTCCTTAGCTCTTATTTCTTCAGTCTTCCAAATGTGGCTCATCTGGAGCTGTCTGCAATCCAAAATTTTATTTAATAAATCAACCCCTCATTGACTTCTTCGTGGCTGAATACATCCATCAAACACATGACATCATACTGACCTCAAGCATTTGCTTAGTCAACCTTTTGTGCTCAGTTGGTTTAACTGCTTTATAAGTTCTGTATTTGGAAAATTAAGACATAGCCTTAAAGCATTTCCAAGACCCTAATATGTATTTTATTCACTTTCCCCTCCCAAAGGTGACATTACCATCTAATTTTACAGCAGTCCTGGGATTTCCTCCTATCCCGTTTTGTAATTATCAAAGTTTTTCTAAACTCTATTTCTCTAGGCAACACCTTCAAAAAATTCTCTATTAACATAGCTTAACTCATCTATAAACACTAAATGGAAAAACATATATAGGAGTTCCAGAAGCAACATCACGAAAAAAAAAGTGAGGGGAGGATTAGGAAAAGAGATGAGAAAGGTGTAAAATAATGATAGGTCTGCGGTTCCTCAGAGATACGTCGGACTGAAATGCTAAGGAGAAAGGACATTAGTAATTCCCCTATGCTCCAGTAAGCGAAACAATACCCAACTAGTAAGAATCATTGACTATGAAAGGGAATTCTTGGGGAAGACAGTAAGGACCCTTGCCCACCTCAGTTTGGTACATCAGAAATAATGGCCACCTCCTTCTCAGGAAAAAAAATATTAAATCAAAACATCAATGTCATTCTTTCCTCCCTGTTATGTGAGATTGTCCACCAGGGACTGACAAGCCTAAACTGGCCACCTCCACCTTCATCAACACAACACACTAGTGCGGATGGGATGGCTGGGAGAGTGTGGAGCGGTCAGTTCTTACCTTATTAGAGTACGGGGGCTTGCTTAAGTTGATTCCATCCCGGACGAGTTTATCCCTGATCATGATTTTCAGTTTGAGTTTGGGGTAAGTCACCAGTTCCTTGCTGCGGGACCCCGCTTTCTGGTTCTTGGAGACCCCCCTGGGTGCTTGGGTCTGGCCGGACTGAGACTCCTTCCACGCCTGACCCTCGTACTGCTCCACCAGGTGGCTGGTGTAGATTTCTGGGGACGGAGAGCCAGGCTGTTGCTGGGGCTGCAGCTGCTGCGGCTCCAGCGTGAAATAGAGGCCGGCGGCATTGGCGTCCTGCTCCCGTAGCCTCCTTACCGCGTCGTGGATCCGGCGCCGGTGTTGGGGCGCCAAGACCCCGATGGCGTCCAGGTCGGGGTCCCCGATCTGTTTGCACACCTCCAGGTCGTCGTAGCCATTATCCACGAAGGACTCCGCGTACTGGGGGAGCTGGAGGGCTTTCAGCCATTCGTAAACTATGTTGGTGCACATAGTCCTCACTACTTTTACAACACACAGCAAGGGGAGTTGTGGGGAGGGGGAGAACCACCTACAAACCCAACGATAACAATACTTGTAACTTTTAATCCTTTTCTTTTCACGGAGAAAGGGAGCGTGGGGGAAGATGAGGGAAAAATCAGTAATCCGCGAAGCTGAAGGCGAAATAGCACAGAACTGAAATCGGGAAAATAGCAGGCACCTTTATAAAAAAAACTGAAAGAGAAATGTAAAAACCAGAAGATTAAATCCCTCGCAAACGGCAGCCGCAGTTCACAGCGATCTGTTGGTGTTGCAGCTAATTCCCTCGGACCAAGCGAGCTTCTGTCCCTGCGTTGAGGGTGGGTGGCTGAGAAGGGGGTTAGCCCGGTTCGGGGGCTCTATTTGGAAGCAATGAGGTGAGGCTAGTTCTCGCTTTCCTTCCGTTTCTCTTCTGCGTGACACAGTTCTGTTCGTCTCCTTTCCTCCGTGGCTTCATGCATTTCTATTTACTATTTGCTCCGTGTTTGCTTTTGAACACGTAGTACCATGCTGAGGAGGAGGAGGAGGATCCTTCAGCCAGACAGATGCTCAGTAGCCCTGATGTGTCTCCTCTACGTATGTGCTATACACCTCCTCCTCCGCACCCTCCTGCTCCCTGTCCCGTCGTTTCTCCTCTGCTGGCTGGAGGGCGGGGTGAACCTCAGCGGCTGCCTTGTCCCCCCACCCCCCAAACAGGGCTTCTCTTGCATACAGAAGCGCCCTGGTCCGCTCCTTCCAGTTCTTCCTAAACAGGACTTTGCTCCCATGCAGAAGCACCCGCGTCGTCTTCTTTCTGTCCACAAAGATGGTAGTGTGGCTCCTCAGACCTGGGACCACGGACAGGGCGAGGCCGGATAGCCTAGTTTCCCTTCTCCCCTCCTCTTCCTCGCCAAGTTGCACCTTTCTCCTGCGCTGGGCAGCGCGGCCCAGCCGAGGTGCCAAGCTCGCCCCTCACCCTCCAACTTAGAGAGCTGCGCATCTATTTCGTAGACTCCGTGCTGCGCTCGGGTGGAGCTGCCTCTGGACTTGGGGCTTGGGGGCTTGGCGTTGGCATAATCCTGGGCAGCTGAGGCGACCCAGGATTAAAGGGTCGGTAACCGGGGGCCTCAGCTCACCCCAACCCCGCCGTGGGTCCGAGGCAGGGCTCAGCCTGCCCCGCCTCAGCTCACGGCTTCCACGTTCTGGGAGGTAACTAGTTAGCCGGGGCGGCTTTCAGCGCTCTCCTGCATCTTTCCTCCCCTATCTCAGTTTCCAAAAGTTGGGGGAAGGGAGAACTTTCTCCTTGATCGTCTTGCTCAGCTTCTCAAAGCCCGATCTTTCTCCCTTCACCCCCTTCCACTCAACTACAGCCGTTCTGGGTCTTCCCTGCGCCCCAGCTCTCCGGGAGAAGGAAAAGGGCGCCCTCCCTCGAAGGCCGGAGCTCCCAGCCAGACTCACCCAGGGAAGAGCTCTGAACCCTGACTTTTAACTCTGGAACCAAAGAACTTGAACGTCAAGCACTAGCTTCAAGGCCTGGAGAGAAGGGGGAAGGGGAGAAGTTTGGGGTGGTTTCTTTTTGTTTGTTTTTAAAACAAAAAGGAACCCCCTCCTACCCTTCACCTACCCTTCACCGGCTCCAAGAGCCTGAGTCTTAGGCTTGCGCCCGAGTCCAGTCCTTTCAAGTTCTATGCATCCATTCACCCCAACTGTGCAGAGACAATGACTCGGGGAAAGCGCCCCGTGGAGGGGATGCTGCCTCAACCTTCTACTAAACACGGGCTACCATGATCATGAGGACGCCCTTTTCGCAGGTGATTCCACCGTGCACCTGGGCGACTGTCTCCCCTCCCACCTCGCCCGCGTAGCTGCTACTTTCTGTCCCGGGGATCTCCTGGCTCTTCTCTGCACCGAGGGATCTGAGTCTTTGGGGCGTTCATTCCCTCCTCCAACACCCACCCCACCTGTATAACCAGTTTGGTGGGTTTTCTCGCCCCTCGCCGCAGGACTTGGAAAGGCTGGCTGCGAGGGTGCCCGGCTGGCCCTAGCCCTGAGCCACAGGAGGGATGCACTTTTGGAGCCTACTGTCGGGGTCGCCCGGCTAGGTATGTTTGGAGGTGACCGGCCTCCCGACAGGCTCGCTGACTACTTGGCCTGTCTCACAGCTAGCTTGTTCTGCAAGCTGGAGGAGGCTGGGGCGCGCCTCTCCCTTCCTAAAATCAGACTTGCAGTGCCCCCTGGCGATCACTGGCTGCAAAGCTTAGGCCTTAGAACTGGGAGCTGCCTCTGGGGTCCTCTTTAGAAAAACAAACAAAACATGAGGATACAGAGACTTAGATAACTTGGCTCGAGAAAGATTATATAGATATTTTTCTCTGCCCAAGAATGACTAAACCGCTGTCTATTGAGAGTCCTTTTTTAATGCAGCTGTTCTTTTCCATAAGTTTTACCTTTCTTTTAAGGAAAAAAAATATATTTTACTCAAGCTTGAATTTTACCTCTTCTAGACAGAGGCCTCTGCTATTATCAACATTTTCAACTAAAAGAACTATATACTGTGCCTCTATTTATTAAGCCCTAGAGATGTAAATATTTTTGAAAATGTAAATAGTCCTACTCTGAAAGATTTTAATTCTGCTGAAATCTCATGGCTGTGTGTATGTGTGTGTGTGTGTGTGTGTGTGTAAGCTGGGGGAGAGTCTCCTAAAGATTTATGATTATTCCTGGAATCTTGGTCACCACCGATGTTGGATGGCTATGCCAGAAGAGTAGATGCTTTGGCTGGTCTTGGCCAGAGCAAAAGTTGGAAAGGCATAACCATATTGCATCATGTTGTCCAAGAACTGGCCTAATTGAGATGGGAGAGGGTTGTTGCCATGTTGGCTACAGGGTGATAGGGTTTGCAGCTTTTCATTATCTGCTAATTAATAGAGGGGTTGTATCTTTATCTATGGAGGGAGTACTTCCACCAAGAAAATGATAGACCCTTTCAGGTGCCTGTGTAGATATAGTATTTAGGTAATAGCATCCCAGAATTAGAATAATTTAGTTTATAAAAAAGAAAAATAATACAACTTACCTGACAAGTGGTTGCTCAGCCTCTGTTTGAAGACCTCCAAGGATGGAAAAACCCACCACCTCTCAAAGAAGTCTATTCTTCTAGCTGTTAGGAAGTTTGTCCTTGCATGAAGCTTTAATATGCCTTTTAAGGACCCACATGTACAAAAATATTTATAGCAGCACTTTTTGTGGTGGCCAAGAATTGGAAATTGAGGGGATGTCCATCAATTAGGAAATGACTGAACAAGCCATGGTATAGCAATGTGATGGAATACTATTTTGCTATAAAAAATGATGAACAGGTAGACTTCAGAAAAACCTGGAAAGACTTGCATGAACTGATGCTGAGTGAAGTGAGCAGAACCAGGAGAACATTATACATAGTGACAGTCACATTGTCCTATGACTGATTTTGATAGACATAGCTCTCCTCAACAATCCAAGGTCTCAGACAACTCCAAAATGCTGTCCATATCCAGAAAATGCTGCTCATGATGGAAAATGCTGTCCACATCCAGAAAAAGAACTAAAGTCTGAAGGCAGATCAAAGCATACTATTTGCTCTCCTCTTTTTTTGGTTTGTTTTCTTTCTTCTTTCTCATGATTCCTCCCATTGGTTCTAATTCTTCTTTATAACATGACTAAGGTGAAAATATGTTTAATATGAATATATATGAAAGTCTATATCAGATCACATGCTGTCTTTGGGAGGAGACAGAAGGAGGGGAAGAAAATTTAAAGCTCAAATTGTTATGAAAGTGAATGCTGAAAACTAAAAATTAATTATGTTTTTAAAATAAGTTGAAAATAAAATAGATGTACCTTTGCAGTTCCATCCACTGTTCTGCCTTCTGGAATTTAAAAGAACAAGCCTACTAGAAGGACTTGTATGAACTGATGCTGAGTGAAAGGAGCAGAACTAGGAGAACTTTGTACACAGCAACAACCACAGTGTGTGAGGAATTTTTCTGGTAGACTTAATCCGTCACAGCAATGCAAGGACCTAAAACATTCCCAGTGAGGCAAAATGCCTTCCACATCCAGAGAAGAAACTATGGAATTGGATCACAGAATGAAGCAGACCATTTTTTTCTTGTGTTATGTTTTGTTTTATGGTTTCTCCCTTTCATTTTAATTCTTCTACGCAACATGATTAAAGTGAAAATGTATTTTAAAAGAATGTATGTGTAGAACCTATATAAGATTGCATATCGTCTTGGGCAGAGAGTGAGGAGGGAGGTGGAAGGAGGAAGAGGGAGGGGAAAAAAATCTAAGATATATGGAAGTGATTGTAGAAAACTGAAAACAAATAAAATAATTTTTTTTAAAAAAGAACAAGCCTAATTTTTATCCACATGACACCCCTTCAAATACCAGAAGACAGCTCTTGTATCTTTTCCTTTTTACCTCCTTTCAGTCTTCACCAAGTTAAATATTCCAAGTTCCTTTAGTTAGTCTTCACCATCATGAGTGTCCTTTTCTGGACATTCTCTAGTTTATCAGTGCCCTCCTTAAGCCACAGCACTCAGAACTGAACATAATACTCCAGATGAGGTCTGATATAGGCAGAGCTCAATGGAGCTCTCACCTCTCAATTCCTGAAAGTTGGGCCTCTTAATAGTCTAGGTCTCATTAATTTGATTTCTACATCATTGACTGACTCATTCTGAGCTTGCAATCTACTAAAATCCTTAGGTCTTTTTCCAGAAGTGCTGTCTAACCTTGTCTCTCTCATTTTGAACATCTAAAGTTGATTTTTTTTTGAATATTTTTGTTTTGTTGAAAAATGTAGGCTTTTTTTAACCTAGAAAGTTCCCAAAAATGTTGAGGACAGATAAGAAACAAGCTCCATTTATGTGTTGAAGAATAAAAGTAACTTTCTCAGAATGGTGGTGTCAAAATGCCATATTCAATGAGCAACATCTCTCTCCTTACTGGAGAAATATAACTTCATATATAAGACCAATCTAAAAACCATCGAGACATTGTATGGTCATGAGGACTTGTTGTGTGAGTGATTTATGACTATGTGGAAATTATACACATTTTCTCACTTGCTTAGCTTGC
Organism: Potorous gilbertii; assembly: GCA_028658325.1. NCBI lineage: Eukaryota > Metazoa > Chordata > Mammalia > Diprotodontia > Potoroidae > Potorous > Potorous gilbertii. Next base: position 429,158,217 of record CM053770.1, on the reverse strand, counting down.
AGAAAAATAAATAAATGAGGTGGTGGAAGTAATACTACCCCTAGTATTGTGCAATCAGCCTATTTCACTGTGCTTTTTAAATTTCTATCAGATAAAAAAATTCATCAAATTATTTTCCATCTCAAAGGACATTTCTGTATAAAACTTGATTTAACTCGTTCTACAACTACTAAAAGGGAAGCAATATGCTAGCATCACAAATTCTAGAAGCCACTGAGTTCAAACCCCTTTTTATGGATGGGGAAAATGAGGTCCAGTGACATTTTTATGACTTCTGCAAGGTCAAGCAGGGAGTAATTGGTAGTACCAAGACTAAACCCAGGTCCTCTGTTTCCAGATCCAGCAGGCATTCCCCTATATTCTTTCTTGTGAGCTAGAATTTAACCCCCTCAAAATCAAGAGCCACTTACTGTTTAAATTGTGTTGACATAATAGCTTATATGCACCATTTACCTAAAGATGTGGTTAAACAAATGAAATATTACATATAAAATTTTTAATGAAAACTAAGTCTGATATTAACTCTGCCCAAATTACAAGGAAAAAATGGACTTTCCATCTAAATTAACTTTCCATTATACATAGTGATTGTCTAGGCATAAAAAAAGATGCTGTAATACTCTAACATCAAGGTAAAAAATAATACATGATAGTAACAGTATTGCACCAATGAAATCACAGGTCTAGCTTTTTAAAAAGTAACATATATTTTAAAAACCCTCTTTTCTAGGAATTACACACATTTCATTTTGTCCCATTAAACCTTAAGATAGTCAGCAAGTATTTTTATGTCCATTTTATAATTAGGGAAACTAGACTGGGAGGATAAATGACTTGCCCAAGGTCATGGAGTAAATCAGTGATACAGACAGGAAATAAATGCATGATTTCCATGCTCCATTCAACAGACATTGTTACTTTTCCTTAATTTATGTTCAGAGACACAATCTAATTAGGAAATAAAGGCATTCTGATATATAATCCTATGGAAGGGAAATTGTTTATAAATTAATCATTTGTTAATCAGTAATAAATAAGTGGTCTCTCAAAGGAAGCCTGTTCATTCCAGATTTAACTATAAATGGTTTATGTTGTTATTTCCTTCACCCTCTTGCCCTACCTTGCACGTTGCTACCCTAATCCTTTCACTGATTCCAGAGGGCTTTCTCTCTCTCATTTTTGTAAAGAGAAACTCCTACTGGATGAGCTTAGAACTCTACAGATTATTCACAAGTTCACAAGTTCAGCAAATTAATAGTATTCACTAACTGGACAAAGTACAGATATGCAAGTAAAGTCTAAACCTTAACTAACAACAAAATTAAATGACCAGTTTTCACACTTAAGATCATAGGATGCACAATTAGGAGTTTTAGAACCTTCAGTCTAACCAGCCTCTCATTTTATAGTTGAAAACCAGAGAGGTTAAATGACATCTTATGATCATACAGCTGAGATTAGAATTTGAATCTTCTGATACCAACACTCTTCCTGTTATAGCATGGTGCCTCCTTTAGGTTCAATTAAAGCTGCTCTCTCACACATTACCAGTTTGGTAATTTCTCATTTCTCATGCTATTTCTCCTACCTGATACATTTGACCCTATCAGTCACCCTTTCTTCCTGGACACTGTCTCGCCTACAAATTTTTTTTTAAACACTGTTCACTATTGGTTTTCCTTTTAACTGCCTAACAACTCCTGGATAGATAACCAACTATATTCTATTCCCTATGTGAGGGTGTTAACAATGGCTCCATCCTAGGTCCTCTTCTTTCTATAATATCTTTTTCGGTGATCTCATTAGTTCATGTAGATTTAATTGTCATCTCTATGCAAATGATTTCAAGATCTGTATTGAGCCCCAGTCTTGCTCTAGGGCAAGTCCCAGCATCACCACTTGACTACTAGACATATCAAACTGTATGCAGGTCTTAGAGGTAAGTCAAACTCAACAGGTCAAAGAAAAAGAAGGAGGAAGAGGAGGAGGAGAGGAAACAACAATCACTTCCACCAAAAACAACTTATCTTTTCCCTAATTCCCTAACACATAATTCTCTCCCATATTTCTCTATTTATGGTGAAGGACCTTCCATTTTTCCAGTTTCTCACATTTATAACTTCTACATCATCCTTGACTCCATACTTTACTCCATGAATCCAAACAGTTGCCCGATTTTTCCATTTCTACTGCCATATCTCTCATATCTGTCTCCTCTCAATTCATGCTGTCACCAATCTACTTCAGGCCTTCATTACCTCTCACCTAGATTTTTATAACAGTCCCATAATGGATATCCCTGTCTCAAGTGCTTCACCCCTCCAATCTATCCTTCATCAATTTGTCAGATTTTCCTTAAGCACTGATCTGACCACATCATTCCTCCGTTTAATAAACTCCAATGGCTTCTTATTGGTATTAAGATAAAACATAAATGTCTTTGTTTAACTTTTAAAAACCCTTCACAGTTTGACATGCATGTGTCAAGCTCATTCCACATTTTTTACCTTCATGCTCTCTGATGTAGCCAAACTGGCCTTCTCTCTGTTTCTCACATATAGCTAATACTCCGTCTCTCCTATCCATGACTTCGCACAATGATATATTTTTAGATGTGCTTTGAAAAATATTTGCTATGATATTAAGTACATTTTTATTGTATCTCAGAGTTGTATTTTTCCAAAGAAATAAACATCTCCAAAATCATAAGAAACACGAACAGGAATATAGTAATTCAAGATACAAGTTCCTTTATGAGCAAGGTTTTGTGATTGCACTAGTGTATTTATAATTAGGTCTCTATTCTTGTTTTGACTCAGTGAAAGTAACTAATAATCATCACATTCATATTTGATGTATATATTTTTATTTTATTTATATAAAATTTTATTTTTATTTATATTATTTATATAATTATATATGTATATTATATCACATGTATAAATATTACACATGTAATAATTTTTCTACATTTTTGCAATATAAAGCATTTGTGGAATTTCGATTTTGCTCTAGTATTCAGAATCTCCAGTAAATAAATGACTTTGTTACAAAGTGGATAGCACTTTATCTCAAATTTTTCTCTATGCCATATAAATAGTTTATATCATATACCGTTTAACTCAAGAACAAATGTTCATAAGTTAAAGCTTCCTCTATAATACCTTTGAATGTCTACTGTATACATTCCCTAGCATTGTAGAAATCAAGATTTGTAATATAATCCTCAAAATATAAATGATATCAATGTTGTATCTCTATATATGTTACTTCTTTAAAAACTACAAGAACTTGTGGTGGGAGAGTAAGTAACTTGAACACCTAAGCAATCTACTCAAGTCTGGCTTTGAATGAGATACTAAGTTGACATATTAATTGGGGCAGAGGGATTTTGGTGTCCATTAATAGGCCTAAGCTAGATACATTATGCATATATGTGAAAACATTCATGAAAGGAGAAGAGAGCAGGGGCAGCCAGAAGTAGCAGCAAGATTCATTTAGAATATTTCTTATGCCTATTCTTTTCCCTTTTAAAGAAGGTTAGTGCAACAGAGGTTATGTTCAAAAGTCCACAGCCTAGACCAAATACTAAAATATAAAAGTCTCTTACTTAGATTAAAAGGAAACCTCTTGAAAAATTTTATGCAATCAACTCTATTATCCCAAACAGTAGTTCAAATATCAAAAAGTACTCAAACATTTAAAAAAAGAAAAGATGGGGGGGCCCTCTGAAAAATATGAGTCCCTAAAAGGGGGCATCTTGACTTGGGGTTCACAGGAGCCTCATAGGGCCTGGGGACAGATTTCAGGCGGTCTGTAAACTAACTCCTTCCCACTCCAATTTACAGAAAAAGTACTGAGACTCAAGGAAGTTAAACATCTTGACCAAAGACATACAGGAGACAGAGCTAGAATTTGAAACCAGGTTCTCTTACATCAAAAACTACCACTCTTTCAATTCTGCCTCATCTCCTCAGGTCCCAATTCCTTTCCCCTTCTCCCTCAAAAGAAACCAAAAAACAAAATGACTTTTCTATCTATTTTGCATTTTCTTATGTGGGTATATGTGGTCTCCAGTGACTCTGTTGTATACTCCTCAAGACCAGGAACTATTTCACTATGTGTATCCCCCTTCATTTCATAGAGTACCTTAAATACCTTAATAAATGTTTGTTGATTTGAATGATTTATACCACATTCCTTCTTCAAAAGGAATCCTATAAACACAAGTTAGCCAATAGACAGTCTGTGTGCTTCATAATTATCTGTAAAACATCATAAAGTTCAGAAGAATGTGATCAGGATTTATGGGAAGACCTAGATAAATGTCTCATAGGATGAGAAAATGTGGAAGGATTCTGATCTGAACCATAGATGAAATATTCACTTAGATCTTGGATTCATTAGAGTATCCAAGTTAGGCTATCAGGAATCACCAAAGGATTTTTGAATGGAAGTATGATATAATCAGAAATGTTCATATAAAACATCCACTTTGGCAGCTGCAAGAAAAGTAGACTGAGAAGGAGAGAGTTTGGATTCAAGGAGACCAAGGAAGACACTATTGGAATAATCCAAAACAGGAGTGCTAGTAATTAAGTTAGGAACCAAAACAAGAGATGCTGTGGAAGTAGAATCAATAATCTTTCTCACTAAACAATGAATGTCTTTCCTATGACCAGCTGATTATGGAAAGTTAAAATGCTGGATTCTATTAGATTAAATTATCTGTACTTTTTTGTCTGATTGCTGTCTCCTTGCCTCCCGTTTTCTTCTGATTGACAGGTTTCCAGTTATCTCTTTGGAAGCCACTTCTGGCAAAGTCACTTGATATCTGTTTAAAAGCTCTGTCAACTGTCATATCTCCTCACCTCCTTCTGTGAGCCTTTTTTTCCATTTGGCTTAGATATGGTTCTGAAGCATGGGCTGCCTTGATGTCTTATCTCACTGGATATTATCAGATAAGTAGAAATGCCCAGAAACCCAAGTTCTTATCCGTTTTCCAAATAAGGAAAGCACAAGGTCTGTAAATGTGGTGGCTGACCTTTGAGCTCATTTTTTTTTCCAAATGCAGAAAGTGCCCTCAGACATTCTTTATCCTTGGGTTACCATAAGAGCTCTGACAATGGCTTCCAGTTTGATTGAGCTGTGTGACCTTTTCCCTGGAAGCTAATTGTAGAACATTATGTCAATCAGTCAGGAAGCAACTATGGAGCAGGGGTAATGTTCTAGACATGGGGAGGGAGCAGCCAGTGAAAATGGAGGGTCTTATGTGAGAATTAACAAGGCCAGTGACACTGAATCTCAGTATATATGGAGGAGAGTAAGATGCAAAAAAATAGAAATATAGAAGAGTGCCAGGTTGAGAATGGCTTTGAATACCAAACAAAGGATAATGTATTTTATTCTGGAGGTAATAGGGAGCCAATGGAGTTTATGGAATAAGGGAGTGGCATGTTCAGACCTACACTTGAGGAACACAGGAGACTTGAATGGTTTTATTGCCTCGATCAGCTTGAGGAGAACACATGGTCAGGGGGATCGTAGAGTTATTCACTGTTAGAAATGGTCACAGATTCTTTATTCCTTTGAAGAAGGGAGAGGGCTAAATTTGGGAATCTATGCTAGTATTCTGGATGCTGTCAGCTTGGTGACATGGTGACATGTGTTAGGGTCATTTCTAGCCCTGGGTGGAATCTAGTCCATTTAATATAATAGATGAATAGGCTGCTTTTAATATCATTTCATGCATTGTAATGCTTATATCTATAAAATGGGCCAACAGGCAATTGCCCAGGCCTAGAAAAGTCCAAAGAGGACAACAATGCTCTGTAAATTGACCCAATTAATTGGTGCAAGTCATGTGCTGATTTCAATTGATATGGTGATTTGCCACCATAGAGATGTCCATGAAGCAGCCAGTGGTAGCTAAAATACATAACTTACTTGTGTTCTCTGGCACTGGGTTGACAAAGGCAACATCTGAAGATAATTTTATTATGTTTAGCAATATCAGTAGAAATACTGGAGCCATGAAAATGGAAATATTGGAGCTATCATAATGAATATTGTCAATATCCAATGTTTTGTGAGTTACAATAGTAATAATAATATGCTTAAGTGTCATTTTAAAGTTTTTTTAACCCTTTCCTCAAAAGATTCCTATAAGACCAGTATTATAAGTATCATTACATTGATTTTACAGATAAGGAAATGAGAATCAGAAGGCTTAAGTGCCTGGTCCTTGGTCACAGGACTTGACATAGATTAAAATCAATATTTTGTACACGGTAGATGTCTACTAAATGTTTGTGAATTTAACTCTGACTTCAAGTTAAACACTTTGTAAACACTAATAACATCTTATATTTATATAATATTTAAGATTTTAAAAGGAACTTCCTGATAACAATCCCATGAAATTGATGATATAAGAGTTATTGCTGTACTTACTTTAGATATGAGAAAACAGGTTCAGAGGAGTTAAGAGACTTTCTCAAGATCTCAAAATTAGTATTAGATAAGGGCTTGAATCATGGAATGTCCAGATTGGGAAGGAGTCTCCAAGGTCCAAACTGTGTTTGAATAAGAATGACATCAAACAACTGATCATCCAGAATAGGTGACTTTGTCTTGAGGCAAATAATTCTACTTTCCAATAACTCTAATTGTTAGTTTTCCTAACATTGGGAATTTTGGGGGAGGCTTATGGAAGTTGCATACACATAGGAAAAGTTTTTAAACTTAGAAATGCATAAAATATATGAGTAGCATTGTATAATATTGATATATTTTATCTTTCAATAACATAATAATTCAAACTTCTCTGGTACAAAAGGAGAGTCAAAAATTTTATGTGGATTTTCCAGATTGTGGGGGCACCATACCCCTGACTCCCATGATGTAGAAGGAAGAACTGTAAATTTAATCAGCCTTCTACATGACAGTCACTCAGATACCTCACGGTATCTGTTGTTTCTCTCCCAAGTCGTTTCCTTCACCAACAAAACTTCCTTATATCAGCCTTCTTTAGGCTGTTCTCAAGGCTCTTCATCATTCTGTTTGCTTTAGGATATACTCCTCTAAATAATCTCTTTCTTAAAATGTGAGGTTCAAAACTGAATCCTATTAGGCTAAAGGTTATAACTGAACTGCTTTTTGACTTCAATATCACACTGTTGATTCAATTTAGTTTTCAGTTGACTAAATTCTCTAAATCTTTTATATTTTTTTTCAGATGAATATATCTCCTATTGGACTTGTGAAGCTGATTTTTTTTAATTCACATATAGGATTTTATATTTATCCCAATTTAAGTCATTTTGACAAGGCTTTAATGGGCTGCCTTTTAAGGGAGTCTAAATATCTTAAAACAATGGGAATTGTATTTTTTTCCGGTTTGGGAAGTGAAAAAACTGGAAGACAGAATTTTTTGTTTTATTGCTATATGCAACAGACAATATAGCTCATTATTAAGTATTTGTTTCTCTAATAGTTTAAATTTTGCTCACTGATCATTTGCATTTTCATTGCTTACTAGAATAAGAAAAATATCAAATATATAAGAATATGATATATATGTATATGTAATCTATATTTTCAAGCTTTCTAGTTTTGGGGGGTTTTTGTCCTAAATCAGTGGCTCTGAAACATTTTGGCCTCAGGATCTCTGTGCACTCTTAAAAGATGACACCACCACAAAAAGTTTTGCTTTATGTGGGCAATATCTCCTGATATTTATCATATTAGAAATAAATACAACTTAGTATTATTATGAAAGGAACAGTCTTGACATCACAGTCCCCCTGAATAGTCTTAGGACTCCCATGGATTCCTGGACCATATTTTAAAAAGCACTGTCCTAGACTAAAACCCTCATGAGTTCATCTCATTTCTAGGCAAAATGTAGCAGGGTCCTTTGGGATTTTCTTCATTAGGTGAGAGAAGGGAAGGGGAAATACAGACCTCAGAAGAATATCATAATCTAATCCAGCCACAGTAGATGGAAAAAGGTATATCAGAGAAAATCAATTCTGCCCACTTTCTGACAAAGGAGAAGCGTAAAGTGTTGTTCGTTCAAATTGTCTTCCACAGTGACATCTACTGGGAATTGTCTATTAAATTTCCATCTCTTTAAATTTAACTCAACATTCTGGCCTGCCAAATCTTATTTCTGTATCTTTACTTATTAGCTACCCCCTTTCAAAGTAGGTAGCATTTGTAAGGCACAATGCCTGGCACACAATAGGCACTTACTAAATGTGTATTTCCTTCCCAGTCTGTATCTATTGATCAGATTTACAAATTTGATAAGCAAGCCTTCTTGGTTTTTATCAAAGTTATTGATAGACATTATCAGGTCATGAGAAATCCTTAGGACACTCTACTAGAGATAACAGTTCCAAACCCACGTAAATGTGCCATCATCAAACCAATATCACACTAGTTCTCCACAGGAACCAGGTATTGTAGAACATGTGTAGGCCTGTCATACCTGTTTCCAACAGACTTTGCCTGCTTTGGGGATGATGAGATCCTGGCTGGGTTCAGTTCAATGCCCTATGGCGAAAGGGAATGGGGCAGAGGTGATTTGCCAGTTAAAATAGCATGAGACACTTTGTCAAATGACTTGCTAAAATCTGAATAAATTTTATGTATTTGCAGTCTCCTCAGGTAACTGTCCAGTGATACTCAAAATAAAAGAAAATTAGTTATGCCTAATATATCCTACTTTTTATAAAACTATACTATCTAGCTTGCTTTTCTAAATGTTCGCTAATTGTTTCTTTAATTATACACTCTAAGATTTTGCCAAAAAATAAAATTAAGCTTATTGATCTAAATTTTGGATATCCCACTCTTTTCCTTTAAAAAAAAATTAGTACATTTGCCTTTCACTAATGTTTAATATTTCTTCTGTTCTCTATAATCATTCATAAGTCACTGACAGGGACTCAACAATTATATCTTCCGGTCCTAGGATAGCAATATCCCAGTACTCTAGCATAGAGTTCATCAGAATCTGGTGAATTGAACTCATCAATGACAGCTATATGTTCTCTTACTATGTCCTTGTGTATCTTGTATTTCTTATCTCTGTCAATCATTTTTGTTGAGTCCTTTCCAGTCTTCAAAGATCATTCTCCTTGGTAGAGAAAATAAAAGCTAAACAAAAGGCAAACAACTCAGCCTTCTCACACTCTGTCATCATCATCCCACCCCCTCTGAACAAAAGTACTTCCATTTTTTTAATCCTTCTCTTTTGTACAACATAGCTAATGCAAACCAACCCAAACAGACCCATTAGGTTGTTGTTAGTTTGACCCACAAGTCTCAGCATATTCTGAGCTTTAGTATTCTTGACACTGTTCGTATAGGACCACAGATGCCATGTCATTCATTCATGAATACCATGTCTGGTATTCATCTACTGTATCATCATCAAAACTGGTTTATAAATTCTCTATGTAGTCACACAGCCCTCTTGAGGATCCTCCCCCATACCCCATCTTTCTCATAATTTTTTTCTTTATGTCTTTAGAATTTTATTCTTTTTGTTGTTGTTGTTGTTGTTGTTTTACAAACGATTTTATTAAAGATCTTTACAGAAGAGTTTCGAGCACACCATTCCAGGTGTCACAGAGTGCTTTTATGCAGTGGGCACTGGCTGGGACATAGCTGGTTGCTCTGCCTTCTTACTCTTCTGCTCTGAGAAGGGGGTGGTAGGAAGAATCTCATCCTTGGGCTCTACGATGCTCACATGGTCAGGCAGGGTCTTCTTAAGGCCAATCTTGCCACTTAGGTCCCACGGCAACATGATTTTGACTTTAATTCCCAATACACCCTGTCTGAGGAGGACGTGGCTCACAGCTGTGCCAACATAGTAGTTGACAGGGTCTCCACTGTGGATCATCAGACAATCCACAAATTTCATGGACTTGGCCCTCTGACCTCTGAGCTTACCAGACACCACCACCTCACATCCTTTTGCTCCACTCTCCATAATGAAGTGGAGGACACCATAGCAGGCCCCACGCACAGCAAAACCTCTCAGGAGTTTGTAGCGCAAGGACTCAGCCTGGGCAATAGCACAGAGGTCTCTGGTGGCCACCTTCTAAGCATACAGCTCTCCACTGCCTTCGGGGAAGTCAAACCTCTTCTGAACTACAGCCATCCATTCCCGAATCTGGAGACCCTTCTCCCCAAGGACATTCTGAGTCCTGGTGGCCAAGATGATGATTTCTGTCCTGGTTGGGGTAACTCGAACCTATACCCCAGAATAGCCATCCTCAACCAGCTCCCTGGTGAGAAACTCATTCAACTCGGCTTTGAAGATGCCATCAGCAACAAACTTCCTCTTCTTGGAGATCTGCACTGCCATGTTGCACTGACAGGAAAGGGCTAGAATTTTATTCTTAAGAACTTCCTATCCCTTCTGGATTTATTTCCCCTGCAGAAGTGAAGACCATGGGATCTGACTTGTTTCTATGAAATCTTTGAAATCTACAATCCAAAAACTTAAGTTATATTCTAGACTATATCCAACTTTTCTCACTATCTCTATCACACATTTTAAGACAGCATAGTTTCCCACAACTATTGGTTTCTCCGAGGTGATGACAATCAGACCCAGAAGTAGTCATTACCCTCTGAAGTTTCTCTAATTTTTAAGGATGAACTTATCATGAAGTAAGTCAATAGCAGTTCTGCTTACTTCTGGTCTGTTTCTCAAACACCATTTGATTTTCCTATTCCTGATCTGTAGTATGCTGCAATTACAATATTTCTTTGTTGATCATCATTTAAATGCTCTACCCACCAGTCTTCTCCCTTATGCATTCTGAACTTATATAATTATATGTTTGTGTGATACACATATGTGTGTATACATGTATATGCACATTAATATATATACACTATTGCATTTACATATTTTATATATTATACATACTATATATTTTGAAATAAAACATAAACCCCACTCCTCTTTTCACTTATCTTGTGGCTCTTGCATTGCCTTTCCTATCTTCTTATACCTTACTGTTTTCCACAAACTCTGCAATCCGGTTAACACTTGCTATTTCTCAAATTTGTTATTCTATCTATAGAGTCTGTGTTTTCACTAGCCATCCCCTCTACCTGGAATGCTCTCCCTTCATCTCTACCTTCTAGTTTCCTTCTGACCTTTAACCAGAGAAGTTCCAGCTAAAGTCTGACCTTCAAGGAACGTTTTCCAGTCCTCTTTAATCTTAGTGCATTACTTATGAGATTATCCCCTATTCCCTGTCTATACCTTGATTGGAGGTAATATGTTTACATATTATCTTTTGCTTGAGACCATGAGTTTCTTGAAACTTTTTGCCTTGAAATCTTTTGCCTTTATTTATATCCCTAGTGCTTGGCACAATGCCTGACACATAGTAGGCTCTTAGTAAATGCAAGTTGACAGTCTGACTGATACAAAGACCAACCTCAGGTATCTTTAGTTTAATTATTATAAATCCTTAATTACTTAGATCTTAGTTTATGTTTTCCATAGTTTTGCTGTAACCCACCAAAAGGAATGGTGAGTGTAGCAGCAAGCACCCTGACACATCCAGGATGGCTTACTAGCACAAGTTTTTAGATCTGCTTTTCTGAAAGGAAAACAACTTTTGAGGGATCAGCAATCTCAGCAATCTTCTTTAGTCACATACACCAACAGAAAAAATCCAAGCAGAAAAATAAGGACCAACAGACAGAGCTTCTAACTGTCTGACCCTAAGCAATACATACATCACAGATCAACAGACAGATCCAACTATCTGACGATTATATACTTGTTAGAGAGAGAAGAAGCAACGTCTGAGTTTTTAAAGCCTGGGGCTTCCTTAACAGCTACCCAGAGTCTCATCTGGCACAAGAACCTTCTTTTGAAGAGTAAGTCCCAAAAGAAAATGTCACCTCAGTATATATACACTTTTCAAAGCCAGAGGGTATCATGACCCTAGTGACTCAGTGCCTCATGAGAAATTAACAAGATGCGTGGGTCTTCCTACAAGCAAGTGTTTCCTTCACTCCAACCTCATGAAGCCTATAATGGGTTGTGAAGATCTTTAACTCTCATTAACAGTGAGTGAATGCCTTTTTGATGAGAATTATAGCAGTGAGGAAGGAGGGACAGCAGTGAGAAAGTTGTCTAAAGTAGACATATCCTTCAGTTTTATTATTAAAAATTCACTTCTTTTAAAGAGATCTGTTCACTGAATGGGCAATACCTCACTTTAAGTGAGTACCTGAAAAGGCCTTAGCCTAAAAGGCCAAGATCTCCCATTGCATCCTGGGCTGTTTCCAGTCATCCTGATTAATATCTTGTCCCTGGATCCATATGGCTCAGAAGGAGAAAATGAGGCTGGTGAACTTGCATAGTCCTCCCTCACTCAAAACAAAGTCAAGTGCAAGTCATGTCATCATTTCTCTGATATCATGGTCCTCTTTGAAAACAAAAGATGAACACAGCAACCTGCTCTTTCTTTAAGGTACACCATTCTAGAGGTATGATCTAGTCATAAGTCTCGTCCCACTAGATCTCAATATCTTCTATTATCTCATATTTGCATTATCATCTTGCTTGTATTACTCATGTTCCTTGCATTTGCATTTAGACATGTGAGGACAGTAGGTTTTATTGCTTGTTCCTTTCCTGGATTTTGCCTCCTATGAATTTCTACTAACTGCTAACTGCCATTAATATCACTACTGTGACTCTTCCCGAATTGGAGCTACTGTTGTTGACATCTAGTCTGATAAATGTAAGCACTTTCATCCCTCTATATCATCTCCTTCCTTTTCAGTTTTAAGCCCTTTTCTTTATGTTTGCAATTGTCTAGGCAAATACATCTTTACCAACCAATTATTCCTGTATTTTCCAACCAATTATTCCTGTGTTGAATACAAAGCCACGTCTCTGATTAGCAGCCATAATGAAAACACCATTTGTGTTCTTATAATTGTGACTCTTTTCTCAAGTCCAATAATTTTCATGTTGAATACACAGTTTATCTCTCTATGGTGCCATGGTATAACAGGAAAATTACTGAACCTGAGGAAATACTCATAAGTCTTTCATCCACCATAGAGAGACAGACTATATATTCAACATGAAATTTGAAAGATAATGAACTCTTACATAGTATATTTAAGGGATAGAGGTCAAATAACTTAGATGGTGCAGTTATTATACACCATACACAGTTATTAATTTTGAAATAATTATCTTATAAATGCAAAATATTAATGTCATACTAAATATGATATCATCTTTTTTCAGTCATTCAGAAGGCACTTCAGGCAATGCTTCCACAAGATGCAAGCAACCATGAACTGTTTTGCTGGGGAAGTGAGAGAGTCCTGCTTAATAGAGACTACAGATGATAGGACTACTGAAAATCAAGTTTAATTGTAATAAAATTTGATTTAATATACCTTACTACACTGACAATAGTGTTATGAATGTTTTCTATTCTTTATCACTTTAAATTTTATTGATATGTTTACATTGTGTACCTTAAGTTCTGTCATTTGGTCTTGTCCCCATTTGGGATTTTTCTTGATAAGTATACAGGAGTGGTTTGTCATTACCTTCACCAGTTCATTTTACAAATGAAGAAACAGAGACAAACAGGATGAAGTGTCTCCTCCAGGGTGAGCCAGCTAGCAAGTGTCTAAGGCCAAATTTGAACTCTTCTGATTCTAAACCAATGCTCTATCTACCACACCACCTAGCCTGGTAAGAGTTCTCTTGTAACAAAGTAAAACAATTAAGTAAAACTAATAAATCAGTGACCTCATCTTAAAGATTATATAATATTCCACATCTCTATAGCACCATCATTCCCCTGTCTATTCCTTTTTTAAAATAAACAGAAATTGGTTTTCTCTCCTTTCCACCCCCTACACTATAGAATAAAAACTAAACAAAAATGCCTTAACAAATATGCCTAGTCAGGCAAAACAAATCTATTCAATTGAAATGTATTCAAAACAAATACATTTTTGTATGCACGTGGGTATGTATATGTGTATATATGTGTATGTATGTGTATACTTATATACATGTGTGTATATATATATACATATACATGTATGTATATATATATATATATATATATGTGTGTGTGTGTGTGTGGAGAGAGAGAGGGAGACATATTCTGCACCTTAAATTCATCACCTTTCTGTAATGCATAGCATGTTTAATCATCAACCTCAGAAATCACAAATAGTCATTGTACTGGCCACAGCTCTTACAGTTTTCAAAGTTTTTTGTTTTTACTATGTTGTTATTGTCAGTATATAAGTTTTTCTTCTAGTTCTGCTCACTTTACTCTGCATCAGGCTTTCCTTAAGAATCTAAAAGTTTTCTCCAGAGTCTAAAATCAGTAGTATAGATGGAAAGAACATATTTTATAGTCACTGACTATAGGTATAAGAAGGCAATAACTTTCCTTATAAAAGCATAAAAGAGAATGGTTGTGAATGGAAGAATTTCTTTAAATTTTGCTAAGGTAATTGAATATTATACATGGAAATATTGAGAAAACCTAAAAGTTATTTTTATTTTAGGAATGTTTATGTTTTCTGACTGACAATATAAAGGCAAGAATAAAAAATAAAAATTACTTTAAAGTATTTTACAGATGAGATATCTAGAACATAAAATACTTCCTTTTCTGGAAAAAAAAGTTAAAAATCCAGGATATTTGAAAAACTATATATTCCCAAGAAATTTAAAGAAATTCTAGTTTAAACTCTTTGAGAGAGAACTCTTCATTAAATTATATGATTCTCCATACTGAAATCCCTTTCTATGGTAAGTGTTGCAAGGGGTCCATGACTCCCCCCCGCAAAAAATGGGTTCATGTATATAATGATCCCAACAAGATCTCTATTAGGTATTTATTCTCACCTCCTTTTTTCTATATGAGAAGTCAGAAGTTCTAAATTAGTATTCAAAAAGAATATCCCCCAAACTCAACATGTCCAAAACACAACGTGTCACTTCCCTCTCACAAACCTGCCCTACTTCTGAACTTCCAAATTTCTATGTGGGTCATCACTATCTTTTCAGTTGTCTTGATTTTCATTCTCATTGTCATCCTGTACTCCTCATTCTCTTTCAGTTCACATTTCCAAACAGTGGTCAAATCATGTTGCTTCCAAATCTGCATAATCTCTCAACTATATCCCCTCTTCTCCACTCACGCAAGTACCACCATAGTTCAGGATCTTATCACCTTTCACCTGGGCTATTGTGTAATAATCTCCTATTGGGCTTCCCTGCATCAAGCTGCTCTCCACTCCAGTTCATCATCCATACAGCTGCCACTTTGATTTTCTTAAAGTAGAGGTCTGATCTCTGCTCAGCAAACTTCAGAGGTTCAATATTACCTTAAGTATCAAATATAAATTTCTGTTTGGTATTGAAAACTCTTTACAATCTATCCCTCTCCTATCTTTCTACTCTTTTTACACATCACTCACCTCCATGCATGCTGCAATGAAGTCAAGCTGTCCCATCATTCATTTTGCACACAGCATACTCCATCTCCATCTTCATTTCCAGGCCTTTGCACTAACTAGCCCCTGTTCCTGGAATGAAATACCTCTTTACTCCCACCTGTTATAAACCCTGCTTTACTTTAAGACTCAACTGTAGGTTGAAATGCAATCTCTTGACTAGTAGTGCCATCCAATAATCACTGGGCATTCATTTTTATAATGTTATAATTATGCTATGCTATAATAGAAAATATATGTACATATATACACAAATGCAAAATACATGTATGTGCAAGGTTTTCCAAAATACTTAATGCAGCTTTACTATATTAAATGCATACATTTTTAGATTTGGATATGTATTCATTTATACACAGAGATTCCATTACACATGTGTGTATATGTGTACATGTATATGTGTACATATATGTACATACATACATATACTTATGTGGGGCACTGACCATTCCTGAGAACAGAAATATTTAGTGAACCTACCAATGGAAAGGTGAGGTAGAATGGAGGGGACCAGGCTCCTTACTTTAGAATTTAGGCACTATCCCATAACAGTTTCCTATCATAGGTAATACTATATGGCATGGTGAAGAAAAGACCTTCTTTGGGTCCTGAGCCAGAAATAAGAATGCATACAAAAGGCTCTGGAGGAGCTGCTGACCATAAAGAGAAGGGAGAGTCTCTGAGCTCTAAGGGCCATGGAAGATGGCCTTCTCCACAGAGTTGACCCATGAGTTTATACTTCCTAGGCAAGTCTGTGTTTGGCATGGATTTGCCTTCCTTTTGCATTTTCTTTCATGTGGTGTAGGACCTTTAGATCTCCAAAGTCAGAAGAGCTACTAGAAGACTGAGCCTAGGAAAGAACCAGCCCTGAGGGGAAACCTAGAAGTGAGACTCTAAGTGTACTGTCAGTAATGGAGCAATTCCATCTTCTTTCTGTGTCACATTTGGAAATGACCTTGGAGGGGTGAATGCTTTGTAATAACTTCTTTAAGCTGGAGCCCACTTTTCCTAGGGATTGAGGTGCTCAAAGGAAAATTTCCTTCCTTCCTCTTTCAGCGGAGATGGATTTGTACTTCGGTTACTGCTACTTGTTGTTTTCAGATATCTTTTTATAAAAACTAAATAATGCTGATAGGTATTGAGTAAATATTAACTGGCACTGGAAAATAATATTAGGAGACCACACCGGAATGGGGCCTTGAATGTGTCGCATTAGAAAAACTACCATAAGCCCTTAGGATTACCCCTAGAACCTTGAGGGGAAGATGCAGCCAGCCTTGCTCTGAGGACTGCTAATATACCCTTGGATTGAAAGAGTAAATCTAGATTCTTGCTACATACTGCATACAAACTCTCTCCTCTATTAAAATGTAAGTATGCCTAAGGGATAGAAACTGTTTTACTTTGGTTTGGGTATCTCCAGTGCTTAGCATAGTACTTCCCTCATACACAGTATATAATAAATGCTTATTTATTTATTGACTCTCCTCAAATCACACATCATAACGTCAGGTTTACCTTTCAGCGGACCATGCTAACTTCCTCTATATTACCGGCTTCTTACATTACCCTCATAAAATGGAAGTGATCAGCAGAACTCCCATGTTTAAAGGGATTCAGTATAAAGAAGACGTGATTCATACATAAATAGATGGTGGAAACAGCCCCAATCTTTCCTAATGTCCATTGCTGGATGTGGCTTCAAAAAAAGCCCCAATATTCCATTATGGTCTGTTCACTTTTATGCCATGTGTGAAATAACACCCCATTCTACTGTTGGATGGCAGGTCAGCACTCAACATATTTTCTGCATGACTGTTATTGAGGCTTGATCTATATCAAATGTGACCAAGGGAACAAGGAGCATAATTTAGATCATACAGAAGGAAGGAAATGTTTCCTTGTTCTAAAACTGTAGCTAAAACATGGCCCCATTGGATTTTCAGAGGCAAGGACCTTTTTTTGTTTGTTTAATCTTTACTTCATCTTGTTTTCTTCATCACCAATCCCGAGCTATTTAACAAACAAAAAAAAGATACATAACAGAAACTCAGTTTCTTATGCAATTTTCTAATTTGTTCTTCTCTGAATATTAAAGTGTTTGTATTTCTAAGTACACAATAAAAAAAGAACATTTTAAACGGAAAATAAACATTTTTTTCCAATGGAGCATTGTAAAAATGGTGACAGTTTTTGAATGACTTCATGGTGTCACACCACATTACTGATTTTCTATGATGAATTGTACTTTGGATATTGTCAGAAAGGATGCATCATAGCAGCGACATGGGAGCCCTAAAATATTTTCCCAGGAACCTGTCTTTTAGTAGGATGTCTCATTCTTTCAATCCCATCAATCAACTGATCCACAAGTATTCATTGAGTATGTACTATGAGCTGACCACTGTGGTAGGCACTGCACATACAATGATATCTCTAAAAGGAAAATAAATAATCATAATATTTCGTTTAATGCTCATAATAATGTAGGATTTTGAGTGAAAAATAAAGCACCCGGATAAATGGATCTAGTATGGATTTGACTAGTGCACAGACACACATTCATTTATACGATCACTGCTATGTAGAGTTGACCACCATTATACATAAGTAGCTAAGACAGGCATTGCAGATTGAGTTTGAGGTAGACCCAGACATGAGGAAGAGGAGAAGTGTTTTTGAAAGCATGACATAGTGTTTTCAATGATCCCTATTTCTCTTGACCACAAAAACCCATTTTAAAAATTCCAATATTTTTTAAAGAGGCTCTGTGACTGGAAAATAGGGAATACTAGGATTTTGAAAGAAGCCAAATTCAAAGTAATCTAAAGAACAATGAAAAAATACATGATGAGAAGAAATCTACAGCACAGCATTACCAATGAGAACCTATACATATGAGAAGAGACATAAACGATATTGTTAAGGGTCTACTTGTCTGATGAGCTAAAGAGCTAAATTAGCCATGTAACAAGAATGACATCCCATAAACCACAGCATAGGTTTAGAGTGAGAAGAGACCTCAGAGGTCATCCAGCCCAAACTTCCCATTTTTAGATAAGGAAAGAGTCCTAGACAAATGACATGACTTGCCTGAAGTCATAGGTAGTCAAATAAGAGCCTCAGAATTTGTACATAGAGCTTCTGTCTCCAAATCTATCTTTTTTCCACTACATCATGTTGTTTCCCAATTACTACACACTTTAAGATATATCTGTATCTATACCATCTATAACCATATGTGTCATAGAGGATGAGTGTGATATATATATATATATATATATATATATACATACACACACACATACTCATATACATACACACACATATATATACATATCTAAATGATGGATAGCTCTACCTATATAGAAATGTATATAACACATATCACTCAGTCATATTTGACTCTTTGTGACCTCATGGACCATAGCATGCCAATACTGCCCATGGGGTTTTCTTGGCAAAGATGCTGGCATGGTTTGCCATTTCCTTTTCCAGTGGATTGAGGCAAGCAGAAGCTACGTTATTTGCTCAGGTTCCTTGCACAGCTGTATTGGCAATGCATTTTTGTTTATTGTTAATATAACTTTGCTTCTTAATCAGAAAATCTGCCCCATCCATGAATGGGCCTGCCTATTAAGGGGAATTTGATTAGGGAAGATTTGTAGGAAGGCCCACACCATTTGTTAATTTTCTAATGAGGCACTGGTTCTCAAGGGTTGTGATGCCCTCTGGCTCTGAAAAATGTATAAGTAGTCTGAGGTGAGGCTTTACTTTATGACTTACTCATTGGAAGTGTTTGTTTGGCCAGACCAGACTCTGGCAGCTGCTATCCCCAGCTTTGAAAACCCAGATATCGGTGCTTTTCTCTCTGGTAACTATGTATGTATATAACGGTCAGACAGTTGGATCTGTTTGTTGATCTATGATGTATGTATTGCTTATGTCAGGCAGCTAGAAGCATTGTCTCTTGATCTGTATTTCTCTGAAGTTCAGGGTGCTGACTTTTTCCCCTGTACCAAGTGAATGACATATGTGTGCTTGATTAAAAGGATTGTTGACCCCTCCTTTTAGAAAAGCAGATCTAAGGACCTGTGTTAGTAGGCTTTATGTGTAATCTATGAAAATATAGATTACATATAAAATATATTTTTAAAGGAAAAGATAGCCTCTAATGAGGGGGTTGGAAATAATGACTAAGAAGACATCTAGAAGAATCATACACAATGAAAAAGTCATTAAAGTAATATGATTCGGGAAGAAAGATAAATTTGAAGTCCTTTGTACCATTGTCCCCAAACAGTTTGCATACAATATTTTTGGTATTCTCCTAAGTGGGGAAAATCCATAAGTTGCAATATTATATCTAATTTTTAAGGAGTGTTGCCCATGTTGCAATAGTTTTTTTCAATCTCTATCTTCCTCTTTCAGTTGATTTTTCAGGATTATTTTCTTTTAAGCATTCAATGTTGATTATATGGAGAGATTATATTTAGACCCTTTATACCTGTCTGACCTTGGGCAAAAGCATTTAACCACTCTGGGTCCCGTTTCCTTATCTGTAAAATGAAAGATTTGGGCTAGATGACCTCTAAGGTAGCTTTCAGCTCTCAATCTATGATCTTGGGCCCTGTGGTGATATAAGGATTACGGGAAATGCATCACATGAAATTGCAGTCTACACCTGGGAGTAGAGCTAAGTAGGGAATATAAGGAGGCGGAAGAAAAGTTATTACATATTGCAATTGAATTTATTTATATTACAAACTTTAAACTGTGTGGTTCAAATGGTGTAAGTCAGAATCAAATAAATCTCTGGGGTCTGGGGAGAGCATAGCCATGCCATATGGGGCAGTATTCCTGAGGCTTGGACTGTTTTCTGTTTCTTTTTCCTGGGCTTCTAAGTCAAGTCATCCCAGAAGGCATGTGTGATTTCTGTAAGTCTTTTCTCTGGGTATCATTTGAACTAAAATTGTGTAATACCTTTTTATTGAATTAGGGTCAATTTTCTAGGGGCAGAGGCATATGGGATGATAAATCCATTCAGAGATATCCTTGACTACATTTCTGATAGGGCAACTCTGAGAGAATAAGTCCTATCCCCTTAATGAGGGAATTTTGAGAGCTTAGAGCATTTGCAATGTTTGACTGATGAAACCACAGCTCCTTCATCAATGCATAAATAATACTAGAAAACTGTTATTGAAAACAATGTGCACCCAATGAGATTGTAAGTTTCTGTATTCTATTTTGATAAGTAGTTTGATAGTATGTTTCATATATCCAGTGGCTACTACAAAAAACAGTAATAGAAAACTCTAGGATTGAGTCTGTTTTAACTGCTTTTGGTTTGTTTCTATTTTGCCCAATGACTTTCTCTAGTTTTGATCCCATCTTGAAACTTCTCTTGATTCTAATCCTGTAAGAATTTCTGTATAGGAAACTTTTTGGATTATACTTTTCTTTCATGGGCCTTGGGGAATTCTATTTTTGTCCTCTCATTTTAGATATGCAAACTACTTCAGATCTGACTTCTCAGTCAGTTCAGTGTATTCTTAGATTGCTTTATTTCTGACCTGATCTGACTCTTCCTTTTTCCCATGTGTTTCTCAGCTATTTTATATCTATTGTGCAAGCCTGGTATTCTTTGCTTTAGCTAATATTCTACATCTCTCTAAATCATAAATTCAAAAATTCTTTGTATTTCTTGTTTACTCTTTGTTCACAACTTTCTGTTCACATGTGAAGGATATATAGCTATCTGTGTGTGTGTGCATGTGTGTGTACACATACATACATACAGAGAGAGACAGAGAGAGAGAGAGAGACAGAGAGAGAAAGAAAGGAATAAAGAGAGAGAGAGAGGAGAGAGGAGAGAGAGAGGCAGAGAGAGAAAGAAAGGAAGAGAGAGAGAGAAAGAGAGAGAGAGTTACCAAAAAGCTTGGAATAAGGAACTGCTTTCATATTGCTGCACAGCTCTGGAAAACTGATAGAAGCATGAGGGTATTAACCTCTAAATATAATCAATATTGAACGCTTAAAAGAAATTAGCCCTTAAAAGTGGACTGAAGGGAGCAGACATCTTAAATAAAGCCTCAAAAATAATTACAACATGGGAATCATTCCTTAATAATTAAATACAATATTAGAAATTTTTCCCTTTTAGAAGAATACTGAAAATATTTTTATTAACTATAGGGGGCAATGGTAGGGAGTCTGAAGTGTAAAACTATCGCAAGGATAGGACAAAGTTCTTTGAGATTATTTCGGTAAGCCTTGAGCACATCATGAATATAATTCAACAACCTTTACTCCATTCATATCTTCTTTGACAACACTTTTGTAGTGACCGCTGTTGATTACTCTTTTTCCTTTTAACCTGTTTGTGCTTGGTTTCTGAGTTAGGAATATCTCCACATTCTTTAAATGTCTTTTGCTGGATGCAGCTCTTTATGACATGTTTGAAATAGTTCTTTGGCTCTTTTTTATTTCCATATAAATATTTCATCCAAGAGTCTCTGTCTGTCCTTGGTGGTACTGTAGAGGGACAGAACCTTTCAGAAGGCATTTCCATTTTGTCAAAACAGTAACTCACATTAAAATAGAACTCTGGTTTATACTTTTTTTCACAACAACTTTGAGCAAAGGTAGTTCAAATGTTATTTCCTCCACTTTATAGACAAGAAAATAGAGGCAGAGTGTTGTGACTTGCAAGGGCTTATGTAGACAGGACATGTTACTGCCAAGATTAGAATCAATTTTCCTGGTCCAAATTCAACACTCTTTCAGCAATGCCATAGTTTCTCTTATTTAGTATGAGATGTTTGTATGTGGGTTGTCCAAATACATAAATGCAATTTGTGGGTGGTATGGATACACGTGATTTGAGACCTGGCCCACCTCTCTGGAAGGGAGATCCAAGGTCAGTGCCTGTAATGCCACTATATTAGCTCATAGTAGGTATGATTGAAGGAACAGAAAGACTCATGGTTAGGGGAGCAAGAGTTTCCTTAGTTCTTTAGTTTCTGAGCAGGATATTAGGTTGAAATTATTTCCCCTTTCAAATATCTTTGGTTTAGTAGTATGAATTTGAATTCAGAAGGAAAGCTCTCAGGGACAGAGTAGTCTAGTTCACAGCTTGGCTCCATAACCAATAAACGCTGGTTATACAATCAGCTATCACAAATAGCACATAGTAAGTAAACTCATTTATCCATCAAAATAGCAAGCAGAAATTAGAGAAGTTCTGAAAACTAGAATATACAGGAAAATACACAAGAGTGAATGAGACCTGCAGTAAGGAATGAGAAAATACCTCAAACCAAGAGAGAGGACCCAATTTTACCCGATGAGGAATCATCTTTGGGTAGGCAAGATGCAAATGACAGATATGCCAAGAAGCTTGACTTCTGCTACACGTCTGCCCCTGCTTCTCTCTCCATGCATATTTCCCAGAGATTCTTTAAAACCACAGGTATGCAGCATCATGTTGTACATAGTATTCTCTCTGACAACCCAGAGTCATATCTCCTTCCATATATGCATTAATACACAAAATACCCCAGGATTAGTTAGGGTTCAAAGACATTCATAAGAGTCCTTCCAATAGTTGTTAAGTGGCTGGTAGCTGGCATGTGGCCGTCATTTAAAAATCCTCTGAGCTCAAGCTAGTGCCTTACCCATAGTGGTTAGTTAATAGGTGGTGAATAAATAAATTAATTTAGTTTATAATCCTCTAAATCCCATAGATCATATCATACCAGTTTATTCCTTTGAAACATGATTATTTATTGCTTTGTAAAAGTCTGAGTGAACAAATGGAAAGAACATTGGTGAAAGAGTCAGGGAGAACTGCATTTTGTACTTGGCCTTTCTGTTAACCAATTTTGTAATTCTAGACAATTCAGGTAGGCTTTGCGTTCCTCAGTTTTATCATCTGCAAAATGGAGGCACAAAAAATCATTTCTGCCTACTCAGTGGGGTTGTTACAATGATAAATTAAACAGAGAAGGGAAAAATGCTCTGAAAAAAGGCTCAAGATACTATACAGTCTTTTCCTTCAGGCCAAAGATATAAACAAGGATCACAGAGAGAGCAATTGGTATTCTAAAATGGTTTCTAAACCATTTTGCTCTTGTAACAACTTGTCAGAATTGTGGAATTTTGTCAAATGAAAGCAATACTTGACATTTTTCTGACAAGACCCTATTGGACTTCCTCCTAGAATTCTCTCAGACTTTCTTAGTGTTTAGCTCCATGACATATGTATGCCAGGACATTATAAGGGTATAAAAAATTACATTTTCTTCATCAGCTCTTCCTAAATTCTAGATGTTTTCTTCATATTTACCTATATTATTATTTATTCCTCTCTTAGAGGTATCTTGAAAACCAACCATTCAACAAGCATTTATTAAGCACTTATTTGTGCACTAAATTAGATATTGAGTCCTTTAAAATTGTGTTGCTTCCAACCTTGATTTAAATCTTTTGCATGTACCTGGTCAAGTTCACTTCCTCACATAATACAGTGGATGCCAGGGCACAGCATACAAATATGGTTCCACATGATTGTTCTTTTTTATGCCTATTTGCAGTCCTTCCAGTTTGATCTAAAATGCCCTCAAGATAATCTGGCCTTGTTGAATTATCCAACTTCTCTGTGAAATTTTCTCCTTTACCACTTTTTGCCCCCCACCTGTACCCCCCCCTCTCTCTCAGTGTGTGTAAGAAGAAGATGAAAAAGGAAGAGGAGGAAAGAGGAGGAAGGATGAGAGGAAGGAGATATATGGGGAGAAAAAGAAAGAAGGGTAAAGAGAGAGGAAGAGAAAGGGGGAAAGAGAGAGGGTAGAGAAAGAAGGGGAAGTGGTAGACAGGGGAAGGGAGAGAGCGAAGAAGAGAGGGAGGAAGAAAGATGGAGAGGGAAGAAGGAAAAGGGGAAGGATAAGAGAAGGGGTGTGTGTGTGTATGTGTGTGTGTGTGTGTGTGTGTGTGTGTGTGTGTGTGTGTGTGTGTGAAAGAATACAGTACTGATAATAGTCTTCAGTCATTTTCCTCTATGGCTTTACAAATAAACTTGTTCAGCTGTTGCCCTTGCCTGCTGCATCTCTGTTTTCAAAGAAATCAAGAGACAGCAAGAAGAGATGGTTTCTGGGATCCTTTTTTTCTTCTTGATTCTGACAACTGTTTTTCGCTAGTTAAGATTTTCTGTATGCTAGCCAATGACTTTTCCTCTACAGCAAACTGACAGAGCAGTGTTTTAGAATATTTCTCTTTTTTTAATGCTAGGCTTTGTGTGTTCTTTTGCCTCATTCCAATTCAGATCCTTTGAATATATAACAGGCAATTTTTCTAAATTTGAACATAACCTGAATTGTCTAATCAAGTCCATATTTTTGTCCCAAAACATAATAAATAAATAAATTGGGTTTTGTCTTACAAATTCTTTGTGGTGAAATGATTAAAATTAAATGAATATAAATGACTGTCAAAAATGAAGTAGCACATCCTGCTGGTGTAGTAAGTTATATAACCAATATTATATTGTGTGACTTTAATATTTTATAGATCAAAATTATTCCCAAAAATAACAATGAAAATTAAATTAAGAAACATAAAAAATTGTCTTGTTCTCCACACCATTTATAATAGAAATGAATTTGTAAGCAATATGAAAAGGAGTTCAAGATTTATTTCAAAAATTTCAAAATGAAATGTTTTATAAATTAATAACATGTGCCACCAAAAACACATTATTTGTATCCTACGCATCAATTTTGCCTTGTACTTGACTGGTTTTAAATGATTTTCAGACTGGACAGCTCCTAACATGGTAGAATTATTGCATCTAAAATATTAAAATAAGTGTTTCTTAAGCATTTGGTTTGTCACCCAGTTTGCCACAAGGCTGCTCATTTCATCATAATATATGCATTTTAATTCTGGTGTTATGCATACATGCATTCATTTGCAACATTTATGCATGTTTAATGTATAGAAATCCATAGGTAAGGGAAGGAACTCTGGTATTTTGGAAATAATCCCTTTGGATCATAATTATCAACCTTCAAAATTATAAATGATTTAACAGAATGGGTTTCTTTGAAACTGGTACAATACAGAATTAAACATTTCCATGATCATCTAAATGTGCTTCCTAGCTTGCTCTAGCATCACCTGGGAAAAACATTTTCAATCAAGATAAGGCATCTCATTATTCTGAATCCACACTTTTCCCTGCTTGAACTTTCCTCAGGAAAGTTTTAATGATCAAGAATACTGCCCCTAGAACTAATGGTTGTGGTGATGGAGGGGACATGGAAAAATGGCAAAGCCATTTGCCTGCCATTTTTGCCCATTTCCTTCTCCTTTCATCAGTAGCATCCTAAAAATACTAGATTCCTTTTGACTTTATCATCTTAATAGATGTATCTTACCTTTCTTGAAGTCATTTGTTAACTGAAGAAAAAAGCAGTTCCTCATAAAATAGTGACTAAATTATCTTCCAACTTTGTCCACCTCCATGCACATTTTCTCTTAGAAAAATTGCTCATTTTTGTAGGTGAAACTATAAAAGGATATGTCACAAAATATTTTACTAATATCAGTGTATTTGCAACTTTGATGTTTTAAAATACCTGCCCCCTCCTCTGGCCATTTGGCCACCTTGAGGAAATGACAAAATTAAAACAAAAGCCCAGGACCACTGTGGAATCAGGCTGCATCTGTGCCCTGAATTGATTGCTTTTTACTGGCTGCCTGTTTAAAAGAGCATTAGGCAAATTTATTGCATCAACTCTATTATCTCCAGGATGATTAGACACTAATTGCAAAGAATGAACTTAATTTGTGACAAAATAGAAAGATGAGCATGGAAGATTCAAAAGGAATGCTGCAGATCTCATACCAAATGGAAAAGCAAATCACCTGATGACTTTTTCAATTAATCAGTCAATAAATCACCTGATGACTTTTTCAATCAACAAGAATATACTATATATATTAGGCACTGTGCTAGATGCTAGGCATACCAAGACAAAAGTTAAGCAGTCCCTATCCTCAAGATTACAGTCTATCAAGGGAGACATTACATATACAAAGCATATCGAACATAAATAAAATGGACTCTTCTAGTCAACTCACCCAAGATGCCTCTACAACCCTTTCCTTTTCTCCTTTCATATGTATTTTAAGTATACTCCTCTCCAAACACCTGAAACATGGAAAACTCTGAATTTTATTTATTTAATTTATATTTATTTTTATTCTGATAACAGAAAAACTGGACCAATGTGTACCATCAAAATAAAAGTTCTTAACCTGGGGTCCAAGAATTTGTTTCCAAAAAAAAAATTTGGTAATTGTATTCAATATGACTAACTTTCTTTGTAATACTATGTCTTTTATTTTATGCATTAAGAAAATTATTCTCTGCAAAAGGATCCATAGGCTTCACCAAACTGCCAAAGGGGCCCACAATGTAAAACAAGGTTATGAACTCCAGCTCTGAAAACTTTACAAGGGACCAGGCAGAGTTTGGTATTGGCATAGCCTTGGTAGAGCATGGTGTTTTTAATCTTTAACATGACTTAGATTGAAGATCACTTTCAAAAGTCACAGTATCTTAGATTCAGGTTTTAGTACTATTTATTTTATCTCCTGCTACTGATCTCATATAACCTAGAAGCTAACTAATTAAGTACCTTCTTTAAAAAATAAATGCGTGAAATGAGAACAGTTAAGGAGCCAATTTGCTCCAGAACTTCATGTAGACATAGACTGGTAAGAAGGTGATGAACAGAAAACCCAGCAGGGGAAGCTCAGCAGGAGAAGGGAGCTGAAAAATCCCCACCAAAAATCTGAAAAACAAAACAAAACACTTTTATTTGTTAGAGGAGACAGCTTTGCAGATACCCCTGTTAATTATGAAATACTCATAAATCTGCCTCAACTAAAGTGCTTGAGAGCCAAGGATAATGAAACGGAAAACAATTTAAATCACATTATGCTGGCAAGTGACTGAATAATGTATTTTGTACTGTCTCAGTGCATTTCATTACATCAAGGCCACATAGTTGCAACTACTAAATCAGAGGGGAAAAAAACCCAACCCACAGTTGTTATTCTATGATTCATAGGTTTTTAGTAGTAAATAGAATGTATACTTCATCAGAATCTTTCCTTTTTGATGGTTGTCACTGACTCGTGGAGTTTTTTCTGGGGCCTTTGAAATGTGGAAATGGCTAAAAACATAGTTACCTTAAAAGATGGCAAGGGAAGTGATGTGACTTTCTATAACATTCCCAACTTCTTTTAAGAAACCCCAAACAAAAGTTTGCTGAAAAGAGGAGGAATAGTTAGGTTTAATGAATCGCTCTTACTTTCAAAGATACAAAGTCTTTTATTATTATATTATCTTTTATTTTTGTGTTAATTCATTTTATTTTTTGGATCAGAGCTCTGATTTCGGCAGGATGGGTATCTAATGGGGAAGAATGTTCTCAACCAATGTAAATCGGTACCTTCTCTTCGATTTATAGTCTTAGAGAATTGTGTAGGATATTAAGATGGTAATTATGTTTAGGAGGCAAGACTTGAATCCAGGCCTCTTGACTCTAAACACAACCCTCTGTACACCAAGCAATGCTACTTTTCATCCACAGTTACTAGTTTTATTTCTGGGTTCAATGTGAATATACTCTCTTCTGAGCACTACAAAAGATTTGGTATAATCTATGACCCAGTACACAAGCTAGGTCTGATCCTGAAGATAGCACTAAAAATATTATTCTCTCTTGAGCCGAAAACTTTATTCAGTTTTCATTGGCAAAAGTCTCTGAATGTAGCTTTTGTCTAGATCTCTAAAGACAAAGGTAAAAGGGTCTCCGAAATCCAATAGCAAGCAAGAAAAATAAATACATTTACTGGATATAAGACAGCCTGTTTTTCACACCACAACAAATGCAAATTATGTAAAGAATTCATCAGTCCATAAACACTGTAGGAAGTGCATGAAGGAGCCAAAGTAGACTGTTAACATTCCAGAAAATTCTTTCCCTTTCCCTCCTCCCCTCCCTCTCTCTCTCATCATACTTTTGAGAAGGGTCCTAAAATCCTACATAGTAAGTGCCATGATGTGGTCTCCCCCTCAGAGGGGAATTGAACTTGGAGCTACTAGGCAGGCAACATCCCTATAATCTGGTCAGTTCTTTCTCCTTATAAAGCTCTCCTAAGAGCTTGCATTTCCCCAGAAGGAAAGCACAAGAAAGCCTTCTACAGAAGTAACCCTTTTTTGTATCAGATATGTGCCATTTCCATAATTTATTGAAATAGTGGACTGCCAAGTCCACGTCCCTTGTCCCTTCATAATATGATTTTTGCCTCTTTCCACTACTTCCAGCAGCCATGTACATGAGCCTCTTCTCTCTCCAAGGGACATACTTATTGGGAAAAGCTTCTTTCTCTCAGTAGAAGACTAAATCCAAATCTCAAACTTAGGGTTGACTATGAAGCAATTCATGATGCTAACATTGGTCAGGAGGTCTTCCTCTCTTCTTAGGAGGTTAAATTCAGGAATCACACTGGCTAGGAAATCCCCTTTCTCTGGTTAAGAAGTCAGATTTCCTGATTTGTGAACTCAGGGCTTATAGAGAATCATCTACCAACGCCTACAGAAAGCTTAGGTTGAAGAACTCATTATCTAAACTACATGGGCAAGCACATGCCTACCTCTGTCACACACTTCTCCAAAGCTATCATTAGCAAATGAAATAAGAATATCAGAAGGGGCAAAGCAGATAAATGGACATAATGTCTATCAGCTCTGTTTTGATAGACTAGCAAATCAATCAATCAACTAACAATTGGCAAGGTTTGGTTCTTGTTGTTTGTTTTTACTATGTGCTAGTCATGGTGATAAGTATTGAGAATACAAAGAGATCCAAAACACACAAAAATGGTTCTTCTCCTCAAGCAAGTAGATAACTATCACTGCACCACAGTATATAGAAAGTATAAGAAGACTGGAAAAGAATGAAAGGACAAAGCTGAGAAGAACCTTGAATGAGAAACAGGAAACTGTATTTAATCATAGAGGTAATCGGGAACCAATGGAATCTGTTGAGGATGGATGTGATATTGTCAGACCAGCATGGGTCAAACCCATTAACCAAGGCTATTCCCCAAGATTCTGTCTTGGGCTATATTCCCTTCTCCCTCTATTTCCCTAATTCTTCTCTCTACTAGAGAACTCATCAGCTCCATTGGATTCAATCACTCTTGCTATGCAAATGACTCTCAGATTTTCTTATCTAGCCCTCTTTTCCAATCTCCAGTCTTGTATTTCCAACTGTTTACTGGACATGTCAAATGACATTTTATAGACATCTTAAACTCAACATGTCCACAATGGAATTTATTATTTTTCACCTCTGAACCCTTTCTTTTTCCTAACTTTCTTATTTCTGTCAAGTAATCATCTTCCATCTTCTACCACCATCCTCCCAGTCAACCTGGCTCAAAATTTAGATGATACCATTAGCCCTTCATTCTCTCTCACCATCCCCACCATATCCAAACAAATTCAAGTCCTATTATTTCTAACTTCTATCTCCTACATGTACCCTTCTCTCCTCTGATACTACTACCACACCAGTACAGGCCCTCATCATCTCATTCCTAGACTATTACAATAATCTACTGGTTGATCTCCCTGCCTCAAGTCTCTCTCCACTCCAGTCTACCTACCATTCAACAGTAAAATTGATCTTATTAAAGCACAAATCAAACTGTCATTTCCTTCCCCCATTTAATCAACTCCAGTGGCTCCCTCTTGCCTCTAGGATCAAATATAATATACAATTATTATTTATATATCTTACATATATTATTTATATAGCTTATCATGGTGATGTCATTTTGGTCCTCTTTGAGAATGAAGGACAACAACCAACCATACATACATATGTATATATATATATATATAATATGTATTTTATATATGTACATAATATCTATTTCTATCTATCATCTATCTAGCTCCCAATTGCCTCCAAGATAAAAATATTATACATAATGTTTATATAAATACAAAAATTCAAATTTAAAAATTTAATCTATTTAACTATATGACATTATATGTGTGTATATATATATATATATATATATATATATATATATATATATATATATACACACGTATGTATGTATGCTTGGTTGTTGTCCTTCATTCTCAAAGAGGACCAAAATGACATCACCATGATAAACTAAAATTTCAGTGTGTTCGAATGTGGCCGATCAGACCAATATGAGCTCAGAATGCTCTACTACATGTTGGGCACAGATAGTCTGTGTGAATATTTGGGGTGGATACTCCAAATTTGCACATCCTACATTTCCTTTGTGCTGTTTCAATTTTACTTTGCTCATAGAGCACAGCACCTTTTCTGATGTGGGCCTGCCATGCTGAGTGGTCCTGTGCCAGTGACTCCCATGTTGCACATTCAAATCCTAAGTTCTTGAGAGGGACGTTGAGAGTGTCCTTGTATCACTTCTTCTGACCACCATGTGATTGCTGGCCTCTTGTGAGTTCTCCATAAAATAGTCTTTTTGGCAAGCGTACATTTTGCATTCAAACAACATGGCCAGCCCTTTGGAGATAGAGAAGAAGACTGTGAACCAGGTACTGAAGTTTTCAAGAAGTCAAGGAGGATGACCCATAGTCTGATAGATAAAGATCACCAGAATCTTGATTTTGTGATATATCTGTTGAATTATGGCATCAATGGCATTTTGGGGAAAGACACCTACTACTACCCTCCCCCTAGGATCAGCATGTCAGAGAATCATGAGAGAAGGTGAGCAGCTTGGACTGTACTGCATGGATAGGACTAGAGCAAGCTTCAGAGTGCTGGTTCATTGGTAGCTGTGTTTCCCAGATTATTCAGCCCACCCACAAACACCAAGATAGGTTCAATGGTCAGTAAGAAAGTTCTTTCACTTGGGTGAGAGAGGAGCACAATCTGGCCCCAGACCTGGCCTCAGAGTGGCAGCAGCTACTGCAGCAGCCACCTCCACTTTTGCAGCCCTCAGTTTAAAGATGCTGTGGGAATCAAGCACCTGATCTGGGTCTCCTAGGTAGTTGTCCTGAGGTAAGGAGGAGCGCTGGCATGATATAGCTGGTGGCAGCTGTGGAGAGGCAACCCTACTTGCAGTTCCAGGGAAGAAAAGAGTGCTTTTTGTTGCTCACAGACCAGAGCACAGGCCAGGAAAGGAGTAAACTCCTTCCCCTTGATTGTGCCCTCTAGGAGGAACTGAGAACTTACAGATCCCTAGAGATGTCTCAGAGAACAGTATAATGTTCACTTGACTCAAAAGTCAAGTGAATGTCTGGGAAAATGCCCAAAAAGGGGAAAAATAAGACTATAGATGGTTACTTTCTTGGTGAAAAGGTATTTTCTTCCATCCTTTCAAATGAGAAAGAGCAAAGTATACAATCAGAGGCAGACACCAACGTCAAGATCAATCCAAAGCCTTCAAAAAATATGCAATGGTCTCAGGTCATGGAAGACAAATGAGAGCAATGCAAGAAAATCATGAAAAGCAAGTCAATAGCTTGTTAAAGGAGACCTCAAAAAAAAATCCTGAAGAAAATAACACCTTTAAAAATAGACTAACTCAAATGGGAAAAGAGGTCCAAAAATTCAATGAGGAGAGGAGTGCTTTAAAAAGCAGAATTGGCCACATGGAAAAGGAGGTTCAAAAGCTCACTGAAGAAAACAGTTCTTTAAAAATTAGAATGGAGCAGATGGACGCTAATGGCTTTATAAGAAACCAAGAAATTACAAAACAAAACCAAAAGAATGAAAAAAATAGAAGACAATGTGAAATAGTTCACTGGAAAAACAACTGGAAAATAGATCCAGGAGAGATAATTTAAAAATCATTGGTCTACCTGAAAACCGGGATAAAAAAAAGAGCCTAGGAATCATCTTCCAAGAAATTGTCAAGGAAAACTGCCCTGCTATTCTAGACTCAGAAAGTAAAATAGAAATGGAAAAATTCACTGATCACCTCCTGAAAGACATCCCCAAAGAAAAACTCTTAGGAATATTGTAGCCAAATTCCAGAGTTCCCAGGTCAAACAGCCAGAGAGAAACAATTCAAGTATTGTAGAAATACAATCAGGATAACACAGGATTTTGCAACTTTAACCCTTAGGGATCAAAGGGCTTGGAATATGATATCCCAAGGGGTCAAAGAAGATAAGATTAAGACCAAGACTCTCCTACCCAGCAAAACTGAGTATCACACTTCAGGGGGAAAAATGGAATTTCAATGAAATAGAGGACTTCCAAGTATTCTTGTTGAAAAGACCAGAGCTGAATGGAAAATTTGACTTTCAAATACAAGAATCAAGAGAAACTTGAAAAGGTAAATAGGAAAGAGAAGCCTTAAGGAACTCATTAAAGTTGAACTGTTTATATTCCTACATGGAAAGATGTTATTTGTAACTCATGAGACCTTTTTCAGTATTAGGGTAGATATAAGGAATACACACACACACACACACACACACACACACACACACACACACATATATACATATACATGTGTGTAGGTGTGTTTGGGTATGTATATAGCTGTATATTCTATATGTGTAGGTATGTATATGTACATGGGTATATGTGTATGTATATATATATATATATGTACACACACACACACACACACACACACATATATATATATATATATATATATATAGAGAGAGAGAGAGAGAGAGAGAGAGACAGAGAGAGAGACAGAGAGACAGAAAGACAGAGACAGAGGACACAGGGCAAGCTGAATATGAAGGGAGAATACCTAAAAAATAAAATTTACTGATGAGTGGAATGTACTAGGCATAAGAGAAAGGGAGAGGAAGAATGTAGGAAATCATCTTACATAAAAGAGGCAAGGAAGAGCTTTCACAATGGAGGGGAAGAGGGGGGAAATGAAAGGAAATAAGTGAGCCCTACTTTCATGGGATTTGACTTAAAGAAGGAATAATACACATTCAATTGCATATGGAAATCTATTTTACCCTGCAGGAAGGTGGGGGAGAAGGGGGTAGGAGAGGGAAGATAATAGAAGAGACAACAAATTGGAGAAAGGGATAATCAGAAGCAAACACTATTGTGGGAGGACAGATCCAGGGAGAGAATACAATGGATGGAGGGCAGGACAGGACAGTGGAAAATGTGGTTAGTCTCTCATAACATAGCTATTATAGAAGTGTTTCGCAAGTCTACACATGTATGACTTATATTGAATTGCTTGTTTTCTCAATGAAAAAGGAAGGGAGAGAATATGGAACTCAAAACTTTAATAATGAATGTTAAAAATTGTTTTAGCATGCAACAAGAATATAAGATGGATAGGCAATGGGGTATAGAAATATATTCTCCCCTACAAAAAAATAGAGGGGAAGAGGATGGAAGAAGTGGGGGTAATACAAGGGCAGACAGACTAGAGGAAGAGGTGAAAGGGTTGCATACTGTCCAAGGGTGGGGGGTGGGGAAAAATGAGGAAAAAATTTTGAATTCAAATTCTTGTGGAAGTCAATGTTGAGAACAAAAAAATAAATTATATTTAAAAAAAAATTTTTTAAAGATGTCCTTTCAAAAAAATGCAGGCAAAGTAAAAGAAAAACACAAAGTTGTATCAGCTTTCTATGATTTGCAAACAATCTCAAATATCAAGTTCAATTGCATAATGTTAAAATTAACAGAGAAACAACCAGTGCAAATGAGGACAGGGCAACTAAATATCCTGATGTTTTGCAGAAAATAATAATAAAAAAGATATTAGATATACTGAACAAGAGATTTATAATGTGAATGAGACTCTCTTTTTGAAATGGATGCCTTCTTGATTTTATATCTTTTTTTTTGTTTTGATTTCTACTTTGCTCTACATATACATTCATGGTAAACATATTTTCACATTAGTCATTTTGTAAAGAAGAATTAGAACCAATGGGAGAAACCATGAGAAAGAACAGCAAAAAAGAGCAAATAGTATGCTTTGATCTGCATTCAGACTCCATAGATCTTTTTCTCAATGTGGATAGCATTTTCCATCACGGGTCTTTTGGAGTTGTCTTAGATCCTTGCATTGCTGAGAAGACTAAGTCTATCAAAGTCAGTCATCACATAGTGTTGCTATTACCATGTACAATGTTCTCCTGGTTCTGCTCACTTCACTCAGCATCAGTTCATGTTAAGTCTTTCCAGGTTTTTCTGAAATCTGCCTACTTATCATTTCTTATGGAATAATAGTATTCCATCACATTCATATACCACAACTTGTTCATCCATTCCTCCACTTGATGGGAATCCCCTCACCTTTGAATTTTTTCTCCCACAAAGATAGCTGCTAAAAAATATGTTTGTATATGTGGGTCCTTTTCCCATTTCTGTGGTCTCTTGTGGATACAGACCAAGAAATGGTATTGCTGGGTTAAAGTTTTATAGCCCTTTGGGCATAGTTCCAAGTTGTTCTCTAGAGGCGTTGAATCAGTTCACACCACCAACAATTTGCTAGAGTCAGAATTTATTTTTATTAAAGAGGTCTCATGATGGAAAACTGAAAACCAGTATGGCAGAAATTAGGCATAGACCAATGTCTCACACCATATAAAGTCAAAATGGGTACATGATTTAGACATAAAGGGTGATACCATAAGCAAATTAGGAGAGCAAGGAATAGTTTACATATCAGATCTATGAAGAAGATAAGAAATGATGACCAAACAAGAGATAGAGAACATTGTGAAATGCAAAATGGATAGTTTTGATTATATTCAATTCAAAAACCATTAAATTGCACAAACAAATCCAATATAGCCAAGATTAAATGTCAAGCAGAAAGCTAGGTAACAATTTTTGCAGCCAGCGTTTCTGATAAAGGTCTCATTTCTCAAATATGTAGAGAAACTGAGTCAAAGTTATGAAAATACCTTTGATAAACGGTGAAAGGATATTACGGGTAATTTTCGGATGAAAAAATTACAGCTACCTATAGTCACATGAAAAATGCTCTAAATCATTATCAATTAGAGAGATGCAAATTAAAGCCACTCCGAGGTATGACATCACACCTGTCAGATTGGCTAATGTGATAGAAAATAAAAGTGATACGTGTTGGAGAAGACGTGGGACAATGGGAACACTTACGGATTGTTGGCGCATTTGTGAACTGATCCAGTCATTCTGGAGAGCTATTTGGACCTGTGCCTGAATTGCATACCCTTTGACCCAGTAATACCACTACTAGGTCTGTATCCCAAAGAGATCATAAAAAGGGGAAAGGATCTACATGTACAAAAGTATTTATAGCAGCTCTTTTTGTGGTGGCAAAAAATTGGAAATTGAGGAGATGTCCATCCGTTGGGAACTGATTGAACAAGTTGTGGCATACGAATGTAATAAAATACTATTGTGCAATAAGAAATGACAAACAGGCAGACTTCAGAGAAACCTGAAAAGACTTACATGAAGTGATACTGAGTGAAGCGAGCAGAACCAGGAGAACACTGTGTATGGTAACATTGTGTGATGGAGCATTTCATGATGATCAACTATGATACATTTAACTCTTTTCAGCAATACAATGATTCAAGATAATTTCAAAAGACTCACAATGGAAAATGCTATCCACATCCAGAGAAAGAACTATGGAGTATGAATACAGATTGGAAGCACACTATTTTCACTTTTTTTGTTTTTTCTTTCTTGTAGTTTTTTCCTTTTGTTCTGATTCATCTTTCACTATGTGACTAATGTGGAAATATGTTTAACATGATAGCACATGTATAATCTATTTCATATCACTTGCTCTCTTAGGAGGAGGGGAGAAAAATTTGGGACTTAAAATCTTATAAAAGTGAATGTTGATAACTGTCTTTACATGTACTTGGAAAAAATAAAATACTCTTGATATTTTAAAATTTAAAAAATAAGTCCCATGATGACAGAATAGAAATAAGCTATGGAAATACAGGATTTGACTAGAGCCCTATTAAGCCTTACTCATGCGAGAGGAAAAGCAAAAATTGTAAATATTGACCACATTTTCTACATTAGAGAATGAATGAATGAAAAAGCATTTGTTAAGTATTTATTATGTGCCAAGTACTATTTAAAGCAATGGGAATATAAATGAAAAAAACGTTGAGACAGTTCCTACTTTTAAGGAGCTCACACTCCTATTCTAAATATCAATATTAGCTCTACTTACAGATTGGGAAATAGAGGTTCAAAGATGTTAAATAATTTGTTCAAGTTCATACAGATAGTATCTGAGGTGGAAGTAGAAATCAGGTCTTTTGGTTCTAAAAGTGGTATTCTATCCCTATAGTTTATTGAATAGAAATATAGATATAACATATATCTATACAAATTTATTGACATCTCTGTCTTTGTCTCTCTCTCTCTGTTAACAGCAAGCATCTGCTAGCACAGGTTCTTTGATCTGCTTTTCTAAAAGAAAAACAACTTTTGAGGGGTCAACAATCTTCTTTAATCACATATACCAACAGAGAAAATACAAGCAGAGAAATAAAGATCAACAGACAGGGTTTCTAACCATCTGACCATAAGCAATACATACATCACAGATCAGCATTGATCCAATTGTCTGACCATTACATACATACATGGTTACCAGAGAGAGAAGCACCAACATCTGGGTTTTCAAAGGGAGTTCCTTACGGCTACCCAGAGTCTCATCTGACCATATCACAAGAACATTCTTCCAAGGAGTAAGCCCCCAAAGTAAAACTTCACCTAAGAGTGTATGTATACACTTTTTCAGGCCCTCATGACCCTCATTACAAATTAAGAAAAAGTGTGGGCCTTCCTATGAAACAAGCCTCTCCTAATCAAACTTCCCTTAATGGACTCCAGGTGAAGTCTATGAATGTGTGTGTGTGTGTGTGGGGGGGGAGAAGTTCTTTAACTCTAATTAACATTACACTCTCTCTGTCTCTGTGTGTGTGTGTGTGTGTGTGTGTGTGTGTGTGTGTGTGTGTCTGACTCTCTGTCTCTCCATCTCTTTCTCTCTGTCTCTCCGTCTCTTTCTCTCTATCTCTGCAGGGGCTAGAAAGTCTACGTCAGTAAAGGGTCAAAGAGAAGGCAGGGGGGATGGGTGTGCCCCTGGTGGTTCTCCCCATTAGGCAAACCCAGATGTTTCTGAGTCTGAAAACTCTGGAGGTCGCCAGGGCAGAGGCACCCGGAGAGTATCTGTGGTCAAGAGCTAGTGTAGGAAGCCAGCCGAACCATGTTTGAGTGAGACATTTGAAGACCCCATACATAATATTTGTAAGGATCATGAAGACTAACAGGAAGATACCAAAATACATCCAGTAAAAGACATTAAAGCTAATGATAGATCTCATACTCAGAAATGAATCAAGTCTATGGTATCCTTTACAGAAGAAAGATCATATAATCATACAGACTTTTTTAAAAAAATCTGAAATCTAGAAAAAAATGTTTCCTTTCACATTATCAATATTGTGATAATTATCTGCATGATCATCGTTAACCATATAGATGTATATATATATATATATATATATATATATATATATATAAAACATATTATTTGAAGATGTGAAAATTTAAGAATCTTTTGTTCATATGAGATCACCAGAGTTAAGGACAGTAGGACACTGCCAATGGTTGCAAGATTTTAATATTCATAGTCATTCCCTTAGATTAGATTCAGTTCTGCTCTGGCTCAGTATCAGAGTGGCCTTAATTATTTCAGCACTAATTAAGATGTAAATAAAACTTGCAAAAGTATGGGACCTTGACTACTGGCTTTTAATATTTAACCTACATAACTACAGTGAGAAGAACACTTGACAGGATAAAAGAAATATACTACATCACATAATTGATTAAAATGAGATCATCAACAAATAAGTAAACTGATTATTGTATGAATTAAAATGACATCTTATCTATCAACAAGAAAGTTTCTAACTTTCCATGAAAATAGGAACTTTATTTTCTAATTAAATTAGACAACAAACCCAAATTAACTATTTGCTGTGCTGTTCAAATAATAATCATTCAGATAATTGATAATAACTGATATTTACAACATACTTGCAAAGTAATTTATTTCACTTATTCCTCACAACTGCAATAGTAATATTAGCCCTACTTCACAGATTAGGAAATAGAAATTCAGGGAACAAGTTAAAGAATTTGTCCAAGTTCATACAGTTAGTGTCTGAGGTAGAAGTAAAAATCAGGTCATTTG
The DNA here is from genome assembly GCA_028658325.1 of Potorous gilbertii. Classification (NCBI taxonomy): domain Eukaryota; kingdom Metazoa; phylum Chordata; class Mammalia; order Diprotodontia; family Potoroidae; genus Potorous; species Potorous gilbertii. The sequence continues at coordinate 429,119,349 of CM053770.1, read as the reverse complement.
GTTCTAAAACTGGTATTCTGTTCCTATAGTTTACTGAAAATTGTGATGTAATTTTAAAAGGCAATCTTTGCATTATTAAAACATTTTTCAAAAACTTAAGCTCTTCAAATGGGAATTGTTACCTGACAAATGATTTTCTCAAAGAGTGGTTGAAGCAGCCGACAAAGAAATGTAATTGAAACTCAAATTTTCTTTGAAAGTGTCTTGGAGACAACTTCTACATAAAAACATTCTGGAATACACTTTTTTGAAACATCCTACCTTTGTACAAGTTGATGGGGTAAACATATAAAATATAATTTATCATGTGTTAAATGTTAAATCATATGGAAAAGGAAGAAATAATATATCCTTGATAGCCCATGCTCTAATAAATGGTAATGAGCGAAAGAAATATGAGCAAAAGATATAGACCACACTGGAAACTAAGGAATAATACTCGATATGTCATTAGAGAGGCAGCATGGTGCCATGCAAAAGGTTTTGGATGTGGAGTCAGAGAACCTAGGTTTGAAATCCCACATACTACCCATGTGACCTTGTCCAAAGACCTGCGCTGTCTGGGTCTTAATTTCCTTCTCAGTAAAATGAGAAGAGTGGACTAGTTGACTTCTAAAACTCTTCCAGGATTATGCAAATGATCCTATAAACATAAGTAGCTCCAAGAACAAATCATAGAAACAACAACTGATTATGTTAAAAACAATGAGATAATATAGCAGATAAAGCAGTTCTCAGAGGAAATTTTCTATCTCTGAAAACATATTAACAAAAGGGAAAAAGAGACGATCAATGATCTGAGTGTGCAATGAGGAAAACTAAAAACTTAAGGCACTGGGAATTCTAAAACAAGTACAAAAGAAGAAATCTTGAAAATTGGAGGAGAAATACAGAATTTTGAAAAGAAAAAAAGACTATGGGACTGATGAACACAACTAAGAGCTATTTTTTAAAATATTAAAAAAAAAGATTACTTAATCTGATCAAGAAAGAGGAAATGTTTATTTCCAAAAAAATAAAGAACATGTTATGAATGCTGTACATTCAAAAAAGAGAGGAAATAAGGTGAATTATCTGAAATTACTATTGTCAAAGATGATAATCATTAAAAAATGGATGAGTATAAATATATAAAGCAAAACTAACAAAACAAAAGACTATATTGAATAATGATCTCAGATAAAGAAATGTAGCAAGGCATAAATGGATAGCCAAAGTGTGTGGGGGTGGGGTGGGGAGGTGGATCCCCTCCCATATTAATATACAAGTGAATTTTGTCAAACATCTACATAGCAATGAACATTTAGGCTACAAAAAATTATTTTTAAAAATTCAGATATAAGGCATTCTATTAAGTTCCTTTGATTAGATGAATATTGTCCTAAATTCAGAAAAGGCAAAGCAGAGAAAGAGACCTAACAGTCAATATCAAATAAATAAATGTCAATGAATAATTTTAAAATAAAATACTTCCAAGGAGACTACAGCAATATATACAGAAAATAAACCACCATGATCAAACTGGATTCTTTCTAGAGTTTCAAGGATACTTCAACACCAGAAGAACAATTAGCAAAATTACAAATATAGTCATAAACAAAAAGAAACAATTAAAATTACATGACTATTTCAAGAAGAATATATATACAGAAGAAAGCTTTTGACAAAATATAATATTGTTCCAGCTTTATTGAGCATTATGCCCTTTCACATACTTCCAGTAAAACTTGCCTTTTTATTGTTTCTGATATGGGACACTCTATTCGCTATCTCCATGTCTTTGCATTGCCCCTCCGTCATTCCTGAAATGCACTCCTTTCTCATCTTTGTCTCTTAGAATTTTTACTTTCTTTCCTTTTTCTTTTTTGCAATCAATACTTCATTTTATTTACTTAACTTTTCCCTTTATTTATTTTTGCTTTTCAACATTCATTTCCACAAAATTTTGAGCTTTAAATTTTCTCCTCATCTCTCCCCTCCCCCACCCTATAATGCCTTGCATTATGATTACTCCTTCCCTCAATATGCCCTCCCTTGTATCACACCCCTCTCTTCCCTTATCCCCATCTTCTCTCTTTTCTTGTGGGACAAGATAGATTTCTATACCCCATTATCTTTTTTTTCTTATTTCCCAGTCGCATGCAAAAACAATTCTCAACATTCATTCCTAAAACTTTGAATTCCAACTTCTCTCCCTTCCTCCCTCTTCACTGATCCTCACTGAGAAGGCAAGCAATTCAATATAGGCTACACATGTGTAGTTTTGCTAAAGACTTCTGTAATAGTCATGTTGTGGAAGACTATATTTTCGGCAGAGCCAAGATGGCAGAGTAGAAAGACTCACATATGCTAGCTCTGAACCCACAGCCCATGGATTTCCTCTAAAAAGAACTCCCAACAAATTCTGGAACAGTGGAAGCCTCACAGCAACACAGTGAAGGAGATTTCTGTTCCAGAGAGCCCTGAAAAACCGATTCCAAAGGTCCATTGCGCACTGGACAGGGGCGGAGCCCTCCCCTGCCCTGGCCACGAGGCGCTGAGAGGAGTGAGCGGATCTGAGCGGGCTTCAGGGACAGAATTTCCAGAGGCCATGAAGGTCCCTCCACCCACAGACTCACAGGTCAGTAAGAGAGACAGACTGAGAGGGGAGCAGGCTGTCTCCAGGACTCAGACCCCCTCGGGAGGCACAGCAGAGGCAGTGGCAGAGGCAGCAGGTGGCCAGAGGCTCCCAGAACAGGCAGAAGCTCTGCAGCAGCTCCATTACAAAAGGTCTCTGCATTAACCCCTTGAGGGAACTGGGCCTGGGAGGTGGCCCTGCCCCCACCTGAGCACCAGAAATTAAGCTCCCATTGAATAGCAGCCAGGCCTGCCGCCAGAAGCCCTGAGGCTGGGGAGCAGCATTTGAATCTCAGACCCCAAGCACTACCTAGGCAGACCTGGGCCTGGGGTGGAGAAAACTCTCAGAAGTCAAGTAACTGGCTGGGAAAATGCCTAGAAAAGGGAAAAAAAATAAGACCATAGAAGGTTATTTTCTTAAGGACCAGATGATTGTGCCATTCCTCTCTGATGAAGAAGACCAATGCTTACCATCAGGTAAAGACACAGGAGTCAGGGCCTCTGTACCCAAAGATCTGAAATAGATATCCAATGGGCTCAGGCCTTGGAAGAGCTCCAAAAGGATTTTGAAAATCAAGTTAGACAGGTGGAGGAAAAACTTGGAAGAGAAATGAGAGAGATGCAAGAAAAGCATGAAAACTGGGTCAATACCTTAATAAAGGAGACCAAAAAAATGCTGAAGAAAATAACACCTTGAAAAATAGGCTAACTCAATTGGCAAAAGAGGTTCAGAAAGTCAATGAGGAGAAGAATG
>CM053770.1:429025449-429115479 GCA_028658325.1 Potorous gilbertii | reverse complement strand
TTTAGGAACAACTGTTGAGTATTGTTCTTGCTACTAGGAAATAAGAAATACAGGTAATGGGGAATAGAAAGTTATCTGACCCTACAGGACAAAAGAGAAGATGGGGTAAGGGAAGGGAGGGATGAAAGAAGAGAGGGCATATTGGTGATATGGGTAATTAGAATGCTCAGTGTATTGGGGAGGGGGGAGGGGACAAATGGGGAGAAAATTTTGGAACCCAAAATCTTGTGAAAATGAATGTAAAATGTAAATAAATAAATTTATAAAAAAAAGACTATATTTCCCTCCATCCTATCCTTCCCCCCATTTATTCTATTCTCTCTTTTGACCTTGACCCTCCCCAAAAGTGTTTACCTCTAATTACTCCCTCCTGCCATTTGCCCTCCCTTCTCTCATCCCCCCACCCCACTTGTCCCCTTCTCCCCTACTTTCCTGTAGTGTAAGATAGATTTTCATCCAAAATTATGTGTGTATGTTATTCCCCCCTTAAGCCAGATGTGATGAGAGTAAGCTTCACTTTTTCCCTCTCACCTCCAAGCTTTTTTTTGCCTCTTTCATGAGAGATAATTTGCCCCATTTTATTTTTCCTTTTCTCCTCTCAGTATATTCCTCTCTCACCCCCCCCTTGATTTTATTTTTTTATATCATTCCTTCCTTTTCAACTCAACCTGTGCTCTCTGTATGTATATGTGTGTGTGTGTGTGTGTGTGTGTGTGTGTGTGTGTGTGTGTATAATCCCTCCAGCTATCCAAATATTTAGAAAAGTTTCAAGAGTTACAAATACTACCTTTCCATGTAGGAATGTAAACAGTTCAACTTTAGAAAGTCCCTTATGATTTTCTTTCCTATTTACCTTTTCATACTTGTCTTGATTCTTGTATTTGAAAATCAAATTTTCTATTCAGCCCTTGTCTTTTCATCAAGAAAACTTAGAAGTCCTCTATTTCATTGAATGATCACTTTTTTTCCCCTCAAGTATTATACTCAATTTTGCTGGATAGGTGATTCTTGGTTTTAATCCTAGTTCCTTTGATTTCTGGAATATCCTATTCCAAGCCCTTCAGTCTCTTAATATAGAAGCTGCTAGGTCTTGTGTTATCCTGATTGTATTTCCACAATTGTCATATTGTTTCTTTCTGGCTGCTTGCAATATTTTCTCCTTGACCTGAGAACTCTGGAATTTGGCTACAATATTCCTAGGAGTTTCTCTTTTGGGATCTCTTTCACGAGGTGATCTATGGATTCCTTCAATATTTTACCCTCTGATTCTAGAATATCAGGGCAGTATTCCTTGATAATTTCATGAAAGATGATGTCTAGGCTCTTTTTTTGATCATGGCTTTCAGGTAGCCTCAATTTTTAAATTGTCTCTCCTGGATCTGTTTTCCAGGGCAGTTGTTTCTCCAATGAGATATTTCACATTATCTTTTATTTTTTTGAATTCTTTTGGTTTTGTTTTGTAATTTCTTAATTTCTCATAAAATCATTAGCTCCATTCTAAATTTTAAAGAACTTTTTTCTTCAGTGAGCTTTTGAACCCCTTTTCCATTTGGCTAATCACTCTCATTTCTCTTCCCAGTTTTTCCTCCACCTCTCTTACTTGATTTTCAAAATCCTTTTTAGCTCTTCCATGGCCTGAGACTATTGCATATTTATTTTGGAGGTTTTGGATGCAGAATCCTTGACTTCCTCTGACAGTATGGGTTTGCATTGTTCATCCTCATCCAAAAGGATAGAAGAAAATACCTATTCACCAAAAAAAGTAACCTTCTATAGCCTTATTTTTTCCCTTTTTTTGGACATTTTCCCAGCCAGTTGCTTGACTTATGAGTCCTTTGTCAAGAGTAGGGTATATTCTGGGGACCTGTAGTTTCTCAGTTCTTTCAAGGTGGCCTGCACACTGGTCTGGGAGCAACCAAAAACTTTACTGCCCCAGTTTCTTTCAGTGCTCAGTCAGGCACCATTTTCTACAATGAAGTCTTTCCTGATACCCACTCTCAAACTACTATTGCTTTCCCCCAGAAAATTAGGGAATCCTTTTAATTCTCTCAAAACAGTCACCCTGCACTTTGAATACAGACACCAGTTACTTGTTAGTGACAGAAAGATAAATATCACATACTGGCACCAAGCCACTCTGCATATTTCCCTACTATCCAAAACTGGTTGAGATTTTCAGTTTTGATGTTTTTTTAAAACTATAACTACACCTCAACACTAAGCACCTGGTAAAAAGGTTTACGGTAAATTATTACCTTGATTACCTCCTTTAATTTTCTTTCTTTAGTCTCAGCCATTCAACAACCCACAGCCACACCCTACCTCCCCTTCTACATTGTGCTAGCCTTAATGACCAATCTATTCCAACTGTTCCACTTACCTTTTCTTAGCATTGTTTGTCTTACCTGCTACTTTCTCTCTTCTCATTCTTCCTTTTCAGGTTCTTCCTCTTTAAAGTTCATTGATACTCCTTGATCCTTCTGGATCTTTCTTGCTCTCCTTCATCCTTCTTTCATAGCATGAGAAAAAAGACTCTAAACCAGAGTCTATATCTGGTGATTGTCTCCAAATTTTCTTTATTTTCTTCAAATTTTATTGGTTTTCTCCTCCCTAATTCAATCTCTGGCCTTCTTCACTAGTTCAATCACTTCCAAATCACTCTGAGCAATTTTAATAGCTATCTCCCATGCTTGCAACACTCTCCCTCCTCCTCTCCATACCCAAGCTTCTGCAGTTTCCTGCAAGTCTCACCTAAAGTTCTACTTTCTGCTTGAAGCCTTTCCCAGTTTTCCTTAATCTTAGTGCCTTCCTCTGAGTCTATTCCCAATTTAGCTACTATATATGTTGTTTGTACATGGTTGTCTCGGTGTCCCCCCATTAGATTGTGAGCTCCTTGAAAGCAGGAGCTACCTGATTCATATGGGGACAAATAATATGACCAGAGAAATATTCAAAAGTATTATTAGAAACTATGAATTTCTGGGAAAGAAACTGACATATTTACTGACACAGTTGATACTGACTACTAGCTAAGGGGAGAAGCATCATAAAAGAATGGTAAATTTGGAAATTGAACTAGTTATTTAAAAATAATGGAATTTGGACTTTTGGGCCACAATTTAAAATCTAACAATGATTGACCATTGACCAGCAACAAGGTACATCTAACAGTCTGGTAAAGGAAAACACTAGCAACATGTTTGATTAGAGATATGTTAATCTGCTTTAGAGAGCTCTAATACGTAAACGTAGGAGGCCAAATAAGAAAATCGTAAGTGCATGTCCATAAAGTCATGATGAGCTGATACAACATAGGAAGAAGATAGTAAGCAGACAGCATGAGTAATTTCCAAGACAACACTGACAAATTTAAGCATATTCAAAGGAAGATACTTAGGCTGGTGAAAGATCTAAAAACCATGTTAGGTAAGGATCTTTGCAAGGACTAGAAATATTTAACCTGAAGAAAAGAAAGTTTAGTCACATAAAGGCAGTGTGTCATGGAGTGTTGGCCTCAAACGCCAAAAGATCTTAGTTCAAATCCCACTTCTGAACTATCTGTGTGACCCCAGGCAAGTCATTTAAATTCTTTGAGTCTTAATTTTCTCACCTATAAAAGGAGGGGATGGGAATATATGGTCTCTAATGTCCTTCTAGCTCTGAGTCTATGATCCTTTGATCTTATAATGGCTATGAGGTATTGAAGTGTTTGAAAATTTCTTGAGAAAGTGGAATTAGACCAACTTCGTTAGGCCCCAGCGGGCTGAACAAGAACCAGTGAGTAAGAATTTCAGAGACAGCTCAGGTTGATAGAAAGAAAACCTTCCTGACAAGTGGAAATTGCTAAAAGTAGAATGAACTTATTCAAAAAAGGTGGCATGTTAGGGAGAAGCGATAATCAGGGAGACTGAAGCTAAGCACTTAACCTCCCTCAGCCTCAGCTTCTTATCTGTAAAATGGAGAGAATAACCTCCCTCACAGGGTTTTTGTGAGAATCAGATGAAATGACATGTGTAAAGTACTTCGCAAACTTTAAAGCCTTGTATAAATATTCGCTATTATCCTCAAGAAGCAGCGGGTTCCTCATCATCACATGTTGTCAGGTAAAGGACTTGATGACTACTTGTTAGGGGGATGTTTAAAAGGATTTATATCTAAGTTTGGGTTACGCAAGATCCCATCTGTGATGCGTTTCAACCTTGATGGCATTGTCGTTTACAATCTAGGGTAACTCCTTTGCAATGATCGGAGAATTAAAGGGCTTTAATAAGCAGTATATTTTAATATTTTAAATGTTCTTTTTCACATGAATTTTGTTAATATTAAAGTCCATTCATTGACTATATGAAGCATTCTATTTAGCATATGCATGCTTGACTAATTTGTTGAATGCCTAGAGGAAAAAGCAAAATAGGGCAATTTCAGTGAGCAAAAGGCAATCAAAAGCGCAGATCTCCAAAGTTTCACCAGATTAACTAAAATTGATGGTCCAACTCTTGCGCTTGTAGGAGTGTTAAATGTTTTAGGTGACTTCGGTTCCAATTTTACACAGTCAATAAACATTTATTAGCCACAAACTATGTACCAGGAATTCTGGTAAGCGCTGGAGATGCAAAGAAAGGTAAGTTAATCTCAACTCTTGAGAAGCTTAGAATTTGATGGGAGAGACAATATTCAAATAATTATGTGCAAATTGGCGATACACAATGTAAATTGGAAATAATCAATAGAATGAAGGTTCTTAATTAAGAGAAGTCAGGAAGGTCTTCACATGTTGATGTGTGTAATTCTGGTTAAGTCAATTAACCCTCTTTACCTCAGTTTCCTCATCTATAAAATGAACTGGAGAAGGAAATGGCAAATCACCACAGTATCTTTGCCAAGAAAACCCCAGAGGGGATCACCAAGAGTCAGGCAGGACTGAAATGACTGAACAACAACTGTAGCGACAGTGACCTCCTAAATGTGGAAGGTAAGAAAGTTCTGCTGTCCACATTTCTAGGTGATAGGGGTCATGACCTAGCATGGACAGGTTAGAGGTCAGAAACTAATGCGCAGGCCCAAGGAGTTAGCTGTATGAGGACGGGCCTATCAGAGAGGAGAACATGAAGTCACATGGCCAGGGGATAGTATCAAGGGAAATCCAAAGTTCAGAATTCTATAAGGGTCCTGCCTCATCCTGACCTGGTTGTAGTCCTTCCAGTGGCCATGCTGGAAGCTAGGAACGTAGACTTCCCCTACTCTGAACTCCATTTTAAATAAATTTTTCTTGATACTGTTTTTGTGTGTCAAGTTCATCTCTAACACTACAGAAGAGCAGATTTTATCTGAGACTTGAAGGAAGTCAGGGAAGCTAGGAGTTAGAGAAGAGGAGGGAGAATGTTCCAGGGGTATGGGACAGCTGGTGCCAATGCCTGGAAGTGAGAGATGTCTTGTTCACCGAACAGCAAGAAAGACAGTATCACTGGATTATTTGATAGGATTGTGACCCTTTAAACATGAACTGTTTCTGTTGTATAGCTTCATCCATAATACCAATTTATGATTCTTTTTTTTCATGATAGGTTTCCATTTTTCTCTAAACTGTTTAAAATCAAAAGTCCAGGTTTTACTTTGAGAGAACATGTTCACAGACTAGTAAGTGTGAAAAACAGTATGACATTGAGACAATCAGACTAAACTCATTCTCCTATGTATTGTCTTATTATGGTTATTCCTTTAGGGAACTAAACGCTCATGTTTCTTTTTGTGAAATTAAATATTGATCACATAATGGAGAATCTGTCTTTTCTTATTTCAGGACAGTCATATCTCCTGATTAGGATTCACTTCTTCTTTCATCTGTCTCATAAACTTGAATTTTGTCTTATTAATCCCTTAATAAATTCTACATTGAGAATATTGTTAAGACAGCATAAGACACATATCGTCATTTATTTAATAATGATACATGGTCATAAGAGAGTCCCTGTCTCCTATCACCAACTGAAAAAATCAAGTAAAGTGTCAACTTTAATCTGGCTCTTCAATTCCTCTATTAAAAAGGAGGAAGTACAGCAAAAGATTTAAGAGAAACAAAGGAATTTCTAAGTTACTTGGAAAATAGAAAAAAGAAAAAATTACCATGCCCGAAAAGGAAAAAGGAGAAGAGATTTGTTGTTGTGTAGTGGTTTCTGACTCTGTGACCCCATTTGGGGTTTTCTTGGCAAAAATGCTAGAGTGTACTGCCATTTCTTTCTCCAGTTCATTTTACAGATGAGGAAACTGACGCAAACAGAGTTAAGTGACTTGCCCAGGGTCACACAGCTACTAAGTATCTGAGGCCAAATTTGAACTTAGGAAGATGAGTCTTCTGAAGTCCAAGCCTGGCACTCTATTCACTGATACCACCTAGATGACCTTCCCATTTAATTTAGTGGTCAACTATGGCGATGCTTGAACTGGGAGAAGAAGGTATCTCTTCTAACTTGCATGATCAGTGCCTCTCACAAAACATGCCCAAAACTGAGGTTATATCCCTATATTCAATACCTTGATATTATCTCGATTCTTGTTCCTTCGCCTCTGTCATATCATGCTTTGTACAGTCTGGCCAAACTGGCCTTCATTGGAGGGTTCTTCATAGGCAACAGTCTACCTCTGCACAGGCTGACACCCAATGTCTGCATGGAAGTGGAGAGATGACTTACTCTAGAGTCAATGGACCTGGGTTCAAATCCAACTTCTGAGTCTCATGACCTGTATGACCTAGGACAAGGACTTAAGCTCTTAAGACCTCTGGTTCTAGATTTATTATGCCTCCTTGAGTGTCTTTCACCAGAAAATTGCCCTTTATTTAGTGTGCATGTGTGTATGTGTTTGTTTGTGTGTGTATCCATGTTGTTTCCCTCTTCAGTTGAATACAAGCTTCTTAAGGTCAGGGACTGTTTCATTTTTGGTCTTGTAACCCCAGTACAGACTAACACAGTTCCTGGAACTTAGTATGCATTTAGTATAAATGTTCTTTGTTACATTAATTATACCATTGAAGTAGCCTCCTAACACATCTTCCTTCCTGAAAACTCTGTGCCCACTAATCCACCTTCACAGACTGCCAGTTATTTTTCTTGGTCATACAAACCATCCCAGACTTCTACTCTAAGCTAGGCTATGGTCTCCTCTGGACTCCTCTGGAGTTGAGTTCACATTGCTCTGCCCAATTATTCAAGGTCCTATACAATCTGGTGACCACTGTCATTTTCAGCCCTGTATCATACCATTTCCCTCCATGTACTTTGTTCCAACTCCATTCCATGACCTATATTCATCATTCCCTATACATAAGAGACCCTCCCTTTCCTCTCCCCTAATGAATTTCTGTCTTTGTTATTGTTTCAGTTATGTCTGGCTATATGACACCATTTGGGGTTTTGTTGGCAAAGATACTTGGAGCAGTTTGCCCTTTTCTTCAGCCAGGTCATTGTACAAACGAGGAAACTAAAGCAGAGTTAAGGGACTTATGCAGGGTCACATAGCTAATAAGTATCTGAAACCAGATGTGAGCTCAGAAGGATGAGTCTTCCTGACTGTAGGACCAGCACTCTATTCAATGCAAGCCAATGTAAATGCTACCTCTTCCGAGGAGGCCTTCCAACACTTCCTCCTAATGAATGATACCTTTTCCCCCAGAACACTCTTCTTATTCCTTTCATATGCATTTATGTGTTATTTATTCAACAGCTATTTTTATATGTAACATATCCACTTAGAAAGCAGGAAAGTAAGAAAGCTTACTGGAAAGTAAACTCCATGATGTCAGGCCTCACATACATTATTTTGCACAAAATAGGCTCTCATTATTCATTGAACTGAATTGATTATGTGTACAAGAAGTCTTAATGGTGAGGGGTGACTTTTCCTACCTGTTTAGTTCTGTATGCTTTCCTCTTATAAATCCTGAAACAATATTTTACTTAGGTCCCAAAACAAATGTTTCCTATTAAGAAATATTGCACATTCTAGTCAAATGTACTAATACTGTTATTTGAAGAAAATATGATTTGGTTTGAAATAAAGTACTTTATTTGCAGGTCCTAAGAACAGGTACTATATTTACTGAAATATAAAAATTGTGATAGGAGGAAAAAAATTCTATATTGCTCAACATGGAGTGGTGGTAGCGAGAATGACTAGGCATAAATCACTTTGCTCATAAATATATGTTTATCTTATGCCATTCTGTTTTCCCATTGTGAATTCCTACTTGTTACCTGAGACTTTGCACAGTTAACAGCTTGAATAAATCCTCTTGTATGTTGGGTGGTTTTGGTCTATAATCCATAAGTAGATAAATGGCAAAAAAAGTCAACATTAATCTTCCTTTTTTTAAAAGTTATTTCTAGGAAATATGCCAAATAGATTTAGTTAAGAAACTATCATCTTAAGGCAACACAAAAGAATAACTGAAGTGATAAGAGTAGTTAGAACTTCTAAACCTTTAAGAAATAGCCAAGGAAGAGCATAGGACCTAAAAGTGTTCTTTTTCAAGTGTTAAGAGTTGTGAATCTCATGAGATAAAGAGATATGGATAGAAACTGGACCTCTGATTTCTGTGGACTGGAGAGGTCCTGGTGAGAGGTTTTCTATACTGATGGTAACTTCTCAGCAAATTCTAATCTTAGAACATTGCCTAAGAGCATGGGGAAGTTTAAAAAATGCAGTAGATCCACCAATATTCATGAGCTATGAGTCATACTTTTATGAATATGAGGTAGTAGTTTGAAGGTTGGCCTTGGAGTCAAGAAGGCATCCATTCAAGTTATGTTTGTGTGACCATGAGCAAGCTTGCTTTTCAGGCAACTCTCTAAGATGGAGTTCTTAACATGAACTTGTGTTTTAATTTTTTTGTTTTGTTTTCAATACTTAGGTAACTATTTCAGTATAGTTGGTCTCCGTTATAATCCAATGTATTTTACACATTTCAATCACTGAATGGGTGTTGAAGACCTTAGCTTAAGAAGGCTTCCACTGAATACAGGACCATCTTCAGTTATCCTGATCTATATCTAGCCACTAGACCCAGAGAGTTCCAGATGAGAAAGTAAGGCTGGTGACTTTGAACATCCCTCCTGCACTTAAATTCACTTCACTCACATGTCACATCACCAGCCTGATGTCATAGTCCTCTTCAAAAACAAAGAACAAACAGCAACAATTTTATGCACTTAACAACATTGTCCTAAGGCTGCCAAAGGGGTCCATGACACAAAAATAGCTTAAGACCTCCTGTTCTAACACTGCAAGTTCTAGACTAACTGATCTGAAGAGGTGGATGGAATTTTAACACCTATGACATCAGAAGTCCAGAAAGAAAAAAAACTCCAAGCAATAGTCAGATAAGGCTCAGCACAATCAGACTGGCTGTCAAATGAAGAATTGCATGACCTCATTGAACCATGAAATAGATAAAAATTAAAAATTATTCTTCTGCTGTGACGTTGACAAAGTGATAGGAAGAAACAAAACATGATTAGGGTTATACAGTTTTTAGACCATCCACAAATACCAGTTTAGTGACTGATATCCTAAATTTGCTTAACCCCTTTTGTCAGAGGCTCTATTCTAACAACAACACAAAAAAGAACCTGTTTCTTGCTTATCTAACTTATTGCCCATACCCTGATGGATACTATCTTATGCTCCTTTATGGGTAGCCACCAACTCTTCTTACAAGAATAGGCTCACAAGACTTCAGAACATAGTTTTATTTATATAATAATAACTTCTTTATTATTTAAGTTGATTAATAATTAATTTATTAAATGTAAATTAATGTATTAAACTTTACCTTAGGTTATTTGTTAATTAAAATAATTGATTCTGTAATAAGTATAATATTTATGTAATAAGTGATAAAGGTAGGATTTCTATCTGAGTTCACTGAGTAAGCTTTCCCACCTCTGGTGGATTTATACTTATTGGACCAATATGGTCCCTATCTACTTATAGCACTACCCTTGATGGAATTCTAGGAAGGAGAAAGGCTGAGACTTGTTCTTCCAAGTTGGTCCTCAGGTCCTGTTGGCCTCTTTCCTGGCACTTCTGTCAGTGTCTCTTCTGTTCCACTGGTACCATCTTTTCTTCCTAAGATGAGTTGTTGGCACATCTTGCCACTGGTTCTAACTTCTGCTTCTGCTGGGTGTCATGTCATGGGTTCTTGCTCCATTCTTTGGTTCTCTTCCAGAAAAATGATCCTTGTTACTTCCTTTCTAGGAGCCACACTTTGAGCAGCTGGATGATATGGGAATTATTCTGGAGTTTCAGCTAGCTACTTAACTCCTTTCTGCTTCCAGATTATTGACTGCCTCTAGACTACGTTAAACCTTTTACTGTTTTATACCCACAAAAGGTCCTGTAATGCTTTGTCCCTCACAAAGCATCTTTGTTAGTGCTTATGGAAATGTTTCTTACTCATCCACAGCAGAACTGCACAAGGATACCAGAAGTTGTGGACACTAGAAAAGGAGGCTCACCCAAGAAACCAGCACACATGCAAGTAGACAGATCAGAAAACCTTGGTAGTGATGAGGTCAGGGAACCCTAATGTTGAGGTTTGGGGTGCTGGGGACCTCAAAATACTGCCAAATGAATTTGACTCAAGCCTTCTTTCAGCCAAAGTAAAACAAAGTTCATTACAGATTTGCTGTATAAGGTTGACTGTTAAGGAGCCCAAGCATTTGTGATGCTTGTATTGACAAGCAGGTCAGCTAGAATCTCAGCTAGACAGAGTCGGAGCTGGATTGAATTGGAGCACTTTCATGCAGACGACATGGAACTTATATACAGAAAGACCTTGGGAAAGATCAAGAGATAGTCCTGTAGTCTGAGAGGAGGGTCCAGGAAGGGTCTTGATGAGACTGAGGTAACTAGTGATGCCGTCAAGGGTGAGAAACAGTTGGAGGCCATTGGGAAGCATCAGACAATGGAGGATTTGGGTGAGAAGCCAGTGGGGCAAACCAGAGGCAACAGACAATGGAGGGCCAGGTTAGGTTAAGGGCAACAAATCTAACATGGAAAGCCAAATCAAGTGGGAAGCTTCAAGGAGGCTCCCAGAGTCTGTCCCTCATTATTCCCCCCTCAAACAAATGGGACCCAAATTCTTTGGAGGTAAGGGGTAAAGGTCTCAGTTTCTGAAACTGCTTCCTGCTAGCAAGGGGCATATAGAGCTGTCCAAAGGAAGTAGAAGTCAGGATAAAGTACCCAGAAAAGTCAGGTCAGGACTTCTTTGGTCCTGACCACCCATACAAGAATATGGGAGAGGGTATAGACTAGCCCTGGTACTAAAACTCAAGAACTGAGGATGAGATACATGAATAAACAGAAGAAGATATCAAACACTCTGAAGAAATATTATATTGAGAACTGTCCAAGAAGAAACACAGAAGAGAATAACTCCTCTGCAACCACAAGCAGAGTATCAAAGAATAAAATACCTCAGCCACAAGGACAAAAGGTTCTGGAGAAATGAAGTGTTATCAGTGAAATGAAAGCTATAGAGGAAAGATTTGGAAGGAGAATTGTGTGGAAGCACAGTAACTATCCTCTCTCTTTTAGAAATAGTAAGAAAGCATTTTGAATTGATGCTAGCCTACAGCCCTTTGAAAATTTAAAAGATAAATTCTTTCTAATCCTTCTGAAACTTTAATTTCTAAATAACTTCCTATTCTTTTCTGATTAGCTAAGGAAGGACTCCTCTCCGAAATAATTAGGTCAGTGACTTGAGAGGGCAAAGAATACTTTATAGATCCCCCTTGACCAGATTAGGTGATGATCAAGAAGGACAATAATTCTATACTACTATTATAAATATTCCCAATAGCTATAATAAGATAAATGAAAACATGAAAAGGAATCTTGTCTACGTGTCACTCTGATGATTCAACTTGACCTTAAAAAACAGAAAGTGGATGATATTGCTATCCCATCTATTCATTTAGAGAAGTAAAGAACTATAGGTGCAGATGCACTACATATATCTCATTCAGATGAGTTCACTGTGATGTTGGTTTTATTGACATGTCTAGTTGGGGGAGCGGGGTGTTAGGAAGTAGGTATATAGAGTAATGAATGTGATATAGAAATAAAAGATGTAAATAAGACATTAAAAAGCACAAAGAAAATGTGTTTCAGGATCAAGACTAGAACTTATAACAAGACAAATGTTTGGTGACAGCTTGGAAGCCTCATGCCTCTATATCATGACTATTTTCTTCCAGAAGAGATTTTAAAGGCAATGATATATGTTGAATATTAAAGAACAGTTGCAAAAAAAAAAAGGAAATAAACTATATTTCAACATAGAATAGGTCATTACAGATATGGAAGTTGTCTCCAACCAATTATCTGTGTGTAGTTAGGGCATTGATTGCTTAGGGCAAAATTCAAACTGAGACCCTATATGAGTACAGTCACCTCAACCTAACCCAAAAGAAAATAGATATAAATATGAAATACACAAAAGATAAAACATTGACATCATCCCAATTTCTTGATAAGTTTAATTTGGTCACAATAGTCACCACAAAGATGAAAGATCAAAAGATATCAAAAACCATGTCCACCAACAAAACTGTATTCCAAAGAAGCAAAGATACAACAACCAAAGACAGTAGAAGTTTGTAACATGAGACCTTTTTTTGAAAACTTGTAAGTGTAGGATTGAAATCACCCTACCCTAGCTTGGCACTGGTATATTAGCTAAGTAAGAATGTCTCAATCAATCTATCAAAAAATATTAAGCCAAAACTAGAGTGTTTGGCCATTGGATGAAAGTGAAATAATGCCAGACAAGAAGTCTGTACCAACAAGCTGGGTAACTTTTTCCATTTTTGTACTCTTGGATGAGAGGAGAATATTCTAGCTTTGAAGGATCTGAAAGATTTGGGACTTCCCACTTTCTCATCCATGCCCTAACTGTTTTCTCTGGGTCATCCTGTGGCAATGTCATTATCAGGAACCAAAGCAGACAAGAGTCAACATTATAAATGGCATTTTCTTGAATGCTCACTGAATAGAAGAAAAGCCCTTCTGTCAGTCATGAGCTATGAGTTACTCCTTCGCCATATAGCTTGAGTTCATTTTACTCTGGAGTCAGTATGTGCTTGTGGGAGAGTTGCTCCAGATATTGGTATGTTTGAGTGTGTTTATGTGATGTTTTGTATTAGTTGTTCCTATTGTACTGCTTTAATGTACTACTTAAGATTGGCTGGCTAAACTAACTCTCAACTGACAGTTGGGGCTTAAGCCAATGGTACTAGAGCAAGGAGATTTTAACATTTTTGTGTATCATAGATCACTTGGTAAGTCTGGTGAAGTCTATTGATTCCTTCTCAAAATAATGTTGTCAATGTGATGGAATTTTCTCCTTATCTTATGTCACAAAGACACATGCTACAGAGAGGAAATTCACACACCTTGGGATAGTAAAACTCAATTGACACAACTTTCTTAATTGTCTTGTCTTACTAAATTTATAATTTGTTCAACTAGGAGAGTTCCTTTTTCATAGTAAAATGTATGTAGGACAGTTGATTTCTGTACTGAGACAGTCAGATAATTTTCTGACTCCAGAGTGCATTATGTTACTGTTTTCTTTAAAGGGAATTAATTAATTAAATCATAAAATGTATGCATTTAGCCTGTTGCTTTTTCTTTAACCAAGTTTTCAGGTCAACACTACCTATGTGTTGTTGGGCAACTCACATAACTTATTGGAACTTAGTTTCTTCATCTGTACATGACCTTGAATGTTCTAGACTAAATCGTAAAATGTGATTGTAACAATTAATTCAAAGGGCCTCCTTGAAAATGTGATTCAGCATTTTAGAGACATTTTCCCCTTCCCACCTCAGTTATAGAGGGAATCTCTTGTGCCATTTGTATTAAACTAGGTAGTGATGAGGTTATGGGTGCTAGTTCTACCCCAAAATACGGACAGTCCGGGTCGTGCTCGAATGAATTTGACTCAAGCCTTCTTAAAGCCAAAGAAAACAAAGTTTATTAGAGATTCACCTCATTGGGTTGCCTCTTACGGAACCTAAGCTTTTGTAGTGCTTGTATTCACAAGTGGGCCAGATAGCATCCCAGCTAGACAGAGTCTGAGCTGGATTGAATCTCAGAGCCTTCATGGAGGCAAGGTGGGACTTAAATACAGAAAAGAGTATAGGAGGGATGGGGGGTGGGGGTGGGAGTGGTCTGGTAGTCTAGAGTGAGGGGGGAAGAAGTTCAGGAAGGGCCTCCAAGGAGGATTAAAGGTTGGAAATGGCTGGAGGTAGTCAACAAACATCAGACTAGGGGGCGCCTAGGTGGTAAACAGGTAGGTCAATCAAGAGATAACAGACAATGGTCAGGTTCCGTGGAGAGATACAAGGGGAGTTCAATTTGAGTAAGAAAGGTCAGATTCTGTGAGGAGATACTGGGAGAGCTCAATTTGAGTAAGGAGATTCCAGGGGAGCTCAAAGAAGTTCCCAGAGTCTGAACCCCATCAGTAGCACTATGCTGACAAGGGACAGCGTCTCAGTGTCAACCCTTAGACTATGAGCTGAGCGCAGTTGTGGGAACCACTTGTAAAGTGATCATCCTTTAAGATCTCTGGAAAAGGCAAAAGTGTAAATCTTGTATAGCTTTTTCTCCCTTTGCCTGATGAGCTATCAGATGCTATGAAAACAAATTGTCTTGACTTTCTTTATTCGGATTTGTTTTCCATTTACAAAACAAATAAAAATTGTCACAAGTACTGCATTGCCAGTACACCCTGGTCATGTATTTGAATTCACATAAGCTAACTAGAACAGAAGGATAGACCTTATTTCAGTCGTCTAGGAATTTAATGGATCTTGGGGATTTAGGAACAATATGGTTTATGATCATTCATTCATAATTTATGCATTTATATAAATGTCCCAAGAGACAGATCATAAACTGGTTTGGGGATTTTTCTTTTTCTCCTAAACTATGCAAGTTGTCCTTAGCATCCAAAGTGTGTGCCTGAGGCTAAGTGATTTCTTATTTCCATTCCTCAAACCACCATGCAGGAGAAGGGAGGGAAATGAGAGGAGACAATGTTGGCCAAAGGGTTGGGTTTTATTCAAAGCCAAGTCCCACAGGCAGAAACAACTGTAGCCTGGGATAATTAGCTCTGCTCTCCATTGCAAGACTTGCTGATGACATCATGATGCTAGGGTTTCAAACAGTAAAAAGCAATGGAGGAGAAAATAAGCTTGCAGAGTTTGAGATGAAATCTAGCTAAGCCTCTTCATTTGTAGATGCAAATGGAGGAATAACATACAGACATGAAAAGGGAAGAAACTGTGCCACCAGAAGCCATATCTTGGAGGAGCTAGTCTCTCAGTAGCTTCATTCAGCTACATTTGCATCTTTCACACCATGATTATGTTTTGCTGTACAAGAAACAAACAAAAAAAATTTAAAATCTTGACACTTATGGCATTATTGCTTCAGCATGTAACCTAACAAAGCTTAACACCTTATTCTTATTGTCATTCTGGTACTTTAGCCATTATCTTTTAAACACTAACAGTCACAATGTTTATTTATTTTTTTCTTTAAAAACTTTATTTTAGTTTTCAACATTCACTTTTATAAAATTTTGAGTTACAAGTTTTTATCTCCACCCTCTTCCCAAAAAAGTAAGCAATCTGATATAGGCTATACATGTACAATCATATTAAACGTATTTCCATGTTAATCATGTTATAAAAGAAGAATCAGAACAAAATGGGAAAGCCATGAGAAAGAAAAAAACAAAAACAAAAGTGAAATAGTATGCTTTGATCTGTGTTTAAACTCCATAGTTCTTTCTCTGGATGTGGAGTCTTTTGGTTGTCTCAGATCATTGTATTGCTGTGAAGAGCCAAGTCTATTAAAATTGATCATCATGCAATGTGGTTGTTAGTGTATATAATGTTCTCCTGGTTCTGCTCACTTCACTCAGCTCATATTAAGTCTTTTCAGGTTTTTCTGAAGTCTGCTCATCATTTCTTATGGAACAAT
This sequence comes from Potorous gilbertii, assembly GCA_028658325.1. Taxonomy (NCBI): domain Eukaryota; kingdom Metazoa; phylum Chordata; class Mammalia; order Diprotodontia; family Potoroidae; genus Potorous; species Potorous gilbertii. The sequence goes on along the minus strand of CM053770.1, from coordinate 429,099,429 downwards.
ACTGATGGGGTTCAGACTCTGGGAACCTCCCTGAACTCCCCTTAAATCTCCCCACCTGGCCTTTCATACTCAGATTTGCAGACAGATTCCCCCTGAATCTTGCCACTTAACCTGGTCTTTTGTACTCAAATTTGTAGCCAGGGCCTCTTGAATCTTCCCACTTAATTTGACCTTTCATATTCAAATATGTTGCTTTTGGCCTAGCCTGGTCTTCCATTGCAATTCCCACACAAACCCTCAATTGTCTGATATCTCCTGATGGCCTCCAGCTTTTTCCAACCCCTGATCCATCATCACCCCATTGAGGGCCTTCTTGGACTTCTCCTCAAGACCCTCGCTAAACCCCTCCTCCCATCACCCTAGACTACCAGACCTGCCCCAGATCTCTCCTACAATCTTTTTCTGTATTCAAGCTCCATCTCACTTCCATGAAGGTGCTCAGACTCAATCTCTGTCTAGCTGAGATTCTATATGGCTTGCTGTGAATACAAGTGTTACAAGTGTTACAAATGCTTAGGCTCCTTAAGAGTCAACTCAATATGGTGAAGCTTTAATAAACTTTGTTTTCCTTTGGCTTTCAGAAGGCTTGAAATTCAGGACCCGCTGTGTCGATATTTTGGGGTCCCTAGCACCCCTCAACAATAGTATTCCATTACATTCATATACCACAATTTGCTCAGCCATTCGCCAATTGATGGGCATTCCCTCAATTTCCAATTCTTTGTCACCACAAAAAGAACTCTTTAGCCATTATTTTGCAAGAGAAAAAACACTAAAAATCTTTATTTCAAGTGTAGTTAAGAAAAAAGATATAAGTACTGATCTCACCCTTTTGTGGAAGAGAGATAGGAGAGCTGGTTCAAAATGTGAATAAATTCACTTAGACCTCCTCAGTAGCCATTGGGAACTTTATTAACGCAAAAGCAGGGGGCCTAAGACTAAGCAAGGAGCTAAACAAAGGCTATGACATAGGAAAGGGATGAGGATTATATAGGATGATTTTAGGGTTTCCTTATGGGGGTGGAGGTCTAGGGTGAGTTTTGCAAGATAAAGGCACAGGGTGGGGATTATGAATGTCACAAGATAAGGAAATCCTATTCCCCAGGATGGGGTGGGGGGGAGGGGCAAGGAATTTTATGGTCCAGGATAAGGGGAAGTTGTGGTAAGGGGAGACGTTAGGGCACCAAGGGCTTCACAAAGTCAATCAATATTATTTTCACTCTTAGGGTGCTGTTTCTATCCACATCATTTTCCCTATGACTTTTCCTCCTCAACTACATATAGGTCATTATCCAACTCACTACTTCTGCTGCTGCTATTGCTTCACCCTCCAACCTACCATGACAGGCCCTGCATGGGAGGCACTAAGTCATTGTACATACCCCTAGTCCTTTATGGAGACCTTTTATTAATAATTTATGGGAACATGTTGACAAAAAAGGCATATAATGAGCACACGGACCATAGCAGCAAGAATGTTCATACCAGTTAGACCATGGACTCATTGAAGCACAGTGCTCGGTGCCATGTGGGTTTATCTAATATCCGCCAAACCAGATCTTAAGATTTATTTAGTCTGTTTGGCTATATAAGGTAGAGTTCTTTAGCTCTCCTTCAAGAATAAAGGAAAAATTTCTATGGAGGGTCAGTTTTCAGCTCTGAGAGTTTCAAACTGCACTTTCTCTGGCTATCCACCAAACTTGGAATGCTCTCCTTTTTCTGGTCTGCTTCCTGACTTCCCTGAAATCTTGTCTAAAGTCCTTCCTTACGCTGGAGTCTTTCCTCTGAGATCATTTCCAGTTCATCTTGGTTTTGTCTCTATTTCTTGAGGATGGGGATTTTTTCTTTCTTTCTTTGTATCCCTAGTATTTAGAACAATTCCTTGGAACACAGTAGGTGCTTCATGTGTGATTTGATTTGACAACACTATAATCTCAGGTAGGGTTTATGCATTGTTTTATAATTTATTATTTTAAAATTTAAGTCTGCTTTTCAAAATGGGGTGTAAATGTACTGACCTCTGCTCTTTTGGGGAAATGAGAATGCTTGTCTTCTTTTAAAATGGGAATACTCTTGGAAGGATTACATTATTCTTCCTGTTGTAATTAACTTGATAAAATGAATTACTTAAAACAGATGAGATTGCTTTTTTTCCTGGTTCGTATCAACTTTACTGAAAAAATGACAATTATGATTATTGGGAAGGTTAATTTTGGAGCAGGGCTGGATAGGAAGATGCTTCAGTAGAGCAAGAGACTCTGTCTATTGGTGTAGAGACGAAGTCAGTCACTAAATATAAACTTTTGCTTTCTTGGTGAGTTAAACGGTCCCCACAAATACATACTATCACTGTGAAAATTATCCCCTATGGTGCCTTTGGTGCCAGGTGCTGGAGATGCCTGTTCCAGTTTTGGAAGAGCAACAATGATAAATGAAATTACGCTTTTATAAAAGTAAATCTAGCTTATTATGCTAGAATGAATCTGTAATAAGTAGGATTATAGAGAATGGGAGATAACAGAGAAAGACGATAAAAATGATTTTCAAAGAACAGGATTTAGTTGTGTTTCTATTTTTAGTCATAACTAACATATTTCTACTTTATTGCCCTTTGGCACAAGTCCACTGTGACTCTGGTTCCAGCATGATTCACAGCCATTGGTGTTTTAAGAAGATGGGGTTCGTGACAGAGAAGACTGGGAACATTAAAAACACCACACCATTTTAAAATTTATTCCTATTCAATTCTGGTCCCATGTCATCACCAACTGTATAGACTAACTGAATAGGCTGCCCTACCAACTTACTGAAATGTTGGGGCATTAAGTATTCATCTATTGTGTACATTGTTAGGCTGCTATCTGTTGAATGACTTTATATGAGAAAAAAAATACCTATCTACCCACTGAGGGGTAGTTATTATGATGTTATTAATGAGCATATGAACAGGTAACAAACAGGTATTTTGTAGGCAGTTTTCTAAAAAATACCCTATCTGAAGGAGTCGTAGAGAATAAAATGTACCACCATGTGTACTGTTTGATTTTACAAAATCATTTGACTCCATAAAACAAAATGCCACTTTAAAACTTCTTTTGTAAGACTGGAAAGCAGATGTGCTTATATAATTTTTTTCCAGTGGCTTTTTAAATATTATTCAAGGGGGTATACCTAAGAATAGGAGATGTATTCACCGAAGTAGTACTCTCCAGTGTCATGGAGTTGTGTTTTTGTTAAAAAAAAAAAAAGAGTTCTTTCTTTTTTTTCTAGACATTCCCATTCATGGATGTCATAGTCTTAATTTCATTGAGCCTTGTAATACTTGAAAGGTTTAGACATATATCTTTGAAAAATGAAATGGGTGAAAAAGTGTTTTCCACATTATGTCAAGCACCTACAAAGTCTACTAATTAAGTCCACATGTAATCTTGAACATGTGCATCAAATGAATAATTAGCTGAGCCCAAAACTGAGTGGGAGGAGATAAGGGTAGACCTGTTTTGCATGCACAATACTTTAGAATAATCCTAAACTACTCACTGGTGCAATAGGTTATCTATTTAACATCAGTATTCTTCCACTGATACTACATAGTTAGAAAACATGAAATATCATATTCTCGGAAGAACATTAGAAAGGTAGCATGGCATGGTGAAGACTTGCACTGGTGGAATCAAAGGACCTGGATTATAATAGGTCTGTTATATATTCCCAACTTTGCTCCCTATTCGTGTGACCTTGGACAAGAGACTTCTCTGGGACTCTGCTATCTATAAAATAAGGAATCTGCCCTAGGTGATCTGAAAGGTCTATTCCCACTTTAAATTTATATTATGATAAAATAAATGCAGGTGATGCCAAAAGGTAATGAGGTATGATGGATGTAAATATAGTGTCATATGACTAAGGATAACTTACATACAAGAAGTAACATAAAAGACATCCTTGAGGATACATAAGCACACATACACATACAAGAAAGGAGGAAAAAGTATGTTGAGCTATTAACAGACTCAGAAGTCCTTCAGAGAATTAGGTCCTCCCTAGGCAACTTAGGTAAGCATCTGGAAGAGAATATTGTGGTAGAACTGCAGCGTAGCCAGTGGAGTACTTCCTATGGATTAGATTATGAATGTTGCAAGCCATGGCTAATAATAAGCTCACAAAATTACTATTGAACAATATAATTTTTAAAAAACAATTCTCTGCTGAAGCATATTCGCATATCTGACAATTCATATGTGTTAAAAACTATTTTTTGCAGATTTTTTTTCCTTTATCCAATATGAGATTAAGCATTGATGATTACAAGAATCTAGTTAAGAAGAAACAAAAGACTTAGGGGGATATGATGGCTGCAATCAAGTATTTGAAAGGCTGTGAAGTGGAAGGATTAGACTTCTGTTTTGCATCATGGATAGAAGTTGCAAAGAGGCAAATTAAGATTTAAGGCAAGGAAAAACTTCCCAACAATTATAGATGACCCAAAATAAAATGAACTGCCTCAAGCAAAAACAGAATGACTACTTGCCAGAATGTGGGAACAGGGATTCCCTCAAGTATTGTTGGGATATTGGTCTCTTTCAATGCTGATTCTTCAACCCTAACCACCTTGGATGTAGTGATAAAAATTTAAAACCAAAATTCATGCTGTAAGCATGCAAGCAAGCTGATAATTGAATGAAGTTTAATCATATTTTACTAGGGTAATATTTTAGTTTTTAGAAATAATTCATGATACAAAATTTTTGTATATATTTACATTGGGGTCACCCAATTTACTGATGCCTACACATCTATTCACGTGTCCTTCATTTTTTTGGATGACTGATGAATCAAAGGCAGGTAAGTTTGTATTTAATAAAACAGAGGAGAATTTAGGCTCAAACCAAAAATCTAAGAATTAGGTAAGTATTCTATTTGTAAGAGCCTCCAGTCAGAGTTGATGAATCTGATTGAATAGGTAAAAAGAATATTTAAATGTGGTTTGTTCTAATTATACAAGAATAGGACTCCTAATCTATTTCAGTCCATTTAGAGTTAAAAAATATTGTAAGTAATCTTTAAAGACTATGTTTGATGCATAGTATTGTCCTTTTATGTCTCTGGGCCTGTTCATTTATAAATTTTGGAGATTGGGTTAGATTATACCTAAGGTCCCCGAGTGATGGCACAATGGAGCAAAAAAGCACAACTTAATAAAATGGGATTCACTTAATTAATAGTTGTTGAGTATCTAGAACATACAAGGTACTGGGATTCTTTTTCTAGTTCTGTTTTGGATAATCATTTAATTTGAGTAACACCACACTTGTAATTACAGCTGTCAATCAAGTGGAGCATTGCATTCAAATGCATTAAATTCCAGCTCAGTTTCATTACTGAAAGCTATTGATGACATTAAAAGGAAAAACTATCAAAAATAAATTCATGTTTGTCTTTGTCAGTATCTTCATTACTGAATTCGCTAATTGCTTTTCCCTCTTCAAGTTAGACACAAATTACTTGTACATGTATTTTATATTTTTCAGGCACATAGATTCCGAGGCATGAATATTGTTTAAAAATTTAGTGACACATTGTATCTGTTAATTTTTATCTCTTTAAATACTCTTTTTATAATCTCATTTTATTTTATCCTCACAACAACCCTGTGAGGTAGGTAGGGCTGGTGTTTTTGTTTTACAGATTAGGAAATTGAAAGAGTTTAAAGGATTTGCCCAAGGTCATAAATCCACACTTATAACTTTGTGGCAAAATCAGAGCTAGATAGAACCCAGGTTTTTCTGGACTCTTAAATGGATGTTCTTTGAATAACAAATTGGAGTTTAAATAAAATTTGGAATTTAAAACAGAAGACAGTAACCTGTAATTCAGTTTATCAAACCTAATTTTGGCCACCAGATGGAGCACATGAACAATATTTCCAACAAAATGATCTAAAAGCAGGAAGAAAGTCATTAGAATGTAATATATGGATGGGTTGATTTAAATATACACATACATATGTGTATATTACATGAATTTGAAAGCAAGAATCACATGACAAAAAATGTCCTAAAGCTTCCAAAATTTAAATGGTGCAGTAGTCATGCATATACTTTTGTTTTTTAAAATTAGTGTGGTATTTGTGAAAAAAGTGTGCAATGGTATGTTTACGTGTGCAAAGAAAGGCTGATAGAGGAATTCCTAGTGGCTCCTTAGAGAGTTGTCCGGTGCACTGATCTACGATCTCAAACAACTTGAAAGGTCACTGTCCCACCATCTTCTAACTAGTGCGTGCAGATTTGAACAATTATTGAACTTAGTTGATTGCTGACTCAATGTGATGATGAGATCAATCATAACAGTCATTAGGTGTGCTTTTTGAACCATGGTTCTCTTTTACTCTTACACTTCCCAGAAACTTTCTCTTCTGAGTTGGTATTGTTTTAACAGAGACCCTACACTTTCTATTAGACATAAACCCGGGTTTCAGATGGATGTATATGTGTGTGTGTGTGTGTGTGTGTGTGTGTGCTTGCACACACAGAGAGGATAGGGAGAGTAAGGAAATTTAATGAAGCTGGTTTTATTTTTAATGGGACAGTTGCTTTTCTTTTTTAATTTTAAGGAAAGGTTAACAGGAGTCAAAGGGCAGGGATAAAGTCACCTTGAGAGACAGAAACAGTAAAAGGGAAATAAATTAAAAGTGATGGTGAAGCTTAAAAATAATGAAATCAAGAGCAACATCATTAACAAGAAAAGCATTATACATCTAGGTATCTTGCCAATTATAATACTTCAGATCATTCATGGATCACAGAAATCTCTAAGATTCAGTAAAATTAAGAAAGCTGGCAGTTAAGATTTTACTAAAAGCCCAAATTCTCAGATGTTTGCTACTATACCTTTATTACTTTCACTTGTATTTTGGTATGTATAATAATTTCATTGGACTCTTCTCTCCCAACATTCAAAGTCAGGCATTAAGTTAAAAAAAATATATTACATTTGAGAACTATTAAAAGCATGTCATGTTTTGAAAGAAACTACTAAAGAAAAAGCTGATCTTAATTTAAAATGAGCAATGGTGGACTTAATTCCATTATATTTAACAGAGTTAATAGAGCTTGTTTGCACAGTGCAAGGCACCATGTAAATAGAGAAATCTATTTCTGTAGGCTTTGGTACATTTAGAACTGACACCTTAGGGTCCTATAGGTCCAAACTCCTTAGTGATAATGAAACTGAAGCCCAGAGAGACAAGTAACTTGTCCAAAGTCATACAGATAGTAAATGACAAGAGGCAGTATTTGAAATCAGGTCCTTCCTCTGCTCCAAGTGTACAGGATATGGGCCACAGGAACATCAATTTAAAACTAATTTGTAAGCTTGAGAAAGTGAAATAAGGTTCTAAAATTTGACTTTTGAAAGTCTCTTAATCTAATGTTAAATTGTTAAAATATTCATTTTACCATAGGAATGTATTGAAACTAAGCCAGTTCAGTTGTGCTGACGTTGAGAAGAAAACAGTTTCTAATACATAACATTAAAAACACAGCAAAACAGAAAAAGAAAAAAAAATATGGTGTACTTATGGGACAGCTAGGTGGGCCGGGAGTCTGGAAGACATTTTTCTGAATTCAGATCTGCTCTTACATTTACTAGCTGAGTGATCTTGGTCAAGTCACTGAAAGCTTATTTGTCTCAGTTTCATAATCTGCAAAATGAGCTGCAGAAGGAAATGGCAAACCACTCCAGTATCTCTACCAAATGGAGTTACAAAGAGTTGGACACAACTAAAAAAAAATATTGTATATATATATGAAAGGGTTATAATTTACTACTTTATCTCAATGGCAAAAATGCAATGTATTTATTAAAACTCATTTAAATATTGAAGTTGTTTATTTCTTCATAATTAGTACATTAGGCCATACTGGGAGATCTGTGAATACACACTAAATTTTAAAGAGATATCATTTAAGTAGTGGCATGCTAATTAAGGCTCTTTTCAAAGCCAAGAAGAATCCTTTTAACAAATATTCAAATATCCAGCCTTTTCCGCATTTGTTGATGTACCATTCCTTGATGCCTGAGATCATTTGCAAAGATACTGAAGGATCTTTAAACAACAAATCAGGTTACACAAGCACAGGCTTATTAGTAAAGTTCTCATTTAATAATAACTTTAGAACTCATTTTGCTCAATCTACATTTGAAGGACTGAACTAAGGATTCAAAAAGAAGTCCACAAATCTGACACAAAACAGGGTTATTTCAAAAGATTACAAATTTTATCTGGCAAAAATGTAAGAGGTGAGATTCTTCCCTAATGCTGAGAGCAGCATGACAAGACTGCCACCATGTGTTGAAAGAACACCATGCTCTACCCCAACAACATACTCATCTAAGGATATATAATTGCCAGTTTTTAACTCCCCAAGTGTAATGGAAATAATATGAAAAAGAGTGATACTTTTGGGGTTCTTTAATTTCAACATTTACCCCCCCCAATAAATTTCCAGGGAATAATTTATTTTGGGAATAATTTTGGGAATTATTATTGGCAATTGGCATTTTGAGCACATATTTTGCTAGCACATAACAGCAAAGTGTTAAATAACAATAGCAATTAGCTGGATGTTTTCTGAAAAAAAAATCAAAACAAACATCTTTTGCCTTGAATACCCAGATATTTGAGAAACAATAGTTTCTTTTACCCTAAATATGATTACTTGTCTCAGTTCTTCCCTTTGCTAGTATAGGCAATCTGTATATAATTCCTTGGCCTAAAATTTAATAGTTTTGGTAGAACTATAGCTCCCATTTAAGAGAAAAAAAAACACTAAAAACACTTAAATTTCCAGAAAAGGGGTTATTTTGCTTCAGGAGAGATTTGAGTAGTTTATTTTGCCCAATCAGATTCCTTCAGAATAATGACACATTCATATACATATATATGAACATTTTTTTCAGAAACATATATTACACATTTTTTTTATTTTAAAATACCAGCTAGACAGGTATTTATTTACAAAAATATTCCATTACCTTATTTTAACTCTTTTGTTGTAATGACATAATTCAATTATATGAATGTAAGATAACTATGAAGTCTGACACATTGCAGTGTTTGCAACAATATGCTTGTAGCTTATATGAAACTATACAGACAAATGGATTTACAATCTTATTTAAAATGCATATTCCAATAATTACCTTCAAGACAGCAACTGAGGTTTGGCAAGACCAACTTAAAAAAAAGTATCAGTGAACTAAAAAAAAAAAAAACAAAACAAAACAACCTGCATATACAGTATAAGGTACACAGAAGCTAGAACGCTACTTTAAGCATGCTTGCCCAGTGAATGGGCTATGGTAGAAAAACTTACTCTTGTTCTTTACCATATTAACTTTTGGTGGTGCTTTTACAATGAAGCAGTTGCATAACTGGAAAGCAGGATGTATCTCTTAGTTCTATAACATTTAGTAGGGGTCAAATCTAAAGTAATATAGTACTTTTTATTTACAAAGAAAAAAATGGATATACTTAAAACACAATATACCTCCTTGCATTGCCTTCTGCTATTTTCATTTTTCATTAAAAAAATTTCATTTTTCAACGTGCATATCTTTAGCTGAATGTTTTAACCATTCATAATGAAAGTACAATTTTAAAAAAGCTATTTTCAAATGAACACAATTCTATCACAACTTGTTCCCATTTTAAGTTCTTGAGCCAAAAAACTCACACCAAATTAATACTGATTTAGTCATAATCTATACACTATACATTTTCATCAATTATTTTCCTTATGTGAAAAATACTGGCAAAACTGACATCCATTATTCCTCTGAGGTGTAGTCAAATCATAAATACACTTACTTGCTGGCTTGGAATATCATACATGAAAGAAATAAGGATATACACAAGGGGTTTGTAGAGATAGTAACAAATAGCTATAGGATTTAGCAGTGGAAAGCAAAAGTTCTAACTATTTGAACTGGGAACATATTGAAGTGGATTAGTTCTCTTGAAAAAATATTGTAAGCTTTTCACTTTTAATTTTCCCAAAACAAGTAATTTCTGTCTACAGAATCTGAAACTTCTGTGGCAGTAAAGTAATTTGTGTCCACAGGGAAAATGATCATGACACCCTTTTATAAGAAATCATTCAAGTTCAGGAAAAGTTCAATTAACAAAAGCTGTAAATAAAAACAAACATTATTGTCATACCCATTTTCAAATTTTAAAATGTCCAACAATTTTAACATATGGGCAATAAATTTCAACCCAGGTGAATAAATAAATCACTTAGATAAAAAAATGCTATACTTCTCAAAATTAAAATTGGAAAAAAATTTACACAGAAATACTGATTACTAAATATCAAACTGAAAAAACAAATTCTATTAACTACAAAAAAAAAATCTCTTCACTGACAAAAAATACATAAACTCTGTTTTAGTTTTTGGAAATTTATTTTAAAAATGCTGAAGAAAATATCTGAAAAACTATTTATATATTATTTATATATTTATATTTTAAAACAAAAGTTATGGTAGGCATCCAACAGCAAGCTGCAGCTACTGAGAAAGATTTTGCAATCAAGTGTGTTTGTGGGTATTCCCTCCCAAAATGTTATAATTGAGAATGTTGAAAAGAGGGGTTAAAAGAGCTATGATATTATCCTGCCAAGTGTGTGAAAGGTTTCTAGTGAAGTACGTTAGATTTTTAATTACTTGTATCTCGATATGAGATACGAATATATTTCTTATTATAAGCGTAAAACATAAATTTTTGTATGGATAATATACATACTTTTTAAGTACTCTGACTTAAACTTAACAAGTTCATCTTTTCTTAAATTAAAGTGTACATATATAAAAATTTCTTCTGAAAACTAAAAGTATATTCTTTAGCAGTATGTATAAATATAACATTATTATTGTATGATGTTGAAACAAATCTGAAAGTGTTACAATAATTTCAGACCAAAAATGCTGACACACAGCAACTGGTTTTATATGTATTTTTTATCCTTGAAAAACTTTCTCTCAAATGTTTTTAAACTCTTAAACATCTAATTTCAAAAGTAAAGCTAGCTGTGTGGCTATGATTTTGATGTGTTTCCACACATGCACTATTTCATTTGAACTAGGAAATGTGGAAAAATCAAATTATAATAAAAGGTTTCATTGCTTTAAAAAGTGCAGAAAAAAATTCAAGTTTAAATTCATATAATATCAGTGCTTTTTATTAAGCAAAAAAGGTTAAAATAAGTCTCTACCACCAAGAAAAATAAAACCCGTCACAAAAAACCTTTGGATATATAGCTTTCTAATTTGTCATGTGAAGTGTTTTGAGCAAACACAAATGGAAATACAATACAAATCAGGGTAAAACTCTGAAATCTATGGTGTTGTCCAAATAACCACCCTCCCTCCCCTTCCCACCCCTGATACTTAAACATATGGAACACTTTCAGACTTGTTGAAAACACACACATATTTACATCAAGAAACATTTAGAAGAATCTATAATTTGGCAGAATAAAAAAAAAAGCTTCAGTTGAAAGCATTGAATGTAATTAAATGTTGTAATAAGGTACATATAACAGATAAATAAGAGTAGTTTTTATACTCCCATCAAAAACAAAATTAAGAGAAACCAACAACAGTTCCATTGTATCTTTAGTTATTCCTCCCAAAAACATCAAAAATTTTTTTCTCTGACCAAAATGCAAGTCTAGGGAATTATGATATCCCCTTTTCTAATGTCACACAGACACATTGTACAGAATTTTAAAAATATCAGCAAATGCAAGAGAGTTGTCTCACAAATTCCTTTCCAAGCATATGCATGTATACATATACACACATACATACATAAATGAATGAATTTGTTTAAAAAATGAAATGAATTGTGCATGAAGTACATGTAGAAACCGTTTGCTTTTTGAGATATTAACCAGTGAATACTTCAGTGATTTGAGTTAGGATAGATTAGACAAAAAATAATATTAAGATATGAAAGAAGCATACTAAACATTTTTATTATTCTGATTCTTTGCTTTACTAATGTTTTGTTGTTGGACCTACTCCCTGCCCTTTTTTATTCAACTTGCTTTTTACATTTTTTTAACTTTTTACTTTTTATATTTTTTTAAAGAGAAAAGAAGATATGTAGTTTCACCTCTTAAAAGAAAAACAACTTCTGTAGGTTAAACATCAAGGAACTGTTATTACTGCAACCTGCTTCTCTCACTGAAGATCAAGTAGAACTGGTATGAACTTTGCGGAGTGATTGCTAAGGAATGGTAATCACTACTACAGGCTGTCTCTCTCACCAAAAACTGAATTAAACAGATCCCTGAAAAAGTTCCAATATCGTGTTTAAAAGTGTATTTAGCTTTCAAATCTTGAAGTGAAGTTTTTATTTTGCCACCTGTCAACTGACAAGAGGAAAAGAAGCCAAGTATTCATTTGAAGTCATATAAAATTTAACAAATTTTCTTCATTTTTAAATTAAACAATTAAATATTAGCTCATTTTATAAATGATAGGTGAATTGAAGAATGAAAAAATTAACAGACATAAAATAATCCTGTGCCATGTTAAATAGCTGGTATTCACACAGGGGAAAACTAATATATTTTTCTTAGTACTTTTTGCCAACTTTTGCAAATGTGTTAAATTTTTCCATGGTATATGTTGAACTGTATTTTTCAAAAAGATACCAAATATCTTTTATGCCAACATAACACAGAACAGTGTTGTAGGGACATATGAATGTGATACAAATAAATGTGAAATACAAGTAATACAAATGTGATACAAATAAAGCCATTTTTGAATTATTACATTTTCATCATCGGGATAACATTAAACAGAATACCAGAGTGCAAATTCCAAGAAGCCTACATTGTTTTTGAATTGTTTTGAATCAACTCTTTCATATTATATCTTTACCAAGTGATATTTAAAATTGACCTGAATGTAAACATTTTTGTCCAGTAGTGCACTTCTTATGAGATGTAAACACAAAAGTTTCATTATGAAATGGTTAAAGAGAAAAAAAAAGGATGTTTAATAAGCCCTATACAGTTAAGGTGTTGCAAAGTATGCCTTACTGACCTCATAGCAGAAAAAAAAATCACTTAACACATACTATCACTGTGCTCTGACTATTCCTTAAAGAAAAAACAGGACAATCATTACTTACAGAGCAAAGTATTTTAATTTTATGAACATTAATTTTAGTGCTGTTTTTATGCACTTTTCTTTTACTGCTATAACAGAGCAGTCAAAAATCTCACTGTATTAAGTCTGTATTAATAATGTGAGATTGCTTCCAAATCTAATCAATCAGTCATTACATTCCTGTTCTTAATGCTTTACTGGGAAACCAGTACCTAATTTTTCATTGCTGGTCTTATTTGGTATTAGATCCTAGTACGGGAAATAATTTAGTTACCAAAATGTACATTTTCTTCTCTTTTGGCTCATTAAAATTTTGAAAGGACATGTACAGATTTATAATATATTAATTCTACAGAAAATAGGTCATTGGATAGATTCACACAGAGTTAATTATTGACACTAGATGCTTGGTATTTTCCATGTGATAACTATGTGCAGTAAGTTTTAACTGGCTCATCACCTGAGTGTACTGGTAGCAAATAAAGGGTCTTTCTCCCCTAATTATGGAGCTGCACATTTTACTGAAATAATGAAACCATGTTAGTAATTTTAATTAAATTGAAGCAAAGGTACATTTGGTTAAACATTTTATAAAAAATTCAAGCATAAATTAAAACCTTAGCCAATTTTAACATTTTTACAAATTTAACCAATAACTTTTTTTGGTCAAAACTACCATTAGCTGAGATAATGAGAACAAAAACAACAGACACTGAAGTATTCTCCTCACCACAATGGAGGTTTTTCACTTTTCACACTGCATAGCCATTTTACAAAGAAATTTCCAGAAATATGAACAGTTCATTCATGTTCTTTACACTTTTCAATGAAAAGCGACTCCTCTCCTTGTTTTGTACTTGACAGAGTATGGATTGTACACAGGAATACAACAGAGATCCAAGAATAGCCCATCCACAGGCCAACTGTATGTTTATCAACAGCCAATACTTTAACCTTCTCTTGTCTCGACAGACGGTAGCAAACAGTTCAGTTCTTCTTCACTACTGATGATGATGGTCAACTCACTTAAGGGGAGGGGAAGTTCTTGACAGTTGTTAATAGTTCAGTTCAATGATGCAAATATGACTGTTCTAGTTCCAGAACCCCTGATTTACAGCCTCTCATTAAAAGAAACTCGGCACTGATAGCTGATACAATAGCACAAAACCTCTAGGCATGTGAAATTTTAATAAAGGACTGATCCAAGACTGGCACTGCCATTTTATGCCAATTTTCTCTTTTCCTCTTCATGTGTCCTGTGTGACCTGCTCAGTTCTCAAGCTGTTAAGTCATGGCTGGGACACACTTGGATACTCCAGTGGTGTGTGTATGCATTTTAAACACAATGCTCCTCAGTTAAAGCCACATGACTGAGGTAAAAACAGTGCATGATTGTGCTAGGAAAGAACAGTATCCAGTGATGAATACTCCTTCAATTCAGTCTTAAAGAAATTAATGGAAAGGAAAAAAAAAGGATTTTTTCCTCCTCTTCCAGACAAAGTTGAATATAACAGGATTCTGGCTTTCAAAACTGGTACCACTTTTTATCTTTGTATTTCAACATCATCTAAAGAGAGAAAGAGAGAGAGGGAGAGAGAGAGAGAGAGAGAGGGAGAGAGAGAGAGAGAGAGGGAGAGAGAGAGGGAGAGGGAGAGGGAGAGGGACGGAGACGGAGAGAGAGAAATAAGATATAGAAAATGGTCAGTAATAAAAAATTCAACTTAAAATTCATTAATTTATGTTAGTAACAGGACTATCATTTGAAGTTTGAAATATAAAAAAGTCATAAAAACTATTGCATAAATGTTTTAAAACTTTTTTCACATTTAGAAATAGTCAAAGGGTATAAAAGAGAAACTTATCTAAGATGCAGGCTTGAGACAGTACTAAGATTACTAGGATAATTCTCAGACAGTTTTTTAGAATGAGGGAAAATTCACTTTTAAACCAACCTATGCTTTAAATATCAGGAGGAAAAAGGCAGTGAGTTAGATTGACATATAAGAAAGGTGGCCAGCTTGACTGGAAGGAAAGTATCAGGTTTTATGCAGCTCAGGAGGAATGAGATCTTGCTTAGATTTTCTTCATCTTTTGTCTTCTAATTATCAGAAGTAAAGACTAAGGTATACACATTTGTGAGAAAATACCACAATAAAGTAGTTCCTTCTGGGCCATGGCAAGGATGGCATCAGGTGTTCTAGGATTAGGGTACTATCTCTATTTGGCTAATTACCTAATTAAAGAGACACTTAGGGGAATTTTCAACAGAAATTCTACAATAAACACAAATATCTCTAAGCCTCTAAAAAAGTTTGTACAATATAACTGGAAAAAGCAATACCCAGTCCAAGACCTCCCACTCCTCCCAAATTCTCCAATGTACTTGAAGGAGCTTTGGTTTCATAGAAACATAAAATATGAATACTTAGAATTAGAACTATTAGGAACTATCTATTCCTAAACTCCTACTAGCTGCAGGGGGTACTGGAGCCTTCACAGGAAGTAAAACACAGGAAAATGACTGGAAATTCCTGATTCTGGCGACATACAACTGTAACAAGGTTGGGAATATTCCTAAAGTGAAGAATAACAGTTTAAGGAATGAGGGATAAATACCAAAAAAGTAAGCTGCCTTCTAGTGACCACAGTAATATCCTCTTCACAGGAGGTATTCAATAAATGCCTGACATTTATTCATTCTTCCTATTAAATTTATTGCTTTTGTATATGCTTATTTATACATAGTCCGCCCACCTCTGAACCTTTCCTACACCCCCACCCAAGAACTTGAGGGCAGTGATTGTGTCATTTTTATTATTGTATCCCCAGGCCCAAGTAAGAAGTCCTTGCTTATTGATTCATCCAACAAAAATTTTAATTGCATCCTTTTATTGGAGGTACTATGGTAAGTTCCACTGACGATGATGAGATGATTGAAACAGTAGAGTCTTGATACTCTGCAGTCAGTTACTGTTCCTGATATAGCTTCAAAGCCTTACAAGTTTCAATAGTTTATAAATTCATCTAGAACACTAGGTTTACTTACAGGTTATGAAATTACAGAGAAATAAAAATGGGAAGAAAACTCTGGAGAAAAGTTCTTATATGTTTATTTTGGACCTATTTCTTTGTGTGGCATGCAAATGAGGCAACTCTAACTTAACCTATCTGAACAATGTACTGATGCTAGAAAATGAGAAATTCACAAAAGAAAAGACATTGACACAGACTATGATCATTTCCTAAGTAAACTTAACTGATGTAAATTAATCAGTACAACAGAGAGATCAAAATCAAAAGCCTAGAAACTGCCTCACCCAACAAACATTACATCTACTTCCCAAGTAGATATATATAACAGGAAAGGACAACACTGATTTAGAACAGTGGTATCAAATTCAAAAAGAAACACTGTCCTCTACACCATGCATAAGGATCCCTTGAGCTGCATGTTGACTGAATCACATATTAAATTATTCATGTTTTATTGTATTTTGATTTATTCTGAGCCACACTCAGGAAAAATGTATGATGAGGAAAAGTGAACTGTTTGTACAGCAAGAGAAAATGATAACTTATGGACGCAGCCTACATGTTCTTTGGTATCTAAGTAATGTCAAAAGTGTGAAAGTGCCCAAGAATATTGGCTAAACTTCTACAAAAACGATTTATTGGAGGACATGGTCAAAAGTCACACAGGATGAGAGGGTATGAAGGGACTATCATTTGTAATACTGGAAGTTGAAATTATAGAAGTATAAGGCAAGATCTAAAAGTATTTCTTTATACAATGAGATATTACATGTTTTGCTAGTACAATACTGAGTCTAATTAAATTCTAGAATATAAGTTTATAGCTATATGGTACCAGAATACCATCTACTGACACATGAAAATGCATCTGCACAAAGAGTCTGAGAATCATGGAGACACACAACATTGGACATGGAAGGGCTTTTATAGATTGCTGAGTGAAAACCCTCTCAAGTTACAGATGAAGAAACTGAGACTCAGCTTGCTTAATAAGTATTTTGTGCTCTTAGTGTGCGAGGCTGGACCTGACAAGAGGCAAGATTTCCTGATATGGAACCTAAACAGTAACTTGTCATATTCAGCTTCATTTCTGAAGTTTTTCTTTTAGTCAACATATTTTTGCTAGGCATACCTCATGAGCATGTTTAGAAAATGATTCTGCACTTGATAGCATCGCGCCTGTCCTTTCTTCAAGATCACCAAGTTTCTGTCCTCTTTCATCCAGTGCCAACCTGGCTCGAGCCAGTTCACTAACTACGCCAGATGCTGCTCCTTTAACACCTTCAATACCACCAGGACCAGGGATGTGTTGAGCAAGACTCCTGGATGCCTTTCCAGATGCTGATTCTCCAACTGAATATATTCATTGATAAGACAACAAAAATTAAAAAAAAAATTCGTGTCATTCAAAATTCCAAATAATTTATAATACTTGTCACCATTTATTTTCTTTATTTAAGGGTGTTAAATTTTTTTTAAAAATTAATATTTATTTGTGAATGGTTCCCTGATACTTTTCCAATATTCATGTAAATCTATTGCACTGACAACATTATCCTAGTACTTGGTATTTTGAAGCAAGTATACTGAAAAAGAAACTTTGATAATAACAATCTTACTTAAGTGCACAAAATTCAAGTTTCCTTAATATGGGTGGAGACAGGAAAATACAGAAATAGCACAACTGTATTGTGTTGTACTTCTCTATCAATGATTACCACCTTTATTTTCAGTCAAATCCATCAATTCATAATAGACTAGAAGATGTCCAGAGGAGGGCATCCAGGATGGCCAAGGGCCTTTCATGAGGCTAGGCTGAAAGAACAGTCATGTTTAGCCTAAAGAAAAAAAGACTCAAGAAGGACATGAGAGCTATGATGAAGCATCTAAAGGGCTCTCAGGTGGAAGAGAACTCACATGTTTCCTAACTGGCATCAGAGGACAGAAGCAGGAGCAGAAGTAGAAGTTACAGAAACAAATTTAGGCTCAATATATGGAAAGTGTCTTTCTTAAACTGCAGACCCCCAAACTGAACACAATATACTAGATTTGATTTAATTAATGTAGAATACAGAGAGATCATTGCTTCCTTATTCCTGGAGAATTTCATACATTTAAGAAAATTTTATATTGCTTAAATGTTTCCTTTTTCTAAAATAAAAATAAAATCACTTACAGAGCTCTTCTCTGTCAAGGGACTGGGCACCACCTCCAAACAAGCCTTTAAAAAATCCCCTGTTTGGTGCTTCAGGTGCTTCTACTGGAGTGAAGAGTTCACCTAACATTTCCTTTGAAATCAAAATAAATTATAATTGTTAAAAGGTAGATGAAAATCCCTTAAGTGAAAAATAAAGCAATTCCAAAAAGGATTAGGGTATATTTTCAGCTTAACCTTATTTATAATAATGTTTACTAGGATTTACAAATAGATTGTATAAGTGCATATTGATGAATCAGATGAACAAAACTCTATTCTAGAAATGTACTCCTAAAAAGTTGGTAATAAAGTATATTTTTCTAAGTTGAATCATATTTTTCTTATTGAATTTCATTATAAAACTGGATAGACATTTAAATACTGCAAAAAATTGTAGCTAACAAAGTAATTTTAAAAATCATGTTCAAAAAGGAAATAAAACTTTCCAACAAATATGGAAAATTATAGGCAAGTTACAAATGAAATACAAACACTGTTATTTACACTGTATGAGAGGTGACTTGATGTAATTGAGAAGACCATTGGAAATTCAATGTCTGAGCCTTGGTTACATCATAGAGGATCATTCATTTGGGAGTTTTACAGAACATTAGTGATTTTAGGTATGAAATGGAACCTATGACTTCTGAGGTGATTTCCAGCTGTGAACTTCTAGGATTTTATGATAATTCACTGTGTAATACTGAGAAATAACTTCATCTCTAAACTACACTTTTCTTATGTGCCAAATGAGGCATCCAGCTCTGAACTTTTATGATTCCACTGCTTATTCACCTGATACCTGGCCTCTAACATCTAATATACTAGAGATTCAATCTTTTATTCAGAGTGCAAAAATTCCTAATTATTCAAGAATCCTAAGTATTCAAGTATCATCATTCATGACAATAATTAGCCCCAGCTGATATAAGGAAAATGTTATTAGGAAATAAAGAAACCTATAATTACAAATGGGAGCCCACCCTAAGAGTACAGTGGAAGAAAAGAGTGGTACAATGTCATGTACTTTCCTCAACAACATCAAAGCACTATCAATATCTCACCACAGAAGCATGGTGATGAAGCATAGCAATGTCTTAGTATTCCTCTCTTAAGGAAAGAGAACAAGTCTATGATTTAGCTTGTTTTGGCAACCTGGCAGGAGAGGTAACAGGGGATCAGATCGACTTCTCAGTGTCAACTACAAAATCTGAGGATTTTTCTGAACTGTCAGTTGAGCTGAGTGTGCACAAGTTGAGAAAGTAAATTAAGGAAGGCCAAAAACAGCTAGAGAAACCTTGACTAAGAACAACAGCATATTCCAATATTTATAATCAGTTTCAGGTGTCAGGAAGTAGATCAAACTCTTTGCCATTTTTTAAAGTTTGAATTTCTAGCTATCAGCTTTCCATTAAGACAGGGTAAATCAAGAATGAAAAGGCTTTCCAAATGTTATAACTCCAACAAGTCAATACTAATACTGTTCAGTGAATATGTTTTGCCAATTTCTAAAATCAAAATTTAAATACACAGTAGATTATAATAAAGTATAATTCATTTGAGATTATGCAATCTTTTCCAAGTACTATAAATATGAATAATAAAAAGATTTATAGTCTAGTTTAAAATATCTACAGTTCAAATTAAAATGAAATGTTTCCATTTTTAACTTTTAGTTTTGCAAAATCTTTTTTTCCAAACAATTTCACACATGTGACACTAATGTGGACATCAACCCAATGGGAGATCCAAGGAGCTATATTACACTATATTACCTTTGCTATTCCCACTAGTATGTTGGAAGTACATTAAGGACAAAACAAAATTGGTAGTATTTAAGACTACAGAAACAGAAAAATATATCTATTTACTCAAATAACATGAGTAAAAAATAACAATAGGTAACCCTACTACAGAAATCCAGAGATGGAATTAAACATGGAGATAGATCATCTCATCCAATGATTTATCTGACAAATAAATTCACTGCACAATATCGCTGACAAGTGATCATCAAGGCTTTGACTGATTCCCACCAGTGATAAGAAACTTACTGTCTGCTAGACAGCTCATTCTATTTTCAGAAAACTTTTCTATCTGAAATTGAGTTAATATTTGTTTTTAGTGCAACTAGTACTAATTTTGTCCTCTGAAACCAAGAAGATTACATCTA
The DNA here is from genome assembly GCA_028658325.1 of Potorous gilbertii. Taxonomy (NCBI): domain Eukaryota; kingdom Metazoa; phylum Chordata; class Mammalia; order Diprotodontia; family Potoroidae; genus Potorous; species Potorous gilbertii. Next base: position 429,078,838 of record CM053770.1, on the reverse strand, counting down.
ATTTCTTTTTTTACGGTACTCTTTCAAATATTTCATGATAGCTACCATTTCCTCCATATCTCTGCCAACAAGCCATCTTCTCCAGGCTAGATATACCCTTCCTCATATACATACTTCTGCCCTGATGATCCTGGTTGCCATCCCCTGGGTATACTCCAGATTGTCAAGAACTATCTTTAAAAAGAGTAGCAAGAATTAAACACAGTATTACAGATGTGGTCTGAGAAATGCAAGGTAGAGTAGACCAAATACACTATACTTCTTATACTCTATACCTCTTATGGCCTTAATTCGTATTAGCTTTTGGGATAGCCACTTCACACTGCTGACTCATGTTTAATTTTTATAGTCCAATAAAATCTCTAAATTCTTTTTCATATTGAATCATAGATTCAGAGCTGAAAGGGACCTTTGAAGCCATTGAGTACAACCCTTTCATTTTACAGATGAATAACATGAAGTGCAGAGAGGTGGTCATTTGACCAAGTGCCATTGCCAGGATTACTTTGATTCATTTTCGATGCTTTCTTTCACTAAACAATGATGTCTCTCTAGAAATGCACAACATAATCTTATACTACAGCAGGTCTTCACAATCTGAACCCGTAGGCTGCCTGAAATTCTTTGGTGAACTGCAGGTTTTGCAGATCTGTACTAAAATGTAGCTTAAATTTTTTTTTTAAATGAGTGAAGGACTTGACATATATCACTATTTAGTTTAATCTTAGATTCAGTCTATTGTCCCAATCCATTATAGATTTATTAAGGAGAAGTAGTGTGATATTGTAGGTAGATTCCCTAAGTTGGAATTAGGAAGATGTGCTCTGTCACTGACTACCTATTTGACTATGGAGAATTTATTTAATCTTCCTCAGTTTTCTTATCTATAAATTGGGAATAACATTTATAGTACTTATAGGATCATAGTGCAGCTGAAACAAGAATTATAAAGCCCTTTACAAATCTTAAAATACTATAAAAAATGTCAGGTGTCATTTTTATTTTGATCCAGTCATCCAACAAACACAGAAGTTATCCCTTCCAGCTTCATTTCATTTGAAAATTTGATAGTTGCCAATAACTTTCATCCTGGTCACTTGAACAAAAATGATGAACTGCTCAAAGTCGATGACTAAGCTCATCCATATAGATCTGTTTCCATATTTACTGAGTTTTACTGCATCAGAAAGCTGGTCAGTACACTCTCTCCTGTTCATGGCTTACTGCAGAGTTTGGAGTGATGACATGGAAAGTTTTAGTCATGATCAGACTTCAGAAAATAATATGGGTATGGATCCTAATCAACTGACTCCTTTCCTAACTTATGGCTGGCAAGGTATAATTTTAGCTTTTTGAGATTCAAACTTATAGTCTCAGAGATTTGTCTAGAGACACTGAAAGGTTAAGTGGCTTTCCAATAGTTTGTTTATAGCAGAGGTAAAATTGGAACCCAAATCTTCCCGACTTCAAGGCTACTTTTTCACTTAGCTAGAGGAAATTATGGTGGAATTCCATAGCAATTCTGATGTGCAAAATGATCATCCTTTCTGCAAATAGGTATAAGACACTAATCAAAACACCAGCTTATCTGAGATTTCCCTAAAGACACATTCTGCTCTTGCTCCACTGTTCAGGGACTGGGGAATTAACTGATCTTGTTCCCAGCTGCCCCAATTTTATTTCTTCCCCTAGGAAGTCAGGATCTCTTCAGGGACAAATATCTGCTTACACCCACTCCAGCACCTATCACCGTATCATTTTATCCACTAAAGCAAACTGAAAAGGGTCCTGGAGCCAAATTGAGCTCAATCTATTCTTAGACTTTAAATGGACAAGAACTTGGTTCACTGGCATGGTGGTATACATACAAAATAAATGCCTATTGGTCTATACATATTAATAAATAGAAAATCCTGAAAGGGAAAACAAAGTAATATCAGGTACCAAAAACCTGAGGGGATGACATGGGGATCAAAAAAGGCCTGAGGGTAAGGGGGAGGAGCATTTGAGGTGAACCCTAAAGTAAACAGGAGTTGAACTGTCATAGGTGAGGAGGTACTACTTCCCACTGTAACACTCCACTACAGCACTATAAAAAGTAGGTCTTTTAAGCTCAGAGGCCAAGACTCCTAAGGACTGGTTGCCTCCTCTTCTATTTTAGGGAATTTATTTTAGGTGAATTCAATCACATAATCACTCTAAGTCCCTAGTTGGGAAAATGCTTAACATTTAGGCGAAAGTTAGGCACTCTACATTAAATTTTCAATTATATCTATTTTTAGTTAACCAGGGCCTCTTCAAAAATTCAGGCTACAACAGAAGTTTGGGAAACAAAATAAGGGATTATGTCTTATTGTTTGTGGAATGAGAGGCAAAAGGAAAAAAACTGACCACTACTTGGGATATCAGCCTTAATCTTTTGCCCTGAGATGGCTCTGCCATAGCTCAGTCCTACCTTCTCTTTTTGTTTTGCTGGTTCTCCCTGAGCTGCTGGTTCTTTCTGCATCAGTTTTCTATGACCCTGTTCTTTGCTCTTTGCTTGCAGATTCTCAGAATCTTCACCTTGTCTTGAAATAGCTCTTCTTTTTTTATGCAAGTTTATTAGAGTGTGGCTAAGTTTCTAGAGTTTCTAGGCTGATTCAAGGAGGTACACAGGCCAAGTTTGTTTGATTGATTGAATCAAGAAGTAGTCCTTTAAACTCTCCTCCTCAAGCCCCCTATACTTCTCCTTCATACCCTTGTTTCTCAGGAGAGGAGTTTACCTCTTATTTACTTCTTTATCATCTACTTGTAACTCTACTATCTCACATGTCATCATTGTGCATGCTCATTCATCCTCTGCTCTACTCTAGGTTCTGAGGAAGAAGAGGTGGACTTCCAGCTTCTCAACGCTAATTTCTTCACATGTATCCCTGATTTCATCCCTTCTGAAAGCTTGACTCAGGATCAATGCTTCTCGTCTTCAATGTTTTCCCCTACTACATAAATATACCTAGGATTTCCCCATTTTTAAAAAAACAAACAACAGAAACCTTTATTGGATGGTACCATTCTATCAAACTATTGTCCTCTTACTGCTCTGTCAATCTCAGCTTCCTAGGAATCAACTTCCTCATTGCCTGTTTACTTTGAAACATCTTACAATTAGACTTTTTGACTCACTACGCTAATAAAACTTTCTCTTCAAGGTTATCAAGAATGTCTGAATTGTTAAATCCAATAGCCCTGCCTCTGTCCTCATTATTATTTTATTTATTTTTTCTTAAAAAAAATTTCTTATTTTAGATAAATACTAAACTTAAATACATAATAAGAAAAAGAAACATTAACTTAAATATAAAATAAGAAAAGAAAAAAAGATGTTATGTGCACAGCAGAACAAAGGAGAAGATTCAGAATATAAATAGACTTTTCAAGAAAGTCTATATATTGTGCATTATGCTGAAAGCTGTTCATCTTTTTTTCTTTTTCGCTTCCTTGTAGGTTTTCTTTTGTACTCTGTACACTTTTTATTTTGTTCTTTTTACTTTCTCCCTGCCACCCCAAGGCTGTGAGTATGGATATATTTATATATGGGTATTGATATATATTGTCTCTAAGAGATTCTAGCCCTAATTTTGTTTTTATGTTTGTGCACTTCCCTTGTTTCCTATTTCTCCTAACTCCTCTACTTTTACTTCTACCTGCTACTTAGCCTTCCTATTATTTAACCTATTCCCAACTCCAGCCATCCCTCACTTATCCTCCCATTTGCCTAAATCTAAACACCTTTCTATACCTCCCTTTTAACATATTTCCTTATCCCTCCTTTATCTTCTCTCCCCTCCCTAAATAAATATTCTATCCTTATTTAGTCTCTTGTAATTGGTCACTGGTATGTACCTTAAGTTTCTCTTGATTCTTGTACGTCAAATCTTCTATTGAGTTCTTTTTTAACAAAGCTTTTTTTTTAACAGTCCTCAAAGTCTGAGAGTTGATCAAAGTCCATTTTCTTTTCATTCAGAATTATGCATATCTTTGCTGGGTATGATATTTTCAGCTAGAGGTCTCGTTCTTTTGCTCTTCAATATATAGTGTTCCAAAATGTGTGATCTTTTAGTGTTGCCAATGCTAGATTTTGTGTGATTCTAACTGTGGTACCATCATATGTAAATTATTTTTTTCTTGTTGCTCGTAATATTTTGTCCTTGATTTGGGAGTTTCAGAATTTAACTACACTACTTTTGTGAGTGTTCCTTGTAGGATCACTTTTAGGTGATCAGTGAGTTTTTTCTTTTTCTACTTTCCTTTCTTGTTCTAATGCTTTGGGACACTTTCCTTGTATTATTGTATCAAGATTCTTTTTTTGATCAGAACTTTCAGGTAGTTCAATTATTCTTATGTTTTCTCTTCTTGATCTATTGTATAGATCTGTTGTTTTTCTTATGAGATGCTTCACATTCTCATTCTCTCTATCTACACACACACACACACACACACACACACACACACACACATTTTATTCATCTCTTGTAACTTCATTGGCTTCCCCTTGCCCAATTCTGAAGGAGTCATTTCCTTCTTTAAGATTTTGGATCTCCTTTTCTACTTGGTTGACTTCCGTGTCATAATCATCTTGCTCTCCTTGTATTATTCTTAATTTTTCCTCAGTCTCTCTCCTTCGATTTTCAAAGTCCAGGTTCTTCAGTGCACTCTTCTGGGCAGGTGACACTTGACCTCACTCTCTGGTGGCAGGAGAACGCCTCAGTATCCTCTTCTGAAGGTGAACCTCAGTCTTCACTGTTCCCACAGAAGCTCTCTATCGCTGGATTCTTTCTCCTTTGCCGGTGTATTTTTTTTTTTTGGTAATAATTTAGTTTTAATAATCACCTCTAGTCCTGCAGTATAGGGAATGGTGCCTCTGACCTCTGATCCTCTGTAGTTCTCCATTCTCCCCTTAAACTCATACCAAGACCTTGAGCCTCTTGCAAGTGCGCACACCAGAGGCTTCTCGGCCCCACTGCTTCTGCATTCACCAGTCATGTGCTGGTTCCTTTTTTGCCCCTCACAGAACTGCTGGGTCTATTATTCCTTGTCAGCAGAGGTTCCTGTAGCAGGTGAGGCAGCCTCCCAGCCCAGCTACCCTTAGGGATTGCAGCTTGTTGTTAAAGCAGATCCTAGCCTAGAGATGTTTGCTCTTCTAAGGGAAGAAATCTAGTCCTGGGATTTTTCTTCAAGTCTTCTCTGATTGTCCCAAGAGGACCCCCTGTTCTGCCCTTATTCTTATTTGTTTTCACAGCTCTATGTTTTCCCAGAGATTCTATTTTATCTCTTTTGTAAAGATAACTCTTGAGAACTTGAAATTTTTTGACCTATTCCACCATCCTCCCAGAATCCTATTGTCCTCATCATTCTTTTTTAAAAATCTTTTTGTCATGTTTATTTGTTTTCAGTTTTCAACATTCATTTCCACAAAATTTTGAGCTCCAAATTTTCTCCTCATCTCTCCCCTCCCCCGACCCCATAACACCTTGCATTCTGATTACCCCTTCCCTCAACATGCCCTCCCTTCTATAATACCCTTCCCTTCCCTTATCCCATCTTCTCTCTTTTCGTGTAGGGCAAGATAGAGTTCCATACCCCATTACCTGTATTTCTTATTTCCTAGATGCATGCAAAAACAATTCTCAACATTCATTCCTAATACTTTGAGTTCTAACTTCTCTCCTTTCCTCCTTCCTTACCCATCCCCAGTGAGAAGGCAAGTAATTCAATATAGGCTATATATGTGTAGTTTTGCAAAAGACTTCCATAATAGTCATGTTGTGAAAGACTATATTTCCCTCCAACCTATCTTGCCCATCATTTATTCTATTCTCTCTTTTGACCTTGCCCCTCCCCAAAAGTGTTTACTTCTAATTACTCCCTCCTCCCATTTGCCCTCCCTTCTATCATCCCCCACTCCATTTATCCCCTTCTCCCCCACTTTCCTGTAGTATAAGATAAATTTTCTTACTAAATTGAGTGAGCATGTTACTCCCTCCTTAAGCCAAATGTGATGAGAGTAAGCTTCACTTTTTCTCTCTCACCTCCCCCATTTTCCTCTCCATTGAAGAAGCTTTTTCTTGCCTCTTTTATAAGAGATAATTTGCTCCATTCCATTTCTCCTCCCAATATATTCCTCTCTAATTTTATTTTTTTTAGATATCATCACTTCCTATTCAACCAACCCTGTGCTCTCTGTCTATATGTGTGTGTGTGTGTAAAATCCCTCCCAACTACCCAAATACTGAGAAAAGTTTCAAGAGTTACATATATTATCTTTCCATGTAGGATTGTAAACAGTTCAACTTCAGAAAGTCCTTTATGATTTCTCTTTCCTGTTTACCTTCTCATGCTTCTCTTGATTCCTGTGTTTGAAAGTCAAATTTTCTATTCAGCTCTGGTTTTTTCATCAAGAATGCTTGAAAGTCCTCTGTTTCACTGAATGACCATTTTCCCCCCTGAAGTATTATACTCAGTTTTGTTGGGTAGGTAATTCTTGGTTTTAATTCTAGTGCCTTTGACTTCTGGAATATTATATTCCAAGCCCTTCAATCTCTTAATATAGAATCTGCTAGATCTTGTGTTATCATGATTGTATTTCCACAATACTGGAATTGTTTCTTTTTAGCAGCTTGCAATATTTTCTCCTTGACCTGGGAATTCTGGAATTTGGCCTATTCCTAGGAATTCCTCTTTTGGGATCTCTTTCAGGAGATGATCAGTAGATTCTTTCAATATTTATTTTACCCTCTGGTTCTAGAATATCAGGGCATTGTTCCTTGACAATTTCATGAAAGATGATGTCTAGGATCTTTTCTTGATCATGGCTTTCAGGTAGTTCCATAACTTTTAAACTGTTTCTCCTAAATCTATTTTCCAGGTCAGTTGTTTTTCCAATGAGATATTTCACATTGTCTTCTATTTCATTCTTTTGGTTTTGTTTTATGATTTATTGGTTTCTCATAAAGTCATTAGCTTCCATCTGCTTCATTCTAATTTTGAAAGAATAATTTTCTTCAGTGAGCTTTTGAACCTCCTTTTCCATTTGACTAATTCTGCTTTTTAAAGCATTCTTCTCCTCATTTGCTTTTTGGACCTCTTTTGCTAATTGAGTGAGCGTATTTTCAAAGGTCTTATTTTCTTCAGCATTTTTTTTGGGGGGGAGGTCTCCTTTAGCAAGCTGTTGACTTGCTTTTCATGATTTTCTTACATCACTCTCATTTCTCTTCCCAATTTTTTCTCCACCTCTCTTACTTGATTTTCAAAATCCTTTTTGAGCTCTTCCATAGCCTGAGACCACTGCATATTTATTTTGGAGGTTTTGGATGCAGAAACCTTGACTTTTAGGTTTTCCTCTGATGGTAAGCATTGTTTTTCCTCATCCAAAAGGATGGAAGAAAGTACCTGTTTGCCAAGAAAGCAGCCTTCTATAGTCTTACTTTTTTTCTCATTTTTTGGGAATTTTCCCAGCCAGTTGCTTGACTTTTGAGACCTTTGTCAAGAGGAGAGTATACTCTGGGGACCTGTAACTTCTCAGTTCCTCCAAGGTTCACAATCAAGGGAGAGGGGTTTACTTCTCTCCTGGCCTATGCTCTGGTCTGGGAGATACTGCAAGTTTTTCTGCCCAGGATCTTTGAAGTTGTCTTTGGTGTTTGTGGGTTGAATAATCTGCAGCTGCTGCCAGGGATTCTGCCTGTAAGCCCTGCTCATGCTAGATGGTCAAGGCTGGGCTGCGCTCCAAAGGCTGCACTCTACTCTGAGCCTGATGTGATTCCTGTACTCCTTCCAGGCTGTCTTAGGCTGGAATTCTCTTTCACTCTGTTGTTTGGTGGCTTCTGCTGCTGTAGAATTTGTTTAGGGTCATTTTTTATAGGCATTTTACAGGCTTACGGGGGGAGAGCTAGAGTAGGTGTGTCTTTCTACTCTGCCATCTTGGCTCCATCCCCCCATCCTCATCATTCTTAACCCAATCTCAGTTTATGATACTATTAATTACTGTCCTCCTAGATTTTCACTTGTTTTCTTGATATGGGTCTCCTCTCAAATTATGGCTCTTTTCTGAGCTATCTAAACACTCCTTTATCAGATTCCTTTGCTACTCTCTAAATGTGCATGTCCCTTCCAGTCTCTGTCTTATGCCTCATCTTCTCAGAGATCATTTCTCTCTCAACGATCTCATCAGCTACTATGGATTATATTAGCCCTATGGAGATGACCCTTCACTATATCTTGCTCATAAACTGTAATCCATAAAATGTCCAATCTCAAACTCAAAATTCTATAGTTTTTTTGGTTCTCAAAACAAAACTCATCTTCTTGCCCTTCCAAGCTTTTTAAATTTTACTAGATGAACTATTACCTTTCTAGCCATCCAGACCCAAGAATTTGGAGATAATTCTTGTTTTCTTGACCTCTTTGTTGCAACTGATGTCAGCTGTTCTCTCCTCCTACATTTTTTTGTCCTCTTGAGTGACAATAATTTTTCTGGGTTTTCCTTCCTGCCTAACTGGGTATTCTCAAATTCCTTTGCTAGATATCATCCACAGTCCACCTCCATTCCAAAATATGCTTGTACCCAAAGGATCTTTCCTTAATGACTTCATCAACTTTTGAATTCAATTATCATCTCTATGGAGATAATTCCCAGATCAGGATATCTAGCACTAGTACCCCTTTTCAGTCTTGGTTCAATATCATGAACTGCCTATGCCTTCTAGACAGTTCAGAATCATCAAGCCCAAAAGAAATCCATCTTATCTCCCTAACCTATCCTCTCTTCCAAACTTCTCTAATTTTGTCAAAAGAACTACCATCCTTCTAGTCATCCAAGTATGAGATCTTGGATCTGGAGTTCTCTGTGACTTCTTACTCTTACCCTCACAAATTCAATTCCCTTTCTAGTTTGTTGATTCTTACCTCCACAACATTTCTTTTATTAGACCCCTTTTCTCTATTCATGATTCAGATTCATAATTTTTTGCATGGACTACTGCAACAGAATATTAATTAGTTTCCCTTCCTTAAGTCTCTTCTCTCTTCAATACAAACTACACAACTGCAAAAGTGATATTCCTCAAGCACATATCTGATTGTATCATTCTTCAGATCAATAAATTTCAGTGACTCTCTATTATTTCCAGGATGAAATGCAAACACTCCTATCAGACATTTAAAGCCCTTTTATGCTATCTACTTTTTAGCCAAACTGTCCTTCAAAGCCCCCCTTAACCTTGCTCTAACATACCTTTTCAGGTTTATCATCCATTATTCCCTTCTATACATTGAGGGTCTATGCAAAGTGGTTTTGCTTTTCTTCATAGAAGACATTCCATTTCCCATGCTATACCTTTGCAAAGGCTCTCCGATATGCCTGGGATGCACTCTGTTCTTCATGTCAACCCTTAACATTCCTAATCCTTCAAAAGATGGCTTACTTTTTCACTAAAGTTTTCTAACAATTATAGAATCTACAGTCTTTTACTTCATCTCTCTTATATTAGCAGAACAAGAAGCTTACATGGTAAAAGACTGGAACTCATAAAGCATTCCATGCATGTGCTTCGATAAGTATATGACCCTCTTCTCTCCTCTTCCTTCTCTGTATGTGTGTACATACGTACATATATATATATATATATATACATACAAAATTATACACTCACTAGATTTTAAAACTAAGACTGAGAGAATAAAAATAACAAGTTTGAATTTTTTAAAAGTATGTACTGACTTAAAATAAAGTCCAAGAGGAAATTTAGTAGAACAGAGACCTGTGTTGTCCTCCTAAGGAGGCTAAAAAGATAAATTAGTCAACTGATCAATAAGCATTTATGAAGCACCAGTGTCAAGCACTGTGTTAATGGGGATACAAAGAAAGGTAAAAACAATTCTTGCTCTCAAGAAGCACACAGTCTAATGGGGAAGGCAACATGCAAACAACTGCATACAAATAAGTTATATACAGGATAAATTGGAAAAAACTCTCAGAGGAAAGGCATTAAGAATAAGGAGGACTGAGAAAGAATTCTAGAGGAGGATATTTTAGGTGAGACTTGAAGGAAGCTAAGAGGCAGAGATGCACAAAGGCCACTGAAAATGAGATTGGAATGCTGTGCTCAAGGAGTAACAAAGAAGCCAATGTCACTGGATTTCAGAATATGCAGAGGACAGTAAGGTATAAAAAGAATGAAAAGGGAGGAAGGGGTCAGGTTATGAAGGGCTTTAAAAGCCAAACAGGATTTTCTATCTGATCCTGAAGATAATGGGAAGCCACTGGAATTGATTAAATGGGAGGGTGGGTGTTTATATGTGACATAATCAGGCCAGTGCTTTAGGAAGATGCATTTTATAGATGAATAGAGCATGGAAGAAACTTGTGTAAGTAAGACAAACCAACAAGCTGTAGCAATAGTCCAGGTATGAGGTGATAAGGGTTTGTACAGAGTGCTGGTAGTGTCAGATAATAGACAATTTATTATTCTAGGCTAACTAAAAGCTGGGGATATTTGTACTTTGATGCAGACATTTTGGGGATGGGAGAGGGATAGCTTATACTATTTTCCCTCAAAAAACTGAGTTTATTGATATTCACTTATCAATTGTCACTTTCATCTCAACAAGTCTAATGGTTCTAGAGATACTTATTGAGATCTTCTTGATAAAGTAAAATAAATCCAATAAAATTAAAAGAATGGCACAGATAACTATAGAAATTTATGAGCAGAGCTAAATAAAGCCATCAAATGAATAACATTTTCATTCATTAGTGTGTATATGGTCACTCCATTAAAAGAAACTGAAAGAATGAAGGTTTTTTTTTTTAATTTCTAAAGATCAAATATTTAAGAAAAAATAGTACATAAACCTAGTACGGAAAAATAAGTAGAATGAAAAGGAGTGTCTAAAGAAGTTTACCTCTTTGGTAATGTTATAAAGGCCACATTTTTGTATGGACTAAATTTAAAATACAGGCCATTATTTGTGTTCAATTCAACAAATGTTTACTAAATATCCATTATGTATATGTACCAAGCTAAGTATTGCGGATGGCTAAAATGAATAAATCACAATTGAACAGGCTAATAAACTATTAAGGAAAATTAAACGTGTAATCAAATAATTATAATATATAGTAATAATAGGCAGAATTAAATGTTACAAGAGAAGAATAAAGGATCTACTAAAAGGAGAAAGGTAAGAAGATGAAATTAGAGAAAGGTTTCATGATCAGATGGTATTTCAGTTGGGCTCAATATGATTTCTTTTTGGATTATTGTTTTAGTGAATACTAAAACTGTTACCAGAGGAATATCACATATGAGTTTTTCTCAGAAAAAGACGAACAGTATCCATGAAAAATCTTCATCCACCAAAACACAATCTAGGTTATCCAGAATTAGTGGATTGTGAATTTTCCCTCTCCTATTTAATAGTGCATACCATAGAACATAGTGAAGGATAGATATAACCTGTTTTAAGAAAAACCTGAATTAATAAAATATGACTTAGGAGTATCTTTATTACATCAAAAGGCTGACAATGGTCTCTTTAAATAGCGTTTTTCTTAATACAAAGTAACATTCAATTTGCCAGTTGTTTTTTCTAAAGATTTACACATATTTCAAGAACACATCTATTTTGCAAAATGATTACAAACTGCAGTGTTCTAATAGTGGCAGTACAACACTTGGTAGGAGTGGTAGGAGTCATAGCTCCTTAAAGAATGATGCATATTTTCATATAAATAAGTCAAGGATTTAGAGAATATCTTTTTCCATTTTTCCTTCTCAAATGTTTGCAAGTATATATATATATGTATATCTCTACAGATAAACTCAAATAACCATCTACAAAAATCTAAAACAAAATTAGAATTCTCTGCAAGCTATACAATCACCCTTTCAAATAATATTTAATTTTTTCCCCAGTATTATATGGTATACTGGTGCTGGCAATACAACATTTCCTAATTCTTTAACTGGCAGGGGAAATAGAGAGATTGGAAATAATAGCTTACACACATGTGTAGGCTACTAGATAAATCACGTGGAACAAGACAAGAACTTGGTACTACCTTCTCATTTTAGATATGAGAAAAACGAACTCTAATGAGCTTAAGTGATTTGTCTAACGTCAAACAGGTATTACGTGGTGGGGTACAATATAAACCCAGATTCCAATTCTAGCACTCATTCCATGTGAAACTATTTGTACAATACCCCCATATCACACATAGATTGCATAAATGTCTTACCAGAAGAGGTTTTAAACTTGATCATGCAAGGTCATCAAACAAGTCATCACCATGGTGTTGAGAACCAAGAGTATATGGATCCCCAGAGGAGAAAGCACCTTTGAAGAAACTAATAATATTTTTGCCATTTACCTGGAGATTTTCACAAGTTTCTTGACTGTAGGTAAGCCTCTGAATTTCTGTAGGTGAGACAAGATACAATGCTTGCCCATTGTTGGTGAAGCAGAATGTTCTTGCTATCCTCATGTTGGTAAGTGGCAGGTAATACACATCCAATAGTGGCCTTAAACTTGGTAAACTTGAGAAAAAAAATTAAAATATTATTAATATTAAATAAGGGTAGACTTTAGTATTGAAAATGACTTTTTAAAGTTTATAATATCTTTTTTATCACTATTAACTAGAAGGATTAGCAAACCTGAACTTTAAAATATGAAACCCAATTAATATTAAGAAAAGAAACATTTTAAAGCTGAAATTCTTAATAAAGATGTACTGAGAGAACTAAATATTAATTAATTAATTTTACTTAGCTATCACCGAGAAACTATTCTCTCTAGACAGCACTGTTTTCTGGATGGTAGTCTGTAGAGATTCAACTATATATATAAAACTGCTGCTGAAGTAGAATTCTTCTGTGTGATAAACAACTGCATCCTTCAAGATTCTATTCTTGACAGAGGGATGGAGTTTTAATTGCTTAGCAGGAAGTTACAACTACTATATGGTAGTATGTGATAACATCACTAGTACAGCTGCTGGACTATATCACTGCATAACTTCTCTTTATGAAGACAATAAGTGAATCTGATGGATAATTTACAGGTATCCCCACCTAAATTTTTCCTTCCTGGAAAATGAAAGTCCAGGGCAAGAACTGTTTCCTGTTTGTGTATTTGTCAGCTTCTACACAGAACATCTGCTATAAATGCCTCCTGAAAGGGACTAAGGCTATAAATTAGTGACATAGAAGATAATTGCTTTTTTTAAATAGTAACTTACGTACTCTGATGTAATTCATATAGTCATATAGCATTTATTAAACCACACTGTTAATATATTTTTTTAAATACTGAAACACGTTCCAGCTCATGGGACTTCGAATGATTTTTCTTTGCCAATGTTTGTAAATCACAAGTTATTTGATATTTCGTGTTTTATGTCACACACACACACACACACACACACACACACACACACACACACCGCCCCCCCCCCTCAACTCAAGAAACTCCAATGGCTCTCTATCAACTCTACGATCAAATACAAAATCCTCTCACATTCAAAGCCCTTCATAAACTTAGCCTGTCTTCTTACACCCAACACTCATATTTATTATCAAGTCCTCTTTGATTCAGTGACAAGGGCCTTGAGGCTATTCCTTGAAGAAGACATCCCATCTCTTAACTCCATGTATTTTTACTGGCTGTCCCCCATGCTGAGAACGCTCTCTCATCATCTCCACTAGCTAGCTTCCTTCAAGTGCCAGTTAAAATTCCATCTTGTATAAATTTCTATAGGAAGTGTTTCCTAATCCCTTTTAATTCCAGCACCTTCCTTCTGTTGATTATTTTCCTATTTATCCCATATTAGCTTGTTTGTACATAGGTGTTTGGATGTTGTCTCCCTGAGCAGACTGTGAGCTCAAGGGCAGGAACTGCCTTTTGCCTTTTTCTTTTATCTTCAGTACTAAGCAAAGTACCTGTGCTTTGTAGAAAGTACACAATAGGCATTTAAAGGCTTAAAGATTAACTGATTTTAGGTTGGGTGAATTTCAGTTAAATTTTTTTATTGTTTGCTGTAAAAAAGTTCTTGTGGAATTATTTTAGGATCAAAAAGAATTCTTTCATCATCCACTGAGATTTCCTTCCTCATCAAAGAGTGGAGGTACAACAATATACTGTAGAAAGGAAGACTAGACTCTGGGTCCCAATAACAGCTTTTAAACTTACTTGCCCATGGTCATAGAGTAAGTTTCTAAAACTCTTTGATCCTTAGCTTTATTAGCTATAAAATGAGCAAGATTATCCTTTCACTCTACCTATTCATAGACACCTATTCATTCATTCACTGAATAAATGTTTATGAAGTCCCTCCTATATGTTAGTTTAGAATATATAAATATAAATACCAACACCTGTACACACACACACACACACACACACACACACACACACACACACACACAATGTAAAGTAATTTCTGGCAGGAAGGTAGGCAGAATATCAGGATACACTTAGTATAAGGAGCAACAAAATGAATATTACAGGATGGTAGACATTCAAATATGTGGAGGTCAGGAGGGAATATATTCCTTCAAAGGCATGGAGATTGGAGAGAAGAATGATATACATGAAGAATAAGTAATCCAATTAGACTGGGATGTAGAATGTCCTGAGGGCAGTAATATGAAATAAGCCTGGAAAGTTTGATAGTGCCAGACTGTAAGGGACTTTTTAATGCCTAAGTAGTTTTTTCTTTATTTTGGCAGAGAAAGCACTTAAACTTTCAAGTGTTACATAAATATGGGTGATTACTGCTCATAAGCCACCTTGCCCCCTGCTTGGTAATCTTTCTTTTCTATATTTTCCTTCACATTTTCTTTTTGTAACCCTTACTCTCTTATACTTCTGACAAATCCTGGCTTTTCCCCCCCTTGTTCCATCATTATACTAAAATTACATTAGAGTACACAAGCTAAAAAGAAGGTGCGAGAACACCAACTCTAATTCATTATTAGAAATCGTACTTTTTTATTAAAGAGGGAAAGTGCTAATGACTTTTTCATGAGTAAAAAGATGAGTATGTTTCATAACTTATTTAGGTTTCAATTACCTTAAAATTTTTATTAGGTTTATTACTTCCTTGTCAAAGTCTGAAAAGTGGATTTAATTATTTGAAGGCCAGCAGTCACACAGAAACAAAATGAGTATCAATACTATAGTTATAGAGTCACTGCGGTATAATAAATACAGTGCTGGCCTTTGAATTCAGTCAAATCTCACACCTTGACACTACTTGTATAACCCTGGACCTGTCACGTAACCCTCATGTGTCTCAGGAAGTCCCTCAGATATAGCTACTAGGACATAAAATCATATCTCATGGTACAGAAATGACACAGCTACTTCACAGATCTGTAGAAATATTAATAGAATGCAAATCATTATAGGCAACAGTTAAAAGCAACGATGGTCATTATCACATCATATATTTTTATTTTATTCTCTAGCATACCTAGGACATAGAAAGATAGTGAAGCATACCTTAGAAAATGTACTTAACTTATGGGCGGCTCAATTTCTTTATACGTAAATTTGAGATTAACACTTGCACTATGCATCTTATGAAGTTTTTTTTTTAAAAGTGCTTTATAAAACCTAGATTCCTATATGAATGTGAATTATTCTAGACTCTTGAGGTTTGTTCTTCAAAGGAATAGAAAAATAAAATGTATCCACAACAATATAAAGGGATTAAATCATGCTCTGTGTCACTATCTGGGGCTTACATATTTAGTTGATATAAAGGAAAATAAAGGCATTGCCTTACTTCAATATATAAAACAATAAACCCATGAGCCAATAAAAACCTCCTACTTAAACAGAATACTGTTGTTGTTTGTCCTTCATTTCTAAAGAGGACTATGATGTCAGGAGGTGATGCCATGACTTTCAGGTGAATTGGATGTAGGTGAGGGAAGTCACCAACCTTACTTTCTCCTCTGGAGCTGTCGGGGTCCAGTGGCAAGACACAGATCAAGACAAGGGAAGATGGCCTCCACAAAGAGGAGATAGGGAGATTTTAGTGCTGGGAGGAAGGTCATGACTACACATGTAAATTTAGTAGTCTTCTACATAAGAGAAGGGAACAAGCATTTATTTAGGCCCAAGATGCAACTTTTTTAAGCTGGGGCCTTTAGCAGATCTCATTTTCACTGAGAAAACACTTATTCAGTGATTAAGTCATAAATACTTAAATAAAATACTGAAAGGTTGTGAAAGGAAGATACTTTTTCCTCTCTAAAAAAAACCCCCTGCAAAATAATCTTAAATTTCTCTTACCTAAAAGTCATAATATGTCCATTGGCACAGAAACATGCAAGGCAAATACTATTACTCAATGCCACTATATCTCCGCGAAGAACAAACGAGGTGTCTGTTATATTTTGCTTATAAACACAGTTTTGGGCTGGCAGTGAGATCACTTTTGCTTGTTTTTCAGAACAAATCACTGCATATTGGTTTTCACTGATTTCCTGAGAGGAAGAGGGAGATACAGAGACAGGTCGCCGTTTTTTCAACTTATCCTTTTCATCCTTTTCTTCAGGCACATTATATTCTCTCCAAGGTTCATATGCTGGTGGCACTAAACATCCAGTGGTATCTAGAAATGACATTCTTAAGATTCCCCCTTTTAATCTCAATATGGTACCTAGGACAAAGAAATTCATCAAATAAAGTTAAATAAATTTCAACATTAATAAGTTTCCCAATTTGAAATAATTTCCCCCACTTTATTATCAATCAACAAAGACTGAATTCAAATTTCAGATACTAAAGTAATTAAACAGGAAAGAGAAGTTCTCAAGGTAAAACCTTAAAGAGAGAAGTATCAATGACAAATCTCATAATTTAATTAGAAATTATTTATTCTGTAAACTCAATTAGATTACCATTAAGTGAAGTGTCCTAGAACTATTTCTTCATCAATATCCACTTTTTCTCATATATTAGAGGAAGCAGACGATGACTAGAGAATTAATTGCTATAATCTTCTATAATCTAATCTTCAAATGAGATATTACTATTTTTTTAGCTATCTGAAGAAAAATTAAAGATATACATACAAGGCTTTTTTTTACTTCAGGCAGCTTAGTAATAAGGCTTCTTTATTTTATATGATTACTATTTTTTTCCTAAGAAACTGTGAAATGTATTCTATCTCTTTGTCTTTAAATTCACCTGCAAATACATGTGGAATTAAGATAACCATTTTCTTTTCTTCCAATTTTTATTTATTGTCATCTTAAGCTCATAGAGGTTTTCTCAGTCAAATAAAACTATTTGAGCAGCTTGGTTAATTAAGTGGAGTATATTAAGTTTGAAACCATATACACTATACCAATATTTAATTCATAGTGTATTCTAAAATTAATTTTATTTCCAGGCCAATTAGTCATGTTCTTCACTATTTTAGAGACTCATTCTTTTTATATGTTTGCATTGTAAGTGATAAGAAAGATAAAAATATTTCTGATAATTTTTTAGATAAGATTTAGTGAATGGTGGCAGAATATATGCATGGGCTATGGATGGCTAGATTTCCTAGCACATCAATACAAATAATAATCTAAAATCTCATCTTGTGATAAGAAAGGTGTGTGCCACTATGCATCTCAGAATAGTGAAGGTAAATATTGGTTTTTACTAGCAAAATGAGAGAGAACAAAAATTTGGAGTAAACATGTAAGCAATAGAATGCCCTGCAAGACTTCCCCAAATTATCGTGTATAACATTATTGCTGGTCTTATTTACAGGGCTGCCAGTTACAACATGGGCTGATGAAATTTACCCCCCACAGATCACATTATAGATGTTTCCAAAGCACAAATCATGTCTACTGTTGTTTTTTTTTTAATTAAGCAATATATAATTTTTACATATATTTAAATGCAAAAATTAAAGGTGCATACTATTTCTTCTCTCTATTCAAACTACTACCATCTTAACTTTAGAATCTCATCATCACTTGATAGATTATTCTAACTGCCTTCTAATTTGTTTTCCTGCCCCACATTTCTCAAATTCAATTTATACCATACATGGGTAACAAAGCAATTTTCCTTAATTGTAAAATCTGATCATATAACTCAACTATTTAATCAACTCCAGTGGCTTTTTTTTTTTGCTTGTAAAATAAACATAAATTCTTCTGTTATCTTTTAAAATTGTGCAGCTTGGAACTAACTTATATTTCCAGTTTCCCTGGACATTATAGTTCCTCCTACACATTTCAATTCAATCAAACTGGCCTTCTCTGCTTTCCAACAGACAACACCCCAACCTTCATTTCTGCATCTCTGCAATGACTATCCTCCCATGCCCAGAACATGATCCATCCTTAACTCCACTTCATGTAGTTCCTGTCTTCCTTTAAAATACAGTTCAAAGCACCACTTTCTGCATAGTCTTTCCTCATTCTCTCCAGCTGCCAGTGTTCTCCTTCCCAAAATGTCTTATATTTTATGTTGCACACACTTGCAGCTAGGTGGAGCCGCAGAGTACCTGCCCTGGAATCAGTTCAATCTGATTTCACATCTGGCCTCTGACACTCATTACATCTGTGTGACCCTGGGAAAGGCACTTAGCCTTGTTTGCCTCAGTTTCCTCATCTGTAAAATGAGTTGGAGAAGGAAATGGCAAACCGCTCTAGTATCTTTGCTGAGAAAACTCCAAATAGGATAAAAAAAAATCAGACACAACTGAAAAACGGCTAAACAATAACAATATATTTGCATTTGTTTACTTTGTATTTATTCTATATATGTATATATTATATGTATGTATTTATATCTTTAACTGTGGTCTCTCTTATTAGAATAGGGAGAGTAGAGATGTGTCATTCTTTGAATATACTCAGTGCCTAACAGCATCTAGTACATAATAAATATTTAATAAACACTTACTGATTAAAAATTAAAAAAAAAAAAACCTTTTAGCTTCTAAATGACAGTACCAAGTCTCTGACCTCTGACTTTCTTTAATATCCTTCAGAGTCAAGCACTATGCTAGTACGCATGAACAATCAATTACTTAAACTGAAAAAATGCATTAAACAAAATTGAATTAACAGAAGGACAATTCATAAGTAACATACTGAAAATATAACTCAACACAAACTCTAAACTTTATGTAGTATTTTAAAACTATTCCAAAAGAAATTATGCAGGGTCAACATTTATGATTGAAGTGAAGCATACTAACAATAGTTTTGTGATTCAGGATAACTTGGGCTAAAATAAACACTCTCAATCTTATGGACTTAAATAAATTGTCTCCATGTCTATTAAGATTCAATGTTTATATAGTCTAACTTCATTTTCAATATATGAAGATAATGACTTATACATGGTTTTTTGTTTGTTACATTTTTTGGTAATAAACATTTTGAGTTATATTTTTCTCACACCCTAAGGGAGAAAATGTCTTTTAAGACTTCACATGTATAAAAAGCAAGCTCAGAATGGTCAACAATGAAGCTTATATTTTACCTGTTTTTGTAATTTTGCTTTGAAAAGCAGACATTATTACTATACTATTCTGTCCTAAAACATTTGTTCTGCATTTCCACCCAATAATAAAAATTTTAGTCAATATTCATAAAAAATGTCTTTAAGCTCTACTCGCAAGTCCTGTGCCATGTATAGAGAAAAATAGTCTTACTAAATTCACCAATTCTTGGGATCAATTGATTATGAAAATAATAACAATGAAAAGCCTCCTATTAAACACAACATTAGAAATCTGTATGGGTTTTAGAAATTAGAAATTACTTAGAATTAGAAATTACATTAGAAATACTTACCACTTGGAGATACAATTACTGGCTGAAGAAGTCTTTGCTCTCCACATGGAGGAATATTCAGTGCAATGACAAGCACTGTACCTAAAGTAGTCCCAACCCATAAACATGGAGAAGGTGAAGAATCAGTCTTTCGTGTGTAAGTTTCACAGAAATGAAGAGCCGAAATTGCTTCTCGGGATTCTTTGTCAATACTGGTTACACTTGAACTTCGTGACCGACTGAAGGAATTGTCTTTTATATCTGAAACAACCATAAATTGGTTCAAAATTTATATTGGGACAAGTAAGAAAAAGGTAGATATTTTTATGAACTCATCCCTTAAGTTTAATTTCCTTACAACTGAAAATTAGTCTACCTATATGATTTAATGTTTTTTCAGTTATTTTGATTGTTTATACAGTAGGTTAAATATCCACCCTGCTTGGTACCATTAGGTATCTTTGCTTGGATAAACTGCTCTAGTTCACTAACAAATATGTACATAATCAGACTCTAAATCAGGTCCCATTTAAAGGTATACCATCCTTTTAGCTACCTCATATTACCAATCTTGGTGCTGTCTTCAGTGCTTTGCTTTCAATTCCACCCCTATAAGTCAATCCAACTGTCAAGTGTTGATGAGTCTATGTCTGCAAAATCTGCTTCCATCTTCTTTATTATTCCCCTGGACTACTACGGCAGCTTCCTGTTTGCTGATCTCCTTGCCTCTACTCTCTCATTCTTTCTAATGCATCTTCCACACAGTTTCCAGATTGATACGTCTATAACATCATATCTGACTATGCTGGTACCCTGCTCAAGAAGGCTCAAAATTATTTTCCCTCTACGATAAAACATTACCCTCTTTGGCACTTAAAACCTTTCATAATCTTTCTCCAACCTATTTTAAAAACCCATTTAACCAAACTTCTCCTCTTGATTCAAGTCAAACTGGCCTACTTGCTATTCCTTGTAAGTGACATTTCCATCTTTGTGCCTTTGTACTGGCTGTCTTCTATGCTTTGAATACTTTTTCTCCTCATCTCTGTTTCTTACTGACACCAATGAGCAAAAGGCTTTTCTGATCCTCCAAGTATTAATGTTCCATCAAAATTATTTGAATTTACTTTGAAAATATTTTGTATTTATCCCTCTGTATACCATATATAATTTTATAGTTGGACAGAGCTCAATAGCTATATGGTCCAATAAACACCAGATAATTAATCTCCATTAAAATTTTTGAATACCTATTGTTTCACTCTAGGAGACTAAGAGCCTAAGGAAAGAAATCAGTTGTCTTTTTATCTTTGTATCTCTAACACCCAGCATGGTATTTGCTAATAATAAATATGAATTGTCTTAAATTGAATCAAATTATAAATCAACAAATATTTACTAAGTGTGCAGTATTTGCAATATGTTCAGAGACAGGCAAAGATAAATAAAAAAACAGTCCCTGTCATTTAGGAAAATAGCTTTAGAAGCTTTCCCTGATGCCATACACTAAATACCATTCTTTCTTCCTGGAGTGTTGTTTTTAAAAATGCAGTCTTGGCATATATACTCTGTATTAAAATTATTTTGTTCTTGTTTTATCTTCTACTTAAATCTTTAAAGGGAATAAAATTTAATTTTAGAACACAAATCTATCAAATTCCAATAACTTCTATTTACCACATATGACAGATTAATTCATAAACCTAATAAACATTATTTTTCAGGGCAGGAATATATACTTACTATGTTACAGAAAAGAAAAAATTAAAATACATGTTTTTATGTTTGATATTTTAAAGTCTTCATTCCTATTTTGATGTTTTGTAAAAATGATTTGAAGGCAATACCAGTGGAGCACACAAGCTCTGGAAGATCTGATACTACTAGAAAAATTTCAAGTATAGTGCAGACTATCTACTGCAAAGCACCAGCCCAATTACATGTGTGTGTACATGTGTGATACAAGCATACACATACATATACACATATATGGCTCAATAGTAGCTCAGGCCATTTAGTGGTATAGCAATCCATGAAAAAGAGGAAAATGCAAATGGACCTTTAGGTCTATAGCCTCTTTTTATTTCTGCTGTGATAGAACGTCATAAAAGTACACTTTTAAAAACATCACTGATAAACATTAACTTAGCTATTAGTATACCAAATGAATACATGGAACAAAAATATTTACTGAGTACCCATTATGTGCAAAGTACCAAGAGAACAAACAGAGAAGTAAGCCTTGCTTTTAAGGAACTCATGTTGTAACAGAGGGAGACAACATGTATGTAGGTTTTAGCTGACAATTTACTGGAAAGGCCCAGTGGTCCTCAGGACACAGTAGCGAAGCAGACACCTGGCAATGTGTTTTTGATGGTTGAAACGAATTTGGTAGTGAGAAATTTCTTTTCGGAGTCTTCAGTAACTGTCTTTATTCCCCAATCTTTCCTTCTTCTGACCTTCCCTAATACTGCTTAGGACAAAAACATCCTCCCAGTCTCACAACCGAGGTGTCATCCTCAACTCCTTACTCTCCTCTGCAAATCCAATCTGTTGCCAACTCCTGTACATTTCACCTAAGTAACATCTTTCATATGTGCATATATATACATATACACACATATACATGTGTGTGTGTGTGTGTATATCTTCCATTCTCTCATCTGACATAGCCACTGCTAGTTGGTCTTCTTAAAAACATAAATCTGACTGCTCCCTATTACTTCAAGTATCAAATATAATGTTTTCTGTCTGGATTTCAAACAGGTCTCTAATCCTTCTTACCTTTCCAATTTTCTTATACTTTACTCCCCTAATGCTACAAACTAGTGACAACCGGGCTCCTTGTTCTTCCTCAATTGCAGGACTCCATCTGCCAATTCCAAGCATTTTTTTCTGGCTGTCCACCATTTCTAGAATGCTCTCTCCACAAATCCACCTCCTAGCTTCCTCAGCTTTCTTCAAGTCTCAGTGAAGTTCCACCTTCTGCAAGAATTCTTTTTCAGTTCTTCTTAATCTTAGTGTTTACCCTTGGAGTGATTTTAAACACACACACACACTCACTCACTCACTCTCTCTCTCTCCTCTTCCTTTGCCTCATTCATCCTAAATCTATTATTTGCTCTTATTGCGAGCTCCAACCCTTCCACCCCACAATACTTTCTCAGGCATTACCTTGAGATCACTTTCCACCTTTCCCAATCCTGATCCTACAATCAACAATTTAACATCAAATTATTCTATGAGATCATCATAGCTTCAGTTATACAGCAGATTAAAAGGTTCAGAAAATGCAAGATTCCACCGTGGTTACTATTTGTTGAGTATAAAAAGACACTCAATTCAGTCTACCAAAACACTGGTTTAATGGATCTCCTACAACAACCTGTTCCTTATGTATGCATTAAGATCCTAAAATGCATCCCTGGCAGACATATAAGTGATAAGTTTGACCAAAGACTGTCCAGTTGCTTACATAAAGCTTCCCATACTCCTGTTTGCAGGTGATGTTATATTGGTTTCATTAATCTCAGAAACACTGCAAAAACTCTTAAAGATCTCATTATTCTTCAAAAGAGTTTGGCATAACTAATCATAAAGAGAATGGAGAATGTCTATTGACTAGATTGCAGACAGAATTTTATGGGAAGCTCATAGAAATAGTTCCTCAATCTAATATCTCAGATAGCTACAGCAGCCAGTCAGTGAACTGAATAGAAATAAGAAGGTACTTGGGCAATTCACAGCTCTTTGAATGACTGAAGTTTCTTCCTAAAACAAGAAACCACTTTTTAAAGAGACATTCCTCCAGTAATGCTCTGATACACAATTGTGGAGCAATAAAAAATGTAGATTACCAAGAAGACAATGGTAAAATTTTTAATAGTGATAAACAGATTGCAGATTATTACCATAATTATTTCAAACAACAGATTCTGTGCAAAAATGGCATCTGAGTTATCAACAGCGTGCACTGCTGAATAGAAAGCTGGTCAACCATCCAGCTAAAATGAGAGATGACAGATGCATGGACTGTATATTCCCTAGGTACCCACATAATGTCAAGAGTTATAAAGGAAGACCCATAGCCAGCTCAGTGACCTCTTCTTCAAGGTTTTACAGGAAGACATGGACAAGAGTAGGAGGGGTTCTATCACTACTGGAGATATCAGACAGACCAAAATATTGTTTTAAAATAATCTGTTTATTATGACAACATATTCTATTCGATGAGTTCATAATACAATACAATAAATTCTAGAATATATTAGTCAAGGGACTCTAAGCATTTACAAAGGGAAAGAGTAATTTAATTTTAAATGGCAGTATGGCTTTAATGAGAATAAGGGTACACAAGACTAATCTCATTTTGGGAAGGAAAGTTATTAAATTATATCAAGAGAATGCCAGAGAGTTGGATTTCAACAAATCAAAGTCACTTTTGCCACCTTTTTACACAAAATAGAGAGATGTTTTTCTCTTTATAAGCTTGATAGACTCCTGTTTAGCTTTTAAATCCTTTCAAAACTTTGTCTAAATCATTTTTCCAGTATCATCAGACTCTTCTCCTGCGCACTAGCCAAAAGGTCTTTATTCTCCCTGTTGCTCACATATGTTATTCTGTTCCCTGTTTCCGTGCCTTTGTCCAGGCTTTCCTCTATGCCTGGAATGCATTCCCTCCTTATTTCCACTTCACAGAATCCCTCTCTTCCTTCAAGACACAATTCAAATGAGTTCTATAGGAAGTCCTTCCAGAGTCTTTCAAGTGCCAGTGTGCACTCCTCAAACCACCCTGTATTTAACTACTTCCATATTTATTTGTATTTATTCTTTTTAGATTTGATCTCTGTCTACTTGTTTATGAACTTGTCCCCATTACAAAGTAAACTCCTTTTAAGCAGAAATCATTTCATTCAATTTATTTGTATTCCCAGTGATTAGAACAGGGTTTGCTTAGTACATAGTAGGTACATAATAAAATGGTTGTTGATTAATTGATTGTATGATGGTTCGGTTAAATAGACTTAGAATTGAACAAATGGCCAGACCCAAAATGTCATCAATTGATCAAGGTGATCCAATTGGAATATCTCTAGCAGAGTACTCTGGAAATCTGTTTTGGTTCCTTACCGGCTTACATATTTATCAACAATATTGGCAAAGCATAGGTGGCATGTTCAAATTTCCAGATGACACAAAATTCAGAGGGTTAGCTTACATATTAAAAGAAAAATTCAGAACCTAAAATTATCTCAATAGACTTGAAGATTTAGGTCAAAATATAATAAGATTACAAGTGTAAAGTACTACATTTAGGTTAAACAACAGTAACAACTGCAAAAGTACAGAATAAGGGAAGCACAGCTAGACAATTAAATATATGTAAAAAGATTTTAGTCCTATGCATTTTCATTTATAATGAAAAATGACTTGTCATCTCTCAGATTTGAATCCTTAGGGTAGAAAAGATTGATCAGGGAATTCTGAAAATCTGAAGTTTTCCTTCAGAATCCCATCCAAAGACACATATACCTGCTAAACACTAAGAGAACTGTGGGCGAGCACATTTACAAGAAGTACTTTCAAAATTATTTTAATATCTTCCATGCATGGTGATTTTAAATACTATAGATTTAATTTATTCTTACTTACCTAAATCAGGCTTCAGTTCTGTAGGTAAACTTAATTTTCTTGACATCTTGGCTGAAAAATAAAATGTGACTTAAATTTAGAAATACATAATAGTTCAGGTATATACATACAAACACACATGTATATTACATATAATTTTTAAAAGACCCATTACTTCATCTTTAAAATTAGTCAAGGCTAATTCTTTTCATAAACTCCCAGTGTCATAATAACTCATCCTTTTATCTATAAGCATACTGTTTTATAAGTTAACATATTTCTTATTCTATATATGAAAAACAGTATTTTAGAACTCTATAATCCTACATTCACCTCCGATAAACAATGTTATTATGAGAACTGGTACAATTATTAATTTCTTTATGTAACAAATATATTATTTGTTGCTAAGGAATAGTTATTTATGGCTCTTATAACTATCAGACTGGTACTTGTAGATATCACTTTTGAGCTTCTTAGAAATTAACACCTACTTAATTATTCATTTTTACTAATATCTCTGACAAGTTACTCTTACCTTGCTTCTAGCTAGCCTCCTATAAATTATTTCAATCATTTATTTTTAATTACCCTTTAAATGTCACAGATTTTTTTCCTCATCCTTGTTTGTTTGTCCCCTCCCACCTCACATATATAAATACACTTTAAAAGAATGTTTTTAACATTTAAAAAATTTATTGAGTTCCAAATTCTACCCCTCTCCTTTCCTCTTCCCCCTCCCTGAGACAGTAAGCAATCAGATATAGGTTATACACGTGTAATACATTTACAACAATGTTTTAATTGGAAGAAAATGGTAGTTTTACTTAGGTTGATGCTTCATCCCAAGATGCATAGAATCAAGGGAGGGAAAGGAAGGTAAAACTTGGAAACTTTTCAGTTTTTCTCAAATCTTCATGATGTGTCTTCATTATATTTGAACTGAATTCCCAGAACACAGGATACTCTCACTCCGTTGTATATACACAGTAACACCCAAAAGGCTAGAATGAATCTTTTGATGAGTCACCATTTGAGATGATCCATGCTTCTAATGCCATTTTCAGGGAGGAAAGTAAGAACAACTGACATTTATTGAGCACTTTACAGTTTGTAAATGTTTTACATCCATTAACTAACTGGAACCTCACCAGTACTGTGGGTGTTGGGGACAACAGGTATTGTCTCCATCATCCACAGATGATGACAAAGAGACTCAAATTGGTTAAGTATGTTGCCAATGGCCACATAACTAATAAGTGACAGGCAGACTCTTTTCCTAATCCCAACTCTTATGCTCCATCCACTAAGCATTACTGCCTTTATGAAGAAAAAATCAAATTACACAGTAATCCTCAACTTTATAATACAATCAACAAAGCATGAACATTTTCATCTCTATGCTTACTCAATACTAGTCTAGTGTGTATTTTACTCTTTTTTTACTCAACGATATTTATTACCGATTGTGATTTCAAATTACGGACACTTGAAATAATGTCTCAGACTGGTTGTTTGTGCACATGCCATACAAATGGTGCTTTCTAGAGAAATTTGGGGAATTTTTTTCCCCACTGCAAACACACTAATGAATCCCTCAGGAATAAACTTAAAAACCTTCAGAAAATAAAATCTGCTACACTTCCTCTTAAAAAGGCTGTGTATCTGATAATTGAGAATATGCTTTCTCTATCTAAAGGAATGATCTAAATCAATGTTACGATAATGGTACTTAGGTAGGTTTTGAAAAGAGAGGCAGCATGGTGTACAAGGTAAAGAACAAACAAACCTAGCCCTGTAAGCGGGAAGACCTGAATTCAACTTCCACCTCTGGAACACACTGGCTGCTTGACCTGGGCAGACTGTTTACTGTCTTCTGTGCTCTGGGTAACTCTCTAGTCTCTAAGTAGAAGGGAGGACACAGTTACAGAGCTTGGCAGACAGAGTCTCTTCAGTGAAGGAGCTCATGGTAACGATTAAGAGGGGCAGTCTCTACACCTAACCCTCAGAAAGAGGGTGAAAATGAAGTATTAATCTTCCAGTTCAGAAAAACCCCCATTTCTTTACAATAAATAGTGAACTTCAGGATTCACTATGGTACCATTTTGCCCATACAGTGCTATTCACAAACAGCAGGATTACAATAGTATACGTACAACCCATTTCCTTCTGTTCTTTAAAAACCCAATAATAATAATAGCACTGTATATTCACACCGCTACTCATACGCTCAGTTCGTATCAGTTACATTATAGCAGAACTAACATTTAATAAATCACTCTTACATGTCTCTCTTATGTACAAGAGATTCCCACCATCCTAAAGAAGAATCTGAGGCTCAGAGACATGTGATTTAAATGAGATCACACCGTTAACAAATGACAGAAGGGAGATCAGACCTCACCCTTCCTGATGGTGTCTGTGCTCTCTACACTAGACTGCAGAATCGAAGCGCTAAATCCAATCTACTTTATAACAGCCATGGGTGGTTATTCAAGCACTGTTTGCAGACTTCTAGTGAGAAGGCACTGAGGCAAGCAAATGTTATTCCTGATTCTGTACTATGGGGAAAAGTATGTATGTATATAAGCACATATTATACACACATACATATATAATTCCTGCTCATAACAAATCTTCAAATACTTAAAACAGCTATCATTACCTATGGGTAGACTAAACATGCTAAGTTCCTATATGAGAGCCTCAAACCACAAATTCTCTTGCTATTCTGGCTGTTACTTTCAGGATATATTCCATCTTGTTTAAGTAGTTCCTCCTATCTGATGCTTACAACTGAATTCTGTGTTCTAGATATGGACTGACCTGGCCAGAATATAACTGAACTACTACTTCTCTCATTCTGGACACTATGACACACTTAATAAAGTCTAGCATAGTTTATTTTTGGCCACATAGCAAGGAAGGAACAAGATTCAAAGCATTCTGACTATACCTATCACTGCCATTACTCAGGAACCAAAATATTAGATATCACACAGAAAAATAAAAAATCACTAAAAAACAAAATGAAAAAAATCAAACAAAACTGGTCAATGGGGTTAGCTAAGGAAACCTTAAATGTATAGCTCGTGGACACTGAATGTTCATTTTCTACCATGTGCAGAACTATAATAAAAGAAAACATAGATTAAATGATGGTCCCTTATTTACACAGCTCTCTGGTAACATACTGAATGCTTGACTATGTGCCAAACATAGTGCTAAGAACTGAGGAAACAAACAGAAAAAAGAAGATAGTCCTCACTCTCAAAGTGCACATGAACTTACTGGGAAAGACAATGACACGTAAAAGAGTTCAATTTTGTGGCAGATGGAAAGGCTCAGGAGTCCTTAGGATGTATCAATGTGACTGCCCCATATGAGCAACCATCCACCATTGGGGGAAGTGAACTTAAGGGTGAGAATAGAGAAAGGACTCTCTAGTGATGGAGAAGGGTCTAGATCCAGGTTGACTTCTGGGGCAAGAGAAGGAGAAAGTGGTCCTGGTTGGTACCAGGTGTGAATGGGGCCCTCCAGGTACCCTCAATGAGTCTTGTATTTCTAGGGGCAGGGGTAACGGGCTTTTCCTTGATGCCTGGATACTTTAGCCAAATCCCATAGGATCTAGGAAGAAAGGGAAATGAAAGCCTAAAAAAAGTTTAATGGTTAGAAATTCTAACAATTTACTCGACAATGAAAATATTCTAATTCTCAGTTTACTTTAAAAAAGTAAACAACACAACAAAAAATATAAATAATTTTAGTAACTTTGTACCAAGCTAATTTTCATGTTTGAAATACCAAAATTAAGTCTACAATAAATAAAAAAAAATCTTTCCAGTGAAGTGGAAGGATAAAAGAAACATTTATTTGGTTTCGCTACAATCACAGAGAATAAAGGAGGAGGTATTAATACATGAAAACAAAGTACCAAAATGTATCTCCCAATCCTACCTCCCCAATTTCTTTAGGAAATATGAAAACATATTCATGAATAAATTAAACAGGGATTTTGGCATTGGCTGGCTGAAGATTGGACACAGCCCTGTGGCCTTCAAAAAGTTGTTAGCCATCTCTTGAAGAAGTTGGAGGTAACTGAAACATAGTACAGGGAAAGGGGGGCAATTTGTAGCCATGAAGAATTGGGGGGATGAGGGAGAAAGATGATTTTCTCCTTTACTCTATCCTTCCCTTCCATCAGTCACGGCATTTGCAGAGAAACTAGGTCTACTAGGAGATACTAAATCCATGAGGGAGAAGAGACACAGAAAGAGAGTAGGTAGGAGCTTTAAGTAATGTGACTTCTGGAAACAAAGAGAACTATGGATTAAAGTGAGAACTAACCAGCAGTTGAGGAACTAATAATACAAGGAATCCAGGTGAGAAAGCCTCCCAAAAGACATGCTGAACCAAGAAAGGAAAAGGGCAGGAACACTGGGACCCATGCTCTGCAGTACTGGAGGCCTCAATTATCCTGTCTATTTGTGCTCTCCATAGATGTGCTCATTACCAGGGTACTTTAAATTTGTGTACATTCTTCCTATGAAAACCTTCCAAGATGTTTTGTAGCTACTATTCTTACTATGTAATTTTAGTAAATGCCTCTGCTCTGAACTGTTTACTGGATTACTATTAAAGGTAAGCTTTAATATCTACGACTTAAGAGTTTTTTTAATTTTAGAAGTAAAGACTAAAGTTTGAAGAGTAAAGATCTAAAGAGTAATAACCCTTTGACCCAAGATAGTGGACTCCCCTTTGGAGAACAAACCTGCAAACATATGAGTGACTAGTTGGAGACATGGACAAGACAAAGTGCTACCTGAACTTATTATATATAATGTATAATGAAACAGCATAAATAATGTAAAGAAGAATGGTTCTGAACTCAGTACTTGGTATCAAATCCCGTCTCTAATGTTCATTACTTGGGTGACACTGGGCAAGTTACTAAATTTCTCTAGGTCTCAGTTTTCTCCTTCATAAATGAGAGGATTGAACTAGATGGCCTCTGAGGTCCCTTGTAACTTTAGACCTATCTATTTTTAAACATTTAAAACATTAATTATGAAATAAGTGTTCATTTATTTTAAATATATGAAAATGTTAGTTGAAATTAAAGCAAATTTCTTATTGAAAGAATTATGACTCTAAATTTCCACACAAATAAGAAATTAAATTTTTTGATGTCACTAGTGATTTCTACAATGTAAACTATTTTTTCACATATTTAAAATATTTTGAAATTTTATTCTGCTTTGTAGAATTTTAAAGTCCTTGAAGTTTCCATTTGAGGTTCTTACTGTAGAAAAACATCTTAATATAACTCGTGAGCTTTGAAAGTAAAGTCCATTAATTTAATTAATAATGTCAACCTTTCATTTGTATTAGCAACATTCATATTGACAAATGAAACACAGGCAAGAAAAAGGTCTGCATAGATTCCCTAAATCTAATTATTTTTATCAAGAATTTTGAAATGAAAATTACTAAATAAGAGATTATTTAATAAATACCTGTTCTTAGACTAATGATTTCTTACTGAAATGTTAGAGATTTACTTATATAAATATTCAATATGGTATGCAAACATGAATATATGTCATATGTATAAATATATACATCTCTCAATATATATGTGCATGCTTCTCCATATGGGTGCATGTGAATGAAGACATATGTGTGAGTATACATGCAAATACATAAACAGAGATATAAAGACACACACATATTCATGTGATCTGAAGAATTAAAGATTCAGCAAATTCACCAGAATGTTTAAGCAATTGCAGACACTGTGCTAAGTGCTTTGTAATTGTTCCACTTGATTCTCACAATCACCTTAGAAGGTAGGTACTCTTATTATCCCCATTTAACAGCTTAGGAAATGGGCAAAAGTGGGGCAGAATTTAAATGACTTGCCCAGGGTCACATACCTAATTAGTGTCTGGGGCTGATTTTGAACTGAATTGGAATCAGGTGTTTCTGATTCCAGGCCAAACATTCTATCCACTGTACCATCTGGTTGATTGTAGGCTATCTAGTCTAACCTAAATAATGTCCATTTGATTTCCTTATCATGCTGCAAAAGGGTTCCAGGAATCTCCAATGGCATAATATTTTACTATATTAAAGTCACAGTTACAGTTGCTATTGTTCTTGCTTTATAAATATATATATTACACAAATCCATTGTGTTAATTGGGTGTAATTATATATTTACATTATTTTCATTGTAATAATAATCATGTGTAAGCTGAAATTTCTAAGCTTATCTATGTCACAAAATCATAAATATTATAAAATCTAAATATTCCTGTCTTGGTTTCTGTTTTCTATTGTCTAATGAAGTGTTTATAAAATATACAACATTACATTCTATTGCATTTGTTTTATATACCCATTGACTCCCTTTATTCTTTCTTCTAACTCATTATTATGACAATATTTTATAGCTTCTATTGGTATGAGGAAATCTCTTTGAAAATTTTGAACAGTATTGTTTTACAATAGAAGGAAAATCATTTAATGGAAATAATAGCTTACAGAGAACTTAGTTTTAGAACTTTTTGTAATGGAATACCATGAAAAAGAGGTTGAAACATCTTAGCGGAAGTAAAGGCTATCTAAGAGAGAGCCCCAGTACTACAATATTACCTCCTGTTTACATACTGATTTACAGTTTATAAAGTTCTTGAATAGTGAATTTTTTCCTTACAATATTGCCTCTTGTTTACATACTGATTTACTGTTTATAAAGTACTTGCATTTTGAACTTTTTTCTTTACAATCATGATAAGAAGCAAATCTAATACCAAAAGAGCCATTGTCACAATTCTCATTTTACAAATGAAGGAATCCATACCAAGAAAGGTCACCGCTCAAGGTCACATAACTGAAGTCTCAGAACTGGAACTAAAATCAGACTTTTTGTTGCCTAGGGTCCAATGATCTTTGATTTATATCTTTCTGATTTTTAGAAATATTACTTTGATTTGGGCTTCAAAAATTAAAATCAAATCAGAAGAAACTGGAAGACGACAATTAGATTCTAGCAACTTCAAGCCTTTCCTGTTTGAATGATCTTTCGGCTCTTGAAATAAACAAAAAGTAAAGAAGCTGTTTGACATAAATTCTTAAAGAAATATAAACGATGCAAACCAGCCACTATAATGAAAAGGTAGAAAAAGCTCAGAAAATTGCCTTGGAAAGTCAACTTTGATCTTCAAAAGTACTAAAACATGACAACCTGCTAAATAGATAAGCTTCTATGAAAACAATACTAAGTATATGACTGATTTTGTTTTTGGTAGTATTGCTTTAGAAAGTAGGGGGAAATGACTTCAAAGACAAACAAGCCCTACAGTGAAGTCATTATGTAAAAACAGGTAATTCAAATCATTCTGGGACCTTGAATAAATGAAACTAGAGGGATAATAAACTGACATAAAATGAAAAAAATCAGACTAAACATTCTTTAAGGTCCTTCTCACCTCTAAAATCCTATGTAATCATGAAAGAGACAAGCGTGCATGTTTGGAGTGATACATTCTCATAAGTAATAAACAAACTAAGACTATAATATCAGCACTAGATACATGATGTAAAGACCTAGCATTTGAAAAATATGAAGTTGAGAAGTGACTATATGTGATCAAAATTGTATAGATGAATCCATTCTGAAGTAACAATTTTAAAGGAATTCAGTGATAGATTATCAAAATACCTCAAAGAGGGGAAGATTCCAAAAGAATTGAATAGATCATGCCTTTAACATTTATCAGAAAGAGGTGACTAAGAAGGTATCAGCAACTATCATATCATGTGTCAACTTGCTAAATTTTACAGGGTATTGATTAGACTATGTTATATATGCAAAGGAGGTTCTTGATAAAAACATAAAGGAACAAGAAAGATTTCAATTTTACTTTCTATATCAGACAATGCCATAACAATCATACTACTGATGTGCGCAGAAAACATAAGATGGTACTGTATCTATTAGTAACTGAATTTTTAAAAAAGCAATTGACTTAGAATCATAGAATTTCAGAGCTTGACAGGACCTTAGAGATCTCTCTCATCCTATTTCAGATGAGGAAATTGAGACTCAGAGTTGTTAAAGGACTGGCCTAATGTCATGGCTGTTAAGCAGCACAGAGAGACTGAAATGTTGGTCTCTGGAATTCTAGTGCTGTGCCCTTTCCAAAACCCACACTGACAGAGTAAAATTCAAATCATATATATGTTTATATGTGTGTGTGTGTGTGTAAAATATATATTTTAATGCAAGAAAAGTATTAAGAATTTTTAAATAATGTTGGAGTTAATTTTTATTTGTTCATTTTTTACTGAACAAAAGAACAAGTTGTAGCTTAGATGAATAGTATTTAGATAAAATGCAAGAAAATAAGGTGAAGAAACCCAAGGATAAAAGTGGCATTCAGCTATTTTAGATCAAGGAGACTCAGTAGAACAAAATATAATATTAAGGCACTATGCAAACATGATGTCTTTCACATGTATGTTAAAGATAATACAAGATTCCATAACAGATGCAACCAAAGAAATAACTGTTCAATGATCCACCAAGTATCAATATTACATAAGGCATTAAACAGGGAGATATGTGCTCACCTACGGTGTTAACCAATGTCATAGAAGCTGTCCACAGAATTCAAAGAGAAGAGGGAAGCCCTATTAATGGCGATGTTCTCCAAACACTATTTGTAGATGACACTGTGATAACTGCATTGAGTTCAGAACACCACACAAAGCTTCCTGAATGAAATCCATGGTCATGGGAAAGAGATTGGTCTGACCAATTCACACTGGAAAAACAAAGTAGATGAAAAATGTGTATTTCCTGGATTACAATATGCACTTGGAAGGTAGCCCGTAAGGTTAGTCCATTAGTACATATAATACTATTGGGTAGGCACTGAACATGGACAATGAGGTAGGCCTAGACTGGAGCAGGAAATGATGAGAGTGATTTCATTTGGAAAACTATATAAGACTTTGAATACTCCTGAATGTTTACTAATGTAAAAACTCATCTTTAATGCCAATATTTTCATTTTGATGCTGTATGACTAAGTTACGGAAGACTACAATCTGAGAAGTTAAAATGCAATTAATCCAAAGAAAATGGAAACATGAACGGAGGTGCAAGTACACTGCGGCATATTACCAACAATGACTTATGAGCGAAATGGTAGGAAAAGATGTGACGAAGGGAATGTATGACTCAAAAAGTAGACTAGCTATGTACTGAGAGAGAAGGATAGCAAAGAGCACCAGTACCCCACTACTGTCCTCTAAATAGTAAAAGAACCAAAAGAAATTCTTTTATGTGCTCAGCAGAAACTTTAAGAGGGATTTACAGAAAGGCATGGAAAAGAAGTGAACAAAATGAGATGGCATGGAGAGGTTGTGATTTATATAGATGGGAGAAGTACCCAAACAAAAGAAGACGATTTGCCAAAGTATTAAGCTGTGTTGGTATGGGAAGAAAGACACCCGAGAACACTAAATTTGCTGAATATATTTTATTTTTTAAAATGAAAATACATAATAAAATAAAATAAATTTTAAGACATTCAGTGTGTCAATTATCTTCAGATTTGCATTATCCTGAAAAAGAAAAAGAAGTTTCATTAGGATACACATTGCCTTGTATGATAAAGAGAAATGTTTTATGTGTGAAATTTAATTTTTATTCATCCATACCTAAATTGAGATGATTTAATAGTAGAGAATATTACAGTTACCTTGCACAAAAATATTTCTGTCACATATATATATGGATTCAGTTCATGATTATTGTTTATTGTTTAAGGCAGACTTGTACAATCCCATTTTAAACATATCCAGCAGCCAACTATGTGGCAACAGATACCTTTAATAGAAGACAAAACATCTGGGAATTAATTTCACTTTAGCGTTATAGAATGTGAAAAAATGACTTAAAAAATTCACTACTCTATTAGATACAAGTAATACATACCTTTTTGTTCAAATAATAAAGAATCCCAAATGGATCACTATGGATTCCATTTTTAAACCTGTAAATTTAGAAAAAAACTGAGGGTAGGGGATTGAGGGGAAGCAAAGCATAAAGGAGACTATATGAGAAAGAAAAAATAAGTATTTTGTATAAAATATGAAGCATATGTGTGGCAGTGTTGTACAGTGCAAAAATCACTGTACTGGACTGAGTTCAGACGATATGGATGCCATTTTTTAACTGATTTTAAGTGTGTCATCCTCTTTTCTTTTTTTGGAAAATAAAAGGATTGGTTTAGATTCTGTATTTATTATTCTATGATTATATGGATTAAAACAGATGTAGGATACCTTAAAATGACAAATAATATATTAAAATAAGCATGCTAAAATGTTTTGCTTCATACAAAATAATGTAATTATCGAATACATGAAATCAGGAATATGCTGATATATATAATGTACACTGTATTTCAAAAAATATAAATTTCTCTCAATAGTCATCCAAAAGAGGAAATTAATCACAACCCAAACAATTTTTCTAACCTGTCTTATAAGATGTAGCATGATGAAATTACAGAATTTTAAACATAAAAATCATCTATTACCAATTCTCACTCAGGATAAGAATTTCTGTCAAAGTGCCTCACACAAATGGTCGTTCAATCTGTTTTCCAGGGAATAAGGGAAGGAAGGGGGATCAGAGGGAGGGAGAGGAAGGGTGAAAAGAAGACAGGATGGAAGACAGGAATGAAAGAAGGAACAAGGAAGAAATGGAGGGAGAAAGGAAGGACAGAAAGTCAGGTAAAGTGGGAGGGAAGAGATGGGTAAAGGAGAAGAGAGGAAGGATTTATTAAACACTTCCTATGAGTCAGACTCAGTGATAAGCTTACCTACAACACCATCTTGGGAGTTAGGTGATATTATTCCCATTTTACATTTGATGATAACTGAGAAAAATAAAAATTAAATGACTTCCTCAGGAACAAAGAGTTATTATTACTAAGAGTGTCAAGCTAGATTTGAACTCAAGTCTTCCTAACTCTATGCCCAGCAAACTCTCCACTGCACCTCTGTAGAGGTTTGGAAAGGTTACTATATATGGAGGCAACTCATTCAAATTATAGGACAGTTCTAGTTATTAGAAAATTTCTTTTGGTGAGCCAAAATCCTATAACTTATATTTATTAATTCAAGTCATTTGGAAAATTAAGATAATATTAATCTTATATGTTGCCTTCTAGTTTTCAGTGGTTTTTCCCTCCTTAAGACAAAAATAAAAATAGAAAAATAAAAAGGCTCAGAATGGTCAAGACACTCAGGTTCAAATTGGGAGGAAATAATATAGTAAGGACTAAGACTCAGGTCTTCAACTCCCATATTAGTGTTGTCTACCACAATGTCCCTCAGCAATGCCTTCTTCATTAACATAGAGAATATCCGTTCCATCTTCCTCATCAGGAGCCACCCAAATATTGGAAAACAACTCTCCTATCTTCCCTTACTCTTCCTTTCACGAGTATTACATCCATGCAGTTCCTTCAACTGTTTCTTAAATGACAAAGTTTCTGGGTCCCTAACTAATCCAGTGGCCTCTTTCTAGATGAAATGTGGCTTGTTAATGCCTCTCTTGTATGTCTCTGTTGTACACAGGAAGGAACAGAACATTCTAGATATTGACTGAGATGTAAGGGTTTTAATGGTGCTATTTTCCTGTGATCTAGACATTACTGCTCTACAAATACATCTTAAAATCACATTAGATTTAGCAGATGTATCAATATCAAGTTATTTATATTACCTTTGTGAATAACCAGAATTCTTGTACATTCATCATATGTAGTTGCTACCAAGCTAGGTTTCCTCTTAGTTTGTATGACATTTCTTGACACTAAAACTAAAACCCCATTCCTGCTGAATTTCATCTTGTTGGCTTTGACATAGTGATGAAATTTCAAATCTTAATTTTGTCATATCCCCTCTCTTCAGGTTTACACCATTCAGATATTGAACTAACATTCATTTAAGGTCTGCAAGTCATAGAAGATTGGACTAGATGGCCACTAAGATTCCTTTTAGATCTTGTTCTTAGCTACGATCCTATGACCAATTAAAAAATGCTTCTTAAAACTGCCTTTTCCCAGATAGAAGAATAGAGTTTTGGGACAATGAAAATACAAAGTAAATCTCCAAGTAACCTTTCCCTGGCCATTCATGTGGGATTTTTGCTTCTATCAATCTAAGAGAAGTGGTGGCATTCCTGGAAGTTATGGTGAGAAAAGGCATTTGCAAAGACCCTTTGCTAACCATGATGGTGCAGACGACACCAAAAGAGTAAAAGTGACCGAGTGGTAAAACAGAACAAGGACAATAATGAGATGAGTCTATATTCAATAAACAAGGAGGAAAAGCTTTACCAAATCAAGGATTTGGAACTCCTGAGCATAGAATGTGGCGGAAGGGAAATCTATCTTAAGAGACAGTCAGGATTCAGACAAGAAGCCATAATTTGTTTTGTCTTGGTTTTCTAATAAAAGCACTAAGAGTAGTATTGAAAAAAATTCCTGTCCTACCAGAAGCTGTTTTAGGGAAGCTGAGAACATTCATCCATTTGATATTTCTGATGATTTCGGGGCTATATTGTTTTTCTCAGATAATGCAGAGTAGACATCATTCTTTGGCAAAATCAAGTGCTATGTTCCATGGTAAATTGCTTACTGAATACTTTGTGAACTTTGTAATGGATCTCTAAATTAACAAGCTCTCAAACTGGTAAGACCTCATTTGATGGATAAAAAATTTGAAGTCATTTTTATCTCATAACATTCTCTTAAATAACATCCATACTGAAATAGCCCATCTCTGTATTACCTTTCATTAAAAATTAAGCTACCAAAGTAAACAAATTCCCCAAAGTGTATTTCCTAATCTTATATATGAAAATCCTGGGTGAGTTTCAGCAAATGATTATTATTCAGGAAGATGACTGTACATGCTGTAAAACAGAACTAGGAAACAATAAGTTGTACTACAGATTGCTTGTATGCAATTTTAATGGTTTAATAATAATTATTGATTCACTAACAAACCACCAATGTCAGAGATTAAAATGCTTTTTGCGATATTAAGAAAAGCTCCTTTCCCAGAAGAAATGACATACTTTTTTCCCTTCGCATCACAATAATATTCATCCACAAGACCACAACAGGGTTCAATTTATTTGCATGCAACATGAATCAAATGTCAAAGGACATGTGAAAATTCTACACAGGCATTTTAAAGGTTTATATTTGATAAAAACCTGAGATACTTTGTTGTTCAGAAATTAATCCAGAAATTCTTGGGGGAAAAAATCAAAACAGTAAACATTATCAATTTGGGAAAGAGAAAAAGGGAAAATATTTATTTATTCTCCAGAACTATAATTTTCAAAATTATGAACTATAAAAATAAAACTGTGATAAGTATCTACATGTCCTTAAATCATATTTGAAACTATGTTTGCCATGAGATTATGAATTTTAAGATTCTTTCACTGAATAATTTTATTTTAAAAATACAAAAATTTGATGTGGATAGAATATTAATTTTATTATCCATTTTCACTAAGGAATTTCTATAGAATTTCCTTTGAATCAAAAGCATTCAGCGACAAAATGCTAAAAATTACTCCTCTTAAAAAATAAATTAAAAACCTTTAAAAAAATGGAGGAGAAATAATTGAAAGGAAAAAATTGGATAGAAGAACAGCTTTAAAAAGTGTTAAAACCATGTTGCTTACTAAATAAACTGAACCCTGCTATATTTTTAAATGTTACCCAACAAATTCACACTAAATTATAAGAAAAAGCAGCATTCCACATGTAATTGATTTTTTTTATAATTATAGGCTCATTGAGTTTAGAAGAAGTAGTTTATAAGATTATTATCACAAATAATAATAAATTTATACATAAAGAATGCAATGAAATGCCACATGATAATTTTCTAAAGTTGGGTTAGCATTTGTACAGCAAGGCACTGGATTAGGAACAAAAAGAAAGAATTTTCTATTTCCTACCGATATCATTGGCTACCATCTTGGAAAATTTTCTGCTTTTGGTCTTCACTGGAAATAACATTTTGAAATAAAATGTCAAAATCTATTCAAAGAAAATTAAATGAAGTATAAAAAAATAAATGAAATGCTTTAAATAACATACTATACCCTTTTCTATAAAATTAGTCACTTTTTGTTCATCATCAGAATTGTTTGGCGATGTAGAACCTACATAAACGAAGACAATGAAATGAACATGCAGAATGGTCATCATTCACAAACACTGAAGTTTTGCCGAAGGCAGAATTATAATAAAAGAAGAAAACAACCAAAATCATCTCTAAAATGTAATTGTATTATTTACAGAAAGTAGGAGGTCCTTTTAGTTACAACTACAATAGTTCCTAGAATAAAGTACAGTAACAGCAATCAGAACTAAATCTTAAGCCAAGATTCAAGTCAATCCAAGCATTTAGCAGGCTTTTAATGTGCAAGGCATTGTGCTGTTCACTGGGAATGAAAAGAAAAACAAATCACAGTCCCTGCTCTGAAAGAGCTTATACTCTACTGAGAGGAGAAAACATGTATATGGATAATTAAATCAGTGTTAAAAATAATTAGTAGTTGCAGCAGGGGAGAGGAGACAAGAACAAGTGAAGGGGGAGAGGGTTGAGAAAGACTTTAGAATGTCAAACCTTAAACACAAATAAAGATTTCAAAAAAAAAAGAGGTGGAAAAGAGAGTATACAGGCATGTAAGAAAGCCTGTGAAAAAGCGAAGAGGTAGGAGAGGTAAAGCTTCATGTCTTAAGAATACTAATTTAGCAAATCACGGATGAGAGAGAGAAGAAAGACTAAGGCAGTATTCAGGTGGCTACCTCAAGTAATCTCAATTGGTCATTCAATCAGTCAACAAGCAATTAGAGATGAGATCCTGTACCAGTGTGGTAGGTCTATGATCAGAGAGAAAAGGATGGATTCAAGAGCTGTTTAAGAGGCAGGATCAATAAGACTTGGTAATTGACTAGATATAAGGACTGAAGGAGAATGAATACTTGGAATGGCTCAGAGGTGTAAGACTGATTAACAACTAGGAACGGTGGTGCCATATAGTACAGAAATCTCTATTTAGAATTATGTATTAAAATATAATTGGTAGTCCTTTCTCTTCTTAGGAAAATATTTTTTCAAATGGAATGAAATACACAAAACTCAATGAAGCAAAAATAATTATTTGATCTAAATTATATTTCCTGAAAGTTATCCTCAAATTTGGGATGAACAAAGAATTTCCTGATACAGTTAATGCTTGATATTTGAAATGATTCTCTTAAAGCCTATTATTGCCAGTAACTGTTAGATAAAATTGTCTAGGCATTTTTGTTTTTTTCTATTCTTTCATTTGTCTCTTTCCTATTTTTTATTTTTTCCCCCACCTTTACCAAGGTTTTTGTTTTATATATACATACACACATGCATATACGCATATGTACGTATGCATGCATGCATGTATATATGAACTGTTACTATGAGCATCACCCAAGCCAGATTCCAGTTGCTAGAATTTAAAAGTATCTCTATTTCACACTTACGTGTAACAAACAAATGTACATAATAACTGTTAATATAAGATTATTTCACTTCTTTTTTATTCAAGTAAAAAGCATTTGCAACTGAATTTGTGTTTATTAATTCAAAGGAAATTATGATTACTTATGATTATACTTCAGGTAAAAATACTGTCCAGGTGGTAAGTGTTCCCTGACTTTTCTGCTATTTTTCTTCTTTATAAATTATTTTATCCAGTACGTATTATTACCTTTCTGGTGGGAAAAGGGCCAGACCTCTCTCCTTTAAAAAAAATCACTTTAACTTCAGTTCACAGTGGTTATGAGATTATTATATAAAAAGACACTTAAAAATCTCATTTTTTAAAAAAACCAAGGATAAAAATCAACATCCTGGAAGATTTGTATTTCACATTGGTTAGGTTTTTAAATGCATCAATGACAAACAAAATTCTGCAACATATTCTTTTAAGGAGAGAAAATAATCAGTACTATATTTGAGTACACACATAAATGTGTTACATATATGTAGCTACAAGAAACTAAAGTTAGATTTTTCCCTTTGACAATATCTATATTGAGTCACAGTCCTAAGTGATCTGAGATAGTTCAAAAATTGTTAATATGTTCTACTACAGTACTTATATCTAAAATATTAGCTGAATTATTATTGTTTAATAAAAATGGGAAATATCTTCAATGCACAGATTTTGAAATGTTCAAATTTTTAAAATTATGAATTTATCACATTTCACTACATAATTTAATGATACCAAGATTATATTATTAAAGTTCTAGAGAAACATAAATATGCCCTATGTTCCTAAAAATAATTAAAAGTCATTTGTAAGCTGAAATTATAAACAAATTACATATTTATGGTGGTGAATGAAGTAGATATAAAGGAGGGGAGCATTTAATTTTTCAGAAACAAAAGCATACAGTGTCAAAATATAAAGTATTTTTGGTTTTTTTTGTATGACAATGGAAGAAAATGTTATTAATGAAATAATTTTTTTAAAATTTAAATTTAGAAAGTTAAATTTCACTTTAGCCACTTATATCACAAAGATATATAAATCTTAATTTAAGTGATGATCATGCTAACTTCTTAAATTTAATTTTATAATCTCCAGTACCTCCCTCTTCTATTTTATTCTTTTCATTATTTGACATAATTTGCATTGATTTAATAGTTTATACTACTCTTTCCAAATCAGAATGGCTTGGGTACAGTAGAAAGAACAACGAATTTGTAGTGAAGATTAATTCTCACAGACTGACAAAGTAGTTGTTTCTAAACAATCTAGAAATGATTTATTTTGTAACACTTCTTATTCAACAGCAGAAAAACGAGGATAGTATATGGAGAGAGCCAGTTACAAGGCTAGGAACAACCTGGGTTCAAGTTCCATTGAAGATACAAACTACCTTCAC
Organism: Potorous gilbertii; assembly: GCA_028658325.1. Taxonomy (NCBI): domain Eukaryota; kingdom Metazoa; phylum Chordata; class Mammalia; order Diprotodontia; family Potoroidae; genus Potorous; species Potorous gilbertii. The sequence continues at coordinate 429,036,312 of CM053770.1, read as the reverse complement.
CACTCTGTTCTGTAGGCAACTCTTCATGTTAAGGTCAGCCTTTGATCTACAATGTTATGTTGTCAGAACCAAGGATGTTTTACAAATATTTCCAATGGCAACTTAAGTAAGGCACTGAATTTAATCTATGAGGTACAATTTGTTCTATGGCGCTGATACTTCCTTGCTCCAAAGTATCCACTCAACATTTAGGGAAGATGGAATAATTTTTTTTTTGGTCAATCTCGAATAAATTATGACATTCAAACTTTTATGATATTCAATGGGCAATAGGAAGCACGTGTATAAACACAATTTAAAAAAATAATTTTAATATTTCTAAGAAATATGTACAATAGTTACTACTTGTTTTATATTCTGTATATTAAACTGAATTGCAAACAGGTTCAAATTTAGTTTTTGAATATAGTATTCACATTATTTTCAAAGACTAAAAGATTCTTTCATATGGCTAAGATCTTCACTATAAAATAAACACCCTAGAGAGGAATATTAAAATATTAGAAAAATGAAGACTACTCACAGCCATGACCCTTCAATAAAATATAATTTTTAGCTTTGATTATATATGTATATGCACACATGCACACACATACATACATACGTGTGTGTGTGTGTGTGTGTGTCCCTATCTTGAATCATTAATTCATTCATTTCATGTCTTCTTGACCTAAAGTAGGAAACTGCGGATGGAGGGTTCCAGATATCATGCACAATGTTTTTGAAAAATCTTAACAAAGAAAGAAGGCACACAGAATCATGGATCAGACAGAGGTGAGAAATCATTTTATACTAGTTACGTAATCAATTTGTCCTCTTATCTTATAAACTTTCAGTTTAAAAAAAATAACACCCTTTTCAACCTAAGATAAAAGGTAATTTCAGTGCTAATGTGTTTTTTTTCCATTAAAAAGGAAAAAAGAAACATTTATTTAGACTACAGGAAAGTAAACTAGTATTCGCAATACTTTTACTCTCCACACTATCAAAAAATACCAGGGATGCCTTTATTATTAAAATACTAGAGCTCATTCAAACTTTAAAGAGCAAGACCATGACTATTTTAAAGGAGATAAAATATCCCAAAGTTAGAGATATTATTCTATGACTTTTTACCAGTTCCGTGATGTGGATTTTCTAGTGAAGAAAATTACAATCCCTTTTCAATTTAATCAAAATGAAATCCTTCAGGCAGGATTTCTACACCATTCTTGTGCCATGGACTCCTCAGAATGTTTTGAAATACATAAAATAAACTACACAGGATCATAAAAGAAACCAATTAAATTAAAGTTACAAATGTGTACCCATGTATGCATATATGTACATGCACATATATTTGCATAGATACATATACGTGCATAAGTGCACACATACACACATTTCCAAACCAGGCTAGAACCCCAGTCTCAAGGAAAGTCTAAATCAAATAGCACACCCACCCACATATCACACACACAATGCTCCTGTAGACTTGTTTCTTTAAATTGGTGTATATTTCATAAATCATGATAAATACTGGCTTCTATACAATCATAATTGTCAAAGATGAGAAAAACCGCAATTACCAGAAGTAGGTGACTTGCAACGATCCTCTGGCACTATAGTCCCTTCATTAATATCACAGAGACCTGCTGAAAAATACAAATACAATACAAATATTATAGACACACAAACGAGTTATATTGTTTTCTAAAGTAATTTACCTCTTAGCTTTTCCCTGTTTTTAGTTGATAGGCAAATTAATAGATTGTGATTGTGCTGATGCTACTGTTCTTACATTACTAGTTTACTTACAAATTGTTCTGAACATATAAAAATAATAGAATATTATATTTTGGGTAAAAACACAATTTATCATTTCACAAGGCTTAAGCAATAGTTGTAGAAGCAGTGTGGCATAGGAAATGGAAAGCTGGCTTCTGAGTTAAGGCAAACTGGATTCAATTCCCACCACTAACCCATTAGCTGTGTGACCCTAGGCAAGTCAGTTAATGCCCGAGTGCCACTGGCAACTCTCAAAGACTATAAATTGCAGAACAGTGCAAAATTTAAATTGGTAGAGAAGCAACTTTCTCACTAGGAAGTTTTCTATATAGATGAAATCACAGGCATGGACACTTATATTAACAATAATTTTTTTAAGTTTACTGATATAGAAAGAAACACATAATATAAGATAGCATTCATTAATTTTTTTGGAAGTTTGGGTAAATCAGGAAGATAGACTTATCAGCACATATCACTAATCTGATGACTGCTTAATTTCATCTGAAAGAACTATGTTATTTTAAAACTATTTTAAATAAAGTATAACATTTAAGCCATTATTAACCTTTTCTGAATGGAGAATAAATTATTTGCAATGAATTTGCTTTACTTGAAAACTAAAGTATTTCAATTGTAATCTGAAAATGGTTTCTTTGAAACATTATTTGACATATATTTACTTTAAATGTTAGGGTAAGAGATTTCATTTGGGTCAAAATGACTAAATTTTAAAATACTGTAATTTTGTGAGTACATTACAAAAATAAGAGTATTAAAATGCTTCTTCCTAGACACTTGAATTGTACACATACAGTAATCAAAAACTCTTTCATTTTACAACCAAAGTAGCTTTCAAAAAGTACTTTTAAAGATAAGATACATCCTATAAATCTGCAGTTCTTCAGAGTAAGGTTAAAAATGGGCTGCTGAAGAAATGACAAACCTTAGAAGTGATAACATTATATAAGTGACAAACGAGCCCTTTGTAAACTTTAAATGTTGTTGTTGGTGCTAGTTTCTAATAAATGCTTCAGCTCCAGTAAAATTTATTTGTTGAATTCTCAATGATATTATGAGGTTAGTACAAATGTACTATGTTGTTCTATCACCTTAAGTTTATGAAAGACTACAAGTTTCTACTTAATAATGGTTATGATAAGATATTCTTGACTCAGGATCCTTTTCTCCTTTTCTCTTCACCTTAAAAACCCTTGATATAATGCCCCATTTTAAAAATATAGTGGCCCTTTTCCTTGCAAAGATTAATACCCTTATACATCTCTCTTCTATCTCTCCCAGTAGACTGCAGCTTTAATCATATTTTTGTTTTTGTTTTATCTAATCTAATCTCTATCAACTGGTTCCATCCTCTACTCCCTTTAAGCATGTCAAAGTCTTCAAAAGAAAGAAAAAAAGAGAAATAAATGAGAGAGGAACAGAGAAGGATGGGAGGAGGTAAAAGAGAGAAAGGAAGAAAGGAAAGAAGGAAGCCTTCGTTAGATTCTACCAGCTACCATGCTAACAATCCACTCCTCTTTCAGGATCCAATTTCTATAAAGAACTGTCTAAACCCACTATCACCACTTCCTCTCTTCTCACCAACTTCTAAAACCTTTGCAATTTAGTTTTCAATCTCATCACTAGACAATGTTCTCTACAAAACTATGAATCACCTCTATTTTTCTGGGTGTTTAATTTGAAAAGATATTTGTTGATAACTTTTGTTTTTATAACCAAGACTGTTCTATAGTCTTTTTGGTTTCCTATTTATTTCTCACATCATTATCAAGACTTCCTATTTTGTGCTTATTTTGGAGTTATTTGCTGTTTTTCCAAATTTTAAGGTGTATATTAAGTTCATTCATCTTTTCTATTTTGTTAATGTATGTTTTGGGATTTAAGTATTCCTCTGAAGACTATTTTGGTTGTATCTCAGAAATCTTCACATTCTGTTTGCTACTTACCATTGTCTTTCACATATTTATATTTTTTACTATTCTTATGATCTTTTTTTAAGTCCACTCATTATGTAGGATTTTATTATTAGGATGCCGTTTAAGACAATGTCTTTTGTTCATGCTTCAGGAAGTGATTACTACTTTTCTTCTGTTATAGTTTGTAAAGGATGTGTTTAGTATAATTTCTCTTTTTATATTTGTGTTTTCTCTGTACCCTAACACATGGTCAATTTTTGGAAAAGTGCCATGTGTAGGTGAATAATAATATTTACTTAGCAATACCATCCAGAATGTTCCATGAATCTTTTAGTCCTAACTTAAATAGTAATTTGTTCAATTCTATATTTTCTCTTTTGTTTGAACTTCAGAACTGATTGTGTGACATGTTAGACAATGGCACAGGACAGCCTAGTATAATGTGCCCTCATCAAAGAAGGTGCTGTGCTCTATAAGCAAAGCAGAACTGAAGTAGCTCATAAGAAACACAGGAAGTGCAAATTTAGAGAATCCACCCCAAATATTCACATTTGTGCCCTGTGGTAGAGCATTTAGAGCCCATATTGGTCTGTTCAGCCACAATAGGACACACTGTAACTTGACTCTAACATAGTGAGAACAACAACCTAACCCAACCACATCCCAAAGGCCCCCATCTTTATTAGATTTGTTCAACTTACAAAGATGTTAAAATCTCCTATTTTTATTGCTACTATTTCTACCTTCTTGTAAATAGGTGAATTTTTCCTTTCCAAATTTAGATGTTATGACATTTAGAATATACAAGTTAAAAACTGGAATTGGGTTGTTTGTGGTCTATAGGAGTATAATTTGCTTATCTGTTTATTTCTGTGAATTTTTACTTTTGCTTTGTCTAATAGCAAGACTCTGATACCTCTTTTTTTTATTCAGCTGATGAAAAGTAAATTTTTGCCAGGTTTATTTTTATCTTATGTCTTAACTTTTTTGATATTTCCTGTAAACATTACTTTATTGGGTTTTGTTTTCTTATTCAACCTGTCATTCTGTCTGAATGTGAACATAGAGGTTGCTATTATTTAATCTATGAGTTAGATTTGTTATTAAATTCATTTGTTTCTCTGCATTTTTTGGGGGGGGCAGGTGAGACGTTTTTCTAGTTACTTTTCCTCTATTATGTCAGAACTTTGGTTCTTCAAGGAGTTCGATAAATCTATTTTGATAGAACCCTACTTCCACAAGATTTTTCCTCTCCCATCCCCACTACTACACTCCAACATTTGTCAAAACCCTTTTCCTAGTTTTGGGATTTTTATTAACTTACTGATTTCATTTTTCCTTTTTTAAAATTTGGTTATCTAATTCTTTTATTTTTCTCTTCTCATTTAAGTGGCTAAATCAAAATTCCCCACTCCTTTTGCCCTTCCAACTTCATTTGTTTTTTTTCTATCTTTATCTTTATCTCATTAACGATTCTCTTTCCTTTCCCTCTATTCTAAACTTTTCCTCTTGATTCATTCTTTAGCATTTATATTCTCCCCGGAATTTAAGCTTTTAAGATGCCATGTTTATATTCCTTCTATCCTCATGCAACTGTTGACCAATGTATCTCTCAATTGTTAGATATTATAATCTTTTTCTTTTCATGCCTGATGCCTTCTGACATATCTTCTGCATTTGGACCTCCATTTGAACATCTTCTTGGATATTCTCTTTTCTGAGATGTCACAATACTCTTCTCTAGTTTTCCTCCTACCTGTTTAACTTCATCTTCTCAATTCCTTTGCTGGTTCATCATCCAGATAATGCCCCCTAACTGTGGGTGTTCTCCAAGGCTCTGACTTAGACCTCTTACTTTTTTCTCTCTCTGTACACTCACAATTTCCATGCATTTAATAATCATCCCTGTCCCAGGCTTCCAGATCTATAGAGTCCTAGTCTCTCCTGAGTTTCAATGTGACATCACAGTTTGCTTTTCCCAAATCCTTTCTGCTTCCAAACCACCTCATTTCTGTTCTTCCAGGTTCCCAGGGTTGTAACCTTCATGTTATGCTCAACCCCTTACTCTCAGCCTACGTATCTAAAAGTTGCCAAACTTAACCTCCTTAATATCTCTTGCATCTGACTCCATTTCTCTAATAACAGTTACCACCTTAAGTTCAGGTGCACTTTATCTTTCACTTAGATTATCATAACAGCTTTCTAAATGGTTTTACTGCCTCAAACTTATTCTATCTCCTATAACACTGCCAATGTAATTTCCCACAAGCATAACTCTGACCACATCTTCTTCTCAATGGCCTATAGTTGCCTAAAGAATTAAACATAAACTCCTCAGTTTAGCTTTTAAAGCCCTTTACAAATGTCTCAACTTATTTTTTCAACATTATTCTATATTACTCCCTCACTGTGCAATCCAGTAAAACTGGCCTTTTCTCTGTTCCTTGTACAGAACACCCCTACCTCTAGGGATGTGTGTTGGTCATTTACCATGCCCGGAATGAACTCCCTAGACTCCTTCTCTTCCTTCAGAATACAACAGAAACATCACATTCTGTTGGGAAGCCTTTCCTGAGTCCTTCATATGCCAGTACCCTCTCTCTCAAACTACCTTATATTAATTTATATTCTGCATATATGTCCTTATCTTCCCCATTGAAATGTAAGTTCCTTCTAGGTAGGGATTGTTTCACTTACTGTACTTGTATACCTAGTTCCTACTGCAATAAGTTGCACATAGCAGGCTTTTAATATATGGTGATTCAATTAATTGACGATAAGCAACTGATAACAGATATTGGAAAATAAAATTTCCAAATGCTTCAGAGAAAGAAAAGGTAAGGATTCCACAGCCCAAGATATTAAAGAATTCATAAATGATAGTGATCCCTTAAGAGCTAAATTTTGACAACTAAAGTATCAATATTAGTGATGAAAAAGAGAATTGTCAAAAGAGAGAATTGTGATTGCATATGGATTCATCACTCCGCTGATTTTCAAAAGACAAATATGGAGGCTAGATGCCAGGGAAGATAACTGAGGATGAATACAAAATCACTGAAGAATGCTACAAAAGAATAAATTTCAACAAGACGACTGACAATGAATTCTGAAGACTACCAAAAGGATTTTTAATTTTTTGTTTTTTTCTAAAGATTTTGCAGGGTTAAAAGAGGAGAATTCCAGGAGCCAAGATGGAAAATCACATGAATTCCCCCGAATTCACGTCCAACAACTATAAAAATAGCACCTTAAATTCTAGAAAGGCAGAACCAACAAAAAGATGAGGTAAAACAACTTCCCAGTCCAAGACTACTTGGAAGGTCAGCAGGAAAGGTCTACCTCACTCAGGCAAAAGGGGAGTGCAGCCCAGGGCAGCCAGTGTCTTCCCAAGACAGCAGCAGGCAGTACCTCCGGCAAACCAGTAGGAGGCCCTGAGCCCCAGCACTGGTCAATGACCGAAGTCCCATACCCCTGATGCATCAGCAGGTGGGCAACTAGCCCTCCTCTATACTCACCTCTGGTGGGTACAAACACAGCCCCAGACAAGTGGCTGTATCTTCTCTGTCCCCTTTGCCTTCTCCTGCCCACCCTCCCATGGGCCTGGTGCAATACCATGGCCCTCCTGCAGGCCCCAGTACAGCACCAGATGAATGACCAGGGCCTCCCACAGCTCCAGAGCAACACCAGGTAAACATCCAGGTTACCTGCATCTGTGGTACAAGACAGGCCCCGCCATAGATCTCAGCAAAACACCAGGTTAGCAGCCAGGGCCCCTGCAGGCCTGATGCAACAGTAACCTAGCATCCAGGGCCTGTAATCACAACCAGCTTGAGACAGTGCCCCCTCTACCCCAGGAATAGAGTTCAACTTTAAAAGTAACAAAATAGGCCAGAAAAAGTGAGCAACAAAACAAAAGAGAATTTGACCATAGAGAGTTATTATGGTGACAGGGAAGACAAAAACACAAACTGAGAAGAAAACATGAGAACTGGTATCAGGCACAAAAGAACTTCTGCAAGAGTCTAAAAATAACTTTGAAAATCAAATAAGTAAGGTAAAAGAAGAAGTGGGAAAAGAAATGAGAATGTGAGAATCATGGGGGGGAAAAACGTTAATAGCTTGATAAAAGCACAAAAAAATGGAAAAAAGATGTACAAAATTTTACTGAAGAAGCCCCTTTTGAAAAGCAGAATTGGTCAGATGGAAAAGGTGATTAAAAAAACTAACTGAAGACAGTAACTCCTAAAAAATTAGAATTGGACAAGTAGAAGCTAATGATTCCCTGAAACATCAAGAATCACCTAATCAAAAGAATGAAAAAAAAAAAGTAAAATATCTCATTGAAAAAACAAACAATCTTGAAAGTAGATCCAGGAAAGATAATTTAAGAATTACTGGACTACATGAAAGACACACAAAAAATGAGAAACTGAACATCATACTTCAAGAAATTATCCAAGAAAACTGCCCTGATATCCTAGAACCAAAGGGTAAAACAGATATTGAAAGAATTCACCAGTCACCTCTTGAAAGAGATCCCAAAATGAAAACTCCCAGGAATATTACAGCCAAATTCTGAACTTCCAGGTGAAGGAGAAACTATTGGAAGCACCCAGAAAGAAGCAATTCAAATACCATGAAACCACAGTAAGGATTATACAATTACACATGTAGACAACATTTAAAGGATTGAAGGGCATGAAATAAGATATTCTGGAAGGCAAAGGAGTTGGGAACTGTAACCAAGAATCATATGCTCAGTGAAAATGAGCATAATTATATGGGGAAAAATGGCCAATCAATAAAATAGATGATTTTCAAGTTTTCCTAATGAAAAGACTAGAGCTGAACAAAAAAAAAAAATTGATCTTTGAACACAAGACTCAGAAGTATTAAAAGGAAAAAGGAAACAAGGGATTCAATGAAGCTAAACTGTTTGCAGCCCTACATAGGAAGAAGATACTTGTAACTCTTAAGACTTATAACATTATTAGTGCAGTTAGAAGGAGCATACATAGATAGAGGGTGTAGGTATAAGGTGACTTTGATGCGATGATTCAAAAAAAATTAAGGAGGGAGAAAGAGGGTTATCCTGCAAGCAGGAAGGAAGGGTAAAATGATGGAAATTATCTCTCATGGAGAGGTACAAAAGATCCATTACAGTGGAAGGGAATTTGCAGGGAGGGGGTGTTGAGCATTGCTAACCTTATTTTCATCAGAATTGGCTCAAAATGAGAACATATACAATCAGTGGGGTATAGAGATCTATCTTACTGTATAGGAAAGGAGGGGAAGAGGACAAGAAAAAGGGGAGAGGGACTGACAAAAGGGAGGGCAGATTGGGAGAGGCACTGGTCAGAAGCAAAACAATGACTGGTGAAGAAAGGATGAAAGGAGAAAAAGAGAATGATAAACAGGAAGAAAACTAGGATGGAGGGAAATACCCAGGGAATAATCATAACTGTGAAAATGAATGGGATAAACTCACCCATAAAACAAAAGCAGACAGCAGTTGATTAAAAACCAAATTCCTACTATATGCTGTTTTAAAGAAACACTTAAAGCAAAGAAACACAAAGAGTAAAGGTAAGGAACTGGAAAATAATCTATTACATTTCATTTGAAGCAAAAAAAAAAAAAGCAGGAGCGGCAATCATGACTTCAAACAAAGCAAAAGAGAAAACAGATCTAATTAAAAGAGAAAAGGAAGGAAATGACATCTTCCTAAAAGGCACCACAAACAATGAATATCAATACTATACATATAAGTATGAAATGGTATAGCACACAAATTCCTAAAGAAGTTAAGTGAAATTGATGAACATTTGCAAAATTATAAATTGCCCAGATTAACAGAAGAGGAAACAGAATACTTAAATAATCTCATTTTAGAAACAGAAATTGAATAAACTATCAAAGAACTCTCAAAGAAAATATCCCAAGGGCCAGATGGGTTCACAAATGAACTCTACCAAACATTTAAAAAACAATTAAATCCAATAATATGTAAACTATTTGGGAAAACAGGCAAAGAAGTCTTATCAAATTCCTTTTATGACACAAATATGGTGCTGGCACCTAAATCAGGAAGAACTGAAACAGAAACAAAACTACAAACCAGTTTCCCCAATGAATAGTGATGAAAAAATGTTAAATAAAATACTAACAAGGAGATTACAGCAATATATCACGAGGATTATACATCATGACCAGGTGGGATTTATGCTAGGAGTGCAGGCCTGGTTCAATGTTAAGAAAACTATCATCATAACTGACCATATCAATAACAAAATCAACAGAAATCAAATGATCATCTCAGTAATCTTGTCAGGTCCAAGAAACTCCAAGATAAGATAAAGATGAATTGTCTATCTGCATTAGTGGAGGTAGTTTCTTGTATTGAGAATTCCCCACACTGAAGAAATCACAGGTTTAGCCACCTGGATGACTAGTGGTTCCTGATCTTTTCCTATTTTCTACTATTTCTATGTGTTTTCAAATTCTTATTTCTGATGACTGGAATATATTACCTTTGCAATCTTACTTCCTGAAATGATCCTCTTCCCTCAAGGAGTAGTGCAGTTTTTACCTGTTTTACAAAGCATTACTTGATTCCCTCCGGTTAAAAACTACCTCTTACACTATTATCTTAAAGTCCTTTGTTTAGGCCTTTACACTTTTTGCACTTTACATGCTTCACTTATACGTGCACATGCACATAGTATATGCTTATTAAATACCTGATGGCTGCCTCGTAGAGACTATCATTTTTTATCTTTGTATCTTTACACCTAAGTATGCATCTTGCATGTGGATGATATAATGTCTGTTGAATAGGCCTTTACTTACTGATCTTTATTCTATCAGTATAAAGATCACTATTTTGGGGATAAAGGCCTCATTTCTAGAATATATAGAGAACTGACTCAAATTTATAACCATACAAATCATTCCCCAATTGATAAATGGTCAAAGGATATGAACGGGCAATTTTCAGGGGAGGAAATTAAAGATATCTATAAACATATGAAAAAGTGCTCTAAATCACTACTGATTAGAGAGATGCAAATCAAAACAACTTTGAGGTACCACATCATATCTATAAGATTGGCAAACATGACAGAACAAGAAAATGATAAATGCTGGAGAGGATGTG
>CM053770.1:428959900-429025349 GCA_028658325.1 Potorous gilbertii | reverse complement strand
GGAAATCAAGGAGATGCCCATCAATTGGGGAATGGCTTAATAAATTATGGTACATGAATGTAATGTAGTACTATTGTATCATAAGAAATGATGAACAAGAAGACTTCAGGGAGGCCTGGAAGGACTTATATGATCTCATGCTGAGCGAAAGGAGGAGAACCAGGAAAACTTTGTGCACAGCAATGACCACAGTGTGCGAGAGTTTTTTGTAATAGCACAAGAACTTACTGAAAAAAAAAAATATCCCAATGACGATTTTCTAAGGCAAAAAGCCTTCCACACTCAGAGAAAGAAATATGGAAGTCATTCGCAGAATGTAGCAGATCATGCCTGTGTGTGGGGGGAGTTTTAGTGTATCATGTTTTGATTTGTTATATGATTTCTTCCATTTATTTTAGTGCGACTACATAGCATGACTACAGTGAAAATGTGCTCAATAGGAAAGTATATGTAGAACCTATACAGAATTGTATGCTGTCATGGGGAGGGAGGGGGTTAGTGGGGGGAAGGTGTGGTGGGGATACAATTTTAATTTTAAGGAGTGATTGTAGAACATTTAAAATAAATAAATTAATTAATTAATTAAAAAACAAACAAAAAAAAAAGATCACTATTCTCCCCTGCTCAGAGCAACACATAGAAAATATTTTCTCTCTTTCATGTGACAGTCCTTATAATTCTTGGTAGTTATCAATTCCAATAATTTTTTTCTTTAGACAAATATTATTTTTCATCATTATTAATCAAATGTACTGTTTCTGGTTGTCCTACTCTCAACAATCTCATCTGTTAAACGCTCACTTGAAGTATAATACTCGGTACAAAGAAGAATATTTAACATGTGTTCTGACACTTTTCAGTAGGATTATTACCTTCCTTACCCTAGATGATAAACTTTAATGCTGTCTAAAACCCCATTTACATTTTAGCAGCATTTCCAAATTTTGGGGTTATATTCATCTTTTGTCAACTAAAACTCCCATGTCCTTTGATATTAAGGGCTATCTGGTCTTCCAGTCTGTAGTTGAATAACAATATTCTAAACCTGAATGGAGAACTTCAATTTATCAATATTAAATTTCATCCAGTTGATTACTTGAGCATCATTCATTTTTTCAATCTGATTCATTTTGCTGTATTCCAGTATATTATCTATGTTTCTCACATGTACATTCTCCAAATTGCTATTACTCCATTTATTAACACTGTGTGAATTCATATCATATTATAAATATATTTTATTTTCTTTTTACAAATATCTTTAATAATCCACTCTAGCATTTGACTAGAGAGTTTTATCTTAAGAATCTCATTTTCAAAAATTGAAAATAAGGACATCTGTCTAATCTTCTAGTATATCTCGCCTCCATTTCTCAAAGAAATATTAGCATTAGTTCTTTGATCACCTAGGAAAACTCAAGAAGCAATAAAACAAAGTCAAAAGAATGAAATAATAGAGAAAAATGTGAAATCTCACTGGTAAAACAACTAACTTGAAAAATAGGCTTAAGAGATATAATTTAATAATTACTGGACAGAAAGTTTTGATATTACATTTTAAGAAATCATAAAGGAAAACTGCTCATATCTTAGAACAAGAGGGCAAAATAGAAACTGAAAGAATCCATGGATCACTTCCTTAAAGAGAAACCAAAATGAGTATTACAGCCAAATTTCAGAGCTTCCAGTTCAAGGAAAAATATTACAAGCTGCCAGGAAAAAAAAATTCAAATATCATGAAGCCACAGTAAGGAAAATACAGCAGCTACCACTAAAAAGGAGTAGAGGGCTTAGAATTTGATGTTCCAGATGTAAAGTACCTAGGATTACAACTGAAACTAACCTATCCAGCAAACTAAATATAAACCTAGAGGGGAAATAAATGGACATTTAATGAAATAGATGTCCCGGTATTACTGATGAAAAGGTCATAGTTGAATAGAAAAATCTTCAAACATAACAAAACAAACAAACAAAACATTCAAACATAAGACTTGGAAGAGACACAAAGAGGTAAACATAAGAATTATGAGGAACATAATTAAACTAGTTACATTCCCAAATTGTAGCAAAAATAGGAATGCAGGGAGAATTGTACTTCCAGACATTAAATTATTCTACAAAGTAGAAGATACTACATGTAACCTTCAAGAACATTATCAACAATAGGGCAGTTAGAAGAAGTCTACATAGACAGAGGGCAGGGATGTCAGGGTATGTTGAAATGATCTCAAAAGAAAAATAGAAAGCTGAAAAAGAGGGATGTAGTGGGAGAAGGGGGAAGGGAGAAGAAGAATGGGAAATATCTCACAAAAAAGAAGCATGCAAAGAAAAATTTTTATAATAGAGGGGAAAATGGGTAGGGTTGGGGGAGTAGGTAACACATGAACCTCATTCTAATATGAACTAGCTTAAAAAGGGAAGAATGTATATAGACACTCAGTTGATGATAGAAATTCATTAACCAGCAGGAAAATAGGAGAAGAAGGGGACAAGACAAAGGATGAGGGGTTGGGGAACAGACAGGAAGACTGTAAAAGGAAGCACAGATTGAAGGAGGCCACCTTCAAGGCAGGATAACAAAAGGGGAGAGAGAAAAAGATAAATAGAAGAGAATAAGATAGAAGGAAATACACAATTTTTAATCATAACTCTGATAGTGAATGTGATGAATTAACTCATAAAAGAGAAGTCAATAGCAGAAAAAACGAGAAATCAGAATCCTACAACATGAAGTTTATAAGAGACATGCTTGAAACATAAAGACACAAAGTTTAAATTTTTGCATCAATATACAATGGTAAAGAATTACATGGAAATTAACATTAGTACAAAAATTGCTTATTTGCATTTTATATGCAAAACTAAAAGAAATAATGTTAACTTTTAAAATATATTCTGGCATCGTGAAATGAATGTGTATTGATAATGACTTTCTATTTTTAAATGTCTCTAATATGTGAATAGCTTTTCAGGCACTAGAATTTTTGGTAACAAGAGCAGAATACTACTTTTAGCAAAATTTGGTTACTAGAATCTCTTTTAATTAGGTCTTTTATATTCTTTTGCTTTTTCTGAGATCACAATTGCTACCCCTGCCTTCTTTTACCTTAGGTGATGCATAACAGACTCATAATAAAACTGATAATCTAAGTGAAATGGATGAAAGGTTAGCTGATCCACAGTTTTCTCTGTTTTTGCTTTCCCTTATTTAGGTATACTATATTTGTGTCAGAGAAGGAATCTAGATAGGTCTCCTTTACCTATTTTTTCAAATTTTTATATAGTATTAGAATTAATTATTCCAGCCAAGATGATGGAGTAGAAAGATTCACATATGCTAGCTCTGAATCCACAGCCCATGGATTTCCTGTAAAAAGAAATCCCAACAAATTCTGGAGCAGTGGAAATCACGTAGCAATGGAGTGAAGGAGATTTCCATTTCAGAGAACCCTGAAAAACGACCACAAAGGTCCATCGCACACGGGAGTGGAGCCTAGCCTTTCCCTGGCCCAGCGCCACCTAGAGGAGCAGATCCGAGCAGGCTTCAGGGACAGAATCTCCGGTGGCCGCCAAGGTCCCTCCACCCACAGACACACAGGTCAGTGAGAGAGACTTTTGGGCTGGCTGAGAGGGGAGCAAGGTGTCTCCATAACTCAGGCCCCCTCGGGAGGCAGTGGCAGAGGGAGCAGGCAGAACCTCGGGTCCATTACGGAAGGTCTCCGCATAAACCCCCTGAGTTAACTGAGCCTGGGAGGCGGCTGTATTGGGGTGGGAGGAGGGGACAAATAGGGAGAAAATTTGGAACCCAAAATTTTGTGAAAATGAATGTAAAAAGTTAAATAAGTTTATATTTAAAAAAAGAAAGAAAAAGATCTGGAGGTTCTTTTGAACTTCCAGCTCAATAAAAGTCAATCTGTTCTTCAAAAAAAAAAAAAAAAAAAGAATTAATTATTCCTTGACATATCCAGGAATTACATGAATACAACTATAAAACATTTTTCCCACAAAGACAGATATAAACAGTTGGATAAATATTAATTGTTCATGGGGAAGCTGAGTCAATATAGTAATAATGACAATTCTAGCTAAATTAATTCATTTATTCAGGGCCACATCAAACTACCAAAGAATTATTTTGCAGAGCTAGAAAAAATAATAACATTCATCTGGAAGATCAATACACAAGAATATCTAGGAAAATGAATGAAAATCAATGGAAAACAAAGAGCGAAGGAAAGCAGCCTAGCAGTACCAGATCATAAAATATACTACAAGGTAGTAATCATCAAAACAATCTGGTACTGGATACGAAAAAAGAGTGGTAGATCAGTGGAATAGATTTAGCTCACAATATAAAGAAGCAAATGATCAGAGTAACCTAGGGTTTGATAAACCCCAAAAGCTTAGCAAAAACTCAATATATATATATATATATATATATTTTTTTTTTAACAAAAACTACTTGGAAAACTGGAAAGAAGTTTGGAAGAAATTTAGGCATAAAACAATATCTCATATCATATACTAAGTAAGATAAGCAATACTGAATACATAATTTAGACATAAAAATTAAGGAATATAAAAAACAAACTTGTAGGATCTATAGATAAGGGAAGAGTTCAATGTTAATAAAAGAGGATCACTGGAAATAAAATGGATAATTTTGATTATATCAAATTAAAAGATTTTTGCACAAAGAAAACCAAATGTAGCCAAAAATTAGAAGGAAAGAAGAAAACTTGGGGGGAGGGGAGATTTTATAGCAATAAAAGTCTCACTTTTCAAATTTATAAGGAACTAGACCCAATTAATAAAAAGTAAGAGCCATTCTCCAATTGATAAGTCAAAGGATATGACTAGGCAATTTTAGAAGAAAAACAATCAAAGTTAACAATAGACACATGAAAAATGTCTTAAATCACTATTGATTAGAAAAATTAGAAATTAAAAATTAATATAACTCTGAGGTACCACCTCACACTCATCAGATTGGCTAACATGACAGATAAGGAAAATGACAAATGCTGGAGGGGATACAGAAAAACAGACACATTAATGCATTGTTGAGGGAGTTGTGAACTAGTTTAATCATTCTATAGAACAATCTGGAACTGCACCCAAAGAGATATAAAACTACATATCCTTTGATCTATTAATACCACTAATAAGTCTATATTTCAAAGAGATCAAAGAAAAGGGAAAAGGACCTTTATGTACACAAATATTTATAATAGTTCTTTTTGTGGTGGCAAAGAATTGAAACTGAGATGCCTATCTATTGGGGAATGTCTGAACAAGTTGCAGTATCAATTGTGATGGAATACTATTTTATTATAAGAAATGATGAGCAGGATGGTTTCAGAAAAAACTGGGAAGATTTACGTGAACTGATGCAAAACAAGTATAACCCGAACAGTGTACACAGTAACAGCAATATTGTAAACATAAACAACTGTGAAAGACACTGCTATTCTGATCAATACAATGATCCAAGACAATTTCAAAGGATTCATGATGAAAAATGCTATCAACTTCCAGAGAGAGAGAACTGATAAACTCTGAATACAGTTTGAAGCATATTTTTTTCCATTTTGTTTTTCATACTTTCGGGGGAGGCAATATGGCTAACGGCTAATATGGAAATTTTTACATGATATCATATGTATAATAGTTATCATATTGCTTATTTTCTCAGTGAGTGAGGAATGGACTGGAGGGAGAAGATTTGGAACTGCAAACGTTTAAAAATTAATATTTAAAAAAAGAAAGTTAAGTTAAAAAGTCCCTCCTTGGAACCAATGTACTATAATTACAATATTCCCTAATTGTGTGATAAATATAAGTTACTAAGGACTATTTTAAGGACTACATATTGGTGTAAAAAGCAATTATAAATGAACAATGACCCAAAGTAACAAAAGTCACACATGCCAAGACATTTCATTGATGAGACTTACTTAAAATAGTGGAATGAAGCTTTTTCATAGAATCAAAATATAAGCAAGATATGCCACAGAGGCAAGAAGCCATTATCAGTATATACTGGTAAAGCAATGAAAAGATGAAAAAACTAAAATGATGTGGTTAATAAATAATAAAACACCTCAGCGGATGTTATTGTGCAATTACAAAATGAGGGGGAAAATTTGCTTTCAAGTACAACCAAAAAAAGTCAGATAGCTCAGAAATATAAATTCAACCACCAATATTATATAACTCTCTATTTCCTTCTTACATCCCTAATGGGATTTTGTTTGTTGATTTGGTTTGGTATTTGGTTTAGAGTAAAGTGTATTAAGCAACTGAGAAGAATTACAGTAGTTGTAGGTTAGCTAATATCTGGAGCATGTGCATATGTGCATGCACACACAAACACTGTTTAAAGGAAGAATGTTTAAATATAAATTCAACAGTGATTTATTTTGCTAAGCATTATCAAGATATACTATAACTAAGGAACTGATATTTTTTGGAGCCAGAATTATACTATATAACTGCTTTATTTAAGCATAATTAAGAACTTTATGAAGATGATTCCTAGTCAACTTATTTAATATTAGCTGAAAACACCAAATATACTTTGACTTGTGGACATATTTACCTAGTGATACTTCTATACTTCATCTTACAAAACCATCTCATTTTTTCACCCACATGGCAATCATCCTATTTCAGGCCTTCATGATTTCTTATCATGAAGCATCCCAACTGGTCTCTGCTTTCAATTTTTACCCCCCAATACGTACTCCATACAACTGATCAAATAAATTACAAAGAGGTTTACTCACAATCCTCAGTGACAGTGATGCACTGTTCCCTTTAGGATGAATATAAATCCCCTTGGAATTTATAGCCTTGCACAATAAAGCTCCTGACTACATTCCAGTTTTATTTTCTACTATTTCTTTCCTTTCACAAGCTTTACGTTGTAGTCAAACTACTATTCCCTAAACTCAAAGTTTTCCATCCTATCATAAAATATCAATAGAGACTAACTGGTGAGTCTAGAGTTCTCTTTCCTTATCTCCTCATTTTGTCTTCCTTCATGGCTCAATTTGGGTGCCACCTCTTCTGTGAAGCCTCTTCTGAGCCTCCTTGCTGTTAATGCTCCCTTAACCTTCAAATAACAGTATTTACTTCCCTCTCTATTTACATTATATTTCCCAGTAGAACGTAAGCACCTTGAAGGCAGGCACTGTTCTTTTTTTTTGTCTTTGCATTCCTAGCACAGTGCCTTCCACAGAGTAGGCATTTATTATATGTTTGCTAATTGAAATCATTATCTGTCATGCTTGAAAAAATAGCAAACAAAAAGTGGTAACAAGGTAATTGTTTTTTAAAAGTTTTTATAATATATTAGGAAAATTCATAATTATGGCCATGAGCATTAGATCAGGGGTACTCAAAAGTACCTCAAAAGGGGATCCGTTAACTTTAAAAAGTATATTCTGATAACTGCATTTCAATATAATTATTTTCCTTTGTAATCCTTCATATTTTATGTGACTCTAGAAAGTGTCCATAGGCTTAACCAGATTCCCAAAGTAGTCCATGACACAAAATAAATTATTTTATTTATGTGATAATTTTATTTATATGAAAATTGAAGACTGTGAAAAGTTATATAAAGAGGACTTAAGCCAAAAAAGTTTTTACATGCAAACAAATTAATTAAAAAATTAAAAATAAACGATAGAAATAACCAGATAAAACTTGGAAATTTTTATAAACAGATTTTTTTTAACTTAATTGAATGACTTATATTTAATTCACAGAAATAATGAATAGTTTAGATAGGTTTTGAAAAGGCCTTGAATTTTCTTTGAACCACACAATTTTTGCTCTTACCTCCTGACGGTTGTCTAGATTTGCGTGGTGATCGGGGTTCTCGTCGATAAGGATCATTAGAACCATATAATTCAATGGTGCCAAGGTTGAGAAGCACTGCTTTCTGGAGATAATCAACCATTGCAATACCATTACAATTGCCAAAAACTACTCTATGAATGGAAAAATTAAAAAAAAGATTATGTTTCAAAAAAAAAAAGAGAATTAGTAAAATTCAACTTTAAATTTTGTGATTGGAAGATAAAGATTATACACACACACACACACACACATTTATCAGACTTTCTTTTCAATATTATGGTACAAGAAATGAATCACATGTTCATGAGCTATATTTGATGTGTCCTATATTAAACCTAATTAAATAATATACTAGACAAGTTGAATGGCATAGCTGAAAGAGTGATGGATTTGGAGTCAGGAAGACAGGAGTTCAAATTCTGCCTCAAACGCTTACTAGATGTGAGACTACAGGAAAGTCACCTAGTCACTGATTCTAAGGCAGTTTTCTATGTCTATCAGTTAGATAGAAGTTATGAGATAGAATAGTAGAAGGTGTTTTCACACTAAATAAAAGAGTCCTTGATATATTGTGTATAATATATTATTTCCGTATTTATATGTTTAAAAGTTCACTGGGGGGTTACAAAAATAATTACATCTAGGTCCTTATTAGTATGAATAATGAATCCTCTGATGCGTTTACAATATTTTAATTAGCATTGCATCTTTCCATTGTGCTGGAACTGATCATATTTTACATAATTATAACTTTGAATAGTATGAATTTGAATACATGCAATCACTTAATGAGATTCATTATTTGCATTGATCAGAACCTGTCTCTATATACACAAATAAATATATAAACATCTTTACATATACTATTAAATATGCATGCATGTATGTATATGTATATATGTATGTATACATATATACACACACAGCATCCAATTATAACATTGTATTTTTACATTCATGCTACAGACTGTTACAAATTATAGAAAGAACAACAAAGTCCTTTCCAAAAACTTCTATTAGACCAAAATGTCAAGAGAAATATTCTTTGAGGGATTATATTCTTACAATTTTACGTTAAACATTATTACATTGCTTTATCTGTAAACTACTTTTATTTATATCATTACAATGTTACAAAAGATTATTTACTATGAAATGAAGTGTACATGTATAAAAGATGTAGATATTATAACAGTATCAATTTCTAATTTAGATAAAAAGAGTAAAACCATATTATGAAGAGGTTGGTAAGAAACAAAATTTATCCTTACATGCCATAGGAAGAGTTGACAGCAAGGCTAGTTATTTGTTGTGGTGGTTCTCCACCTACCCACACGAGCTGAATAACTAGCTCTGTCTGATAGCCTGGAGACTGCTTGACAGGAGAATTTTTAACCCTGAAACAAATCAAAACGTGTTACTTTATTTCCATTCTCCTTTTAATAATTTGTTATCCTGAAGCTTTAATTGAAAACATAATATTGACTCATTTACAACTTTTTTTATTGAGAATATATATTTTGAAGGCATTGTGCAAAGTAATAAAAAAATAGGTGTATATAATATTGCTCTATAGAAGTTTTTATATAGGCATTTAAAACAAATATCCTTATTTTAAGGCCTTACGTAAGTGCCTGATTAGTGATAAAGATCATAAGAGTTATAGACATTCAGCAGAAGGGGCAGTCTTTGAGCTCAATCTGACTAGATATAAGAGTAAGAAGATCCATAATAAGAACAAAGCACTCCCACGTGACTTCTGTTATACCAAATATTTGGAACAGGAATTTCCTCTTTAATTTCTGAGAAGTGGTTATCCATTTTCTGCTTGAAGGTACTGAGTGATGGATAACTTGGCTACTTCAGGTAGGAACACTCCAATTTTGAACAATGAATTATTATGACATTTTGCTTTAAATCAAACTGGATTTTATGCTATTAGTTCTGCCATCTGAGATCAAAGAGTAGAAATACCTTTTACAAAACAAAACTCTACTTCTGGTTTCCAAAGAATAAGGAATAGAAACACGTGCTCTGAAGGAAAAGGACTTACGAAGGTGATTTGTAAGACTTGGGAATTGTGGGGTGAAAAAAAGCATGAATTTGGGAAGGGACATTTGGAAGAAATGGAGAAACTGAATGACTTTAGCTAAAGGGGGAGAAAAAGAAGGTAATTGTTAAGACAAAGCAGGTAAAAGGTGAGTGACAAAAGGGAAAGAAAGCTGAATGTGCCTGTCAAGTAAAGAAGTTCTAATATTATTGAGAAAGATCATAGTTTTAGATAGTAAAGAACCTTAAAACACATAAAAATAAATTCATTTTCTTTTTTTTTTTTTTACAGATGAGGACATTGGCACCTAGAAGTTAAATGACTTGCTCAAAGTTACAAGGATAGTAAGTGGCAGGAGTGGTATTCAAAACTATGTTCTTTGACTATTATCACAACATTACATCCCCAAGAGGTTGACAACCCAGTAGATAAAAATACCCAAGAGTTTGTCATAGCAATTTTCTCAGAAAGTTGTAAATAGAAAAGTACTGATGAGCTCATTTAGGATAGGGAGGAGTCTACAGAGTGCATTGATCTGCACTGATAAAAGACATCTCCATTTCTGTCACAGCCAAATGACTCTCTATGCTCAAAGCTTAGGTAACTCAGTCTCATAGAAGAGAAGGTGAAGAGACTTGAACAATAATTCTCAAGTCTCTAGACTATCATACAGAGTGAAGTGTTCTTCCAAACAGTGAGGGAAGGGCTATGCTTTAATATGAAGATAAAAAATAAAAAGAAGATGAAGAGTGGGGGCAGAGGGTAAGGGAAAGAGAACTGTTCCAGGTCTGTCAGTTGAAGAATGTTACATAGGCAAAAAGAAAGAAAAACTATTTGATAAAGATACTACAGATGGACAATGAATTGTGGCTGGAATTAAACAGGAAGAGAAAGAGAGCAGTATTGGACTGTCTTCAGGAACTCTTAGACTTCCTTTAAAGATTTTGAATGTCTCTCAGAGACAAAGGCCCATCATTTAAATGCCAATATTGTACTGGTAGTGCTGTAAGGTGGTACGCCAGGGAAGACAAAAATCTCTCAGAATATAGCACAAAGTATTATCAGAGTTGCAAGAAGCCAACAGATGTCGATTTCACCACCATCTTACAGATAAGAAAATAAAATTAAACACCCATCAGAAAGAAGTTTCAATTACAAAGAAGAACCTGGATAAAAGATGTCATCAAAGAAATATGTGATCAAAAAGTAGACCAAGTGAACATGTGGCAAGACATTGGGCTTTAGATGGTATATGTGCTTTACTACTAGCCTCACAACATCAAGAAAAGAAAAAGGAACACCCTTAGTATACTGGGTATCTCTTTATGAATGAACATGCACAAGAATTGACTGTGATCAATGAGATCAAAGATTCACTTTGAGATACTACTAAAGTTTGTGAGATGGGATCTATGACTCTCAAAGGATACACTTTATGTAACAGGAGAGGTAAAAAAGAAAGGAAAGAGGTTGGAGTATCAGAGCTAAAAGTAGGGTAGGATGACTGGGGTTCTGTTCCTGAGTCCTGAAATTTAAGAACCCCACAATAATACCACCATGTCAGGAACCACACCACTGATGAGTTCCTCCCCACCTTCTATTACAGGATCTTCCTCTTAGCATGGACTTCTTGTACCCACTATAAATAGCCTTAGCCCCACTTTGCCTCTCCTCAGCAGCAGTCAAGCCTTCACAAGTGTAGAAATGTTGCTGTGCACTAAGGTGTGCTTCTAACTTACTCCTAGCAGTTGAAATGCAAACAAGTACCATGATTACTTTGTGGCACCTACCCTACTCTTATTTGTTAAAGACAAAAGCATTTTTAATTATCACTATAAAGTAGTTCGGTATATCAAAAATATGTGTATACATATATATGTGGTGTACATGTGTATTGTACACATGTACATGTGTGTATATATGCGTTATGTATATATGTACACATTACATATATATGTAAGTGTATGCATTCATGATAGAAAATCCTGGAATAATTAAGAGGAAAACATAGTAAAGAACATTTGAGTGGCAACTCCTAGATATAGAAACAGAAGCAACATTGCCATCAGTTTATTAAAGCCTAGAATCACAGATTTAGAGAGGCCATATAGACCAAGTCTCTCATTAGAAAAATGAAGAACTGAGATCCAGGTAGGTTAAGTACTTTGCGCAAGATCACACAGAGGAAGGATTTAAACTCAGACCCTCTGACTCCGGAATCCATGTTCTTTCTACTAGACTGGAAAGAAAAAACAGATGAAGAGTTTAGGAGAAAACACCAGTGTAGCACAGAAGCATGATATAAAAATGATGGGGGACTTTCATTTATCCGGACACCTACACTCTCTCTGGTAAATGCAAAGTCATTTAGTGGGTTTTTTTTTTTAATTTTTAATTGATAATTTGGTCACACCAATTATTTTCCAATCAAGATTCTTGCACATAAAATAGTTGAACAAAACCAACAAAAACAATAACTGTGGTTGTACAAGTAACTTTGTATTCTTATATTTTAAAGTTTCATAACAGGAAGGAAATTAATTTTAATTTTCTGGAGCCAACATTAGCTATTGTATTTGACCAGAATTTTATTATCATTTGTGTTTTCACTCACACTGTGGTAAATCCCTGTGTGCATGGTTCCTTGGCTACTGCTTTCTTCACTCTGCATTTGCTCACACAAAAATAGAGCAAACATTTAGAAATAGAAGGAAACATAGAGGTTAGAAGTCTAATCTACTCATTTTACAGATGAGAAAGCTTAGATAACTTACACAGGGTCATGTAGCTATTAAACATCCAAGGCAGAATTTGAATTTGGGTCTTAAATCTTAAATCCAACACTATTCACTTCACTCCCTAATTTGCCTTCATACAAATTTTTTTCCCCTGATCCTTCTCTGAATTCTTCATATCTGTTGTGCTTCACAACACAAGGTTTACCAGCGGGACAGTTCATCCATCTCTAAGCAGGCAGTCCATCAAAAGTAAAGTACAAGTGAAACTTAGAGAGATGCAGCACTCTTGATTCAGTAAGAAGGCAGATGAAATTCAGTGTTACACTGATAGTAACAATCCAGAGCTTTTATGATGCCTATTTATAGGCCAAAGACCTATGGTGAATATCAGCTACTCTGTGCTGAAGGAGCCATACTGATCAGTGATAAGGACATGATCCTGGACACATGGGCTGAATACTTGCATAGTGTTCTCAACAGACTGTCATCAATCAATGCTGAGCCACTGACTGTATTCCTCAGGTTGAAGTCAATCCCTCTTTAGCTGAACTTCCAACTAAAGAGGTTTTGAATGCCAGGCATTAGGTTCCTCTCATGTTGCAAAGCACTTGGTGCTGTTGCCAATCTGCAGAGATTTACAATACAAGAGCTCTACTGCTTATAAAAAAGCTGACTGACATTTTCTGAGCTATATGCCAAGAACAGGCTATCACCCAGGAGATCAAGCATGCCTCTAATGCCTATCTCCATAAAGGAAAAGGAAATATTCTGTCTTACGACAATCACAGGAGGGATCTTTCTCTTGATCACTGCTGACAAGATTCTTGCCAGAGTCCATCTTAACAGGGTGATCCTTTACTTGAGAATGGTCATCTATCTGAGGGCCAGTGAGACTTCAAAAAGGGCTAAGGAACAGTCAACTCCAAAAGAAACGCCAGGAGTAGAATAGAGGTTTGTACAAAATGTTCATAGATCTGACCACAGCCTTTGATACTATCAGTCATGAGGGCTTGTGGAAGATCATGGAAAAATCTGGTTCATCAGCATTGTATGCCAGGTCATGACTTGCACAGGTTCTAGATATGTACAATGCTCTAGTGCTTTCCCAGTCACGAATGGAGTTTGAAGCAGAGCTGTGCACTTGCGCCTGTGCTTTTTTTTTTTTTAGCATGATGTTTTCAACAATGCTGTCAGACTCCTTTAATGAGGATGAAAACAACATCAAGGTCAGCTTCCGTGCCAACTGTAAATTATTTAACCTGAAAAGGCTACAAACCAAGACTAAAAGTAGGAGAGTTTCCACATAACTTCTTGTTCACTGATGATTGTGTGCTCAATGTAGCCTCTGAGGTTGAGATGTAATGAAGTATGGACCAATTCTCTGCTGCCTGTGCTAATTTTGGCCTGACAACACCAAAAAAACACAAGATACTCTACCGGCCAGCACCAGACACACCATCCACATGTGGAACCATTGGTTACTGCAAATGGAAAAAATTTGAATGCTGTGGAGAAGTTTGCTAACCTGGGCAGTATACTTTCCAGGAACATACTCAAAGATAATGAGGTTGACACATGCATTATCAGAGATAGCTCAGTGTTTGGGAGGCTCCAAAAGAAAATGTGGGAGAAAGGAGTTATTAGGCTGCCTACCAAACTGAGTCCACAGAGCCATTGTACTGATCTCATTGTTGTATGCCTGTGAATACTGGACAGTATATGCCAGGAAATTTAATCACTTCCATTTGAAATGTCTTAGGAAGAGTCGGAAGATTACTTGACAAGATAAGGTATCAGACACTGAGGCTCTTTCTCAAGTATAATTTCAAGCATTAAAACCCTCAGAGAGTTGCACATTTGCCTAGAAGACTTTTACAGAGAACTCACACAAAACAAGTGCACACATGGAGGTCAGAAGAAACAATACAAAAACACTCTTCTCAAGGATACTCTGAATAACTTTTGCATCAATTGTGAGACATGGGATACACCAGCACAAGACCAAACAACATTCCATGCCTGCATCAAAGAACAAGCTGTACTTTATGTGCAAAGCAGGATTGCAGTAGCTCAAAAGAAACCCAAGATGTACAAATTCAGAGGCATTTCCATACCAAATGTTCACACAGGCTATCTGTATCCAACTTGTGGTAGAAGCCTCCAAGTTCATCTCAGTTTGATCAGCCAATCAGAAGCACTACATATAGATCCCCAAAGAGTGATGCCATTTTGATTCTTTTCAGATACTAAGGACCAGCCAGCCCCACAGCACATACCACCCTATTTCACTCATAGATCACAATCTGTTCAGCCACACACATTACAGAGTATTGTTCTAGCTTTTCTGTAACTACAAAGAGTACAGTCTTCAATCTCCTTAGGGGAAATATTCAGCGGTGGGACTGCTGAATCAAGAAGTATGAAGAACTAATTAACTTTTCTAGTTTTCCTCAAAGGTTGAACTAATTTACAATTCTACTAAATGTCTTCCCTTCTCTACTCTCTCTCACAATATTCCTTTATTCTCTGTGCATTTTGATATACAAAATGAGTTTGTTTTAATTTTAATTTTATTTTTAATTTCTCAGTTGTTTTAATTTTCATATCTTTCATTACTATTGAATTTATTTTTATATGGCTATTAAGAGCCTGAATATTTTCCTCTGGCAGGTATTCATATGCTTTGATCAGTAACGATCATATCTTGAGGATCTTGGTACAATAGATTTGGGTCAATTTCCTACTGCCTATTTTGGATGTAATTCTTTTATTAAAGTCCCCCTTCTCTCCTATAATTCATTGTTTTTCTTCTTATAGATGTCTAAATTTTATCTGGAGTCAGGAAATGGAATGTCTTGTATAAGGAAGATTAAGGAGATCAGCATCACTGGATCAAAACGTATGTGGGGGTAAGTAAGGTGAAAGAAGACTAGAAAGATAAGAGACCAAGTGCCAAACATAAGATTTCATATTTAACACTGCAGGTGACTGATAGGGAGCCACTAGAGTTTAGTGAAAGCCTTCTCACAGGCTGTACCCAAAGCCAGAAAGATAATCTGTCCTCACCTCTACTTCTTAAAATTCATAATTCTTGAGGAGGTGGAGCCAAGATGTCAGAGTAGAAGCAGGGACCTGCCTGAGCTCTCCCCCCAAATCCCCCAAAATGCCTGTAAAAAATGAATCTAATCAAATTGTAGAGTAGCAGAAGCTACAAAATAACATAGTGAAATAGATTTCCAGCCTGAGACAAACTGGAAGGCCAACAGGAAGGTTCTATTGCACTAGGCTTGGAGCAAAGCACACCCCAATGTGAGCTGCCAGCAGACGGGACTGGAGCAGGTCTCAGGGTGCTGAATCACAGGCAGCTGCTTCAGTCTTCAGACTTCTCAACCCACAAATACCAAAGATAGCTTCAAAGGTCAGTAAGAAAGCTCTGTCACCTGGGTGAGAGGGGACCATGGTCTAGCCCCAGGCCCAGGGCAGTGGCAGCCACTGCCTCAGTGACAGCTGCTTCTGGAGCTCTCAGTCTACAGAGGTGGGGGAATTGAACAGCTGATCTGCATCAGAGTTTTGGAGCAAGGAGGAGCACTGGCGTGGCAAAGTTGGTGGCAGGTGTGGAGAGGGAATCCTACTCACAGTTCCAGGGCAGAAAAAGAATGCAGACCAGGAGAGAAATAAACACCTCTCCTTTTATCATACCACTTTAGAGGAACTGAGAATTTATAGATCCCTAGAGATATCTCTGAAAATAGCTGCACAAAACCCCTAAAACCTGGGAGCACTACTCCCTTCACTTAACAGAGAGTTCAAAAGTCAAGTAACTGGCTGGGAAAATGACCAAAAAGTGGAAAAATAAGACTATAGAAGGTTGCTTTCTTAGTGAAAAGGTATTTTCTTATGACAAGGAAGATCAAAGCATACAACCACAGGAAGGCAGCAAAGTCAAGAATCCTACATCCAAAGCCTCCAAGAAAAATATGAATTGGTCTCAGGCCTTGGAAGAGGTCAAAAAGGATTTTGAAAATCAAGTAAGAAAAGTGGAGGAAAAATTGGGAAAAGAAATGAGTGATACAAGAAAATCATGAAAAATAAGACAGCTTGCTAAAGGAGACTCAAAAGTGATAAAAATAGACTAACCCAAATGGCAAAAGGGTCCAAAAAGTTAATGAGGAAAAGAATGCCTTAAAAAACAGAACTGGCCAAATGAAAAAAAGAGGTCTGAAAACCTCACTGAAGAAAATAATTCCTTCAAAATTAGAATACAGCAAATGGAAGCTAATGACTTTATGAGAACTCAAATTATAAAACAAAACCAAAAAAGTGAAAAAATGGAAGACAAGGTGAAATATCTTATTGGAAAAACAACTGACCTGGAAAGTAGATCCAGGAGAGAATATTTAAAAATTATTGGTCTACCTGAAAATCACGATCAAAAAAAGAGCTCAGACATCATCTTCCAAGAAATTATCAAGGAAATGAAATGTAAGTATAATGAAGTGTAAGAAAAGAATCTGTTGGAAAATGATAAAACCATAGTGATAAAAACTGTGATTATATTTGTTTTGTTTTTACGTTAAAGAACATGTGAATATTTTTAAAAATTCCTAATTCTTCAAAGCTCTGCTTGAATTTCACATCTTATATGGGATTTTTTTCTCAATCCTGCTTCCTCTAGCAACTAGAACCTGAATTTACTATCTGATTTTACTTAGAATCCACCTGAAATAGCTTAGAAATTTATGAACATGTTGCCTCCTTAATATAACCTGCTTGAGGACAAGGATTGTTTCAATTTTTGTACTTATATCTCTAGTACCTAAAATAGTACTTGGCATATATGTAGATGTTTATTAAACTTTAATGACTGACTAAATGATATGAAAAGAACACCATAGATTAACAGGAAAAAGAAAGGCTCATTGACAAAGAGGTTTAGGGTGTTTTTTTTCTTTCCCCAGGCCAAGGAGCATATTAAAATACTTCTCAATAGGGAAAATCAGAGAAACAATAAACATGTAAAAAAAGAATTGGAAGGAATATACTGTAAACATGTAGAAATCAATTATTAATTTCTTTAAATACACCAAGGACAAAATGTCAGACCCATTAGGCTACTTGATTATCACAGTGCACAAAATGGTCATTGAGGGTAACAAGGAGATAACAAAGAACTAAAATAATTACTTAATGAGGAAGATGTTAGGTGGAGTACTATTCCAAATGGTCTTTAAAGAAGATAGGTCAAATTAAAAGAATACATCTAAGGTAACAAGGGACCGTGAGATATGTTACAATACATACATGGATTTCTTAGTATATGACTGAGCTAACAGTACAGACCCCAGAGTTCAGCTTTGAGAGGGGTCTTTTATTATATTTTTATAACTGATTTTAAAGTATACACAGTCATTTCTCAATTTACAGAAGATAATAATTTCAGATAGGGAAATGAAGAGCCAACAGGAAAAATTATAAAATGACCTCTGAAGACTAAGTGAGCAAATAACCAGTTCTATATGAGCTTCAATAGTAATAAGCATTTATCTCAACAATATTTAAAGAATTATAGACCCTGAGCCACTGGTAATGCCTTGAGAAAAGGATACATCTCCCAAATATATATAGATTTGGTCAAAGAGGGCAAAAATAATCAATAATTAAGAAGTAACAACAGAAAAAAAATCAGTACTAAGCTAAGATACATCTGACCTTTGGAAACCATATAGATTTCTGTTCATAATTCCTCAAAGGCATAATGAAACTGAGAGATACTTATGAATACAAACTCAAAAGACACATTAAAGGTAGAAAACTAGAGAATATCAAAAACATTCAAATTTAGCACAAAATTATAAAGAGCTTAAAAAGACCTAGATAAATATATCAACTATTATGTATTTAGGGAAATTACAGAGATTTGGGAGGATGCTTTTCATAGTTAAGTACCCTACCACAGAATATTCACTGGTACTGCTGTCAGAACACTGTGTGGGTCAAACTCAAGAAAAACAATCTTGTATATTATCCTATCTCAGAACCACTAGAATATCATTTTAGCAGAGTTTATATGATATCCAAATAAATAAGAAACATTAGTAAACTAGCATAGCCCCTCAAGATTTCTAAGTACTTAGAACTTACTTTAAACATGGGACATTGTCACGAAGTCCATCAGATGAACTGCTACTAGTTGATGGATGAGTCTGAGGAGGTATAGGTTGAGGATTGGAACCTCCCACAGGTGTTGGCAATGGTGGAACTTGTTCAAGCTCAGGTGAGTCCACATCATTTATCTCATATAATAGTCGTATTTCAAGCATCTACAGCAAAAGAGAAAAAAATAAAAAAGCAATAGACAATTTATGAAATCTGTATACTGGTTACATTATTTTTATTGATATATTTTTGTATCACTTTAACTTCGCAAGACATCACGCCTTCCTGCCCTACCTAGAGATGTATTCTTTTGTTACAAAGAAAAAAGAAAAAAAAATTCAATAAAACTAACAAGTGTGTGATATTGTATGCCTACAAATACTTACCTCTGCAAAGAAGGGAAAAAGAAGTATTTTCTCCTCTCTTCTTCAAGAACCTATATTTACTGTATTCTGTTTTGTAAGTTATTGTTATTTCCACTTAGCTGCTGAACTTATTGTGCATAGTTTTACAGTTTATGCTTACTTCACTTTGTATTAATTCATTTAAGTCTTTCCATAGCTCTGTATTTTTTCAGATTTATAATTTCTTACAATGCAGTAATATTCCATTACATTCAAGTATCACAATTTGTTTGGTAATTTCCTGATAAATGGGTATTTATTTCCAGGTCTACAAAAAGTATTGCTATAAATATTTTGCAGTGTATATGTGTACATGTGTGCATTTTGTACTGTGTATATATGTGTACATGTGTGTATGTAAAGCAATAATATTTAAAAATAAATCACTGAGAAATGGCCAAACTGTATAGTCAGTACATATGAATATACTGAAGCATTATTACACTGTAAGAAATCATAAATCAAAAGAATATAGAGAAACATGGCAATACTTGTGAATTCATGTCAGTGTAACAACATACATGCATATTTATATATGATTAAATGTGCAGACACAGTATAAACAGCTGTTATGCCTATTAATGCGATCTCTCTTTTTTCCCTTTAAAATATAACTCCAAAGTGCTATCTAGAAAGGACTACTGTCCCTTCAACACTGACCATTCTCACTTTTTTCAGTCATCTTTGCCAATTTGCTGAGCATGAAGTAGAATAGCACAGTTGTTTTGATCTCCATACCTCTTATTAGACATTTGAAGAAATCTTTCATAAGACTGGTAACGGGCTGTAATTCTTCTCCAGAAAGCCATTTGTACTTATTCTTTGTCATTTATCCACTAGGAGGTAGCTCTTAGTCTTATGTATTTTTATCAGTTCCCTCTATACCTTGGTCACTGGACATTTATCAGAGATAACTGAGGAAAAGTTTTTTTTTAACTAGTTGTACTGATTTTGTGAAAAAGCTTTCCAATTTCACATAATCAACATGCTCTTTTTATTTTTTATTATCTTTGGTTACAAGTGATGTATCCATTTGGAGGTTATTGGGAGATAAGATGTGGATCTAAATAGAATTTCTAACAAATTGTTTTCCAATTATTCTAGAAGTTGGTGTATAATAGTAGTTCTCTGCCAAGTAATCTATTATACTCTTGGGTCCACTGTGTTACAGAGTCCAACTGCTTCTGATTCTTGGTTCAGATCTACATTTGTGTTTTCCAGCTAGTAAGAAACATTTTTGATGACTGATGCTTTATAGCATAATTTGATGTCGAGAAGTACTATTCTCCCCTCCTTTCTATTTTTCCTATAATTTCTCTGGTTATTCCATACTTGCTATTACTCTAAATGAATTTTATTTTATTTTTTAACATCCATAAAATTTTCCCATTGGTAGTTTGACAGATATATCACCAAATTTACAAATCAATGCAGATACCCTTTGACCCAACAATATCACTTCTAGGTCTATATCCCAAAGAGATCATAAAAACAAGGAAAGAACCGACATGCACAAAAGTATTTATAGCAGCTCTTTCTGTGGTGGCCAAGATTGGAAATTGAGGGGATGACTATTAATTGAGGAATGGTAAACAAGCTGGATGGTATATGAATGTAATGGAATACTGTTGTTTCATAAGAAATGATGAGCAGGCAGACTTCAAAAAAACCTGAAAAGACTTACATGAGTGTGAAGTGAAGTGAACAGAACCAAGGGAACATTGTACACAGTAAGAGAAACCTTGCACAATGACTAATTTTAATATACTTAGCTCTTCTCAGCAATGCAAGGATCTAAGACAACTCCAAAAGACTCACGATGGAAAATGCTATCCACATTCAGAAAAAGAACTATGGAGTCTAAATGCAGATTAAAGCATACTATTTGCTTTGTCTCTTTTTTTTCTTCTTTCTTGTGGTTTCTCCTATTGGTTTTAATTCCTCTTTACAACATGACTAACGGGAAAATATGTTTAATAAGATTGTATATGTATAGCCTATATCAGATTGAGTGCCATCTTGGAGAGAATGGAAAGGATGGAGAAAATTTAGTGCCTTTTCCATTGTACAATGCATAATTTTGTCTTCTTTTTTTGCTTGTGTTTATGCTTGCAATTCTTTCAACTGTTTAATTATTAATAACATTTTAAAACTATGTCAAGTAACAGGGGAGAAAAGGAGTATACTCTTGTTTTATCCCTGTATTTATTGGCAACGCTTTAAGTATTTCCCTACTGCAAATGATGGTAGCCTGATGCTTACAATAAAAGCTGTTTCCTTATTCACAGATATATTGCAAAGGTACACTGTAAAGGCAGACTTTAGGGATGCAAAAGATCATACTTAATCTTTGGGTTTTTTTCTAAGCAATTATTCTTTTAAATGTAATTTATATGAAGTTAATATCAAACCCAGTGAATCATAAATTGTAAAAAAGAGCTCAGAAGATTAAAAAAAGTTACTTAAGGATTTAAATCAAAGGTTCTTAACCTAGGAGTCATGAACTTTTTTTAATAGTATGCTAACTATATTCTATCAATCTGCTTTTTAATGTTATGTATTTTAATTTAATTTAAATTAAAATCATTATTTGGAGAAGGGGTCTACAGGTTTTATCAATCAGAATGTCAAAGGGGTCCACAAAACAAAAAAGATTAAGAATGCATGATTTAAACAATTCTTAGTAAAAGGTCTTAGAAAGGTGTTTAAGTATGCCTAAGTAACCCCCCACAAATAATAACTAATGTCAAACATTTGGGGAACAACATTCCAGCAAAAGGGTTTTAAATAGTTGATAAACTTGTAAAAAGGCAGACATTGGAAACTTTACACAAATAAGGGCCTATTACCGGAATAACTTCTGTTGTCACTTCCTGTTTGCTGAACCGATATATGATGACATGTGCTGAGACACCAGCAATACACAGCATTCTACTTTCTGGACACCAAGTAATTATCTGAATGGCATATGGATCTTCATCTACAATATCTGTATTTGGTCTGTCATCTTTATTTCTTGATTTTTCAAATACTTTAGATGTTTTTAGCTTATATAGTACTTGAAGTGTTACTAGAAAGAAAAAAAATGTTATACAAATTAATATAATCAAATGTTTTAATATACATTATTCATTCAATTACTGTGTATCATTAATGATTTTTGCCTGTATGAACAACATTCATCTCAGATGGGTATTTTCTGTGTATGGCCCAGAGAGATAGGTATGGCTATATTAGTAATTATCAACACAAGAGGGTCTAATATCTTGAAAATTTCACTTATTTAAAACAGATGTAATAGAACGAAAAATTAAAACAACGTATATACACTCTTTATTTTAGTAAACATCTATGTATACAAGAAGATGGTCATTTTAGTGTATAAAAAATAAGGTTTCCATTACAGAAAAAAAATTCATTATTACCACTACATATTCATAGACAGCAAAATATTCCACATTTATCTTGGGATTGTCCAATTATCAACTGGATCCCTAATGAATACCAATAAGTATACATTAATTGTTAGAAGGAAGTACTGGAAGGATCCTTTATATTAAATCTATTTGTAACTACACATGCGAAAATTTGTGACCAACTGACTGTGATTTGAAATTATTTAGAGTATTCCACTATTAAGAAAAACAGCTTTTCTCCTCTCAAATATCTCTATATTGGAAGAAAAGAAAAGCAGAAGTAAATGAAAGAATCTGCACTTTTTTTTGAGATTGCTCTTCACTAATTAAGATACCCATAGGTACATTTAAAGAGAATCATCATGGAGGAGTACATAAAGTGTTGGACTTTGTTTCAAAAGACCGAAGTTCAAGTCTCTGTTCTGACATACAAGCTTTTGAGGCCAGAGGCCAGTCATTTACCTTCTCTAAATATTATGAAACAATTTAAGATTATACATAATGGATAGATTGTGATGTATTTAGATGGAGTAAATTTGAAAACTATGATTTTTCATAAAGATGAAATCATAGTTTTTGCTGGACTAATATATTGACCTAGGTATACTGAATGTTTATTCAGTTTTGAAAACATTTAAATCTAGGATACTAAAACTAATCTCATTTAAAGTTTGCTAAAACAAAGATTACTTTAAAGTACCTAGAATACGCATAATATGCAATTATAAAAAGACAATGTACATGTATTTGACATATCAAATATAAATAATTTAAAACTGTCTAAATCACTTACTTGCAGAGGCATCCCAGAACTTGACAGACCCATCTGCATGCCTATGAAATTAAATATGAGGCAAGAATGTGGTGAAAACCCGGGCAAAAATATCCATACATGTTTCTTTCTCAGTATAAATAATAGAGGTCAGCTTTAAATTTCTCATGATCATTTTCTAATTTCAAAAAAAAAATGCTTTGACATGATGAAGAAAAAAAGATTAAAATTAATGTCAACGTAACATGCCTTTCAAAGTAATATCTTGGCTTTGTACTACTGATTACACAAAGATCACAAAGAAAAAGGACTGTTTGAGTTGGTCAAAATCATATTCAGGTGAAGTTTCTGGCTTTGGTCAAATTAGAATCTTACTTACCCCGTGATAATAATTTCGGGGTAACTCTGAGTGCCCAATCCCCAGTTACCTCCACTAATAGGCCACTCCTATAAGAAAAGAAATATTATTATATAAATGAATCACAAGGACTCATTTGATTCAACTCCCAACCTTCATATAAATATATTCAAATGCTAAAATAAATACAAAGTACCTTTTTGCTATAACCTTGGCGTTTCTGTCTGGCTCCAACAGAATAAAGTGCAGGGATAACGTCAACAGGGCAATCAGCAAAATATTCACAGCAGGTAACAGGAGATTCATGTATACTTAAGGGGTAGGGATTTTCAAATATAGGATACCTTTAAAACAAGAAAAAAAAATTAAAACAATTTGAAACAAAAATTATTTAGCATTTGAAAACAAAATAAAAATGCAAATTATACTAAATATGTTATTAGATTTGGAACAGTGATAAGTTCAAAAATCAAAATTTTGTCATAGCTATAAAGGTCATATAATCCTCAAAACAATCACACAACAATTTGAATGTGAAATATAAACAATTTAAACTTTTATTCTATTTTCTAAATGTAACCTTATAAATCTAAGTACATTTTACCGTAGGTAAGCATTATTTAAATCACTGCCCTCTGAAATGTCAGACTTCTAAGTATGTCCAAAAAAGGTTTTCAGAGAAGTATGAAACTAAATAAGAAGTATAACAATACTTGAAAGGGCACATTTTTTTTTACTCATATCTCCTTGTTTTTTAGCCAATCTCAAACATAACAAGAAAGGTCCACATTGGATAGTTTCCTCATGTGTAAAATGAAAGGGATAGAGCTATGTTCCCTTCTAACTCCAAGTCCTTTGGATTAAAAAAAGTATGGTTTTAAAGCATTCAGTATGTAAAAACTGCTAAATAAATAATAATGTAGAGCTTTCAAAGATCCTGAGACAATGAGTTACGAAGTAGAAACCATTCCACTCATCACAATCATTTATGTGTCCTAAGTAAGATTTAGCACTTGATTAACCTAAACTTTTCTTAATAAAAAAGAAGGTAGATGGCTCCTTATAGATAAGACATAATACAAAATAAAATGTTAACTTCGTACTCACAAGATAGCACACAAATATGATTTTATGATAGTTATTTCCTTAAAGCTCTTTCTAACAGATTACAGAGTTCACAATTTAAAGAAAATAATGATTTTATACTTTTCAACTCATTTTAACCAAACAAAAAGCATTTATTAAGAACCTTACTTTGTATTCGACGCTGCGCTAAGTAAAATGGGTGTACATAAAGACAAAAATGAAATTCTGATAGTGTTAAGTTCATTAACAAAATCTTCTTACAGACCTAATGTGAAAGAAGAACCACTTGGTTTCTCAATTGCTTAATTATTTAATTAAAATGAACTTTAAGATAATGTTAAGAAATTACTTAGGGATATATGATTACATATATGAGAAACTTCTAATAATTTGATTTTTTTATTCTCCAACAGCTATGATATTTTTTGTACACTATTTAAGGTAGAACTCTGGAATCTATAAGAAAACCAAGTTGAGAAATAACAACTTTATTCACTAGAAAGAAGAAAGTTTCCAAGAAAGGGCATTTCTTAAACTCAAACAAAGAAAATAACTCAGAAACTGCTCAGGTGAAATCAGTTTCAAAGAACTGCAATACTGAATTCTACTGCAAATGAATCCTTTTACTAGCTTCAAAATTGCAAATCTTACCCATTTTGTGCAAGGTCTATAAGTACTAAATCCTTTTCCAGAAGGACAACCACAGCATATGGTTCTTGAAAATCTAAAATATCAGAACAAAAAATTTTTTGAAAACATAAGAAAACAGAATGGAATTTAGAAATTTCATGACGACAATTTTAGCTGTCATTTGTTTCACTTTCCAAAAGCTTTATCTAACATTCTGACTTCCCAATGACTTAAAGATTCATATGTTATGAAGAAGATTTTGCTAATATAATATTTCATAATATTTTAAATTCCTATGCCTACATTTTATCAAGAAAATCTAAGTTAAAATCTGAATATTTATAAGCTTAATTATCACCATTTCAGTGTCATAGCTACACAAGTGTTTACAGACAAAAAAAAAATCAGAGATTTTTTTTTTGCTTGTTATTGACATATACATTAAACACTGAATGGGGATAATGACAACTTTGGCTATATGGGCACTTATATATATGTCTGCATCTAAATAGTTATGTGTGTTTTCTTTGAAAACTTTTACCAAAACTTAAAAGTACGGTAACATAAATAAGATTTATTAGTAAAACAAGTTAAAACTTTTACAAAACTGACTCTGTCCTCAAAGAATTTCATCTACTGTAAGGGCGATAACATATGTATTTATGTATACCTATATATAATAGATATATTATACACATGTATATGTATAATACAAGATTACTGAGGAGAGTTATGGTACTAATGATTGGGAAGATCAAGGAAATCTTTTATTAAAGAGGTGGTATTAGAGATGAGCCTTAAAGGAAGATTAAGAATTTGGAAGGTATAGATGAAGAGGTTAGTAAGGTAATGATTCTTAGAACAAGTAGTTCACACTGGTGAGAAAACTGAGTTTTTGAAGGTAAGTGGAACCAAAAAAAACTTCGAAAAAGGGTCACATTGCAAAGGCCTTAAATGTTAGACTGAGGACATTATTTTACTTGATGGCTCTGAGGAAGCATGAAAGGTTTCTGTTTCTAGTGGGGGAATGATATAGTCAGAACTTGGGATGAATTATTTTAGCAACTATGTGAAAGGCAGATTGGAGAAGTGGGGGAGGGAGGAGAGAGAAAGAGAACCTGGAAAAGTGGGATCAATTAGGACATTATTATACTAATGCAGGCAAAAAGAGAAAAGGATCTGAATTAAGGTGGTAGCTGAAAGGGGTGGAAATAACGAAGGGAAGAGTCAAGGCTGACACCTTGTTGTGGATTCAACTAGAATGACTGAGAAGATGGTAATGATCTCAAAAGTAAGTGAAAAGTTTGGAGTAAATTTGTCGGGAAAGACAATGAATTGTGTTTTAGATATATTGACTGAGATGATGATGAAATATTCAGGTGGAATCTGAAAAGGAGGACTGAATATCAACACACACACACATATAAAAAGAGGAGTGGATGGAAGGGAATTGGGGGAGAGATAGGAGGGAAGGGAGAGATTTTTAAAGAATTTATTAACTATAGAGTCAAGAGTATGACAGGAAAAGTGAGACCTAGTGAGAGACTGCGCAAAGAAGAATAGGAAAATTTAAGCTCCTCATAAGGATGCAAAATATATTTAGGGTGAGTGAGGACAAGGGAGAAATGAATGATCAGAGATGAATTTGTCAATTCAAAAATCATACAAATGACACACTTATGGGATGGTGAGATCTAAGGTATGATCAGTCCTATGGATGTTTCATATGGAATCAAGGTGAAAGTCATAGATATCTTGAGAAAACTGATCACTAGGAAGGTAAGGTGTCTGAAGTCCTAAAATATAGGGGTAGAAGTTGAGGTAGACAAGAAGTCACAGTTGACTGCATCAACCAGAAAATTTCTTGTATAAAGAAGTGACGGCTGGCTCTCACCCTCAGAAAACTGATAAAGATGAGAAAAGATGAAAACAGCAAATGTAGGGTTTATAGAAAGAAAGGAACACTTTGCTGGAGAGCTGGTTCAATTATTTAGGAATTATGCCTAAAGAGTGACAAAACTTACCTACCCTTTGATCCAGAAATCCAAATGCTAACAAGCATACAAGCCAAGGTAAATAAAGGTAGGTTTCATATACCAAATACCACCATTTTTTTTGTACTTCTAAATATATGAAAATATAGTAGCTAACCTTCAATTTGGAAATATCTGAACAAAATGTGACACAAGAAAGTAATGATATATTAGTGCACTGTAAGAAATGGCTAATATGAAAAATCCAGGAAAACATGAATAGACATATGTGAATTAATGAAAAAGAAGCATATACTGGAAAACAATATATATGGTGTAGAAGCCATCTTGGCTTAAATATACTACAATTCTCATTTTCCTGTGATGGGGAGGTGATAAAACAATACCTCAATAACCCTGATTTCTTCTATGCCCTAAAACATATTGACTAGTTGCAAAAACTAGTCTAATCTAAATGAGCCTCAGGTAACCCTTGAGTTTATTTCCTTCCTCAGTCTATATTTTATGACAGGATGTTTAAATTCATACACTTTGGAAATAACTGGATGTAGGATATACCCTAATTTCTATTATCACATAAAGTTTTTTCTTCATTTTAGTATTATAAGATGTTCTGATTCATTGAAGGGGTAGAAATAGCCTCATTTGGAAGACTATTTTCCACAGTTAACCAAGTGTTGAAGAGAAACTTTGGACAGATTTTAACGACTAAACGGAAAAAGTGCTTTCAATTCTGCAATGATATTAACAAAACTTATCAAGTTAAAAAAAAGGAGACAATGATTGGCCTAGTGTATCACAGCTAAAAGGATCAGGACAGAACAAACACTATAGATGATGATTAAACCTAAAAGAAGAGATTTCTGAATCATAATGGAAGAGAAGGATTTGGAAATGGCATTAGAGAACAAAGAGCATGTCAATTCCTACCTCGCCTAGTGCAACACTAGACATGAGAGGAGAAGCCAGAACTGGAGAAAGTGGCTAAAGATGCAGTGTTTTCTGGAGAAGGCTCAATTTGTCATGAATGCATGAAGATGGAAGGATGTGAAAAGAAAAGGCTTAGGATGGAGGGAAGTTTATTAATAATAGTGCAATGGTTTCATAGCACACAACTGAAAACAAAAGCCAAGAAGAAAAAGGACTGGGGAAGGCAATAAAAATTAGAAGTTGTAACAGCTGTATTCTTTCCCCAGAAAGGTTATCAAAAAGTAATGTAAGTACAGTACAGTAAAGTATACAACTGAACAAGAGGCAGACAAGGCAGCACAGGCAGGACAGCACAGTGACTAGAGAGTGTCTTGGAATTCAAGTTCTGCATCTGACATATACTGGCTATATATGTCAGGGAAAATCACTTTACCTCTCAATGCCCCAGGCAACTTTCTAAGACTACATATAATTGGCAAAATAGTTGGTGATCTGCATTCATTAAGAGAGTTTCTATGCCAATGAAATCAGAAGTCCAGACAAAATAAAGATTAAGGAATATTATATAGCTTACCATTTGGGTATGGTGTTTCACAGAGTGTAAGAAAATCAACAATTGAATAGTCCATTTCTAGAACAGCTGTGCTTTTCCCATGCATAACTGTTAAACAAGGTCTCCTTCCCACAGTATCATAGGACAAACCTCCTGAAAGAATAATAAAAGGCTCCCTGAAAATAAAAAAGAAACACTTATGGTTATGAAATATATAGATTGGGTTTCTCATACATTACTGTCATTTGATAAAACTACCAAAAATAACTTTGTTAATGTATTATTATTTTGAAAACATCTATATTAAATGTCATAACAAAAAACAAAAGTTTTTAAAAGGTTATCTATGATAAGGACAAATGATCTTTATATATTTTAGTATGAGTTATCATTGTGCCCTCTCTCACCTTTCATAGTTTTTTTTTC
Source organism: Potorous gilbertii (assembly GCA_028658325.1). Taxonomy (NCBI): domain Eukaryota; kingdom Metazoa; phylum Chordata; class Mammalia; order Diprotodontia; family Potoroidae; genus Potorous; species Potorous gilbertii. Next base: position 428,995,964 of record CM053770.1, on the reverse strand, counting down.
CTTCTCCTATATTTAATTTAAAAAGAACAAGTCCTAGCAATATACCCTTCGAAGTGTTGCTGAGATTCATTCCCTTCTTGAGACTCTCACTCTACCACCTCAGTCAGACCCCAATTCATTGCTAGGTCAAGAGCAACTGTCTCTGATTCCAGGCTCTTCTCTAAACCATAAACAATGTGGCTCAATGAGCCTTCCTAAAACACATTGTTTATTACTCCTTAACTATATACCTCATAAAAGACTAAAACTCCCCAGTAAAGTTTTCAAAACGCACCATTATCTGGTCCATCACACCTAACAAACTATACTTTCAATTACTCTCGAACTTGAACCTTTAACTCCAGACATGACAATATGTTGATATCTATCCTATTCCCATAATTTATGCTATTTCCAATACTAAAAATGCCCTCCTCTCTCATTTTTTTTAGCTATGTAAAACATATCCCTCCCTTGAAAGTTCAAAGCTACACCTTTTGCATAAAGGCTTGCCTGACTCACCAAACCCTCAACAATTTTTCCCTTTTCTTAAATTCTTAGAATTGACATCACTAAATAACAGTCTGGCATATTATCCTATATATCCTATAATTTGTGCCAAGAATCTGAGTCATGCTTCGCTAAAATAGACTGTATAGTCCCATTTTTTAGCTTCACTTATATCTCTTAAGAGTATTTGGTACATAGAGTAGGTGATAAATAAATATTTGTTAATCCAAGAACAGAGATAAAGGAAGTATGTTTCATATTTTCTACCATATTTCTATCCTTCACATTGAGCATCTAGATTTAATAATTTATTATTGGCCAAAGAGTATGCACTTCATGTGCTTAGTAAGTACACCCTGCTAGGTAGAATCTCAAAGATAAATAACACAAAGGTCCTGTTCTCAAGTAGTTTATGCTATGTGTGCACAGATAAATAATATAAATAAGAATATAAGTTTTTTTAATTTTAAAAACCAAACCCTAGCGATGAGGAAGATGAACTACTCCAAAGTCAGGGGAGTAACAATGATCATTATCATCGACGACGTGACAGCTTTGAGTTAGGATGTTTCCAGAACTCCCCCAGAAGGTTCCCACTATGGATCCAAGTCCCAACTCAAATGATCCTATTCTGAAGGAGGAGGAACAACTGTTTGAGGGCTTTATCTGACCTGTAGTTTATAAAGATTCCATATCACTATCTCTATGGTCTCAAGTTCCACAATGATCTTCAATACTAAAGTTTACCTTATCTTGATTACATAAGTAATATGAGGTTACAGGTTCTGACTTCTCTATGGCACTCCAAAAAGTCAAGCTCATTGGACACATTCAATAAGTCTAACCTATGAGAAACAGTATGACTAGGGTTCCACTGGTGAATACAAGGCAAGGTTTCCCTTTGCTCCTTAGGTTCCATGTAAGTAAGGGGATGTCTGGTTAATTTTTATTTTGCAATAACAAATGTATGGCTAAGCTAGTAGGGCTAGGAAGAGTATCAGGGAGCATTATGGAGAGACAACAATCTACTAAAAAATTTCCTGATTCATTAGGAAAGAAAACTTTCATTTCCGCATAGTTCTTTTAAAAATACTCCTGAGCAAAATCAAAGCTACCAACAGTCATATGAAAAAATGCCCTAAATCACTATTAATTAGAGAAATGCAAATTAAAATAACTCTTGAGGTACTACCTCAAAACTATAGATTGGCAAAAATGACAGAGGCCAGAGAGGATATGGAAAATTAAGTACACTAATGCATGGTTAATGGAGTTGTGAACTGATCCAACCATTCTGGAGATTATGGAACTATGCCCAAAGGGACATAAAACTGTTTATACTCTTTGATTCATCAATACTACTAAGTCTATATTCCAAAGAGATGCAACTAAATAAAAGGACCTATTTGTATAGAAATATTTACAGCAGTTCTTTTTGTGGTGGCAAAGAATTGGAAATTGAAAGGATACTTATCAATTGGAAAATGGTTGAACAAGCTATGTTATATGATTGTGATGAAATACTACTGTACTATAAGAAATGATGAGTAGAATGGCTTCAGAAAAATCTGGGAAGGGTCATATGAATTGATATAAAGTGAGGTAAGCAGAACCAGAACATTGTGTACAGTAACTGCCCCTGTAATGACAATCAACTATGAAAGGTTTAAAATCAATACATTTATCTAGCACAATTCCCAGGGACCTCTGATGAAAAATGCTATCCATCTCCAGAGAGAGAATTGAAGAACTCTTGATGGTAGACTGAAGCATACCTGTTTCACTTTATTTTTTTCTTGGTGTATTTTGCTGGATTTTTTTAATAATATGGTTAATATGAAAATGTTTTGCATAACTTCACATGTATAACTGACACCATAGAGTGCAGGCAGACTCAAAATTTCTAAAAAATAACTGATTTAAAAACTGCTTCTGACCCAACTTCCTAAATTCTTCCATTTGAAGGAAGAGGTAGGGTCAGTATCACATTAGCATCATGCACCAGGATTTGAGTCAGTATCACACCAGTACTGTGCTGTGAGTGGAAAAAATCTTTTGATGACTTGACTAATCTTTTCTGGAATGTTTGATCATCTTGCTTTTAAAATCTCTTCCTGTTTATTTGACCCTGATGCTATTCCTGACATGTTCTGATACAACAGGTACTCCTAAAACAACTGATATAAAAATGTTGTTAATTTGCTCAGCACAGAAATACAAGAATTACCGTTTTAGAAAACACTTATAATTCCTTTATGAAATATGGAAGAAGGAAAAGAAGAGTTCTTCAACCCGGATAGTAGTTTATTATCTTGGGTAGTTAACAAGATTGGGAAGGGGAGACTCGATCAAGGCATTTTAAAAAGAATGGGAACCACAATTTTTACCAATTATATATGCTGTTCCTAGACAATATCTGAATGAAACTTAAACCAGAGCCCACGGAAGTTTGTTATAAGACTGAGGAGCCTAAAAGGAACCAAAAGGTTAATAAAGGATTAGAGACTCCTCAACTTGGCAATAAGAAATTGTCTAATCATGAATATTTCCTTTGAAAGGAGGATTGGGAAGCACTGGACAAGCTGAGGATAGATGGATAGATACAGATATAAAGATTTTCCTCTATGTACATATGTATATGTGGATATCTATATATCTATCTCTATGTACTTAAAAGAAATTTTTAAAATAGAAAATAACTTGTTAGTGTTATGGGAATCATTTCTACATCAGTTTTCTGATTAGTCAAGACTAACAATTTATTATAACAAAAATCAAAATCAGTAGCAAATCAGATTAAAAATAAGAAAATATGATGCTTAATTGAGGAAATTTGAACCTGACCTATTTTAGAAAACTAAAGATGTCAAAAGATGAGAATGAGATTTTTAAAAAAAATGTTATCTCTCTATTCTCCCTGAAGGTGCGACAGACTTGGATACAAGGGTTCAGAAGGATCTGTGGGAGCAGTTCTTACTTCTCTATTCTGTCTAGTATTAAAGCCCCCTTTCTCAGTACCTGCTCTCAATAGAGCAGTAAACAATTCTTTTCTGTTGGCTATTTTACTCTTCTCACTTGAGAAAATTTATCTTTTGCCCAGTCCCTGAAATCTTGTGCAGCACCTCTCAAAGAGGGGGCCCTATTTCCCCAATTATTAGTCAGAACTAAGTGCTTGTAAGCAAGAGGAGCTGTCTTTATTATTATATTCCTATGGGAAACTGCGAAAGGGTATCCTAGTCTGCATCTGTGTTTTCGATCGTTACAGCACTTTTCATTACCTCTTCTTTTAACTTCCTCAGATAGTCCCTAAGTAAACAGTAGAGTCTATCTCTACTAGGCAACACGGAGTTAGCAGGATACTGCTTACTGCATCCTTCTGTAGATAAAGCTAACAATTGAGTAGTATTGTCTCCTCCTTGCATATTGTAATCTCTAAAAGCTTGTTGTACAAAAGGATTCTAATACCTAAAAATTTCAAACAATCCATGCCATGTATTGATACTCCTCCAGCCCCTTCATTACCGATTCTCATCATCCAAGATATTAACAATTCTCCCATCCTTTGAGTGAGCCGACTCAAAATATCTGTGACCTCCTGCTGAGTAAAATCCTCAATCATCTCCCTAAACATTGTGATGCCCTGCCCTGGTTCTCCTGTTTTCACCTTAGTATTGAGTGTGCTTCTGTCTGAGAAGCCTTCCCTTCTAACATTGCTTCATTTTTCCCCTCTGATTTTGTTACATTTTCCTCTCCTCTCATGAACTCTCCAGACATTCGTTACTATGGCAACTAGGCTGTGTGCGTGTGCGTGTGTGTGTGTGTGTGTTCATCCTTCATTGCCGAAGAAGACCATTCTATCAGAGAAATAATGACATGGCTTGCGCTTGACTGTGGTTTGAGTGAGGGAGGGCTGTGCAAGTCACCAGTCTCACTTCTCCTCCAGAGCCATCTGAATCCAGCGACCAGATATTCATCAGGATGACTGGAGATAACCCAGGATGAGGTAACTGGGGTTAAGTGACTAGCCCAAGGCCACACAGCTAGTGAGTGTCAAGTGACTGGGGTGAGATTTGAACTCAGGTCCTCTTGATTCCTGTATTGGTGCTCTATCCACTGCATCACCTAATTGCCAATGGCAACCAGGCTAGGTCTATATAAATGTTGCTTGCTCTTTTAAAGGAGAGTCTGAATGCTGAGAATTCTCATGCAAACTAGTTAACTCTTTTTTCATCTGAAATTTTTCCTTCGGAAGCTTCGTCTCTGCTTTTACACATAATACTGTAACTTGTTAATAAAATCCTGCCTCTCCTATACATCCCTGCCAGTTCTTTCTGGTTTTATTGGTATGCCTTGCAAATATCTTTGTAAATCTCTAGTTCTCCCTCCTGTAACCTTGGTTCCCTGTTTTCACAGGGTCCAGTGCCATTGCTAGGGAGGAATAAAATAAATCATCCTATCCTGGAATATCCGTTTCTTCCTCTAAAGCCTTTCTGTCTCCAAATTGCGACCCTGTTCATGACATCAAATGTATTGCGAAGGCAATATTCACTTGCACCGACATTGACTAAGAATATGGTGGTGCAGTTCTGAATTGTCAAGTATAACAGACTCTCCATACAAAAGACAGAAGAAAAACATTTATTCAGATACTAGAAAGCCAAATCCATCATAGTAATCAAGAAGTCAATACACATTAGCAATGTAGGGAACAATGCCATTCTCAAGCCTTCTCCCCACCTGCCAGGGCCTTCCCACAAACAAACACTCACAATACTAGCTGTGTTTGCCTGTGTCCTTTCTCCTCTGCCCTAACTGCTCTCACCAACTTTCTCCCAGCTCTGCCTACCCTTCCTGTTCCAGCCATTCAGCAAGCTCCTCCCACCACATGTGATTTAGGCTTCCATGTGATTTAAGCAAGTCACATGGGCCTATTAATGGGTAGGAAAGATCTTCAAATTAAGCAAAAATATATTAACAATACACAGACTAGTAACCTATTAAAGATCAAAATCAGTAGCAAATTAGATTAAAAATAAGAAATTATGGTGCTTAATTTAGGAAATTTGAACCTGACCTATTTTAAAAAACTAAAGATGTCAAAAAACAGGAATGAGATTTAAAAAAAAAATCTATTCACACAAACTAACATCATTTCTTAAGGATAAAAAGTTTAAATTCAGTTGAGGAAACCAAATGAACCTAAAATAACAAACTCCATCAATAAACTTTATCTATTTCTCTAAATGAGAAGATAACAAAAGCAAATTGTGTTTATCAAATTTTACAGACACCAATGGTAGAATATTTTGAACAATAGTACCTTCTATAGCATTGAGATGTAGGAGCATAGCTTGGTGAGAGGTCCAACTAAACAAGACATTTTAAATGAAGGCATTTAAGGATGAAAATGGAAACAGGCAAACAAACAGATAAAGTGGAAAAGCTCTCTCAAAACTTCAACAATGAACTCTCTCCAGCACCCCTCCCCTATTAATGATACCACATTTGGGCTCTGAACATCACAATCTCCAATGTGTTTCACAAAGAAATAGAAAAGACAGGAAAAATACCTATACTAGACCATGTACATACAGAGAAGGTCAAAGTTAGAGGTAAAAAAATCATGAAAGTATTTAGGGATTGATTCTCAAATCATATGAAAGAGGGGAGGGCACTAGTTATAGTAAAGCACTGTAACAAAAAAAAGCAACTCAGGATAAAAATTACTGATCCATATATGCTTACTTTCTTATTTCTATAAAATTTTGGTGAGAAAAATTTATACACATACTGTGAGTATTCTTGAAGGTATGAGAAGAGAACAGGCAGTCTTTTATAACTGATATTACAAAGCATATTACACCTTTATAGTAACAGACTAAAATGTGCTCAGAATATAAACTTATTTTTGTTGACTACTAAAAAAAAGCATTTGATTCAGTACAGCAACTATTACCTTTCTAAAGGTTTTCTTTCAACAAGTCATTTCCCATGCAGGACAAAAATCAAGAATTCTTGAAATAAACATAAAGAGTTGACTCTTACTATAATCATCAAGTAAAATAACAGAAAAAGTAGATATAGAAGCAAAAATAAGAAAAAGTGAAGTAAAACTAAGCATTAAGATCTTAAAAAATCATATTAACCTCCACTGCCTATGTGCTAAGCCTTTAAATCTGCTAATATCTATATCTCCACAACAACTCTTGCACAGGCCTCCTTAAGAGTATGCAACAGCCAAAATACAAGTGCAGGCCCAAATCTTGGCTGGGATTCTTTCAAATAACTCCTTGGAATATGCTTGAGAACATATAAAAGTTAACAGATCATAACTATTAGTTATGTCTTTAATTGCATGTTAAAGTTATCTTTGATACATGTGCTTGATTAAAGTGAGTTAACACCTCAAAAGTTGCCTTTCCTTTTAGAGAAATGAGGAAACTACCTCTACTAATACTAGCTAGAATTTTCTCTGTTCTGAGAGTAAGAGATGGAAAGTGGAGGGGTGATGGATTAGTATCCTAGTAAGATGGCATTGTTGAGTGTTTGGGGTTGGCTAGATGGAGTAAGTACTCAACAATTAGTAGTCCAACAGTGGAGGATGGACAGTGCTACTGCAGGACCAGAAGCAAAAGGGCAAGGAAATGCATGTATACTTTAGAGTGTTTAAGCTCTCATTCTTTTTTCCCTGTACCATGTTTTCCTGTACATATCTCCTCAGCTTCATCCTTATTTCTTCAGGAAAGTCCTCAAGTATCAGTGTGCATGAAGATTTCAATTGGATCTCAACAAATAATCTTTATAGAATTTCTCTATTTCTTTGTTCCTGAGCAATCAATGTTGCCGCATAAGCAGCAGATATTTTTAAGACGGGATTTTTGCAAATACTTATCATCAGAAATGTTATGCATGATAATATAATAATCCATTATAGAATATTTCTTGTTGCCTCTGGTTTTGCTATAAAATCCATTCTACCAACTCCTTTCTTTTTCTCTCCAAGGTGTATCAGTTTGACATCTTGCAGCTAAATAGGTTGCAAGTTCCTTCTTTACTTTACTCTAAAGGAAGGATGCCAAGGTTGAAATGATTTAGTTCCTGCAGAAATATGTCCACTACTGGTCACTGGACAAGGATGTCACATTTAGAGCATCAATAAACTATTGGTATTCTTCCCTGGCACTGTTACTGAAGAAGGATAAGAGGTCATATGAAGTTTGTTTGAAAAAAGGTACAAAATACCCAACGAAAGGAAGTCATCCCATGGGAATGTGAAGATTAAAATAGGAGGGTGGGAGATATGGAAAAAATATATAAATATCATTAAAATGTTTTCTCCATTAAAGACAGTGGTAGCACCACATTCAAATACTAACTTTACATACATGTAAGATGTGGCACATCCCAACTGAGATGAATTATAAGGGAAATAAAATGGCCCTAAAGAAAATAAAATGGGAAAGTCAGCCTAATTGGATCAAGTAAAGGTGACCAGTTCTGAAAGAGAGAACTGAGAGGGAATTTTAAAAGTACCCAAAGGAGAAAAATGTATTAAAGACATAGGGAAAAATCTTGAACTCAAAACCAAAACAAAGTGACATCAAAATTACTGATCTATAAACCTGGGTTATTTATACAAAATCTGGGTCATTTATACATTTATATACATTTATACATTCATCACTGATGAATATTGATGATATTCATTAAGGATATGCTTGATGAGAATAGTAGTATGAAACAAGGTTTTCACAAATGATATTCAACAATGGATCACATCTTTACAATTTCACAGCTGACAAAAATATGTAAAGAATATAATATCCCACAAATTGTTGATTATGAAAAAGTATTTGATTTGATAGAACAAAATGCTGTTTTGCAGACATTGTTTCAACAAGGTATCTCATTCATATATTAAAATCATACAAGATTCACTGGAAAAATATAACAATAGAAATAATTATTTTCAACAACTGCTGAAAATAAACATCAAGAATAAAACAGAATGATGTTCACTAAAAGTGCTATCCATGACGATGGAGAAGATCCATCACAGAGTCCAAATAGAAGAGAAATCCAATTCCCTCTGGATGCTGAGTTTTCCAGATGACCTATTTATTAATAATAATGTGCTGATAGCATCAAACTCCAAATGCTTCAGCGTCCCCTAGATAAGATCAGTAATCACTCAAAAGAATTTGATCTAACTACGTACAAAGGAAGTACAAATTAGAAGGAGAACATCTATTGCTCAGCTTTTAACATGGATTTGTCTAGACAACCTACAGAGTTTGTCACTCAATATGCAAGTCTTATTCAGACAGCAGAGAAGACAATAAGTAAGACTTAGAGTTGAACATAAAGAAGAAAATGGGCTGGACTGCCTTTAGGATAATGAAAAGTTTCAATGACCCTCTAATTCCTATGAAAACAAAGGCCTATCTTTTTAATACTAAACTTTTACCAGTTTTGATGGTTAGTGAAACACAACCTAATAGTCTTCACAGAATTAATAATTACTATGGAAAGGAATATGTTTGTTGTGAGTAGGTTGTTGTGGTTTGTCCTTCATTCTCAAAGAGGACAATGACATTGGGAAGATATTGTCATGACTTGCAAGTGAATTGGATTTAAATGAGGAAGGGCTATGCAAAGTCACCAGTCTAACTTTTTCCTCTGGATATCAGGATTGAGTGGCCAGATATAGACCAGGACAACTGGAGATGGGCCAGCAAGTAGGCTGGAACATACATGTAATGAATCATTTCAAAGAAATACAGGAGTAAATTATGTCATTGGAGAATCTGATGACAAGAAGAGCAGATAGACTAGTTCAGTATTTGTTAGGATAAGAAGTGACAGGTAGGAATTCTGACTGGTAGACTGGTACTCATAAATACGGCAAGGAAGGCCATTAATAGGATGTATGGTACCCCTGTGTTGAACAAGAGTCATAAAGGATGGGCAGGCACAGATGGACTGCAATAACTGCAACTTTCACCAGAAAGTTCAAATTGAGTCACAGATCCATTTCAGTATTTCTGTATGAAAATGGCCTGAAGAAAGTGGGAGACTTTTATAAATACCATACAAGAAATCATAGGGGACAAAAATAAAATTCTATCTTTGGTTACTGGACATGTGACATACTTAATTGTTTAATGTACATTTAATGTAACAACTCTTGGGATTTTCATGGAGTAGTTTGCCATTTCTTTCTCTAGTTCATTTATGGATGAGGAAAATGAAGCAAATAGGTTTAAGTGACTTACCCAGGTTCACACAGCTATCTGAGGTCAGATCTAAATTCAGGAAGATGACTCTTCCTGACTTTAGGCATAGTACCTAACTAACTGCCCATGTTGCTGGACACAGGAGCAAAATTATTGCAAAAAATTTAACAATCATGTTTTGGAAAAATTAATATGTAATGACTTTCAAGATGGTTGCATATCAATAATGAAAGTAACACTTTAGGATGTCTGTCAGCACCAATTACGGATGAAAGACTTTTTTTTTTAAGTACTGGTACAATAGGAGATAATTTAAAGATATCTTAGTAGATAAAATCCCTGTTCAAAGTAGTATTGAAGGAGATTGATGTGAATTTTTTTATGTTTTATATTACTATGTCCTATTCCAATATTTACAGGTAAAAATATTTAAGAAACATGTTATATATTTTCTCTGTAGATACTTCTGAAAAGTGAGATTACTACTCACTATTTGCTGGTCTTTGTATTTCCCACTGACATACTTACTTTAAGAATTATTATTCATCATGGCAAGATTAAGGCATATAATTAAGCTATGGTTGTAACTGTTTAGGCAAAAATGTCTCAATCCATGAAAAATCTCTGGAGACTGTTTTCTTGGGAGGCAGGGAGTATATATATATCTACACACACACACACACACACACACACACACACACATAACTTTTTATTCAGTAACAATATCCTGGCTAATTTGGAAAATGCAAAATAATGTATTCTAGAGAAGTGAGAAACGTTCTTATAATGAGAAAATTCTGGATTTCAGTTTAACATTATCTGAAGTTTTGTTTTCAATAAAATTCAAATTTGTCTGTTTAGTAATAAAGCTATAAAAGAGAGAAAATAATCATAATTACCAATCTAAAATAATGTTTATATAGGCTTATAAATGGTTTTAATTTTTAAGAGATATAGAAGTGTATTAGTTAACATTAAAAAGGATACTTCTATAAGCTTTAAAACAATTTTCACCTCGGACTGCTAGGGAGCTATGAGTATCATAGTATAATAATTATTATATTACTTGTTAAATAAAATTATAAATAATCTAAAGGGCCCTAATGGATTTTCATTTAAGTATCTTATTAGTAATTAAATAATGCATTTGTAACTCAGTCTAAAATATCAGTGAAAATAAGTACATTTAAAAAGCTTTACAAAAAATATGAAAAAAGTTATTACTCTCCTAGGTCAATCCTAGAATCCAAAATTTTTAAAATTTGGGGGACAATTTTTTAATTTATTAAACAAATATAAACAGAACATGGACAAAGTGTTCTATTTCCCCATGTTTTACAATGAAAAAGAATTAAAAACCTGTCTGTCAATCTAACAAAACTGGTTTACAAAAAAGTTAGGAGAAAAAAAGCATACAACACAGTTTAATCTAAAAGGAATATACTTAAAGTCAATGAATATGCGAATAAGCACACAGGTGAAAAAAATGGCTTGGCTATTATTTTTTCTCAAAATTGATGGAAGCCATAGTGAGTAATGATTATAGGTAAGTGACATAGAGCTTGTTGCTATATGAGCTGCTATAAACAAGGACTACTTACATAATACCCTTGGTTCACTGATGACATACAGCCAACATCAGATGGTATCAGGAATTCTTTCCCCAGGAATGGACATGATTAAAGGCTCTCAAGTGACATCAGACAGATGGTGACTTCACCAAGCTGACTGTTAGAAGCAATTCTCAGATGTATCTGTCTGAATGGAGATGCCTCCTCTAGTATTTTAGTAGTATCGAACAGGATACAAAGCCATCAAAAGAAAGTAGAACTACCCTGAACCTCCAAAGTGGAGATGCTGGTGTCTGGTAAACCTACAAATCTTCAAAGATTTGTATTACAAATTACATATTACAAGTTATGCCTAGCTTTAAAAAAAATAAAAAGCACAATAACAGTTATACCAAACGGCAATGTATCCTAGCCCACTGAAAAGCTGAACAGTTGGTTGGTTGGTTGAACAGTTAGAGAAATGGGGAATAAAGTTATTCAGAGGAAACACAGAGTTGGATAAGACCAAAATTTTAGTTCATGTTAAAGGAAAGGTCAGAATTGTAAATAACTGAAGAACACTGCCTTTGAAGTTTGCCTGAAAGAATATCTTGTCTTTTAGCAATGGTTGTCTAACCTCTACTAAAGGGAGACAGAGGCAGAAAAATTATTCAGGAATCTTTAATGAAGTAGTATCAAAGACAAATTATCATATTCTCTTTATATATTGGATATTCAATAAAGATTTCATTTGATATGAAATGTTGGTTTCTCAGTCTGATGTTCTCACATCAACAGCTATATTTAAAAAACAGACTTTATAATATTAAGACCACAAAGGGTAAGTTTTCCTGAGACAGTCTATAGGGTGAAAATGCCCCAGTGTAGGTAGAAAGAAAATACCAGGTTAGGTACAAATATATGTTAAGTCCCAAGTTTGGTTCACCTGAAAACTGAGGTAGAAGACAATAACTATTAGCTTTATGCCTACTAACTTGACTCAAAGCTTCTGGGTAAAGTGATCTTTTAACAACATATAGGTACTTCTGTCTATTTTTAAGTGCAGTGTTTCTTAAATAAGATTGACTTGTAATCTATTTGGGCCAGAAAGTGTTCTCCTCTCCTCTTTTGGTACAGACATATGATTTCATAATATTAATAGAATATTGTCCATTCTCAAATGGCAGATTGATAAAAGTCACCTCCTTTTCTCTGTGAGGCTTGACCAAATGTCCTAGGTCTCATTTGACAGTAGAGTAGAATAAGTAACCACATGACATGTAAGTGAATATGTGAAATATTCTATAATATCCTATGATCTATTAAATGTTATAACTCTTCAAATTCTTTAAGATTTTGAAAGTCCAATTTTACCTAACAACATAAATGTCTCAAAAGAAATAGAAAGTGCATGGAAAAATAAAACTACTTCAAAAATAATCATTCAGTTTTTAAAGTAAGTAATTATTTGTTAATAAGAAAATTACTGACATTTCCAACTAAAGTGAAAAAGTATTCTCCAGCTCCGAGAGATGCAGATTAAAATGTAATGAGTATGAGTATGACTATGCATTTAAATATAGGAAGATCAGCCATAAGGCTTCCAGATTAAAGAAATCTCATCACAACAAAATGTATGATATATATTAGGTTAATGTTGGAGCCTAGTACACTTTTGTATGATTAACAAGGTTCTCCTAAATATATAGCTATACAGATTCCTCAAGAAGCTTGGAAAACAATCAAGTCAGCAAGCAGTTCTCAGCAGCTAAAACCAGTTGACTACAAATACGAATTAATGAAATCCTGTCAAAATGTTATGAACAGTATGCTAAGCAGTCATGGATGAACCTCTTAAATAAGGTTCAGTATGAGATCAAATATCTCAAAATTTGCAACTTTGGACATTTGCCCCAGAAGTCCCAGGAATCAACTGTATATAGGATGTGGAGATCTATAATGGATAGCAGAAACTACTAAACAGAAGAAAGACAGAATAAGTGAGAACATACTAGCTTACCCACAGACCCCTACCCAGGCTAAAGTAGGTAATATTGAACTAAATTAGAGTTATCTGAAAACGGAATGGATTGGCTCATGAATTAATTACTCATCATCAAAGGTTTTCAAGCAGAGGCTCAAAAGTTTTGGAAAGGATTTACTCACTGGGTAGGAATTTAGACTAGATTTCTTCTAAGGTTTCTGCTTTACTAGAGAGGACCTTGATTCAAAAGAGAAACTGAAGAACTTATCTTATGAAGTTATGGTCTGAGAAATCACAGAAAAGTCCAAAGAGTTCCAAGAAGTCTTTACCTCTAAAGGAAGCAAAGCTCCTGTCTAACTCAGAAAGATTAAGAAAATAACTGGAGTGAGGAAATAAAATAAAAGCATAATCCAAGGATAAGTAGTAAGTCTACACTCCTCTGTCCAGGAGGACAGGTTCACTAGTCTTGCCCAGTAATTTCTCTACCTACCAGTTAAAAAAGCAGAGCTTTTTGTCATATGTAGTTTTAGGGAAGGAAGAATTATTGTTGCTATCCAGTACAATTGCTACTATCTCTGAAGGAGCCAACGAATCTGTAAATTCAAGTACTGCACAGGAAAGAAAGAAGGAACAGAGTATGAGAGAGAAATGTCTTTTCTAAGTAATTATCTTCTTTAGGTATACATTATTTGCTGAATTGAATTAATAATTAAAGTAAAGTAATCTTACAGAATTTCAAATGCAATCAACTCACTAAAAAGAAAAAAAAAACTTCATTCTAACCAGGACAAATGTTTTAATAGTCTTTTATATTCTGCTTCTCCCATTTCCACCATTTTTGTAGCAAAAATGGAGAGCAAAGTTTCCCTTCCTGAGGACTTTTATCAAGTGGTTTCCTGGATTTCATCCAACAAATGGCCACAATTTTAACTCTGCTCAACCCATTAATGGCAATGAAATATTTCACATCTTTTGAACAGCTCCTCATGTTACATAATATATTTTACTGGGAACAATGAATATTTCTAGACTATTTCACATAACTTTGAAATTATAAACATCATCCATCCTGACCAAAAGTGTTTTGAGACCATAAAAAATTGGATTCTTTGGGTTCCACATCTTCTGTTTTTCACAGTATTTCAAGGATCCTAACTATAAGATACTAAGTATTCACAGAATGGCAATAATAACTTCAGGTTCCTTGGCTTCTTTAACTGACTTAAAGAGGTATAGATCGGAAAAAGAGAAGGATGGCTCCACTAATAATCATAGTAAACAAACACTCAATCTCTCATTTCCTATTATTGAGAGTCTGCCTTAAGTGTATCAAGAGGCCAAGGGTCTAAACAAAAAAAAAAAATTCAAAATGTAACCTCTTTATTATAAATGTTAATACCACAGGGACAGTCTTCTTGGCCTTTCTTTATATCCCCAGTGCTTAGCCTGGTACATAGTAGGTGCTTAATAAATTACTTGCTGACTTGAATACATGACTTCCAACACCAAGGATTATTTGCACAGGTGTTAAATGGTACCAATTTTTGTAGCTTTCAGATTTTCCTTTGTTAGTTTTTAAATAATAAAGATACATTAAAAATTAATAAAAATACATGTTTTACAGTGATATAAAATTAGTAAGGAATTACAATTGAGATTTAATTTCTTTCTTCTATGGTTTTCTTCAAATTTTCACTAGCAAATAAATAGATATTGGTGTTTAAAACTGATATACAAAATAAAATAAAAAAAGGTTAAGTAGAGAAAATTTTTTGAAATATTTCAAGAAAGAGTAAAAACAATTATCAAAATTATAATGTAGCATGTTAGTGTTTCAACTATTGATGACTATAATGCTCACCATAATTTTTCAAACCAAGAACAGAAATAACACAGTAGGCTAGAAGGATGTGGAATAGTTGTTTAAAACAAACAAATACAAAGTATTGCACGTTGAATAATCATATACAATGAATGCTGGCAATGAAGTAAAACCTTACCCAGATCTAGTCGTTTTGAATTCCACCTTGAGGATAGGTTTGCATGGTTCTGGTTTTTTCCCATCCTTTAATTGCTTTCCTAAAAGATATTGCCTTGTATTAAATTCTAAAGTATTCTACATGATAGTTTTTAAAATGAAAGTGAAATGTGATAAAATGTAATTGTATACATTTCAAAGTTATTTTGGAGGGGAGAAAAGACATACAATCTGTGTACTTAAGAAACTAGTACTGAAAAAAATATGATTAGTAATCTTCATTTATCAACTTATTTCCAGAAAGGGAGTGAGGTATCAGATCTCAATTTCTTAAGTATAGAAGAGAGCAGATTTTTCAGGCTGACAAAATAGTTTCATTACATTTATGAGCATTTGGACTTTGACAAAAAACATTTTGCATAAATGTTTTCTACTTGACTTATAAAATAAGAATCAGAGTTGGGAGAGATAGTATAATCTAATCTAGCCCATACCCTAGCAAAAAACCCTTCTACAGTATTTCTAGTAAGGAGTCATCCGGCTTTTGGTTTAAAGCCCTCAAGTGAAAGGAAGTTTACTATTTTCTAAAATAGCTCATGGAACTTTTGGATGGATCACATTATTAAGAGTTTTTTCTTATATCAAATTAAAGTATGCATCAAATCCTATAAAAGGAACTATTAACTTGATGAAAATTTCATCCTTTTTATTATAGCTGAATTTCCACTTCTGGTTCAGAATTAAAATAGTACTAAATAAACACTCATGTATCCTTCTATCCTATAAACCTAACTGACCACTGAAAAGGGAAAAATAACCACAACTATTACTATAATTGTCAAGTTTAAATATGCTCCTTACATATACATACTCACAAAAGGAGGAAAAACAAAAGGAACATCTTTTAAGAGACATGATCTTGCCATAACTATCCTACTTAATGCCAGTCTTAAATCTCCAACTGCTTTTCCAATATTTCAAACTGGATGTCCTGAAGAAAATGGAATATGTAAAAAGATGGATTTATTATCTTTTCCTCTAACTCCACTCCAAACATATCCCTGCATCATTATCTTCCCAGTCCCTTGGGCTCACAACCTTGGGAGTAATCTTGAACTCCTCACTATCATTCACCATATATAATCTGTTAACGAGGCCTATCAACTTTAATATTCCTCCTTTTTTCTGATATTGACACCACCCTGGTGAGGGCCCTCATCACTTCATCCTGGACTACATCAATATCCTGTTGATAGGTTTTCCTGCTTCAAGTCTATCCCCACTACAATATATCTTCTATTCAGTCACCAAAACTATTTTCCTACATAAAGCAAAGGTTCAACTATGTCACACCCCACCCCACCCCACAACTCAACAAACTTCAGGGACTCCCAATTGCTTCTAAGAAAAAAAACTAAATTCTGTTTAGTGCTCAAAACTTTCACAACTTAACCCTCTTCTACCTTTCAAACCTTCTTACACCCTGCCACATACTCTTACATCCTCTTGACATTGGTCTCTTTGCCATTCCATGAACAAAGAACTCCACAGCTCAGTCTCAGGCATTTTCTTCTGGCAGTCCCTCAAGCGTGGAGGGCTCTCTCTCCTCATCTCTACCTCCTGCCTTCACTGGCTTCCTTTAAGTCTCAACTAAAATATCACCTTTTACAAAAAGCCTACTCCAAACCCTCTAAAACTCAAGTGCCTTTCCTCTTACTTCTCAGTTATCCTGTATTTAGGCATGCTTGTGTCTCTCCCATTAGTTCCTTGGGAACAGGGGCTATCTTTTGCCTCTTTTTTGAATCCCACAGTGCCTGGGACACAGTAGGCACTTAATTACTTACTGATTGACTGGTTCCTAAACTTGATACTGATACAGCCTAAGGAAGTTGCTAATTACAGAATTACGGAATGCGAGAGTAAGATGGAAAAATCTTATAGATCACATAGTTCATATTCCTTACTTTATCAGTGAAGAAACTGAGGTCCAGAGAAATTAAACCCATTGCTCAGGACTTCTGACTCCACACCCAGTTTCTTTTCAATAAACATTTCTTCTTTCTATGAATCAATGGGCCTAATTAACAAAACATTGTAAAATTAACTTTAAATGACAAAAAGAAAAGAATTTTTTCTTTTGTTAACTAGCATCTGGAAGCAGCTAGGTAGTTCAGTGGAGTGCAGGGCCTGCAGATGGAAAGATTCATCTTCCCCAGTTCAAATCCAACCTCAGCCACTTGGTAGTAGTTGTGTGACCTAGGCAAGTCAATTAATCTTGTTCACCTCAATTCCTCATCGTAAAATGAACTTGAGAAGGAAATGGCAAACCAATCCAGTATCTTTGCCAAGAAAATCCCCAGTGAGGTCACAGAGAGTTGGACACCACTGAAAAACAACTGAACAACAACAACAAAAGACCTGGAAAACCCCTTGAATGGATCTATTATCTCTTCATTATTGGTATTTCTTGTAATGAGGTAATATATCAGTGCCCAGTGCAATCCATGTAACTAGTATCCATGCTGTCTAAGTTAATTGCAGGGGTTCCCACCAAACTTGTTACAGGTCTTCCTTGATTTCTCTTCCCTTCATGTGGCTATCAATAAGGCACAAAAGTTGCCAATGATTATCTCTTTTTTCTCAATCATGTGACTACTCTTTTTTGTGAACATATATTTGAAAGACATCCTTTATATCACTTCTGTTGAATAATTCCTTATTCGTAAAATTTTGCTGCTTCCTCCTGTTCATAATGTGTCTTTCCAGTGTCCTCTTTCTAAACATTAATAGCCTATGACTTGAAGCTATATGGTGTCTTTTACAAAATTCTTTTTATGACGAATTTAACAAATATCAATAAAATAAGCATTTCTACATACAAAGGACAGTAAAAGGATTCTATACAAATTGGGGAATGTTACAGTTTTTTAAAGAGTACATTAAATTAACACAAGAGTGACAAAATTGCCCTGCATGTGTCTTATGTTTTCTTCAGTTTATTAATGTTCCTTCCTCTTCGTTTTTATTTCTCATTTTATACTCATTCTCTATTTTATACTCATTAACTTACTCCCTACCTCCTAAAATAAGCCCTCTGTTTTACTAAAGGCTAATCAAATAAAGCAATTCAACACACTGATCATGTCTTGAAATTTATGTCTCCTTAGACAACTTTTATCATATAACTTTTTTGCTAAGAGTGAGATGACATGTTTCATCATTAGTCTTCTAAATTCATGATTGGCCATTGCATCATTTCTGTTATTTCTCTTTGAAGAATTTTGAATAATTTTGACATGTACATGGAGACACATTTTGTTGGAAAACAGTTATTAAAACTATGTTGCATAGCCATAGTAATGCACAGTTCATGTAGCTGTGGACTAGCTTAGAAATTCTAGAAAGCAATATAGAACTATGCCCCCCAAGTTATTAAACTCTGCACATTCTCCTTCCCAGCTAGGCTAAATAGTAGGGCTAGGCTTTTACTTCAAAAGAAATCAAATAAAGAGGAAACTAATTATTTTATACATATATATGTAAATATATTATATACATATATATATACACACATGCACACATACACACAAATAATTATATTATTTATGTTCGTAGTAGACAAAAACTGAGAGGGATTCCAGGAAGAAAGGCACGAAGGGAAGAATGTCAGAGAGGAATGGGAGAGCATCAAAAAGGAAAAGGAAAAGGGCAGAGAGGAAGGGGAAGAGGGCAAGAAAGAAGGGAAAGAAAGGAATGAAGGAAACGTGCAATTAAACATTATGTACTATTTTTTCCTTTTTGTTGTTATTTTTCAGTGGAAAAAGGAAGAGTGATAGAATATTGATACATAAAAATGAATATATATGTAGTTTTTTTTAAAACTATGTTTTCCCCTACAGAATCAAAAGTTTTTTTAAAAAGGTGAAAAAGTGGACATGTGAATATGCAGTTATTATTCCTTTGGTTCTACCAGGCACTATGTTAAACAAGGGAGATACAAATACAAAGAAAAATAAAAACATTGTCTATCCTCAAAGAGTTTACACATTAATGGGTGAAGGTAGCACACAAAAGAGGGTGAAGGGGTGGAAATTCAGAAGGTCAGGAACCGGTCAAGGAAGGGAATAAAGACAAGCAGATGGGGCTAGCCCCCTCACAAAATGGAAGCTCCTGAAGGAACTGAATTAAAGGAGGAAGGGAATGCCTTGAGAAGGAATATTTCAGAGTCAACAGGTCACAGGAGTGGCAAAATATTCTAGGGCAAAGGACTGAAGGGAATTCCAAGATGGAACAGCACTACAGGAATGATTTTGAAGGCATGAAAGTCAGAAGCAGGGCCAAGAGGGGAATATAAGAATTGAAAACTAAGGAGCTCTCTTATTAGGAAAAGGCTAAATGAATCATGGTATGTGAAGATAATCATGTTACCATATGATAGATAATTTGTAAAATATATAGTTGCCTAGGAAACAGAGAAGACCTTTATCAAGTGATAACAAAATGAAATTTAAAAGTAAAACAAAAGGAGGAATTCTGTTTTCACAGGATTACAACTCCTCTCAGCTTTGAGTGACAACACAATGTAAGTCAGAGGTCACTGATTCTAACAAGAGTTGCGATATAGCAGAACCGGGTTTTGATAAGGTAAAAGATCAGGAGCTTGTACACATGCTTAATGAGTTGTTTGAAGGGGAATCTCTCAAGGAGAACATGAAGTGGGAAGTTCAGGATGTTGCATCTTGCCAATTGAGAGCAAGGAGGGCAATTTGAATTGGGAAGAGCATAAAAAGGGTTGCATTTGTCTGAGCAAGAGTACTCTCCATTAGGGAAAGACCTATTCACTAAGAATACAGAACACTAGCCTAAAATAAAATGTGAACTTTCCTGGCTTCCCAGTGAGTATTGTTATTTGTTTAGAGTGATCACATTTCTCACAATACAGAATAAAGTGAACAGAATTGGGAAATCAATTTATAAAATGATAACATTTAGAGAAAAACAACTTAGAACTCTGATCAATACAATGAGAACTTAAATGTCCTGAAGAGAAAACATGCCATTCACCTCCTTATACAAAGGTAATGAACTTAAAATGTGGAGAGAAAGATATACATTCTTGGGCATGGGCAATGTGGGAATTTGTTTTGCTAGACTATGAATGCTTATAAGGACTTTGTTTTTATTTTACTTTCTTGTTGAAGTTCAATGGGGGACTTTAGCTCTCCTAGAAGAATCTGACAAATCAAAAAAGTTGAACATCATAATATAAGAGATTTAAGCTGTCATTCAAAAAATGTGACAATTAAAAGATTCTAAACATCACTTCCAGGAAGAAAAAAAAAAAAAGCAAAACATTTAGGTTGCAAATGTCAAGATGTGGTAGATACATTTAAAAATTCCAATGATAAAACGTTCTGCAAGTGACCAAGAGAAGATCTTCAAATGTAAAGGAAAGGAAATTTGGATTTGGCACCCACCAAGAATTACAGCAGGGAATGGAATAACAGTTCCGAAGAGCAAAGTGGCTCAAGGTGCCACCCAGATTGACATATCCCACACATATGAATTCAACTATTAATCAAAAAAAAAATGTTTGAAGCTTTTCTAGGAAAAAAAAAAACAGACCTGAACAAATCATTTGCTCCCCAAATACCCCAGGTAATAAAAATAGAAAAAAAGGTAAACAAATCCAGCAACCATGGACAATAAAATAACAGTAAAAACAGTAAGAGATTTCTTTCTAAAAAATAAATAAATAAATAAACAAGGAGACAATGGCCAAAGCAAACAGAAGTCATAGTGAAGAAACAAGCCCCAAAATATCATGGACTAAATCCTACAACATTCTGCCTAGAGGTGAAACCATGTTTTTGTAGGACTAAATTATAGAATAAGGTACCTAAAAGGAGAGGAAAAGAAAAGAGAACTATAATGTACCCTAACTATTCAAATCAAAGGTTAATAATGAAGGAATAAAAACTCCTGAATTCTCACTGAAAGAGGAAAGTCTATAGGAGAATAAATAAGGAAGTAAAGGGAAGGATTAAAACCAGGCAAAAGAAAGTGGGAAATTTTATTTAAGTGGTTACAGGAAGTACCACTTATGAACACCCCCATAATGGATGAGAAATATTCTGTAAAAGCCTATTAAAACATTATTACAATGAGTATAATTTGCAGAGATTCAGTGCTTGAAGAAAATATTTATCTTGTCCAAAGGGAAGGAGAATCAGGATTCCTGGGGGGCAACTGACATACAAAACAGTGGGAAAGCAAGGACTTAGTCATGGGTCCGTGAATAACAGAAGGCAAAAGTTTAACCAACTATATACAATCAGGGTCACAGATTTCTACCATGAGGAAATATTCTCACTATCACCTGAAGGAAATAGCATTTCTAAAAGTGAGACACAACAGAAAACGGAGTTGGGGGTGGAGAGTGCCAAGAAACAGGAAGCAAGAGATACAAGGCAAAAAGAGAACCTACTGAGAAGAATGAACCCAAAATAGATACTTTAGAAGATTTAATTACATTAGGAATACAGAGAGTAAAGAAAGACTAAGTACAAAGGTTATCGATCAAAAAAATAATAATCTAGAAGAAACAGAAAGTGAAGATGAATAATGAAAATGAATGGAAAAAATCTTTTGAGAAGGGGAAGAAAATGAAAATTTAAAAACTAATGAATAAAACAAGTTGAACAGGAGAGAGAAAGGATTTTGCTTGACTAATTAAGAGGGGAAAAAATAACTAAAAGAAAGAAAACAGGAACTAATAAGTTAAAAACTTCTAAACATGGGAATAGGACTGCCTTAAAATAGATAAAGCTAAAGTTACAAGAGACACAGTAATGTCTTAACAGAGAAAGAGTGGAGAAATCTTAATTGGGGAGAAAAAAACACTAGTACAGAAAAATGGAGGAAAATATAAATCAAAATCTCATATATTAATGTAAATATATTAAATAACCCAATAAAAGGAAAAAGACAAATTTCATAAGAAAACAAAACCCCACAATTTGCTGCTTACAAGAAACAAACCTAAAAGCCACAAGAATAAAAATGAGGGGAGTAAGGGAAAAATGTATTGAAAGTTAGGTGAATCCAAAAAAGCAGGAGCTGCAATCTTTTTATCATATAAATAAAAAAAAACATAACTCACAAATATAAAGAGATAAAGGTAACTATATTATACCTTAAAGGAAGCAGAAGCAATAAATCAAAATGAATATCAAAATTATATGTTCCAAATATCCTGACATCTAAAGTCATAAAGAAAATTAACAGAACTATGAGAACAAATTGACAGTTAAAATATAGTAGTGGCAGGAGATTGCAGTGTCCCTCTCAGTTTTGGATAGCTTCAACAGAAAGATAAATAACAGGGAAAATATGGAATTGAATAAATATCTAGAGAAGCTAGAGCTAGAAGACATAAGGAATCTTCAAAAGAAGACTGCTAAAGAATACATATATTTCTAAGCAAGACATGGAACTGTTACAAAAATTGAGCATGTATTAGGGCACAGAAATATTACAAACAGATGTAAAAACACAGAAACAGTAAATATATCCTTTAGGAATAATCACTGATTATGGATGAATCATGCCAATACAATAAAAATAACAATAGTGACAAAAAGATTACTATTTTTAATTATTTACCAATCAAATTATAAAAAGGATACTCAACTGACCTCAAAAAATAACAGCATTCATTTGGAAAAGTAAGGATCTAGACTATCAAAGAAAATATTAAGGGACAAATCAGAAAAAACGGAACTCAATACCTCAGTGTTCAATAAACCAGAAAATATAAGCAACTTAAGAAAGAATTCTTTCTTTGATTTTGGAAAAAAAAAACTTCTAGGGAAGCTGGAAAATGACTTGGAAGAAACTGGGCTCAGACCAGTTCCTTATACCACCTTTCATAATAAATTCTAAATGATTCTGACCTTAAATATTAAAGAGAATTATGATTAAAAAAACAGAAAATAAGCAGATCACATAGCTCTTATAACTAAGGCTAGGAAAAGTTCTAAATAAACAAAAGACAGAAGTATAATTACAGAAGATAAAATATATGACTATAAAACTGAAAAATAAAATTAATGTAACTATGTTAAAAAAGAAAGTAGTTGAATACTGGAACTTCATTCTATCAAAATTTCTCTGATAAGGTTTAGTATCTAAAATATATAACCCATTTACAGATATAACAATGAACAGATTAAATGAAAAGTCTTTTCTCAACAGATAAAGCATGAGAGATTATAAACAAAGAAGTCTCAAAAGAAAAATTTCAAATGATTAACAATATAGAAAAATGTTCTACAACATTACTGCAAATCAAAACAACCCTAAGGTTTTACTTTACATCCGGTAAATTAGCAATGACATTAGAAGGGTTGTTGAAAGATAGGCATTCTAGTGTTTTGATGATAGAGCTACAAATCAGTACCACCATTTTGGAAAAAAGTTGGAATTACATAAATATAATGACTAAAATTTTGATATTCTTTGATTCAGATTCTATCATTAGGATTATATTTCAAGAAGATCATTGATAAAAAAGAAAATTCCTATATACATTAAAATATTTATAGAGGCACTTTTTGTGATAACAAAGAATTACAAAGGGAACACCATTAACTGGGGAATGTCTGAATAAAGGGTAGTATACAAATGTAATGTAATATTACTGAACTGGAAGAAATGACTTATGTGCTGAAATATTTAAAGATCCATATGAATTGAGGCTGTTGAGTACATACAGTCAAAGAAAAGAAACATAACAAAGAAAACAGTATGCTCAATGACTGTAACAAGGTAAATGGAAAGAACCACACAAACAAAAAAGTCAAAAGTAAATATTTCAATACCAAACAAGCAAACCTGACTTGAAGAGATCCGAGTAAATACCCCTATACCTCTTCAGAGGTCAGAGGTCACTAAGTATGGTACAATTCATATATTCACATTTTTTAAAGTACTGAGTAGCTCTATTCTTTCCCTCTCCCCCTTCCTCTCTCTGGCATTTTTTTAAAAAAAAAAAATTCAGTTTTTATACAGGAAGCTAGGTGGCACAGCAGATAGAAAACTGAGCTTGCGACAGGAAAAGCCTTGAATCCAAATCCTGTCTCAGACAGCTGTAACAACTGTGTGACCTTAGGCAAATCATATAACCTGTTTGCCTTATTAGCACTTATCTCGCTGGATTGGTGTGAAAATCAAATGATACATAGTATTTGCAAAGCACTTAGAACAGTCCTTGGCACACAGTAGGTGTTATATACACACCAGGTATTTTCATCATCATCTTCATTATTACTATTATACTAGCTAGTACTATTATCATTGTTTGGCTCCCTGGAAGAAGTGGAGAGGGATAGAAGGGAAAATTAAAGTGATAGAAACCAATTTCAAAAACATCAACTGAAAAGTATTTTAAATGCTTTTAAGACTATTCAAGAATAGTGTGATTCTTAGTGTCTTTTGCTGCCACACTGACATTGTCACTACAGAAACAGAAGGGCCACAGAAAAGTAAGATGTTTAGTTTATTTTTCTTTATCTGAAGAATTGCCATAGTCAAAGAATTCATCATGAAGTGGCCAGCCTACTGAAGATGATTCTCACCTCCAAATCTTAGGAAACTATCTTTGGGGAAAAGCCTAACATTAAGCATTAAGATATGTATTCAAAAGCTGCCTTGCTAAAAACTCCTCTAAAGAAATGAAAAAAAAAAGCTCAGAAGTTACTCTGAAGTTATTGCTAAGGGCAGCTACCACTTAATATAGTTCACTGTGTCACAAAATCTTTAGCACTGAAAAGTGATCCAAGTTAGGTCAAAAGTTACATTTAACTGATCATATCTCCATAAAATAAATTCCTTTTAACATACACAAAGTCCAAGTACAACAGAAAAAGACAGATTTTGAATCCAAACACAGCTTGGAAATTACATTTTATCACTTTTTTATTCACATCTGATTACTGAAATAAGTACTTTGCAATCTCTTGTCTTTCCAAACAATCCGTAACTTTTTAGAACACCTGCCCATTATTCAAAGATTTCTAGAGTTTTCTGTCTTCTAATTACAGGATTTTTAAAAACATTTATTTAAATAGATTATACCCCAAAGGAAAATAAGATACTTTAATACATACTTTTAAAAAGGACACAAAGTATAAATGAAAGTTTAATAACAGGGTTCATAAAGAACAATTTTATGAAAACAACACCCTGAAAGAGTAAACCAAGAATTCTTAATCCAAAATGCTTTAAGTGACCCTGTGTTCCTAAAGAATCTATTCAAAGAAGTATAATGACGTTAAAAAAAATCTGAAAACAATATAAAAAACTCAGTATGTGGTCTCCGAAACAAACTTTGTCTACTTTCTTAAGTGTCCTATATAAAAAACACATCACCAAGACTTAGACAACTTGAATAATATCTGAACACCGAATGGTATCACAAAAAAAGGAAACTGATTTTAACTGACATTGAAGTCATTTCTGAATCACCTTTTTTTTGTACTGTTGACTTGTTAAAGACAAGAGTTAATACAAAGATAAAAGGGAAAAAAGAAACAAGAAAAACGATATGGCATTCCATTAAGCAGCAAACCTTTGACTTACCAAGTACACAGACATGGCAGCTGAAAGCAATACTGCATTAGAACAGGAACTTATTTGTAAAATCTGATGGAGAAGGGCAGTAGAAGAGTATGAACAGTATTATCACATGAAACAAAAACAGGCAGTGATGGGAGAAAAAAGCAAGTTTAAAGAAAGTTTAGGGAGAAGGGAAGCAACTAACTAAAAAATTATTACATATCTCTTACAAGTACTTAATATCTAAATTATATAGATAATTAATAGAAATAAGACCAAAAGCAGTTCTTCAATAGATAAATGGTCAAATAATAGCTAATGTTATCAAAGCAGATGAACAGCCATTTCTTGGCAGAATTGAAAAGCATTAATAACTACATGAAAGAATGTTTGAAATCCCCATAAAAAGAGATGCAAACAATATCAATTCTGAAGTTTAAATTTACACCCAGAAAATTGGAAAAGCTAATGAAAGATAAGAAAAATCAATGTTAAAGGAGTATAGAAAGACAGGTGCTCTGAACTGAACAATTGTGGAAAATAATTTCAATTCAATAAACATTTATTAAACACCTACTGTGGGTTAAGTACCATACTAAGCAATGGGGATACCAAAAGAGGAAAAAAGACAGTCCTTGCTCTCAAAGAATTTACAATTTAATGAGGGAGACTACAGGCTAACAAATATACACAAAGCAAGCTTTAAATAAGATAATAGAAAATTAAAAGAAGGAAAGCAACAGAATTGGAACTATGTAAATAAAGTGGCAAATAAAATATCCATATCTTTTGACACAAAGATTATTCTGTGTGTGTGTTGTATATGTGTGTGTGTGTGTGTGTGGTAGATAAATGACAAAAAGACATACTTAGAATAATAAAGAACTGGGAACAAAGTAAAAGTCCATCAACTGGATAATGGCTAGACAAAGTATGGTACATGAGAATGTAAACAGAATATGGAGAAACATGGAAACATTTATATGAATTGATGGAAAGTTAAAGAAGAGTCAGGAAAACAATATACACAATAACAACAATGTAAACATAAACAAGAAAAACCACAGACCAAATAAAAGGAAATGTGAAATGAAGAAGCTTAACCCTCAAAAAGAGATATAAGAAGATACTTCCTCTTCATTCTTTTATGTAAGTGGGAGGAAAAGTATTAAACATTGCATATAATATCAGATATTTTCAATATACTGATTGTTTTTGCTGAATTCTTTTCCCCCTTTAAACAACAATTTATTCTTTTTTCATTTGGGTTGGTTTTCTGTGAGAGGGAAGGGAAGGGGAAATCTAGGTGATATGAAAATTAAAATGTATTTTATTAAAGCAAGGTTTCAAGAAAAACATCAATCAAAGTCTGGCCACTGACATTTATAAGGTAGTATAGAAGATAAAATTTAGAAAGCTTGTTTGGTTTTTAAAGTCCGTATTTTATAACATTCTATTTACCAAAAGATAGAACTTAGCAGTATCAAAAATGAAAAGGGTGAATTTATCACCAATGAAGAAGAAATTAAAACAATAATCAGGAATTATTTTACACAACTGCCCATAAATTTGACAATCTTAGTGAAATGGATGAATATTTACAAAAATATAAATTGCCCAGATTAAAACAAAGGAAACAAATAACCCAACCTCAGAAAAAAAACTGAACAAGCCATCAAAGAAATCCCTAGAAAAAAATCTCCAGAGCCAGATGAATTTACAAGCAAATTCTATCAAACATTTAAAGAACAATCAATTCCAATACTATGCAGACTTTGAGAAAACTAGGGAAGAACGAATCTTTCCAAATTCCTTTTGTAATACAAATATGGTACTGACACCTAAACCAGGAAAAGCCAAAGCAGAGAAAGAAAATTATAGCCCAATTTCCCAAATCAATATAAATGTGAAAAACACAAAATAGTAGCAAAAGATTACAGCAAATTATCATGAGAATAACATACTTTGATAGGTAGGATTTATACCAGGAATGCAGAGTTGTTTCAATATTAGGAAATCTATTAGCATAACTGATCATATCATCAACAACAAAACTAATAGAAAATATATGATTATTTCAATAGATGGAAAAAAAGCTTTTGTCAAAACACAATATCCATTCCTATTAAAAACATTAGAGAGCATAGGAATAAATAAAGCTTTCCTTAAAATAAGCAGTATCTACCTAAAACCATCAATGAGTATTATATGTAATGAGGATGAGATAGATGCATTTCCAGTAAGACTGGCAGTGAAACAAGGATGTCCATTATTACCACTTTTATTGAATATGATACTAGAAATGTTAGCTTTAGCAGTAAGAGAAGAAAAAGAAACTGAAGGAATTAAAATAGGCAAAGAAGAAACTAAGTTAAGAAACTCATTGTAGATGATATGATATACTTAGAGAATCCTAGGGAATCAAGTAAAAAACTACTTGCAATAATAAGCAACTTTAGCAAAGTTGCAGGATATAAAATAAAACCAAATAAATCCTCAGCATTTCTATAATAAGGCCCAACATCAAGAGATAGAGAAATTTCATTTAAAGTCATGGTAGACATTATAAAATATTTGAGTATCTATCTACCTGCCAAAACAAACCCAGGAACTATATGAAGACTACTATAAAACACTTTAAACAAATGAAGTCAGAACTAAATAATTAGAAAAATACCAGTTGCTCATGGATAGGCTGAGCTAATATAATAAAAGTGATAATTCTGATCAATTTATTTATTCAGGAACTTACTAATTAAACTACCAAAAAATTACTTTACAGAGCTAGAAAAAATGTCAAAATTCATCTGGAAGAACAAAAGGTCCAGAATATCAAGGGAATTATTGAAAAGGAATGCCAGGGAAGGGGGCTTAGCCACATCTTAAATTGTATTATAAAGCAGCAATCATCAAAATTACTTGATACTGGCTAGGAAATAGAGGGGTAGATAAGTGGAACAGGTTAGGTACACAATACACAGTAGTCAATGATTGTAGCAATCTATTGTTTGATAAACCCAAAGACTCCAGCTTCTGGGATAAGAAGTGACTATTTAAGAAAAACTGCTGGGAAAACTGGAAAACAGTACAGCAGAAACTGGGCATAGACTAATATCTGACACCGTATACCAAAATAGAGTCCAAATGGGGACACGATTTAGATAAAAAGGCAGATACAATAACAGATTTGGAGAGCAAGGAATAGTTTATCTGTCAGATTTATGGAGAATGGAGGAATTTATGACCAAACGAGATAGAAAACATTGTGAAATACAAAATGGATAATTTTGATTAAACTGAAAAGGTTTTGCACAAACAAATCCAATGCAACCAAGATTAGAAGGGAAGCAGAAAACTGGGAAAGAATTTTTACAACTAGTGTCTGGGATAAAGTCCTCATTTCTAAAATAAAGAAAACTGAGTCAAAATTAAAAGAACACAAGCCATGCCTCATTGATAAATTGTCAAAGGATATGAACAGGTAGTTTTCAGAGGCAGAAATTAAAGTTATCTATAGTCATATGAAAAAATACTTAAATCACTACTAATTAGAGAGATGCAAATCAAAACAACTCTGAGGTACCACATCAGACCTATCAGACTAACATGACAAAACAGAAAAATAATAAATGTTGCAGAAGAAGTGGGAGAGTTGGAACACTAACTCATTGTTGGTGGAGCCGTGAGTTGATCCAACCATTCTGAAGAGCAATTTGGAATTATGCCCAAAGGGCTATAAAAATGTGCACATCCTTTGACCCAGCAATACCACTTCTAGGGCTATATCCCAAGGAGATCACAAAAATGGGAAAAGGCTCCACAGGTACAAAAATATTTATAGTAGCTCTCTTTATGGTAGTCAAGAACTAGAAATTAAAGGGATCCCTATCAAGTGGGGAATGGCAGAACAAGTTGTAGTATATGAATGTAATGGAATACTATCGTGCCACAGAAAATGATGAACATGTGGACTTCAGTCAAACCTAGAAAGATTTATATGAACTGATTCTGAGTGACGTGAGCAGAATCAGAAGAACATTATACATAGTCTGCAATGACTGATTTTGATAAGACTTAGACCTTCTCAGCAATGCAAGGATCTACAACTATTCCAAAGGAATTGTTGGAATTCATGGAAAATGTCATTAACATCCACAAAAAAGAACTATGGAGTCTGAATGCAGAGCATAGTAGACTATTTTCTTTTTTTTATTTGTTTGTTTTATTTCTTCTTTCTCATGGTTTCTCCTATTTGTTATAATTCTTATATACAACTTGACTAAAGTGAAAATATGTTTAACAGGAATGTATATGTAAAGCCTATATCAGATTGCAGGTCATCTGGGGGAGGGAGGGAGGTAGCAGAGGGAAAAAAATTTAAAACTTGTAGAAGTAAATGTTGAAAAGTTAAAAAAAAAAGACTTAAAAAAAGAAAGACAAAATTAATATATTTAAGCTTTAATATTTCAGTCCTTGATACAATTGTAGAAGAAAAGGAAATGACACTGAAGAAAATAAAGATGAGAAAAGGACCTAGACAAACCCAATTATCTTCAGGAGTCTGATGCTGGAAATGACATTCTGAGAATGCCGAGAGAATGATTC
Source organism: Potorous gilbertii (assembly GCA_028658325.1). Classification (NCBI taxonomy): domain Eukaryota; kingdom Metazoa; phylum Chordata; class Mammalia; order Diprotodontia; family Potoroidae; genus Potorous; species Potorous gilbertii. The sequence goes on along the minus strand of CM053770.1, from coordinate 428,965,505 downwards.
TTGAGGTATCAGAAATAAGAAAAAGTTTCCAAGGTACAGGGGTAAAAAAAAAAATTTTATACAAAAAAAAAAAACATTTATTACCAAAAAAAAGCAACTAAGAGACTATTCATAACTACTTTCCCATTTATATAAAACATTTAAATAACCATTTACAAAATAAGGTAAACAGTATTTTTGACTAGGATATGAGAACTGGAAGACTTTTGCAATTGATATTCACAGTATAATCTCTTTTTACCTTTATAGAACTGGATGAATGATGAAAAGCATATAAAATCCATTATTCTTGTTGAGAATAAGATAGTATTTGATTTAGCAGAGTAAAATAAAGCTTTAAAGACTCTCCCCAAATTAAAGGCTCACTCAAAGTTACGCAAGATTTCTTGAAAGCCACAACAATGGCAATATCCTTGTTTGATGATTCTACAATTGTTACCAGCAGGCAAGTTACACAACAAGGAAAGGTCTGCTTGGAAAATTCACTATCATTATGAAGAAAGGATCCAATTAAACCAGGAAGTTTTCTATAGACGGTGATGACTTCTAGAGGCAACTGTTTGGAAGAGGAGGCACTGTGCTGACTGCATCAAGCCCTAATACCACAAGGCCTCAAGTTTATTAATAATTATTCAAAAGAGTTTGGCCTAACTATTCAATGAGGAAAAACAAAGTGAATAAAGAATGTCTATTATCCAGACTATGATATGCTTTTGGATGGATAAAACTGAGCTATTTTATCAGTACTATATACACATGTAAAAAGACAACTAGCCTTGAAAACAGGAAAACTTAGATTCAAGCTCCAACTCTGATACATTCTAGTTGTGTAGCCTTAGGCAACTCACTGCTTTCAAAGGCAGTGTTTTTACAAAGAAAATGTTCCCTTGCATTTGTAGAGGAAATCCTGTATTAATGAAACACAGGTCCAATCCATAGGTATTAGCAATATATACACATACAACTAAAACATAATTACATTTGCACACAAACAGACATAGAAATATAAACATATGGATATCTTGGCAAAAATTTCAAATGAACAAGAAGTTTGCCTTGGATTTAAATAGCATAAAGAAACTAGACTGTTCTACCTGTGGAAATCCATAAAATTATTTTAATGATCTCAAGGTTCTCTGTGAAACAAAGACAAACCTTTTAAATATTAAAATTCTTCCAGTTTTATTATATGGCTTTAAACCATGGAACATAAGGTCCAAAGAATTAAAACTGAAAATCACACAAAGATCAGTTGAGAAGTATCAGGCAAATGTGAATTGTCTGCAAATGAGGAATTATTCCAGGGAAATATAGGAATGACTATCATGAAAGAAATGCCTGAACAGAAAAAGAAGAAATACCTGAGTACACTTGAGAGTAAAAGATAACTGTTAAATGGCCTGTTCATTCCATTGGTATCCTCACAAAATCAACAGGAAGCAAAAATAAGGCCTCCAGCAAAGTGGGTAGACACACTATGGTGAATTTTATAGAATTATATGGACAAAAATATACAAGATGGTCAGGGATGAATGAGAATATCCAAATTTATGAGATCACAGATCCACTTGAGTACCCACTACAACTATGGGTTGAGTTCTAACAAAAACTTTATTATTGAAGAGATGGTCTACAAGCATTTATAATGAGAAGAGGTAACTTAAAAACTAGCAAACATTCATCATGAACAAATTTTATGTTAGTCAAAGGGATATGACAAGAAAAAAGAAGTTGAGGGAATAAGCAAAGGCAGAGTAAACAAAATTATTCTTTTTTCCTGATGATATAAAATTATGCTTTAAGAAATGTAGGAAGTCAACAAAATAATTAGCTGAAATTTTTTAACAGCTTTAGCAAATTGCAGCTATATAGGACTAATTCCTATAAAGCATCATGTTCCTGTATATAATCAAACAAATCCCACAAGGAAAGTTAACAAGAGAAATTCCAATCAAAATAACGACAAAATTATAAAGTTTAGGAGAGCATCTACCAAGATTCAATCAGAAACTACATGAATCTAACTATAAAATATTCTTGGCAGAAACACAGACTTAAGTAACTGGAGAAATATTAATTGCTCAGGGATAGGCTGAGCCAACATAATAAAACAATATTATCAATAATTCATTTGATGATAAACCAATTAATCTCCCAAATTTTAAATACCTAGAAAATATAATAATGAAATTCACAGAAAGGGGAAAAAGGATCAAAAATCTCAAGACAAATAATGAAACAAGGGTCTGTCAATGCTTGATTTCAAACTGTTCTACACAGGAGTAATCATTAAAAGAATTTAGTACTGATTTGAAAAAAGTTTGATTAGTGAAAAAAATTAATTACACAACATGCAAAAGCAAATGTGGTAACATAAAAGTCTGATAAACCTAAAGATTCAGTTACCAGGATGAGGGTGATGCCAAGGAGAGGTGGGGTACAACTTTGCATCAGTAAGCACCCCACCATACACAGGGGCCTGCAATCATATGTTCATTGATCTGCTTTTCTAAAAGGAAAGGCACCTTTTGAGAGGTTAACAATCTCCTTTAATCAAACACATATATCATTCACCAATAGAGAAAAATACGAGAAATAAAACAAAAGATGTGCTTCAAATCGTCTGACCATCACATACATACATAGTTACCAGAGAAGGAAGCATCAACATCTGGGTTTTCTAAACATTTGGGAGGGATTGGGGCGTGGAGGGTGTAAGGGAGGGTGCTGCTTAGCAGCTTCCCAGAATCTCATCTAGCACACAAACCTTTTTCCAAAAACTAAGCTCAAAGTAAAACCTCATCTCAGAGTCTTGGTATACTTTTTAGAGCCAGAGGGCATCACAACCCTGGAGAACCATTACCTCGTTAGAAAATTAACAAAAGATGTTGTATGCCTTCCTACAAATTTTCCCAGACTCTTTAATCACATTATTCCCTAATCACATTATTCAATCGAGGCACTTTATGCTAAAACAAAAAGCACAAGATCCTATTTTGAGTGCCCTTACTCTTTACCCTTCCAGGATCCTTGTCCTTACAGTCTAAATGGTCATGGATCCTGGAACAAATAGGTATCAACATTTTTTGATTACACTAAAACAAAAACAGCAAAAGATCCAATTTTGCTTGCCATCACAAACTCACTATGTGATAAAAAGCTAATGGGAAAATTGGTCAGCATTCTGAAAGAAATTTAGTTTGGAATAACACCTCACACCAAAACTAGCTTCAAGTGAATGTAGGGCCTAGATCACAGGTATCAAAACTCCCGCTGGGCAAACTTCCAAAGGCCACTCTAAACCATATTAAAACATAATTTAGAACTTCTTAACAAAATAAGTCAAAATACAATACAACATAGATGATGCTACTTTTTTCCCAAGCCAACATGTAGCCCTTTTCTATTAAGAGTCTAATATCACTGTTCTAGTTAAAAAAGATACTGTCATAACCAAGTTGGTTTGTTGGCTGTTGTCCTTCATTCTCAAAGAGGACCAAAATGACATCACCATGATAATTTGAGCCTATCATAAACAAAGTAGAGGAAAAAGGAAGAAATTATCTTTCAAATATATGTAGATAGGGAAACTGTTCATGACTAAACAAGGAATAAGAAAGATCACATAAGATAATTCACCGAGATAATTATCAAGGATCACACAAGGTAACAATTTTGATAATAAAAAAGTTAAAAGTTTTTGCACAAATAAATATAATGCAAAAATTAGAAGGAAGACAGATAAACAAGGGGAAAAAAATCTAGGCAACAAGTTTCTTGAATAAAAGCCTCATTTTCAAGATATTAAAAAAGTGATTCAAATTTAGACTACTCAGATCCATTCTCCAATAGATAAATGGTAAAAAAAAAAAAAAAAAAAGGATGTTAAGCAGGCAATCTTCAAAGGGAATAATCCAAACTATCAGTAAACATATGAGTTAATGCTCTAAATAACTAAAAATCAGAACTACAAATTAAAACAACATGGAGGATCTACCTCACAACTAATGGACTAGCAAAGATGCAAAAGAAAATGACAAGGTGGAAAATGCTATGGGAAAATGGATAATTAGCTTTGGAGTGACTCAAAACATTCTGGAAAGCAATTTGAGATTATGTCTCCAAAGTTGCCAAACTCTGCATATAGACTTTGACCCAGTTATACCGCTAGTAGGTCTATACCCCCAAAAAAATCAAAGAAAGAAGAAAAGGATCTATATGTTCAAAAATATTTATAGCAGCTCTTTTTATAATAGTGAAAAAATAAAAACTAAGAGGGTGTCTTCCTATTGGAAAATAGTTAAATTGTAATATATAAATGCAATGTAATATTATTGTGCCATAAGAACTAGTCAAATGGACATTTCAGAGTAAACTAGTAAAGACTTTACCAAGTCTTTACCAAGCAGAATAAAGGTAGCAGAACTAGGAAAAGCAGCTTATACAATAACATAAAGAAAAACAATCTAATGAGTACAACAGATGAAACACAACTCATCTCCTGAAAAAGACACACATTTCAGCTAGAACTTATGTGGGAACTTGTTTTGCCATATTATGTAGATACATATTGAAGGATTGGCAGGAGAGAGGGGGTTGTGAGGGCTTTCTGTATAGTTGTTTGGTTGTATTTAATTTGCCCAACATGTGGTGGATACTGAGGGCAGTTTAATTTTCTTAAATAATATATTTAAAAAATAATAAATTACTGTTGAGAAATACTTTTTAAAAAAAAAAAGGCAGAGTCAAGATGGAGGAGTAACAGCCTGCATTTTCTAAAGTGTTGCCTCCAAGCCCAGTCAAATACCTGTGAAAAATGGCTCTAAACAAATTCTGGGGCTGCAAAACCCACAGAATGACAGAGTGAAGAAAATCTCCAGTCCAAGACAGCCTGGAAGGTCACCAGGAAGTGTCTATTGTGCCACAGTTGGGGCAGGGCATAGCCCAGCATGGGCCACATCAGCACAGAGAGGACCTGAGCAGGCTTTGGGAAGACTGAATCTCTCACAGCTATGGCAGTTTCCAGACTTCAAGACTCAAAATGCTAAGGACAAATTGGAAGGTCAGTGGGAAAAGTCAGTGTGGGAGAGTGGAGTGGTCCAGTCCCAGCCTCAGGGTGGCAAAGTGGAGAGAGGCAGAAGAACCCATTGCAGCCACAACAGCAGCAGGGGCAGAGATATCAATTGTTTCTGGAGTCCCAGGCTCACAGACTGTGGGGGGGATCGAGCAGCTGACAGGATATCCCCTACTCCACTGGAAGCAGAGAACTAAATTGACAAAGAGCTCAAAAGTCAAGTAAATGACTGAGGAAATGAGCAAAAATGGGAAAGAGAATCAGACTATAGAATCTTACTTTAGTAACAAGGAAGACTAAAGTATGCAAACAGAAAAAAACAAAGTCAAAGTTCCTTCCTCAAAAGCCTCCAAGAAAAATAAGAATTGGTCTCAGGCCATGGAAGAGCTCAAAAAGGATTTTGAAAATCAAGAGAAGCAGAGCAAAAATTGGGAAGAGAAATGAGAGTGATGCAAGAAAATCATGAAAAATTAGTCAACTGCTTGCTAAAGGAGACCCCAAAAAATGCTAAAGAAAATAACACTTTAAAAA
>CM053770.1:428930765-428959400 GCA_028658325.1 Potorous gilbertii | reverse complement strand
AAAATCATGAAAAATTAGTCAACTGCTTGCTAAAGGAGACCCCAAAAAATGCTAAAGAAAATAACACTTTAAAAAATAGACTAACCCAAATGGCAAAAGAGATCCAAAGAGAAGAATGCCCTAAAAAGCAGAATTGGCCAGATGGAAAAGGAGGTCCAAAAGCTCACTGAAGAAAATAACTCCTTAAAGATTAGAATAGAGCAGATGGAAGCTAATGACTTTATGAAAAATCAAGAAATTATGAAACAAAACCAAAGGAATGAAAAAATAGCAGACAATGTGAAATATCTCACTGGAAAAACAACTGACCTGGAAAATAGATCCAGGAGAGACAATTTAAAAATTATGGGACTACCTGAAAGCCATGATCCAAAAAAGAGCTTACACACCATCTTTCTTGAAATTATCAAGAAAAACTATTCTGATATTCTAGAACCAGAGGGTAAAATAAATATTGAAAGAATCCACCTACTGAATGAGATCCAAAAAGAAAAACTCCTAGGAATATTGTAGCCAAATTCCAGGGTTCCCAGGTCAAGGAGAAAATATTACAAGCAGCCAGAAAAAAACAATTCGAGTACTGTGAAAATACAATCAGGATAACATAAGATCGGATAGCTTCTACATTAAGGGATCAAACAGCTTGGAATATGATATTCCAGAAATCAAAGGAGTTAGAATTAAAACCAAGAATCACCTACCCAGCAAAACTGAATATAATACTTCAGGGGGAAAAAATGATCATTCAATGAAATAGAGGACTTTCAAGCATTCTTGATGAAAAGACCAGAGCTGAATAGAAAATCTGACTTTCAAACACAAGAATCAAGAGAAGCACAAAAAAGTAAACAGGAAAGAGAAATCATAATATGGGACTTATTAAAGTTGAATTGTTTACATTCCTACATGGAAAAGACAGTATTTGTAACTCGAGGTTTCTCTCAATATTTGAGTAAGTGGAGGTATTATATACATATAGACCAAGGGCACAAGGTGAGTTGAATAAGAAGAGATGATATCTAAAAAAAAATAAAATTAAGGGGTGAAAGAGGAATTATATTGGAAGGAGAAAGGGAGAAATGGAATGGGGTAAATTATCTCTCATAAAAGAGGGAAGAAAAAGCTTTTTCATTGGAGGGGAAAAGTGGGAGGAGATAAGAGGGAAAAAGTGAAGCTTACTCTCATCACATTTGGTTTAAGGAGGGAATAACATGCACACTCAATTTGGTATGAAAATCTATCTTACACTATACGAAAGTAGGGAAGAAGGGGAGAAGTAGGGTGAGGGGGAAATGATAGAAGGGAGGGCAAATGGGAGGAGGGGGGTAATTAGAAGTAAACATTTTTGGGAAGGGACAAGGTCAAAATAGAAAACAGAATGGGGGGTAGGATAGGATGGAGGGAAATATAGTTAGTTTCACAACATGACTTTTATGGAAGTCTTTTGCATAATTACACATGTATAACCTATATTGAATTGCTTGCCTTCTCAGTGGGGATGGGTGGGGAGGGAGGAGGGTAGAGAAGTTGGAACTCAAAGTTTTAAAAATGAAAGTTAAAAAATTGTTTTTGCATGCAACTGGGAAATAAGAAATACAGGTAATGGCATATAGAAACCTGTCTTGCCGTACAAAAAAATAGAGAAGATGGGGATAAGGAAAGGGAAGGATGTGACAGAAGAGAGGGTAGATGAGGGAATAGGCAATCAGAATGCATGGTGTCTCAGGGTGGGGGGAGATGGGGAGAGAATTTGGAAATCTTGTGGAAATGAAATGTTGAAAATTAAATAAATTTTAAAAAATTAAAACAAAAATAAAAAGAAAGCAGGCAAGTGCTAAACAGGTAATACAGTGGATATAGAGCTGGAATAGGAAGACCTGGGTTCTACTCCTGTCTGTCACATACTAGCTTATGACCTACGGGATCATTTAATCTCTTATTGCCCAAAGCCAAATCTCTAATATAGTACATCACAGAAATGGGAGAGGCACTGGTAGGAGGAGTTTTTTGACAGAAACTCCCTATACTGATGAAATCACAGGTCTGATGAAAATAAATATGTGAATGAATAAGACTAAATAAAAATTGACCAAAATCAGTCCTTGTGAGTCTAAAAGAATCACTTTCCTATCAGAAAACATCTAAGTTTTTAATCTTCCTGTCAGTTTGTAGACAGTTAGATTTGGAATCAAAATAACCACAGTTCAAACCCCTGGCTCTGCTACCTTACACCAGCGTAATGTTCTTGGGCAAATTACTTAATTTCTCAGGATTTCAGTTTCCTCCTCGGAACTATGAGGACTAGATTGCAGTTCTAATGCTATAATTATATTTAACTTTGGGAAGACTCATTACTGGGGTATCACAGGCGCTAGAGCACTATGTCCACTCACTACTCTTGACCCAGGAATGTAGCTTGGACCAAGCTTAATTCTGGGAGTTTTGTCATTGTATTGTTCTAAAGAGCAAGTCCACCACCCCAAAATCCCAGAGGCAATTTTAGTTGTTGGCTCATCTGCCTAGGGTTTTTGTGTAAAACATGAATAAGGTATGGGGTACACAGGTTATTTATTCCTGCACACAAAATGAATGCTAAATAAAGGACTTTTGTGAGAGGAGATTTAACAAAAACAAAATTAAAGCAAGATCTTGTAGTTTCATTTATAACTCTTGCCATAGTCTCTTGGGAGGCTGATATATATCTCCACATAAAACAGGATGCAGTACTGAAAATTTGGAATTTTATATTCCAAATCAGCACAGTTCCATTCACGCTACACTCAGTACATGTGTAGCATTTTTTAAAGGCCTACTATGTTCTAGATACTTGGCTAAGTTCAGGGGATGCACAGGGTAAAAGAATGACCTTGCTCTTAAGGACCTCACAGACTAATGAGAGTACAACTATGTACACAAGATACATATCAAATAATTTGGAGATAATCAACAGAAGAAAGGCATGTTAAGGGGGAATAGGAAAGAATTCTTACAGAAGGTAGGCTTTCAGTTGACAATGAAGGAAACCAGGGAAGCCAGAAGGTAGAGATGTTGTTGTTGTTCAGTCACTGTCTCTTGAAGTCTGTCCAAGTTCATGGTCCTTGTTTCCATGACACTATCCATTTCATTCTCTGCCCTCCTCTTTTCTTTTTGCTTTCAATCTTTCCCAACATCAGATTTTTTTCCCCAATGAACTCCATCTTCTCATTATATGGTATTTGACTTTTCAGTAAATGGCATGAACTAATTTCTTTAAATATTGACTGATCTGATCTTGAGAATCCTAAGAATTCTCAAGAATCTTCTCCAGCCTCACAATTCACAAGTGTCAATTTTGTGATGCTTGAATTCCTTTACTGTCCAACTCTCAGTCACACATTGCTAGCAGAAAAACCACAACTTTAACTATTACAGACCTTTGTTAGCAAGATGATATTTCTACTTTTTAGTAAACTGCCCAGATTTACCATAGTTTTTCTTCTAAAGAGAAAACATTTTTAAATTTCATGGCTACAGTCATCATCAGCAATGATTTTTGAACCCAAGAATATAAATCCAATACTATTTTCATTTCCTCTCCCTCTATTTTCCAGGACGTGATGGGACCAGTTGCCAAGATCTTAGTTTTGTTGACGTTATGCTTCAAGCAGTGTTGACAGCCTCTCTCTCTTTCATCCTCATCAAGAGATTTCTTGCTTCTTCTTCATTTTCTGCCATCAGAGTGGTATCTTCTGTATATCTGAGACTGCCAACATTTCTGGCATTTCACATAATGTATTCTGCATATAAATGAAATAAATAAGGTGACAATATACACTCCTGTTGTACTTCTTTTTCCATCTTAAACCAATCAGTTGCATCATGTTTGGTTCTAACCAACCTTCTTGGCCTGCATTCAGGTTCCTCAGGAGATAAGTAAGATGATCTCATACTCCCATTTTTTTGAGGACTTGACACATTTTGTTGTGATCCACACAGTCAAAGACTTGAGTGTAGTCAATGAAGCAGAAGTCAATGTTTTTCTGGAATTCCCTTGCTTTCTCCATAATCCAGAAAATCTTGGTAATTCGATTTCTAGTTCCTCTGCCTCTTCAAAAATCATCCATCTTTTTCACTAATTCTCAGCTCACATATCACTAAAGGCTAGCTTGCAGAATCTGAAGCAAAACCTTGCTGTTGTGTGAAACGGTGTTTTGGTGGATTTTTTTATGTTAAACAATTGTTTGGTAATTTTAATATTCTTTTGGCATTGCCATTTTTTAGTATTAGGATGTAAACTGATCCATTTTTTTCAAGTCCAGTGGCCATCACAGAGTTTTCCAAATCTGCTGGCATATGGAGTACAGTATTTTAACAGCATCATCTTTTAGGGTCTTATAGTTCAGCTAGAATTTTATCTATCTACTTCCTGTTTGTTAGCAATGATTCCTAATGCCCACTTGACTTCCTCCTCCAGGATGTCTGACTCTAGATCGGTAACCACACCACTGTCATTATTAGTGATATTAAGAGCTTTCTTGCATAGTTCTTTCGTATATTCTTTCCACCTCTTCTTAATCTCTTCTGCTTCTGTTAAGTCCCTTATATTTTTTTTATATATTTTTTTATCATGCCCATTTTTCCAAAGATAAAGAAGAGCAGGAAAGTAACTGGAATGTTTTTCATTGCTGCTTTATGTACAGTATTGCGAACCTCTATCCATGCTCCTTGGGCACTCTATCTACCGGATCTAATTCTTCAAATCTATTTATCACCTCCAATTCACGTTCATAACATTATTTAGATCATACTTATATGATCTGATGATTTCCTCTACTTTCATCAGTTTAAATATGAATGTTGTAGTAAGAAGTTCATCATCTGAGCCAAAGTCAGTTCCAGGTCTTGTTTTCACTGACTGTACAGAGCTTCTCCACATTTGGTTGCTAAGTATATATAATCAATCTGATTTCTACATTGATCATCTGGTGATGTCCATGCGTAGAGTTGTCTTTTGGGTTATTGAAAAAGAATGTTTGTTATGACCAGTAAGTTACCTTGACAAAACTCTGTTAGTTTCTGCGCTTCTTCATTTTGTACTCCAAGGCCAAACTTGCCTGTTATTCCAATTATCTTTTGATTTCCTACTTTGTATTCCAATCCCCTATGATGAATATGACATCTTTTTTGGTGTCATATCTAGAAGATGTTGTAGGTCTTCACATATAACTGATCAACTTTGGTCTCTTCAGCATCAGTAGTTGGAGAATAAACTTGTATCACTGTGTTGTTGAATAGTATACCTTGGATTTGAACAGATGGTATTGTCATTTTTGAGATTCTACCTCTTATTCATCCTTTTATTAACTATGAAGGCTACTCTATTTCTTCTAAGGGATGCTTGCCCACAGTAGTATATATAGTGATCACCTTAATTAAGCTTACCTATTCTCACTCATTTAAGTTCACTGACACCAAATTGTTTATCTTTCAATCTCCTGTTTGACCACATCCAGCTTATCTTGGTTCACACATCTTACATTCCAGGTTCCTAAGCAATACTGATCTTTACAGTATCAGACTTTTCTTTCATTATCAGAAGCACCTCCAGCTGAGCTTCCTTTTGGCTTTAACCCAGCCACTTCATTACTACTGGAGCTACTTGTAGTGGTCTCCTACTCTTCTCAGAAGTATACATATTGAACATCTTCTGATCAGAAGGGCTCATCTTGTGATGTCATCTCATAATTTTAATACTGTCCATGGGGTTTTCTAGACAAAAATCCTGGAGTGGTTTGCCATTTCCTTCTTCGGTGGATCCAGTTTTGTCAGAGCTTTCCACTATGACCTCTCCTCCTTGGGTAATGCTGCTCATAGTTTTACTGAGTTACAAAAGCCCCTCCACCACAACAAGGCAGGGAGAAATGAGTAAGAACAAAATTCTAAGCAAGGAATACAGCTTGTGAAATACCTGGATTTTGGAGATGTAGAATCTTGTGTGAGTAAACAGGGCCAGTATCACTGAATCACAGAGTATGGAGGAATAAGAAGACCGGAAAATTAGAAGGGGCTAGGTTATGAAGAGTTTTGAACACCTGAGGATTTTATATTTTACAACAGAAGTGATGGAGGAGCCACTGAAGGTGATTGAATAGGAGGGTGACATGGTTAGACCTGCACTTTAGGAAGATCACTTTGATGAGTAATTTGAGGATAAACTCGAATACAGAGAGACTTGTAGCAGAGACTTATAAGAACCAGTAAGTGGTCTACTGAAATTATCCAGATGTGAAGTAATGAAGGCCTATACCAGGTATACTCTGGCAGTGTCAGAGAAGAGAAGGAGGTACATACAAAAGATGTCATGAAGGTAAGGAGATAAGAAAGGAGTTGAGGATGCACCTAGGATGTAAGTCTGGGTAATATGAAGGACAGTAGCATTCTCCACTGTAATAAGGAAATAAGATTTAAGATGAAAAATAATGAGTTCGATTTTGGACACATTAAGTTTAAGATGTATATAGGACATCTAGTTTCAGATTTCTGGTAGGAAAAAGTAAGTATAGGGCTGGATAAGAAGGTCTGATAATCATTAGCATCAACATGATTACTGAATCCATGAGAACTGATGAGATCTCCAAAAAAGGGAGAAAAAGGGCAAGAATAAGGCCTTGGGTAGGACACCAGGCAGGTGTGCCTTGAAAGAAGATCCAGCAAAAAAGAGTCACAAGGAATGTTTCAATAGGCAGGAGAACTAGGATGGAGTAGTGTCACAGAAGCTTAAAGAAGAGAAAATATCAAGAAGAAAGTGGTGATTGTCAGTCTCTTAAGGCTGCAAAGAGGTTAATAAAGATGAAGATTGAAAAAAAGGCCATTAAATTTGACAATTGCTAATTTGGGCCCATCCTCTCATTGGAGGTTGTCTTAAAATTAAACTGATGAGAGAAATGCAAAAGACAACACAGACTTGATTTCAGTAACTATTCAGTAAAGTGTTTATTCTATTGTTGCAAAAACAGTTAGATGAATTCAAAACTGAATGAAAGAATTGAACTTAATGTATCATTGTCAAACTGGAGGAAAACAATGACTGTGATTGGTTCTGTTTTATTCAATATTTTTATCAATGACTTGGATAAAAGAATAGAAGGCATGCTTAAAAATCATAAGAAGGGTCATTTATAAAACTTAGTTTTGCAAAGCACTTTATCCCCCTCACTTAGCACTGTAACTGGCACACAACAGGTGCTTAATAAATGTTTGCTGACTGACTCTTCATAAATATGATCTTATTTGATCATCATAATAGCCCTCTAGGTTAGGGGATACAAGGATTATTATTCCTTTTTTAAAGATGAGGAAATAGTATTGAAGAAGTTAAATGACTTTCTCATAGACAAACCGCTAGTAAATGTCAACTGGAGTTTAAATCCAGAACTTCTTGCCTCCAAGTCAAGTACTCTTTCTAATATCCCATGCCTTCTCCCAAAGGCACATGATGATTGGGACTGCTAAAAAACTGGTAACATAGTTAGGAGTCATAAAGATAATGACAGGCAGAGAAAGAAAGAGAAATGTACTTGGAAGTAATCCTGCCAAGATGAACACAAGAATTATATAAATAAAACTACAAAATACTTACAGAACTTAAGACAGATTCTTGCCATTGGTGGACATATCTAGAGTTATTTATTCTGTACTATGTAAATCAAACCAGAAAAAAAATGATATCCATCTGAAGGCATAAAGTTCATGAATCTCAAGGGAAATAATAAAAAGAAAAGTGGAGAAGGGAACCTAATAATATCAAATCTCAAACTATACTACAAAGTGGTAACTCCTCAAATAACTTGTTACTGTTTAAAAAATATTGATCAATTAGTGGAATAGATTAGGTAAATAACACTCATAAATAAACAAATATAGTAGCCTAGTGACTGATAAATCCAAAGATCCTTACTAATGGGGCTCAATAATTAATTAAAACCTGCTGGAAAAAGTGAATAGCAATCTGCCAGAAATTAAGTTTAAATCATCACCTCACACCATATACCAAAACAAACTCCGAAATGGATACCTGACCTAGATATAAAAGATTACAGCTTAAAAAATAAACAATTTTAAATTTAATTTATACTAAAATGGCGTTGCACAAAAAGGTACAATACAGCCAAGATTATAAGAAACATAGTTAACTAGGAAAAATATTTTCATCAAGTTTATCTGATGAAGTTCTCATTTCCAAAATATTTAAGGAACTGATTTAAAGATTAATAGTCCTTGTTCAATTTATAAATGGTAAAGATATGAACAGGCAATTTTCAAAGGAACAAATCTAAGCTCTCAATAAATATATAGAAAAATGTTTCCAATCTCTAATAATTAGAGAAATGAAAATCAAAGCAATTCTGAAGTTCAACCTTGTATTTATCAGACTGTAGAAGATAACAATTTTTTTTTTTAAAAAACAAATGTTGGAAGGGCTTTGGAAAAACAGGCACACTCTTGTATGGTGGTGGTGTTATGAATTGGTCCACACATTCTGAAAAACAGATTGGAATTATACCTAGCAAATTACTAAATATTATATGCCCTTTGATCCACTAACATGACTACTAGGTATATACTCCAGAAAGATCAAAGAAAAAGGAATTCCTTTATGTGTTAAAATGCTTATTGTAGTTCTTTTTGTCAAAGAACTAACAATTAAGAAGGTATCTTTCAACTAGTCCAGCATAACCAATTATGGCATATGAATGTAATGGAATACTCTTGTATTGAAAAAAATGAAAAGACAGCTTCAGAGAAACCTGGGAAGAGGTGTATGAAATAACGCAAAGTAAAGTAAGTAAATCAAAAGAATAATGTATAATTTAACAATAAAATTGTAAAAATAAACAATTCTGAAAGACTTAATTCTGTTCAACTAAATAATCAACCATGACACCAAAGGAGTGATAAAAGAATGTTGCCCACCTCATGATGGGAACACAGGGAACTAATAAAAAAAAGCAAGAAATGCATTTTTTGGACATGACCAATGTGTCAATTTGTATTCTTTGACTATGCTTATGATAATACAGCAATTGTGTTCCTTCCTTTCAATTTTGACCTTCCTTCCTGTTTGTTTCCCTTTTCAATTTCTTTTCAGTGAGCAGGGGGAGGGTGAAAAGGAGAAAAAATAAATACTTAATAAAAAATAAAGATGGAAAAAAATTCACAAATATTTGATAAACCCAGTAATAGAACACTTGGATAAGCACTCCCTATTTAACAAGAACTGTTAAGAAAACTGAAAATCAGCACTGAAGGAATTGGATTTAGAAAAATACATCATGTTATATACCTTCACATTTGGTTTTTTCCCTTAAATCATTTTATTACACAGACAACATAGTGGAAAGAAAAATTAAGGCAAGACACTGTAAAATGTCACCTGATGGCTATGACGGGCTTGAAAACACAATGTAATGATACACTGCTATCTCCCCACTGCTATCACATATCACTTGTATCTCTCCAATACATCTCTCAAGCCATAAACTAAGGAAATCTTTCATTTTCTGCTCCAGTTAAGCTAATGGTTTATTTCTTCTTGCAAATAACTTGCTTGCCCCAATCTTTATGTGTCTATATGTACCACATATCCTTTTCAAGCACTAATTCTTCTCTCCCAGTAAGCTCCTTCAAAACTTAAAAAGTTACATGCTCTAAAAGTCTTCCTGAATTCAGCTTACTAATCACTATTCTGCTTCTTGACACTGCAAGAATTGGTTTGTACTATACTATTTTTCACCTATGAGTATGCTACTTGACATAATTCTTTTGCCTAAGGTTTCAAGGCAAAAGAACAGGGCATCAAGATTGTAGATAAGACTCTACAGATCTAGTGGAGCTCAGAAAAAAGAGAAGGAAGAGAAAGAGGAAACTGGAACATAGTAGATACTTGGTAAGTGCTTATGCAATGAAAAACCTTTGGATTTGAAGTCAAAGGTTATGGGTTTGAACTCTGTTACAAATGTGACCTTGGCCTCTTTCACCCCTCCCTCCATCCCTTCCTTTCTCCCTCCCTTTCTCCCTTCCTTCCTTCCTTCCTTCCTTCCTTCCTTCCTCTCTCTGGTTCCTTATTTATAAGAAGAGAAAAATAACTAGTGCAGGGGTGGGGAATCTGAAGTTTCGAGGCCACATGTGGCTCGCTAGTTCCTCAAGTGAGATCTTTTGACTGAATCCAAACTCTGCGAAGTTCCTACCCCTGGACTAAGAGCATTTCCAGCTCTAATTACTATTAGAGTATTTCATATATAGCATTCTCTTCCAAAGTCAATTGGCAAGAACTGTCCATTCTATTTATCTTCTTCCCCCTTCCTTCTGACCCCTAAACCTCTACTACAATTCTTTACATGCAACAGAAAGTCTATAAATGATTCTATGAGTGATAAATTGCTCTTTCCTCCAAAACTGACTTTGAAATTAGGAGTTATAAGAAACTATAAGCACTATTTAATTCCATAGCCTCTTTCTAAAGATATGGAAATTGAGAATGATAGTAGTTAAAGGACTTACTCTGGATCTTACAACTCCTTTTCCCTTCTATAATTCTGTGGGAAAATCTTTTAGGGATGACCCTTTGAAAGCATAAAAATCCTATTAAGGCTTAATAATGGGATGATCTTTTGAAGGAAATGCCAGAAAACGGAAGTTTAAATCCAAGCAGTCCTTAATTTTCCAGTTTCAAGTTTTCCAGGGAGAAACAAATAGCTCAGAGTGATAACTAGAATCTTACTATTAGAAAATCAGCTACCAATATTTAGCAGCATCTAAGTATTTAACATTATTGCTGTGGCTCACTAGGTAGATGAATTTTAAATCATCCATTTAAAGAAGTGTTTGTCATGATTATTTGGGCAGCAGACAAAAGGAAGAGACTTTATGATATACCAAGTAACCTACTAAAGGGAAAGGACCTTTGATTTCACTGATGCTAGGAATTCCTAGGTGAAGAAATCACCTTTATGAATTCATTTTCTCTATAATTTATGAATGAGGTTAAGCAATTTGCCCAAGGTCACACAGCCAGTACAAGTAAGAAATAGGATTTAAAACCAGTTTCCTTAGCTGCAAGGCTGACTCTCCAGCCCCTGTGCAACAATCTCTCTAATATAGAAAGGTCAATAAGAACTTTAGGAATAGCAATAAGTAAGTGTACCAATCTATTTGGATTTCTAAGGTGGCAAGAAACTATTCTAAGTTTTAGAAATCAACTTCCTACACACACACACACACACTCTTTTGAGAGACAGTGTTCATTCTTGAAACTGACCCTCATGACAACTTGTATAGGGTATATGCTTTGAGTTACTTGTCTAAGGAATGGTGACATAATGGCAATCAACCACCTGCCCAATCTTTTCTTTTGTACAACAACATACATTTCTAAGACAGTATAGTCTTTGACCATGAAATTTAACAATTAACAGGTGGTCCACTGAATCCATAGACTAGCTATATTCTAGGGATTTCTTAAGGAAAAAGATCAAATAAAAAAACAAAACAAAACTACCAGACTTTACCACTAGGTGTCATTTTAATCCTATTTAGGTTTTGCTATATCAGCAGAGTAAAATTCAATTAAGTTGTGTTTACCTCACTTCATGAAAATTAGAATGGGAATTTCCAATAGGCAAATAGTGAGGTTTCAACTCCTAAGGTTGCCACTATGGAAATATCTGGCTTCATAAACTAACTTGGGTCTAATGTAAGTAGACACAAGGCTGGAAAATTCTGGTATGCCCTCTTCTCAGAAAAAATAGCAGTTTCCCAGAAAACAATGCTGATGTAATTAGGAGGCAGCAATGGATAAGGCTGAAATGGTAGTAATTACTGGCTCACACTTCTTGAGTTTTCTGGGAGGATTATGTTAGAACTTAGCTGCTTCATTCACTGTAATCAACTTTAAGACTTCAGATAAGCAGGGGAAAAGTTTTATAAGTCTGAATTTGAGAGTTTTGGTGATTAGGTGGTATAGAGACTAGAGTCCTGAACCTAGAATGAGGAAGATCTGAGTTAAAGTCCAGCCTCTGATCTTATTAGCTTTGTGACTCTGGGCAAATCATTTAACTTTTCTAGGTCTCAGTGAGGACACAATGAGATAATACGTAAAGCACTTTGCAAACCTGAAAGCACTATATAAATGCTAGCTTATTTTTTTTTAATGGGAAAATAGTAATAAAATAAGCAAAGCTGTTATACCATTTAGATACCATGCGGTATTTATCTTCCAGCTTTCTGAGACATGATGCTTACAGTTAGGATTTTTCCAGTATTTCACACTAAAACAAATGAGAGGACAATTTTGTTTTCCATACCATACCAATGAAGATTTTTGGAAATGGTATTTCAAGTATAATTCTTTTAAAAAAAGAAAAAAAAAAGGAACAGTGAACTACAATATATCCATGCCTCCTTCATCTTGTAATTGTATCACTTTTATTTACCCAAATGTGCTATTTAATATTTGTCCCTACTGGATTTCATCTTATTACCTTCAGTCCAGTGCTAGAGCCTGAAACATCTTTTTGTACCCTGATTGTATTTTCCAGTGTGTTATAGCTAACCCTTCCAGCTCTGTATCAGCTGCAAATTTGATCATCATGTTTTCTACGCCATTAAATTACTGAGAAAAAAATGTTAAATAGCACACAGCCATCACAGGTCCCTGGAGTATTTTGATTAAGATCTTCTGTTACTATGATTTTGAGTCATTAACAACTGTTCTGAGTCTAGCCATTGAAACATTCTTTTAATCCACGTAATTGTATTATCCAAACTATATCTAGTAGTATAAGGAAAGCAAGTATGAGGTACCTTATCAAAATCTTTGTTAAAATATATCTACAGTATTTTTGAAGCCAATAATTCAGTAAACTGGCAAAAAAAAAAGCAGTAGTTAGTCTAGCATGACTTCTTTTTGTATTATTTTTTATGACTCTTCTTCCTATCTCACGCAGTCTAGAAATGCCAGACCTACTGTCATAGGCCCAATTCTCAACACTGACTGGCCTAGAAGCTCTAACCTGCTTTGTTTTTATGGTGAGCTGACTTATCCTTCTTTATAGGCAATTCACTCATCATTCCTCCTCCATCCCAATTTTATCCTTCCTCATTGGAACTGTTTCTCTTTGTAACTTCAAAATTTTATTCTTGAGCTTCTCTCATATAGTCTGGTTTCCTACTTAAAATGTTAGTACATGAAAATCTATTTATCTTTTCCACCTTTCTGAAAATCTGCTTTTCCAACATCTACAATGCATATCAGATTATGCCCAGATTTCCTCTTCTCCATCACAAACCATAAAGCAGAGTAGTTACTTCCCTCTAGATTCCCATTTCTATCACAGAAATCAATTCTTCCCATGATTGAGAATCAAATACAGAATACAATTTACCCTTATTGGTTTCTCTATCTTTTGAAGGATGAAATTTTCACTTAAGCATGTCAATAAGTTATTATCTATTCTTTTCACAGATAGCTTAATAACCAGCTTAATAACGATAGGTGACATTTCTCATGTGCTTTAAGCTTTACACAGCACTTTACATAGTCATTGAAGCCTGAAAACAATGCTGTGAAATAAGTACTACAGATATTATAACCAAATCCCACTTTCCTGATAAGGTTCAATAAGGTTATTTGATTTTGCCCAAGCACAAACAGCTAAATATTGGTTTGGGGATTTTAACTCAAATCTTCCTGACATCAAGTTCATCACTGTCCATTAGGACACGTTGCTTCTCTGTTTCATTTTCTTGTGGACTTGGAAATAGATGACAGAAATGTCTTAATATGAATTAGCCACTGTTGCTGATGTTTTGCTCCTCTGGCTTCCCAAGCTTCAATAAAGTTGGCAAAACTTAAATAAATCTTGCTGGAGATTTCAGCAATACTTCAAGGTTTACTGTGTAAGCAGCCTGATTTGCTGCTCTGGCACCTAGACATCAAATTTCCTCTATGGGAAGATGGTGGTAAGAAGAAAAAATGCTTAGTGAAAGATGGTAAAGTGAAATCTCTACCAAAGAGAAATGCCTTCTCAATATACCATTAAATTCTATTGCAGAAAATGTGCAAAATAAATTTCTAAATGATGACTACTTCTATAAAATATTAGTAATTTATATTGCATATCATGTTGCTTCAAATACTGTTAAAGTAATCAACTGCATAAAAAACCCTCTACAAATCCCTGTTGCTCCAGAAAATAAAAGCCACACTCAATTATTTATTTCTTAAATTTCTTTGCTGCAAAGCCTTTAGATGCACACACATTAAAACACATATATATGCACACAATTTAGCATTAATAGAAGTTAAAACTACATTAAAAAATTCAACCTCCCATTTATTTTAAAAAATAATTTTAATATAAAAATCTCTTTTATGAAACTCAGAGTATTTAACATACTTATATTTTTGTACAAAAAAAAAATTATCCTTAGATCTACACAGCTGCTTCTGTGGTATTAGAGGCAGAAGTAGAAAATACTTGTGGGGGAGGGGCGGTTATAGGACATAAGCAGCAACTCAGAGTCACAGTGTGTGAATCGTTTACAAATGTTAATTTACCTGATATTACTCTAAATATGAAATCATTAAGTTCATACACTGCTGGAAATAACAAATTATATAATATTATTGGAGGTGCTTAGAAAGTATTTATGTATGTCATACTAAGGCAAGTGTAAAGCTTTTTCTTAATTTTTAAAAGTCATAGATTCCTGAGTGTGGTTAGACAGCCAGCCTTATAGCCAGGAGACTGCTAGCACATTCATACTGGCTGCTTTACCCTAGACAAGTCACTAAACCTCTCCACAATCCACTCAACTCTGGGTGTGTAAATTGCAAAGGTGCTGAACTACAATGGTACAGTGAATTAGATCATTTTAATAGTGAAATTACAGATCCAGTTCCTATGCCCCATGTCATGGTCACAAAACATTAAGATGTGTTAGGTACATTCATATTTAGGTATCTAACACATTCATTCAATAAATGAGGAAACTTGCTCATCCATTATCACAGAGCTCAAAGTTCAAACTACAGGAGAAAGGACATGATTCCTTAACAAAAAATATAGTTTTCCTCAGCCTTCCTTAAATTCATAAATCTTTGGCAAAAAAAAATACCAGTGGATTTAAAATGTACAATTATAATTTTTAACAAAGTAAATTTGTCAATTTTGGGATTATTAAAATATAAAAGCATATGTGCATATGTCAAAAACATTTCAGTTCATCTTGAATAAGGAGATTATACAAAAATACCTGTCACAATGCAGTAAGTATTAAATCATAAGTAGCCTTGCCTTACCATGTGGAGTAATTGTTTGTACAGGCTTGGTGGGAGACTTGACATTCCATATCGTCAAAGTGCCATCTGAATGACTACAAATGAACTGTTTTCCTTCATGGTGCCAGGCAACTGAGTGTATAGCCTATACAGGACACAGAAGAAGAAAAATTCGTTGTTTTTTTTTTTAAATAAAAGTAATAAAAAACTAAGATATTCCTATATTTGTAAATGATTTATATTTTGGAGATTTTAGAATATCCTCAAATCAGTATGCTTGTTGCAAGAAGCAACAAGATTACTCCTTAATACAGTAACAGTAAAAAAAGTATTTCATTTAAAATTAATGAATAATTAATTTTTTCTTTTTTAAAAATTCCACAATCAACATGATAAAAACAGTTTGCTAGTGACATATAAATATACATATATATTATTATATCAATATAATAATAATGAGTTTACTTTTACACAATGTTTTAAGTTAAAAAAGTGCTTTATACTTAAAAGTGTGACTAAACCCATTTTAAAATAGAAAATAATTTCCATTAACATCCTTGAAAATAAGCATTATTTGAGCAGCTTTTATGGAAATATTTAACATTACTAAAGTATTACCACAGCACAATGAAAGTTTAAGATCTACTAAACAATGTTTTTTTGTTTCATAAATAAGCTACTGCTTATTTTCAAAAACAAAAGTAAATTATTTCACCAGCCTTTTCTATATATACACAGTCAATTCTTGATTCCTATTAACATAAAATAACCACTCCAAATGTCATTTCTATTGGATTCTAGGAAAGCGTTATTTATTTAAAAAAAAAAAAAAGCAAATTTAGCCTTTTTTCTTCTTTTTCTTTGGGTTACTATTAGAAATCACTGAGAATTTTTGATGCTTCCATCAGTTTATAGTGAAGAGGGCCATTTTATCATGGATATTTATCTACATTATTTATTTTAAAAACACTAATTGGCCAGATCTATACATAATAAAAATGAGTCTATAGCAACCATGTAAAATATGGGTTGGAAGAAGAAGTGTAAGGTAGAGAAAATACGTTAGAAGGCTACTAAAATCATCAATATGGGCCTAGAATAGGGGTAATGAGAACAAAGTGGGAAAAGATGTAAAAACAAAGGACATTTAAGAAAAGAGGAGCGAAAAAAGGAAAACTTGTAGGGCAGAGTCAGTCAACTACATAACTTCTATCTTTTAAAAATATTTGTTCACACTCCACTTGTTTAGTTTTATATGAATATATTTGTCTTTGGAAACTGTTAATTGAGGAAAATCTTATTACAAATTCGTTATATATTATTATAAATTATATATACATAAATATACATGCACACCATATAGCTACGTGTGTGTGTATGTACATATATTAACATTCAGCACTACACACAAATGAAAAGATCAATTCTAAAAACTGAGTGACATTTTTCCAGTGCTTACATTAATGTACTCCTTAGAAAGTCCATTAACTTAAATGGTCATCTAATATGTTAAATGTATTCTGTGGCCTGAAAAAGCTAACATCATTTTCTAAAAAGGTGTTCAATTTGTTTTACTGTATTTCTAAAAAATTATTCATATCTTTTGTTATTATATAACCTTATAGAACTCCTCAATCCCCAACTAGCAACATTCTCTCTCTCATAATAAGAGATAAAAAGGAAAGGAGGAAAAAAGCAGTTCAGTAAAAATGGCCAATATACTAACTAAATCTGATAATACATGGAAGGTCCCATACATAATCTCATATCCCTTCAAATAAAGGAAGGAAATGATGCTCAACTTTTAAACACAAATTAATTCAAGTACTAGGGGAATCTTGCTCAGTACTCTTTAAAGTGAAAAATAAGACACTAGCAAACTATTTTTTTTTAATTAAAGAGACTTACCTCATCATGTGTGTACCTATAATCTGCTTTCTTTGATTTGAGGTCCCACAATACTACTGTTCCAGACTCGAAGCCAATCAAAAGCTATAATAAAAGAAAGTCATTACCAAAAGGAACATTATCATTTACATGCATTTATCACCAGAAAGTAAAGATTTTAATAGGAACAAGCAACATAATTCTATGTTTTCTCATTTGCTCTGAAGTAATAACTTCTAAAATCATTAAACTATTTCATCACTCATTATCATCCACATAGATAAATTGTAGGTATTTCATTAAGTTTTGAAAATTAGACATTTTCAATATATATTGACATTCAGTTACTGTTCTAAAAGAACTACTCTAATAATCACAAAATGACCACAGAGTTGAACCCAAGAAGTATATCTTCAATTCTCTAGAATGCTATTTTGTCACTAAATTCTTACTGTTACTATTTTTTTAATCCCTACTACTCTGAATGGGCATAATATCTTTTAAGTGTTACCATGTTTAGTATAAATTAGTGGCAGGCATATAAAAGCTAAGACTGATTATGCTACTTGTCTAAGGTTCTACTGGAAAATACACAGGAAAAAATTCTTGATCAAAAAAAGTTAACCAGAGAAAGAAAATACTATTTTATCTTTCCCTTATAACTATACTATAACCAATATTATACAAGATACTCTGAATATAACTTAAAGTCAATTTAAAAATGTATTTTTAGTCATTTTTTTTAGTATGTGCTTTTGGAATTCAAAAGCTATAGATAGGCTTCTACAGAATCTTGGAATGAGGACAAAGTTCAGTATATACCAGAACTCTAAGGAGTCTGGAAAGGTTATCTACTAGAAATAAAGGCAAAGTTTGGCGTGTATGATTAATATAAATAATATTATAAATTTTTTATCTGAACAATCTAAAATTCCATAAACCTCTTAGTAAAATCTGCTTTCTCTTATATTCCCTTTCTTTACCCCCTCTAAGTACCTTGGTTATTTGATATCTACTGAGCTAACACTTCATTATAATGATATGGCAGGCCTTTATTACTAGATGTCAGGTTTAAGAATTGAAATGGCTGTTAAACATTTTCTTTAAAAAGCACCTCAATAATGCATAAAAATAACAAGATATTCTGAAAAATATGTTAAAGAGTAAAGAGTAAAATATGTTAAAGAGTAAAGAAGTTTAACACTGCATTGCTTCATAATGCTTTTCTACAAGAGACCTATGCATTTATGCATTCCCTATTCAAAGGTTCAAAAATTTTTCCATGCCTATTTCACCCTCATGTATTGTTTATGGTCATTTTAAAAAACTGACTCCCTGAAGCATAGAACCACTACAAAAACTGAGGAAGGGGATGCTGAGTGATGAGTTTCTGGATAAAACTAAATATATAATTCTTAAAAAATTGGTAAGCACTCAAGGAAATATGTAAGTATTCATTTAATATTTATAAAAAAATTGCACTATATTTGAATAAAATACTAAATAACAGACATGATCCTTTTGCTCAAAGAACTGAAAATTATCATTTGAATGCTTTTGATGCATATTTACTGCGACATTGAAACTTTCATTACTTTTGGGTATTAATGACTTAAAATCTTTCTTTTATTATGGGGACAGAACTATGAAATTGATTTGTTCAAGGAAAGAAGGATTTATCAGTAGTTAAAAGGAAAAATGTAGTACTGACAATGAGGATACATTAAAAAAAAGTTTACAGTGACTTACAGGAACAATCGTCAGAAAATGCTGTAAAGATATATATTTTACCCTTTTTTTAGTGGATGGTTTATAAACACTGTGAAGAAATTAAAGTCTCTCCTTTAAAAAAAGGAAAACAGGTTGTTCAGGGTGAACCTAAAGTCAAAGTGCAATTTGAAGCTTAAACTCTTTAATAGCAAAATTGCACTAAGATTTATTGGGACATCTTGCATCGCTGGTCTCATACCACAGCCCTTGGTGATTCAGTTGCTGAGTTTGGCACAAGTCCATTTAATGAATGATTTCAGGGTGAAGTTTAGACAGGAGTAGCAGAGGCTTATAACTCAGAAAAAGTAAGATCTACCTGAGAACATTTAGTGCTAAGAAGAAGTAGTTTAAAGGAAAATTAACACCCCAACACTGCTATTTTATATATCAGCTGAACAGAAGATAAGACAACACAGATCAGAAATCAAAATTATCTAAGATAGCCTCTAAGTTGAGGAAAAAAAATAAACAAAATAAATATCTAAAACAAATGAAAATTGGTTACAAGGTACATTTAATTATATTTAGAGCAGTTTTATTTTAACCTTTGCTCTTACAGAAGTGATTAAATGAATAATTAGAAAATTAACATCAAAATATATTTTCTTTTTTATTAAATGCCTTTTATTGCATACTTAATTCCTGTTTATATAAATAACATCCCTAAGATGAGTTTGCTTTATCTGTGCTACTCTTGTCAGGTCCTTCTGATTCCAAAGAGATGGCAAACTTTTTGATTCATACACTGCCATAGAGACACTAAAAAGCTATTAAGTTGTTTCTTCAACAACTTCAAATTGTTTTTAAAAACAAAAAGTCACACATCTATACAAATAAGATCAAAGATTTTGCCTAATATAGTTAAAATGGGATCCTATTCTGAAAATACATTAGAATTAGACTCTAGTCTAATTAGAGAGTTAGATTATACTACTTCTCAAAATACCATGGAGAGAAATCTGTGGGGAGGAAGGCACTCCAGGGAAAAAGGATGAAATAATCTCAGCACTGGGAAAGGGCACATTCAGGGAACAGAAAGTAGAGCAAACAGTAAGCACAAATCCTGCTTTCATTCCCAAGTTGTGCCAAAGAAGTACAGACTTCAGCAGGTTCTTCTACCATGAAGCTATAAAGGCTTCAATTATAGTCATAGCAATAGGCTGTCTACTTTCAAGGGAATAGCCCTAAGTACAGAGAGGCTCATCACCACAGGCTAGCCATTTGGTGATCAATTCTTTGGACAGAATAACCTAGGGAAAAAGGAAAAATACATAATGCACTTCAGTCCTATATGACTTCCTCTGCTTCCAAACTGACTGTGACAAAGTTTCAGAAGGGGCATGAAGAAAGATTCATATGTTCAGTCTGTCTGTGAATATTAATTTAGCTTTTTAGTATTCTAAAGACAAGATCCTTGTCCTATGACTGAGTGTACATACTAAGGGAAGAAATACATCTTATCAATCTTGATCATAAAAAATAAAGTTGCACCCGAAGAACAAAATAAAAGCACTGGAAAGGGATGGTTTTACTGTGCATCCAAAGCCAACAAGAAACATAATTTCAAAGAACATTTTATCACTTTGTACAGTAGCACTCAAGATTAACATTTACAAAAAATCAACCATGAAGATGATTACTATTTATGTACTAACATCTGTGACAGAAGATGAGGAGACAGAGAAAGTCTAAGAACTTGTTAAGACCCTCCAAATTAAATCAACATACGATGATTTGGTGAAATCAGTATAAAGTGTCTAATAAATGTTTGCTGGATTTATATTTCAACTCAATGCATCAAGAAACATTTAGGAAGGACATATTATGTACCAAGACACTGTCCTAAGTGCTGAGGATACAAAGAAAGGCAAAAACTATCACTGCCCTGAAGGAACTTACAATCAAGTATGGATAGAAAAGATACACAACTAGATTCATATAAGATATTTACAGAGCCGATGAAAGGCTGTCTGAGAGGGAAAAGCACTAGAGGGGTTAAGGAGTAAAGAGGAAAGAAGAATCAAGAAGTCTTCTGAAGAAGATGAGATCTGAACTGAGTTTAAAGAAAGCCAGGGAAAATAAGACAAAACTGAGAGGATTGAGCATTCCAGGAATGAAGACAGTCAATGGAAAGGCACTAAGAGCAGAGATGGAACACAGCGTATGAGGATCAGCAAGGAGGCCAACAAAGTCGTATTCTAGATTGTGCAGAGGGAATAAAGGGTGAGGAAGGTGACAAGTTTTGAAGGCTTTTAAGTGCTAAGTAGTTCATACATGATCCTAGAGGTAACAGGGAATCACAGGAGTTGCACCTAGGAAAGAAGCTAGGTGGAACAGCTGACAGTTCACTGCGCCTTGAGTCATAAGGTCTGAGTACAAATATGAATACTAATTTAGGCAGAATTTACTAGCTGTGTGACCCTAAGCAACCCTAACCACTGTCTGCCTTGGCTTCCTCAAATGGGAATAATAATACCAGCTACTTTCCCTAAGGTTGCTATGAAGATAAGATGAGATAATATTTGAAAAGCACTTAGTGTAGTGTCTGGCACATTGTAGGCACTTAATATATGCTAGTGCTCTCCATTACTTCCTTCACTCACCAGGAAAGTAACATGGTCAGACCTACATTTAGCAAAATCACCTTGATAGCTAAGTGAAGGATGGAGTGGGGAGAAACTTGAAGCAAGGAGACCAATTAAAAGACTTTTGCAACAGTCTAGGCAAGACATGATGATGGCCTAAAGTAGGGTGGTGACTGTGTGGGTGAGCAGAAGGGGAGGGATATAAGGGATGCTGGCTGTGAAGGTAAAAACAAGCTCCGATCTCTGGAGACGTGAACTGAGTGACAGTGAGAAATCAAGACTGATAGCAAAGTTGCAAGCCTAGGTCACTTCAATAGTTACAGGCAAGGCGGGAACAGAGTAGAGTTGGGGGAAAGAAGGATGTACGGTAACGCGTTTTGTTTCGGACATGGTACATGTTAAGTTTGAGATGCCTATGGGACAACTCACACAAGAGGTAGAAAAGCCAGGCCCAAGAGTTACCACAAACATTGCTTCAGAAGCCCAACTTAAGTCCAGCTTATTGTATTTGGAAACTTGGAGGTCACAGGTTAGATGTCCTATAATAAAAATCATTCGAATCCTTTCCATTGTTTTCCTCAACAAAAAACAAAATGGGTAACCTATGATGTCCAACTAAGTATTTTTTGGGTTTTAACATGCTTTTTTTGTCCTTATGTGGAACGTTCAAAAATAGTTTAGCAATAAAATTTAAAATACAATCTACCTTTCCCTCATCCATTGGATTATCGCTTATATGGACAACAGGTCCTGGGTGAGATTTAGATGACCTAAAGAAGAAAAAATTTATGATAAGATTTTCCTCAATTAACAATTTCTAAAGACTTAAATAAATTCACATAAAGCTAAATAAGTAGGATGTGAACAAATATTTTTAAAAGATAGAAGTTATGTTGTCAACTGACTCTGCCCTACAAAAGGTATATAAATGAACTGAGATGAACCATCATGAAGATGTAGTGCTAAATCATTATACTAAGATACTTACTATTTAACAACTGTTAAAAGAAAAAAAAATCTGTTCAAGGCTGCAATTACATTTAAATCTACATACAGAAACTAAATGAAGACTGTCCTTGGCAGCGCTAAAAGCTATCACAAAGAAGTATGTCATACACTCCAATCCTTTCTCCTGTAATATTACCATTTGGGAGGACAGCCCATCTAATTTCATAGCCCAGATCACAAATAGACCAAACTAAAGATCAAGTGATGGCCTACGTTAATGTAAGTAATCCACAAAAGCAATACCACCCACTCTTGCCCAGAGAAACAGGGCCCTACAGATAAAAATACGGCTGAGTTGGTGCCTATTCAGTGGGAGGAAGCATGCCCCTATTCTTAAATCCCCATGAAGCTGAGAGACCACGCCCACTTCAAGAGCCATCTGCGAGATTATATGGACACCTGCTGCCAGGTCCACCCACTTGAAGTGGTGCTCCACTGAAAGTGGGGAAAGATAATGAAAAACTAACAGGGGACTAATATATGATAATTGTGCCCCTACCACAGAAAAGGAAAGAAGCTTGGAATTTCCTGTCTATTACATTTATACCCACACATAAGAAGTACATCACTAAGTTACTCTTACGTCAAATATACAGTTATAACAAAGAATACAGAGTCCACCGATGCTCAGCAAATGAAATACCTATCAACAATTTTACATGCACAATGACTTAAAAAAAATCAGCATTTGTAAGTAGCAGAACAGCGGGGAAAAGAAATATTAAATGGTTATAATCCCATCCTGTTATAATAAGTTTTGTTTAGAGGACTCACAGGCTTTTACACTGTCATCTAATTATATTCTTAAAAGAAATAATGATGTCATTGGTATAGAAGTGAGGAAGCTTCCTCTACAACGCAGATCAGAAACCATTCTACAATTTATAGTCTCAGACAGATACATAGAGTTTTGAGAAGTTAAGTGACTTGTCTAGGGTCACATAGCAAAAGCGAGTCAAAAAAGTGTTTGAACTCCAAGGCAAGGTCTCCATTCACAAAACTTGCTGTCTCTTCTCCTTCGTATATCTTACCACTGAAAGATTAGTATTTTTGTTAAAAATAAATGAATGCAATCCAAAATTTCACTCAAGGTAGTCCACACAATTGCTATATAAATTTTAACAAAAATCTTTTAAAAAATATTATCAAGTACAGTCATTCCCCTTCCATATCAAGGGGTGTCCCCATAAACTGGAAAATTCTTGTAAAATTTTCTGGCTCTCCCTTCACACCAGAGAAGAAGTCTGAATTCTTCTTTTATGGGGTGTTTACAGTACCTTATTGTAAAATTTGGGTATATTTATGATATTAAAAGATAAACTGTTGATACTATACAATACTATGCATATATTTTATACATTTCCGAGTTTCTGTCATCTGTGGCTTCTGCAAAACTGCTTATACCGATCAGCAATGTATCGAAACTGCCAGGGGAGAAGTCACAATGTGGAAGGGGTAACTGTAGTAATTTAGATAAGTAAGAATTCAGACAACACCAAAACCTACAAGGGTCCCTCATTATCATTATAATGATAGTAGGAACATTCATGCCATGCCCACTCTATGCCAGGCACTGTGCCAAGCATTTTACAAATATCTCATTTCATCCTCACAACCAACCCAGGAGTTAAGTGTTACTATTAACCCCATTTTACAGGTAAGAAAAATGACACAAACAGAGATTAAAAGTCTTGCCTAGTATCCCACAGCTAGTAAGGGTTCTAAGGCAATATTTTAAATCAGGTCTTTTTGACTTCAGGATCAGCACTTGGTCCACTGGACCACCTAGCTGATGATGTATATATTCTAAAAATTAAATTATAATATATATAACATATATGTAACATATTATAATACAAATATAATTCAATAATTATTTTTTTTTAGAATTCTGGTGGCCACTATTGGGAAGAATGTAAATCCAATTTTAAAAGCATCTGGCAGGAATTTAGTTTCTTTTAACAAGTATTTATTAAACAACTAATATATAACACTTTCATATGTAATAGTAAAATTTTAAAATATGGAATATGTGATCAGACTTACAGCTCAATGGCTTTATTCCACATAATGACATAGCCTGAGAGTGTGAAGGATTCGACATTGACAATATGTATGTTACCTCTTTCTGTGCCCACATAGAGCCATTTGCTCTGGAAAGGCAGATGGCAAAATGTTATCCTGCAAGAGAAGATATATGCAAAAAAGGAATTAGAAGAATCTTCAGTAAATCCTAGAGAATCAAAGAGCAAGTTAATCATAACAAAAAATATTCCGGCAAAGGCAAGAACTAAATGAAATTGTCCTATTTTGTGGGGGTACAAACTTCAGGGTAAGAGGTCTACCATACTCTATTCTAATACTCTCTTTTCATATGAAGAAACTCATGTCAAGAAGGATCTTAAATGACTTGCTCAAGGTCAGAGTAATAACCAGTAGAGGAAAAATATCAAGTCCATGTCTTCCACCCCTCCACCAAATTCAGTGTTTCTGTGCTACACTAAAAAACTGCCTACTCAAACTACGAAAATGTAAATAAGTGTCATTATTGTAAATTAACTTATACAATAAAACTTCAAATGTCAAGATACCTAAAATAAACAAGATAAAAATTAATCAAAGAACAATAATGTTTCAATATTTTAAAAACAAATACTCTGTACTGAACTATGAATGGCTTCATATCCACTTCATATTCATTTTGCATTTCTCTAACCTAAAATATTGTGACCTGACCGCAAGGGGATGTAACAGATTTTTCTTTTATGACATAGAGCTTTTCTTTTTCATTATACTATAAATATTCCCTTCAGATCTTCATGAGACCAGATTTATAAACCACTTAAAAAACTTTGAAGAGCATAAATCTGCATTTTAAAAGCTCTATTCAAATGATAACAATATTATTGGGCAATTTATGTAACATTTCCTTACTTTTAAATAATCTCTCTCACACAATCCAAGTAAGAATTTACGACCTGAAATTCTAAACAAGTTTTTGGATACAGAAACAGACATCAAGATATCAAAATGGTAGAGTGCACAGTGAAATGGAGCAAGCATTCCAAGAGAAAAACACAGGACCTAATATTCATAGGACAAGTTATCAATGTTGTCAAATATTTCTTATGAGGTAGTTAAGCTTGCCTATCTATACTTCTAATTCTTTAGTCTGATTTTGAGGCACCTAAAATGTGGAATGGAAATTTAAGAGTAAGTTTGCTCTCTAAAGATCCCTGATAGAACAGAAAGATTTATAATCTACTACATTTAGCTAGTCAAGCACACATTTGAGTCCCCATATCGTAAAATGGGGCTAGATTATATAGAATGCTATAGGAAGAATATGAGAACATAAGATTACAAAGACTTGGAACAGAAAGTACTTTTGATATTATCCAGCACACCCTCTCATTTTACAAATGAGAAAAACGAAGCCTAAAAAGGTAAAAGAGTCCCAAGATAGTCCTTGTTATTAATAGTTTACAGTTTAATAGTACAGACAAGAAAAGTATGCCCTTAATATTAGAAATAAAGTAAATTCATTTTTTAAATGATTTTGCTCTCCAAAATAAATAATGAATATCAGAAGGGGGTAAAGGGAGGTTTTTTAATTCATAGATGGCTTGCTTTTAAACTCCTAAGAAAATTCTTAGTAGCATGACTTCAAAATTCTCAGTCCTTTCCAAAACCAAATGTCTGATTTAAAAATAAATAAGGAAACCAGTATCAGTTTTGCAACATTTACTTTTTAAATGAAAGTATATATTCTTAGCACTACAAAAATATATAATGTCCCCATAAGTGATGACCATATTGCTTTGAATCTCTTTTGCTATCATTCTTGGTAAAACATTTAAAATTTTTAGGCAACACTGATTCAAATGACATTTATTTATTAAATGTCATCTGTACTGGATTTCTAGACAGCAGGGAAGACAGCATAATAGCAGTTTTCCGGTACCTGAAGTGTTGTCATGTGTAAAAATAATTAGATTTGTTTTGCTTTGTCTTTTTTTTGCCCTTCTTGTGTACGAGCCAGCCCCCAGAAGTAGCAGAATTGGGTAGAAGCTATAGAAAGATTGATTGAAGGCTTGATATAAGCAAAAAAAAAAAATCCTAATAATTCAAGGTATGTCTATAAGCAGAACAGGTGGAATCCAGAGGTAATACACCCCCAATCATCAGCTCTATGCAGAGGAGTCCCAGATTTACTTAACTAGCTCTAACCTCTCTTTTAAGCTCCAGTCTCACATCACCAATTTGCTTCTTAGACATCTCCAAGTGGATGGCAAATAGCATCTTAAAATAAACATGTCAAAAATGGAACTCATTTTCCCCACGAAGCCATCCTCTGTTTCAAACTTTTCTATTACCGTTGAGAGCACCAACAATCTCCCTGCTACCCAGGCTTCCAATCTGAATATATCCTCAAATACTCTCATTCCACATATCCAATCGGTTGCCAAGTCTTGTTGCTTCTACCTTCACAACATTTTGGCACGCATCCCTTTCTGATGTCTGAGTATTATTAGGAGCTTACCATTAAGCTACACCCATAGATAGATTACTAGAAGCCACTGAATGTGTATGAATTTATAAAGAAAAATGGCTAAACATTTTGAACTGGTATAACCCTTATCTTAAAAAAAAATACCTTCCATATCCCAAACATCCAATGGTCTCAGGCCATGAAAGAGCTCAAAAAGGATTTTGAAAATCAAGTTAGACAGGTGGAGGAAAAACTGGGAAGAGAAATGAAAGAGATGCAAAAAAAGCATGAAAAGCCGGTTAACACCTTGCTAAAGGACAGCCAAAAAAATGCTGAAGAAAATAACACCTTGAAAAATAGGCTAACTCAATTGACAAAAGAGGTTCAGAAAGCCAATGAGGAGAAGAAATGCTTTAAAAAGCAGAATCAGCCAAATGGAAAAGGAGGTCCAAAAGCTCACTGAAGAAAATAGTTCTTTCAAAATTAGAACGGAACAGATGGAGACTAATGACTTTATGAGAAACCAAGAAATCACAAAACAAAACCAAAAGAATGAAAAAATGGAAGATAATGTGAAATATCTTATTGGAAAAACAACTGACCTGGAAAAGAGATCCAGGAGAGATAATTTAAAAATTATGGGCTACCTGAAAGCCATGATCCAAAAAAGAGCCTAGACATCATCTTTCATGAAATATGCCCTGATATTCTAGGACCAGGGGGTAAAGTAAATATTGAAAGAATCCACCGATCACTACTGAAAAGAGATCCAAAAAGTGAAACTCCTGGGAACATTGTGGCCAAATTCCAGAGTTCTCTGGTCAAGGAGAAAATATTGCAAGCAGCTAAAAAGAAACAATTCTAGTATCATGGAAATACAATCAGGATAACACAAGATCTAGCAGCTTCTACAATAAGGAAGAGAAGGGCGTGGAATATAATATTCCAGAAGTCAAAGGAACTAGGACTAAAACCAAGAATCACCTACCCAGCAAAACTGAGTATAATACTTCAGGGGAAAAACTGGTCTTTCAATGAAATCGAGGACTTTCAAGCATTCTTGATGAAAAGACCAGAGCTGAAAAGAAAATTTGACCTTCAAACACAAGAATTAAGAGAAGCATGAAAAGGTAAACAGTAAAGAGAAGTCATAAGGGGCTTACTAAAGTTGAACTGTTTATATTCCTACATGGAAAGACAATATCTGTAACTCTTGAAACTTTTCAGTATCTGGGTATTTGGTGAGATCACACACACACACACACACACACACACAAACACACCCCCCCACACACACACACCCACCACAGAGTGAATTGAATAGGATGAGATCATATCTAGAAAAAATGAAATTAAGTGGTGAGAGAGAAATATATTGGGAGGAGAAAGGAAGAAATGGAATGGGGCAAATTATCTCTCATAAAAGAGGAAAGCAAAAGACTTTTCAGTGGAGGGAAAAAGAGGCGAGGTGAGAGAAAAACATAAAGCTTACTCTCATTACATTTGACTAAAGGAAGGAATAAAATGCACACTCATTTTGGTATGAAAATCTATCTTACAAAACAGGAAAGTGG
>CM053770.1:428909326-428930265 GCA_028658325.1 Potorous gilbertii | reverse complement strand
TACATTTGACTAAAGGAAGGAATAAAATGCACACTCATTTTGGTATGAAAATCTATCTTACAAAACAGGAAAGTGGGGGAGAAGCGGATAAGCAGGGTGGGGGGGGGGAAGATGAAGGGAGGGCAGTGGGAGGAGGAAGCAATATGAAGTCAGTACTCTTGGGGAGGGACAGGATCCAAAGAGAGAATAGAAGAAACGGGGGGGTGCGGGGGGGCAGGATAGGATACAGGGAAATATAGTTAGTCCTAAACAACACGACTATTATGGAAGTCATTTGCAAAACTACACAGATATGGCCTATACTGAATTGCTTGTTCCCAAAGGGAGGGAGGGAGGGATGAAGAGAAGTTGGAAGTCAAAGTTGCAGGAAGAACTGTCAAGTATTGTTCTTACTACAAGTATTGTTACTGAGAAATACAGGTAATGGGGGATAGAAAGTTATCTTGCCCTACAGGACAAAAGAGAAGATGGGGACAAAGGAAGGGAGGGATGTTAGAAGAGAGGGCAGATTGGTGATAGGAGCAATTAGAATG
The DNA here is from genome assembly GCA_028658325.1 of Potorous gilbertii. NCBI lineage: Eukaryota > Metazoa > Chordata > Mammalia > Diprotodontia > Potoroidae > Potorous > Potorous gilbertii. Next base: position 428,929,732 of record CM053770.1, on the reverse strand, counting down.
GGGTGGGGGGAGGGGAGAAATGGGGAGAAAATCTGGAACCCAAAATTTTGTGAAAATGAATGTTAAAAGTTAAATAAATAAATTTTAAAAAAAGAAAAAAAATACTTCAGGAGAACACGCAGTAAATTCTTATAAAATGATTATAATGCCTACTCCTCACAGTACTGAACTTAAGATTGATTTTTAAAACAGACTCCCCTAAATATTAGCATTCCTTTTACCTGATTCCAAAGTTTAACAAGATCTAAAACACTTAATCCCTTTTAATTTAGGACTCACCATACAAAGCATTAATTTAAAAGCTTATAGTTGCCTACTCCCTCCCCTTGCAACCTGCATCACCAATATATCAGACTTTTTTAGAGGACAAATGAGAGAGGAGATGAGGATGGATTATTATGTGTGGAAGCTAAAGTCAATGTAGAAATAAAGGAGAAATCATACTTTCAGAAAAAAACAAAACATAAAAACCATATACAAATTTAAAATAATTTCTTCCCTACATATTATGCCCTCATCAATTCTATAAAGGATTAAGGGAGGTAAATACAATGATCATATTCTCAAAAACCAAAAATAAGAACATTCATTACTTGCAGTTAAGGATCCTTTCATTTTCTCTTTCTATTATATACCCCACCCATTCACTTAGCATATTATTTGGCTATTTGAATATTTATTTGAATATAAATTTGAATATTTATTAAATGAATGAATAAAATAAAAAAGTGGAATAACTGCCTATGTATGCCCACCAAACTAGATAAGAAAGTACACCTATAACATAGGGAAAAAATAACATTTGAGACACAGAAAATCATAGATTAGAAAAATCCAAAACAATTCTTAGTCATAAAATACCTATGATATTTTACATATTAAATGGTATTTACTCCTAGGATGTCAAAGAAAGAAAGGTTCCCTACACATTAAAATATTCATAGAAATACTATTTTTGTGGTAGCAAAGAACTAGAAACAAAGAGATACCTATAAATTGAGGAATGACTAAGCAAATCGTGGTACTTAACATAATAGGTTATCGCACTGTAAGAAAGGAATATGAAGAATGCCAAGAAGACTAGGAAGACTAGGAACTGATACAGAATAAACAAAACCAGAATATCAACATGTATGATTTGGAACAAAGAAAATACAAAGAAGAAAGTGAAAAATTGCTGTGTCATCTTAAAGTTGGCCCTATTTGTTGTTCAGTCCTTTTCAATCACATTTGACTCTTTATAACCATAATTTGGGGTTTTTGTGGCAAAGATAGTGGAATGGTTTGTCATTTCCTTCTCCAGTTGACTTTACAGTTGAGGAAACGTAGGCAAACAAGGTTAAGTGACTTGCCCAGGGTCACACTGCTAGTTAGTGTCTGTATTAGTGTGTGTGTGTGTGTGTGTGTGTGTGTGTGTGTGTTCAAACTCATTCTCTACCTCTAATCCCCACATTTTGTTTCTCAGCCACCTTCACATCATCATGCAGTGCCACAAGGTTTACCTCTGAACTAGTATTCTATCAACTGCCCTGAGTCCCCGGGTTTTTCACTGGTAAACCTTCACCATTTTTAGTCCCATCTAAACTGCCATGAATTCCTAAGATCATGAACAGAGAAAAAGAGTGACTGAGACACTATAAACCACCTAGCTATATATGAAAAAAATAATGAGAAATTAGCAGAATTTAAAAGACATACTGGTCATCAAGATAACACAGAAAAAAGGTTTCCTCTGAGGAAGCAGAGAATCAAAAGGGAAAAAAAAAACTAGGAGCTGCCTTTCTGAACCATGAAAAAGATTCCCCATCCCTAATAAAAATCAAATCAAAGTTATCACTCCCAGAAAGGGTGTGTCCTTCCTGAAATGTTCCTGACCCGGAACACCACTGGACCAGCCACAACTCCCTTTTACTTGATGTCTTTCCCAAGTAAGATGTAAACTTCTTGAAGGGCAGGGATGTTTTACCTTTTCTCTTTGTATTCCCACATCTTAGAGAGCATTTCTTTTCTTTTCTTTTTCCCATTTGGACCTATGATTTCCTAGCTGTCCATTTACCAATGCATCCTGATACAAGTCTTATTGTTTATTTTGTTACTATTACTGTTTCTTAATTTTTAATTTTAACATTCATTTAGAAAGATTTTTTGTTCCAAATTCTCTCCCTCAGTCCTGCCCTCACACCTTAAGAAGGCAAACAATATCATATAGACTATACGTGTGAATTCTTCTGCAAATTAGTCTTACAGAGTCATCTATGGTACTGGGAAGTTAAGTAATTTATCCAGTGTTACACAGATGACTTATGTCAGAGCTGAGAAGAATACTCAAGGTTCCTGGACTCCAAAGCCTGGCTTTCTAGAAAACAGACTGGTTTGCATTTTTAAAATCATACAGAACTTTTGGTTATCATTTTTTATAACTTTTTTTTATTTCCTCCTAAGGAAAAAAAGGCACATCTTTTTAATATCACAATTCTTTAGTTGATATATAGCTAGATAGATTCATGTCATGGAAGACCACCATCTCTAAGAATTAAAAGTAATGGTCATTTGAAAGGCAACAAAAAACTATGTGGCAGACATGAGCAAACAGTCAAACACTATAAAAGAAGAATAGTGCAAAAAAAAACAGTCCACAGGACATGACGGATTAGAAAACAAGGCAAGTTGATTACACAGTATTCACAGATGACCTCCAACAGATCGTGACTCAGTGACCCTGAACAAATTACTTAACCTTTCAATTCTCTAGGTGACTCTCTAAAATTATAATTTGCAGAAAAGATGCTGACATGCATATAAGAAGGTTTTCATCTAGTAATTCCATATCAATTAAGTCATATTTACAATAAGTCAATCAACTGACAGCCCTTTACTACTAGGCAATACAAATAAAGGTGCAAAAAAAAAATCCTTCCCCTTCACTACCTCATATTCTAAAGGCAACCTTTACCTTACTTGGATGCTGCCTCTCAACACTTCAGATATGGGCTCTAATAAAATCAGAATCAGTTACTTAAACCAACAATTTCCATTTAAGCTCCATTAAGCTGTATTTTCTAAAAACTGGAAAAGATGTGTGCCAGTCTAGAAGAAAATTATCCTAAAACATCTCATTCTATTTTAAAAGAAATAAATTAGAGCTGATACTAAACAATGAACAGAGAAAGATTTTTCAAAAAGTTGCCAAAGAAAGACCACAATGTACATGACTCTGTGATACACCCTCCTCTAAAGAAAAGATTTAAGAAAAAAAAAAGTGAAAATGCTGATATTTGTGTTGTTTTTGGCCTGAAAACATGAGCAAAACACAATAAATTCAGTACTACTTCACTGCATTAGCAGTGATTTTTTTTTAACACCTCATCTAAAATGCCAGGATCATAACCACATTCAAGAATAATGTATATTTAAACTTGTCACATGTATATAATTCATATCCCACTGTTAAGCAGATAGCACGGTTGTAGAAACTATATACTATTAAATCAGTATTATAGAGGTGGCAAGAATACAATTCCAGTGGAATAAATACCAAACTTTTTTTTGGTAGTGATTTCATCCACTACAGAAGATACTCTTTTTCTTTAATTAGGACCCAAATAATGTTAATCATGCCAGTAATGACTATTTCCTATGCTACTGTTAATAATAGTAATTTTTTCACTATTTTATTATTCTGGTAAAACCGAAAGGATATTCACTGGCTAAAGAAATTACACTAATAAAGCTAATGAAGACTGTCAAAGAGAAGATGTCATAGTGTATGCCCAAGATCCTAAGTTAGTAAGAAAAACATGGTACTATAATGTTTGATATCAAAAAACATAATAATAAAATGAGGTAGTAATAAAAAAATAAAAATGAAGTAGTAATTGGAGTATCTAACCATAAAAAAGTACCATTAAAAAAGAAAAATGAATGAATACTTTTATCTATGTCCCATAAACATCAGTCTAAAACAGTATGGCACTGTCACCACAATCAAGTGAAGTATGATGGAAAGAACATAAAATTAGAAGATAAGAGACTGGCTAACATGAAAACTCTTTAAAGATAGGGATTCTATAATTTTTAACTTTGTATCCGTAGTTAGCAGCAGTGCTTGTCACATAGTAGACTCATAATAAATGCATTGATCATATGGCTTAGTTATGTCCAGTATGTCAGTTGTCAAATTTGTCATTATTTTTGCAACATCTCTCATATCTGTCCCTTTCTGACTGCCTGTATAACAACTACTTTAGTTCAAGGGATAATCACCTGGGACTACAGCAATGCCTTCCTCACCCTTGGTCACCCTTCCTCAAGTCTTTTCCCATTTCTATCTATCCTCTACATATAGCTGCCAAAGTGATTTTTTTTTTAAGCAAAGGACTGATCATGTCATTTCCCTAATGAAAAAACTCAAGTAGCTCTCTATTACCTTTAGGATGCTTATTTTACATTTTTATTCCAAAGACAGCAAGCATCAAATAAAATGAGCACAATAGTGTTCTATTACATTTATTTATTACAATTTGTTCAATCATTTCCCAATTAGTGGACAACCTTTCAGTTTCTAGTTCTTTACCACTACAAAAAAAAATAGCGTGCTTTCACTATTATTTTGTATAAATGAATTCTTTTCCTCTTTCTTTGATCCTTTTAGGGTATAGGCCCAGTAGTAATAGTGACATCAAAGAGGCATGCACACTTTACTGATATGGGGAGCTTACCTCCAAACTGATTTCCAAAGGTTGGATCAATTTACAGCTCCACCAATAGTGCATTAGTTTGCCTTCCCAAAGCCCTTCAAATATTTCTCATTTTCATTTTTTTTTTTTTGTGATTTTTGTCCACCTGAGAGATATATGTAAGAACCTTAGAGTTGGTTTAATTTGTACTTCTCCACTAGTGATTTTAACATTTATTTTGATAATCACTTGGGTTTCTTCCTTTATAACTGTTCAGTTATCTTTTGACTATTTATTAATTAGGAAATGGATCTTGTTCATATATATTTGAGTCAGTTCCTCCTACATCTTGAATATTAGACTTCTATCAGAAAAACTTGCTGAAAAATGTTTCCCCAGTTGTCTCCCTTCTAATTATAGATATATTGGTTCTTTTTGTAAAGTATATATGTGTATGTATAAATATGTGTGCAATATTTATGTACATAGTTTTATTTAATCAAAACTGTCCATTTTGTCTTCTGTCATCTTCTCTATCCTTCATCTGGTCATGAATTCCTCTCTCCAAAAGTCATCTTTGCTCCTATAATGCTTATGATGTGAACTTTTACATCTTGCTAATGCATCCATCGAGAGCTTCTCTTAATGCATATATATGGTGTGAGGTGTTGATCTAAATGTATTTTCTATCAGACTGTGCTCTAACTTTCCCAGTAGTTCTTGTAGAATGCTAAATCTTTACTCCAATAGTTGGTCTTTGAGTTTATCAAATGCTATACTACTAGATTCTCTTGTTTCTATATGCTGCTTCTGTTTCACTGATCCACCTCTCCATTTTTTAACCAGTGCCAAATCATCTTTATTTCTAATTTGTAGTACAGACTAAAAATACAGTACTGCTAGGTCCTCTTCCTTCACGTTTTTCATTTCTCTTGATATTCTTGACCTTTTGTTCCCCCCAGATTAATTATTACTATCTTTGGGGTATACATGGGGTATATATGTTCAAGGAAGACTAACATCTCTGGGGTGAGGGTTTGCTAAACCCTTTTCAGGGCTGTTTATTCACCTTTGGTATCCACCTGCCACTCCAAGAAGCTATAGCATGTATAGCTGCCACATTCAGGCAAAATTGCTTCAGCAGACAGGCTAAATCAGCTTGAGGGTAAACTGACAGACCTCAAAATTCTCAGTGAGTTAAGGGGCTATCTATCCCAAGCATATGAAGACTTCCCTTAGCTGAATAGGCAAATGTAAACAATTTGTTCCAATGGGTTATGAAGGCAGCTGAAGCAGATGCTGTGGAGTGCTTAGAGCTTGCTTAAACATCAAAAATGACACAGTCATCCACTGTATCCCAAGCTCTCACCAGTCACCTTGAATTTTGTTTTTCCCCTGGGCTCTGATAACTCTGGAAGAATGAGGCCAACAACTTCGCACAACTCTGTCTCACTTAAATCCAATTTATGTGCCAGTCAAAAGATATACACCCATATTACTTTATTATTTTTACCTACCTTGAAATCCTGTGATGATAAGCAAGTGATGAAGCAGCTGGTAAAGATACACTGGGAACTGTAGCCACAATCCTGAACATGGGCATCCCAGGGCATAGAGCCATCTTCTCATTGGACTGAAGCAGCAGTGGGATTGGCAGCCCCCTGGGTTTCTGAGCAGCCTTTTTGAAGGACTGCACTGCTCACCTCCTGTCATGAGGAAGGGGCAAGAAAAGGCGCCCTAAAAATTGTCTGCTTCACCTAACCTAACCCTGCCCTGCTTAGCACAGCAGGACGGGATGCTACTCTGTGCTTGAAAAACAAAAAAATTTTTTCAAAAGCTTTTGCAAAGATGATTCCATTCAACATTGGTACAAGGAATATGTATAAAATTATGGACAACACAAAATCCAGTAAACCTGAAAAACAAACAGCTCCTGGTGTGGGAGAACTCAACAGATGTCCCATCCAAATAGTTTTGCATGAAAAACAAGACAGGCAAACACAGGCCATCTTATTGAAGTCAGAGCTGGACACATCTTTTTCTAGGGTGGTCACCATGATGAGGAGTGCAACGAAGCCAGCATAGATTTTGCACTCAGATCTAATCAGTCAGCAAGCTTGTGTGCCTCCAAAGAGGAGTCAACGAGAGGTTCATGACAACGCAAGTGAAGTGCCATGCCATCGTCATCATTGTGCACCGCCCCAACATGATGAATCCTGATGAAGTCGAAGAAATTTTACAAAACCTAGGGACCCTCATTCTCAATGTGCCAGCAAAGGATGGGCTTGTAATCCTAGGTAACTTTATTGCCGGAGTAGACACAGACTATCAGATACCACAGCAAGGAATTCCTTAGGAGGAATGGAGTCAGAAACAGTAACAATAATGGTCACTTACTATGGAAACTTGTGTGTCTCATGAATTTCTCATCACCAACACTTCTATTTACCTAAATGCAATAAATTGTGTGGATGCCCACTTACAATAAACACTGGCATTTAATAGACAGTCATTGTAAGGAGAGAGTGAAGAAGGCCCAGTATGATGCAGAGTGCTAAATTAAACACAGGCCTAGCCTCTCCAAGTTAAACATTTGCATTAAAAAAAAAAAATCACCCCAAAGCAAAATGACTACCAGAAGACTTAATGTCAACAAATCAGAGGGCTGGTCCAGGAAGGAACAATTTGCTGCTGACTTCAAGGAAAAGCTAAGCCAACACAGAGCTCACAACAGTGGAACAGAAAAGGAAGGGGCAGCTTTCAGAGATTTGGTGTATAGCATTCCATTTACTCATGTGGCTCAAAATACTCACAAATATTAGGACTGGTTTAATGAAAATATATAGAAATCCAAAAGCTACTAAATGAAAAATGAGAACTTTACAGAGTTTACCAGCAAGATGGTTCTTCCATCTCTAAGAAGGCAGTGTCTAACTCCATGGAAAATAAAGTATAAGCAGAGCTTGGAATGCTGTAGGATTCTTGGCTCAGTAAGAAAGCAGATGAAATTCACTCTCTCACTGACAATAATAACCCAGAGTGCTTCTATGATGCCCTGAAGGTTACTTATGGACCATAGACCTAGGGTGCATCTCAATTACTCAGTGCTATATGGAGACACACTGATCAGTGATAAGGACATGATCCTGGAGAGATGGACTGAAGACTTCCATAGTGTTCTCAACAGATCATCATCAACCAATGCTGAAGCCACTGACTGTATACTTCAGAATGAAGTCAATCCCTCGCTAGTCAAAATTCCAAATGAAGAAAAAGTTTTGAATGCCATTACACTCCTCTTGTATGCCAAAGAGCCCTGGTGCTGATTCTATACCAAGTGAGATTTTTTTTTAATGATATTGAACCCAAATCACCTCCTTTCACAGTTTTTTTTTCCTACTTAGGTAACTGCATTTTATTTTTTAAATTATTAATTTACTTTTAGTTTTCAACATTCACTTCCACAAGATTTTGATTTCCAAATTTTCTCCCCATTTCTCTCCTCTCCCCACACCAAGACAGTGTGCATTCTGACCCCTGTTCCCCCAATCTGCCCTTTCTTCTATCACCCTTCCCCACTTTTATTATACCCTTCCCTTCTATTTTCCTGTAGAGCGAGATAGAATTCTATACCCCAGTTCCAACTGAGATTTAAAAGGTAGGGAGTTCACTGCTCATGCAAAAGCTGACAGAAATTTTTCAGGTTATACTATGAGAGGGTAGTTCAAGAATGCCTCCATTGTCCGTCTCTATAAAGGAAAAGAAAATAGGCTGTCCTGTGACAATCACAAGAGGGGTCACTCTCTTAGTCACTGCTGGCAAGATTCTTGCCAGAATCCTCTTTAATAGGTTGATCCTTCACCTGGAAGATGGTTATCTACCCAAGAAACAATGTGACTTCAAAAAGGGTCAAGGAACAGTCAATATGGATGGGGTTGCTGCCTTCTCAACTCAAGAAGAAATGCCAGGAGCAGAACAGAGGTATGTGCACAATGTTCACTGATTTGACTAAGACTGATATTGTCAGTTGTGAGAGCTTGTGGAAGACTATGGCAAAATTTGGTTGTCTGGAGAAGTTCATCAGTATTGTATGCCAGTTACCCGACAGTATGCTTGCATAGGTTCTAGATAATGGTCCAGCATGATGTGCCTGCATCTAAGAATATACTATGCTCCAAGAGCAAATAAGAGTTGCAGTAGCTCAAAAGAAATGTGAGATGTGCAAATTTAGAGACCTCTTCATCCCAAATATTCATATGGTAGTTTGTACCCAACCTGTAGGATAGCCTTCCTAACTCATCTTGGTCTGATCAGCCATAGTCAGATACAATGAACACTGACCACAATATAGTGATGCCATTTTGGTCTTCTCCACCAACTATGTTTTCTAGTTATATAATTAATTCTCTGGTAGTATGAATTGTAATGAATACAGAAATTCATTTATCTAGTACTATAATTTTGCTTCTATTGGCTCAGTCTACCCGTGAAAAAAATTAATATTTCTCTACTTGTTTAGGTCTATCTTTCTTCCTGCAAAGAGTGTTTCATATTTGTGTCATAATAGTTTGTGTGTGAGGGTCTTATTAGATAGAATCCCAAATTCTATAATTATTTTGAATGGAATACATTTATGTCTTTCTGCTTGTTTTATTGGTATCACACAGAAATATTGATGATTTATGCTGATTTACTATATATCTTCCAATTTTTATGAAACTATTGCTACAATTAACTTTTAGTTCATTCTCTAAGTTTCTCTAAATAAGCCATCAAATCATGTGCAAAAAATGATGACTTAATGTCTTTTTCGCCTATGCTTATTCCTTACAATTTATTTTTCTCATCTTGCAACTAATATTTCCATTAACATAAACCAATAGTGGTGATAACAGACATTCCATCTTTACCTTTGATCTCATAAGAAAGACCCCCCATCTTTGTCCGCAGTGCATATAATGGAGTTCTTAGTTTTAATGATACTATTTATCACATTAAGGAAAATTGAGTTTCTTCCCAAGCTTTCTGGTTTTGTCAAAGAAATGAGTAGTGAATATTTTCAAAAATTTTCTCCATCTATTGATATAATCATGTGATTAATATATGTTTATAATTTTCCTAATATTAACCAATTACATTCTCAGAATTAATACAACCTGGTTGAAGTACATAATCTTTTTGATTGATAGCTTCTTTATAATGCTGCATTTAAAATTTTTGTCAAATTTTATAACAGTTGACATTTAGAAGTCATTTTGGTATATAGTTTTCTTTCTTTGACTTGTCTCTTGTATGACAGGAAGAATTGAGATTCCTTTATTTCCTCTTTTTAACAGTTTATATGAACATTGAAAATAATTAATTCTTTCAATGTTACATAAAATTCACTTACAAATCTAGTTTATGGGTCAGGCAGTTGAGCCTAGCTGAAATAGTGGATTATTGTAGAAGTAATACAAAAAAGAACATGTGCCAAGCAAATCAGACCACAACTCCTATCTCAGTCACCTCTCAAAGGAGAGGTAGCCCTAAGACTTTGAAGCTAAAAGCCTTGGGAAGAGCAGTGCCCCCAAGACTATCAGCCTTGCTTCCACCAGCCCTAGAACTGCAGCCATTACTGAGGGTAGCAATGCGGAGAGAAGGCCACTTTCCTGGCCAGTGTCAACATCAATTACTAACCAACTGCCACCAATTGACATTTAACTGAAAAGCTCTAGGAGTGACAGTACCCTCAATATCACCAGTCTTACTGCCAGTTCAGTCCTCAAAGATATCATTCAAGGAAGCAACCCCGCCATGGAGATTCAACCAGGCAATAGTTTCTGCAGGTGAGATAACCTCTGCCTCCTCAACAAACAAAATTAAGTCCCAGAAAAGATTTTGCCACCAAATATAATTGCTACTGCATTGTCATCAGTAAGTAATATACTTATTTTTCTGTATTTGTCAGCCTAATTAATATATGGCCAGTTTTTTGTAAAGATATTGTGCACAGCTCAGATATATGTATACAGCTGGTGCAGTGAACAGATTATTGGGCTTAGATGTCAAAAAGACTTGAATTCAAATCTGGCCCAAGACCTTGATCAACTCACTTCACCTCTTTCTGCTTATTTTCCTCTTCTATAAAATGGGGATAGACACTATCTAGATAGTATCTATATCCCAGGGTTGTTGGGAGGGATAAAATGAAATATTTATAAAGCACTTTGCAAACCTTGAAGTGCAGTTCTAGTTGGGGCAGCTAGGTAGTGCAGTGGCTAGGACACTGAACCTGCAATCAGGAAGACTGAGTTCAAATTCAGTCTCAGACAATTGTGATCCTTGGTAAATGACTTAACCCTAGTTGCTTTAGTTTCCTCATCTGTAAAATGAACTGGAGAAGGAAATGGTGAACCATTCCAGTAGCTTCGGCCAGAAATTCCTTACTTGGGTCATAAAGAAGGAGACACAACTGAACAACAACATTATTTTTAGTGGTAGTATTAGTAGCACCATTTTGTAATCATCATAGCAATGTTTCTAAAATTTTATTTAAATTCTCAACTTTTCTCATTTAAAAAATTTTTTTATTTGATTCATGGAGGTCTCAAAGTGGTTCACTAAGGAATCTGACTCTTATAGTTTTGCTGTCTACTTCTCCCTGTAGCTGGGTTAACTTTTCCTATAAGGACTTAGATGCTATGCCATTTGGTGCATACATGGTAAATATTAATATTAACTCTCTCTCTATAATCCCTCTAAGGATAGATGTAGCTTCTGTGTTTATTTCTTTTAACCAAGTTTATTTTTGCTGCCGCTCTGAGTATGTCTTGCCATCCTTATTTATTTTTTAAGTTTCAGGGTTTGTTGCTGTTGTTTAATTCAGAGGCATCACTCTTGCTGTGAACCAAACCAGATTAAAAGGAAATTAAGAAATGTTTAATAAAATAATTTAAAAATACAACATATCTACAACATAGATAATATTCATTTGTGGTTTTCTACAGAGAGCCTTTTCTTTTTGTGCTTGACCCCATTGAGCTAAAACAAAAGACTTTGCTCCAATCGTTTAATTCTGTATAAATCTTTTATGGGTCAAGTGACATTATAATAACCTCCTAATTGGGTCTCTCTTCCTCTCTTCTCTAATCCAGGCTAGAAAAAAAAAATCATTGCACTAATAAATATACCTTAATTATCTGATATCTAACAATGCATAAGAAAATGCCACAAATTTGAAATAAGAGCCATTCTCCAGGAGAGAAGTGATCAATGTACAAATAGATCAGTCTCAACCAATTAAAAAGTCTAATAATCAGATTCAAATTAAGACAACTCACCTTTGAAATTAACAAAGACAGTAGAATTAAATGTTGACACAGCTACAGAAAAATAGGAACCCTAAACTTCAGATAAAGTTGAAAAATAGCCTCGATCTTTTAAGAAAGCAATTTGAAATTGAATAGTAAAAATTACAAAAATGTTCATACTCTTTAACTCAGTGAGCTCACTGCTAAATTAATGCCTAAGGAGTTTAGAAAGAAAGGAAAAGACAAATTTGTACAAGACTACAAATGGTGCGATGTATAGTAGTAAGGCAGAAAAAAATAATAAACTCCAATGGTTCCCAGTAACCTTTAGGATCAAATATAGAATACTGTCTTTGGCTTTTAAAGCCCCTGGCAGCCTGGTCCTCCTTACTTTTCCAGTTTCCTTATACTTTAGTGCCCCCCCTTACATTCTACAATCCAATAATACTGTCTTACTTTCTGTTCCTCACATACAACACTCTATCTCCCATCTCTGGAACTTTGCACTGGCTGTCTTCCATTCCAGGAATGCTCTCCATCCACGTCTATATTTCTTAGGGTCACTTACTTCCTTCAAAACTCAATTCAAGCACCATCTTCTGCAGGAAGGTTTTCTCTCCCCTTCCTATCCCAAATGCCTTCTCCTCTAAGATTTATTATTTTCCTCTGTATATAGCTATTTATTTAAATGTTATCTCCTTTATTAGTCTGTAAACTTTAATGGCAGTGACTGTTTTTGCTTTCTTTGTATCCTTAGCACACTGCCAGGAACATATCAAGCACTCAATAAAAAGTGTGTTGATTTAACCTGATCATTTTCTGATTTCATTTTTCTATGTCTAAGAATCAAAGAATATGGGATGTTGTTCTGCCTATGAAAATACTCCCAGTGACACAAAAATTTTATAAAAAAAAGATATTTGGCCATTGCTCCTTCCTTATGGCAATTCTTGCACATTATTTTTCATCCATCTGTCAATAAACATCTTCATTTTCTTTTTGAAAAGCAGCCAGTGAAAATGGAAATTTTACAATATATTTGCTTTATTATTTTAGTGAAAAGGCAATTTTGATTATTTACAATTCTGATTGTTAAGTCAAACTTTTAAGAATATTAACTACAACAAATCATTGAGACCTTTTAATAATAAAGAAATGTAACCAAGGTAAAGGGTCGTAACTAGTCAAAGACTAGTATAAGAAAGGTATAAGCATAAGGCTCATCTAAACTCAGAGCAAAAGAAACTCTTGCCCACACAAATGGAATCTACCCAGTGTCATGCCAAACAAGTTATTTTTTAGAACATCTTTAGGTTTTATGGACAAACTGAATAGAAGATAAATATGGTCCTTTTCCTTAGAAACTGACTGAAGTCATACTAAATTTATGCATAAAGGATACTAATGAAGAAATAGGTCTAAGAGTAATCACAAGAATGTAGTATCAGTGTAACCCAAGTTAGGTTAAACCCACCACTCTGAGCTAAAAATGCACCAAAAGCTAAGGTAAGAAAATGACAGGGTTTTGACTCAGGTTGCACATGCAAAACTAGCAAACTACAGTAATCAACTGAGATAGAATGTGTAGGAGAAATGACTGAGTAACAACTGGGGAAAGAATAAGTAAAGGCTGATGGCCTGGGGCACCGTGCAGATCAGAAGAGTGAAACATGACTTCATAACTATAATACCTACTTTCAGGTACTAACAAAGGTTTAAAGACTATACACACACAGAACATCTATACCTTTTAGCTGGAGTTGTAGACTCAATAAAGTGCTTACATAAATCCAGATTAATGTGACTTTAAAAGGCCATATTATGTGACTTTTTAAATGAAATGTGATGGGGAGGAAGAATAAACAGGAACTAACAAATTATCTTTGAGGAAGCAAAAAGTACACTGAATATAGAGTAAGAGGCTTGTGATTCAGATAATGTCACTTACTCCTTTTGTGACTATGAGCAGTCACGCTACTTCTCCAAGTTTCAATTTCATCATACACAAAATGAGATGGGTAAATTAAATAGTGTTCATTACCTTTTGTTTGTCATGGACTCCTCAAACAACATTTTTAATACATGATAAAATATAAAAGTTGTAGTGTAATACATTTATCAAAATATTTAAAAATAAAAACCAACTTCACAGACCACAAGCAAATTCCCCAACAGTTTTTGAAATATTTATCAAAACTATAGAATAATCAGATCTTTTAAAAAAACACCTTCTTCTGCCACAATAAATAAAGTCAGAGACCAGAGCCTACTTTTCTTTTGAAACTTTAACAAACTTTATTTAAAACACTGCCCTCAAGGTCCTTGGAGCATTTAGCTATGAAACAAATATGGCAGAGACTAAAGTGTCCTGCCTTCAGGATGAGAAGCTATGCTTTCATTGTCTTTCACTACCTTGCTATATGATCCTGGTTAGAGAATTCACTTATATTCTTTGTGTCTCATCTCTTCAAGAGGTATTAAGTATTCTTGTTTTACCAGATTTTCAGATTATAAGAATCAAAAGACATAACACAAGTGAATTATGCTTTTATAATATAGTAGTATAATTTTTTAAAAGGTAAGGAAAGAAAAAAAACAAATAAATTAATAAGAGACTAAAATAACATATTTCCCATATCATAAAACTGATATAATTCTTACCTTTCTCTGCTAAATTTCAGTGAATGTAGTATAGCAGGTCTCTTCTGACGTAAATTCCACAAATGTAAAGTGTCATCAGCCAAGGCACTCACAAGAGCTCCCTTTAATATAATGTCAATTATATTACATATTATACATAAATATTAAAGATCATTAAGCATCTAACAAAAATTTCTTCTGTAATTCAAAGTCCTTTTCTGGATCCACTTCTAAGAAATTTAGATTCAGAAAGTCTTTCTTTAATCAATATGTTAAGAAAAGTATAATTTTACATGTGGTCAATTATTTTAGGTACTTAAAGTGAAATTTCTTAACACCAGAACCCAGTTGAGAAGCAGAGATGTTCTACTAGACACAGAAACACACAGAGCTAGAGCTCAGACTAAGAACAAACTGATCACTGTTGGTAAATTGAGTATTTTATACAACACAGCAGAAAACAGCAGCAATGAAGTAACCACACTGAATGAACAGGGGTAGCAGGGAGTGGCAGCGGGAGGAATATAAACCCTGATGCCAAACAAGCTATTGTTTATGAAAATGGGAACTGACACAAATTATAATAATTTTATACAAAATTTAACTAAGGTAAAGCCAATTTCCACAAGCAGGTCAAAAGAAAAAAAGAATAAGATCAGATACCCAAAGGTAGTTTCAGCCAATTTTTACTTGAAGCACTGAACTTCTTGGCACTGCTATTCTTTATCACTGAGTCTTTGTATCAATATGATCACTTAGCCTATATAAATCAGAAAACTAACTCAATTCCAAACCAACACTTTCCATCACCTATATACTTCCCCTACCTTTACTACCTGTCAGTAGCCATTTAATAATGTTAAATTATTAGTGAATTGCTCACGGACACAGAGCTAGTAAATATCTAAGGAGATATATATATATATATATGCCTTTGAACTCAGGCCTTCTGGATTCCAAGTCCAGCACTCTCCCCACAGTGTCATCCTGCTGCTCCTGTTTCTAGATCTATTCCCCACTGTTACTTCTGAAGGCTCTGAATTCCCTCTGTTGCTCAAGTAGTCTCTCCTCCACTTCCCTCTTCATCTTCCATCAAAGTAAATAACACTAGCTCTTTCCAACAAAAGCAGAGACACTGAGGATACCTGACAATGCAATTATTACATTTTCCCTAGTAATCAGAAATGTTATAGACCAGCTACATTTTTGCTTATTTTCCAAAATATTTTTAATGCTTTCATTGACATGTTAGATATTTCAAGACCTATAGATCCAGAGAATCATGGAGCTGAACAGGACTTTAGAGATCATCTAAGAGAGATATTATGATACAGTGGGAAGGTACTAGACCTGTAGTCAAGAAAGAATGGGGTTCTTACTCTTAACACTTATTAAATATATTACCATAGACAAATCAGTTACTTCTGAGTTTCAGCTTCTTCACCTATAAAATGGGGACAATAATACCTATAACTTTTCCCAAAGGATTGTTATAAATATTGCCAACAAACTTTAAGAAGCTATGTATATGTCAATAACTATTATGGATTTTGTCCAATGCTCTCATTTAGTAGATGAGGAAACCAAGTCCCAGACATGTCAACTGATTACTGGGAGATGATAAAACCACAGCTCTGCTGCATGTAGAATACCCTTTTTCTTTAATTTACAAGTTGACCACAGCTTCAAAATCAAAACACTATTTCTATGAAAATTATTCATCAAATTTTCTATTCCATATCTGCCCATACTTTGAGGGAATTTATTAAAAGCATATTAAACTCAAATAACCAACATTAAAATTAAATTTCATTTACATTATAACAAGTTCATTTTCACGAAGCATGGTGTAATGGAAACAGGAACTGGCTCTGAAATCAGAGAACCTGGGCTTGAATCCCAGCTCTGCCTCCTTACTACCTAATTAATCTTGAGCAAGTCACAAGCTCCCTGGATCTCAGCAAAATGTAGGGGTTGGCCAAGATATTCTAATATTCTTTTCCACCTCTTACTCTATGATCCTATGACTAATAAATGAATTGCAAATACATTTTTGACTGTTCCCTGCAATCTAGAAACCAGAAGAAAAATACGTATCAATGATTTTCAAACAACTAAGAGATGAAAGTAATTCACTAACCTCATTAATCAGGAACTGGAGCTGGATTACTGCAGCACCACTGTCATGCTGGCAATAACATTCCACTCCTGGACGACCAAAGCTGTGATTAATGCCATTAAGGAGCTTTTGTTGAGAAGACAAAAGATATACAAAAATAGCTTGAGATACATATTTTAATTATCTATTAATGCAGTAAACTGTAAGATTTAGATTATTGATTATTGTATATTCAACTAATTAGTAAATTTTCTTTTATTAAGAAACTAAAAGATCAATGAATGACTTTTAAATCTAAAAGATTGATGGTTTATGATTAAGGTAGAAAATTTAATAATGTTTAAGATCAGATTCAAATCAAGATAGTGTAGAAAGTTACAAAATAATGAATTGCATGATTACTGAGTAATGAAGAATTTATATTGCTATTTTCCCCAGAAGCAAGAAATTTAAAAAACATTAAAAAATATTAGTATTCATACATCCCAGTACATGACAATTTTATGACAAAAATTATCTGAACCAATATATTCAGTGACTTCACTGCAAAAGGTAGGCAGAGGAATGGATGACTAAAAAAAGATTAAAAAATATATGGCTACCTAACAGAGTGGTTATGATAATTAAACAAAGTATTTATAAAGAGCTTAGCACAGTGCCAGGCATAAAGTAGGTGCTTAATATATTTCTTTCCTTTTTTTCCTTCCTTCAGTATTTTGAAATGGAAGAGGACAAAGACTTGTAGAAAAGTCTCATATATATTATGATTATTTTTTTCAATTAGAGTACAGAAAGTTGCTAGACAATGGCAAGCAACAGCCAATATCACATACAAAAATGAAACTAGTTATATCTTAAAAAAATAGGAAATGACTGGCTACTAATGTTAAAGTCAATTCCAAATCAACTACGTACAGACAGACCACCTAGAAATTCATGGATGTTATGGACCTATCTGGCAGTATAGTGAAACCTATATATGGATGCATCCTGAGAATAATGTTTTAAAATACTCAAAATAAAATATTTATGATTATAAAGGAAGCTGATTATATGAAAATGTAGTTATCAAAATATAAAGAGCTCACAAAAAATTAAAAGAGCTCACTGTCTCCATGTTAAGGATAGGATAAGATAATTGCATGCAATTACAAAATACTCAACCTAACCAATTTAAAACTAGCTTTAGATTATGAAGAATAGGAAACAAAAACACGTATTTATTAAAAATCAACTATTTACAAAGACATTCATCTAAATAACACCATTATTAAAGAGATTTAACTGCTGTAAATTAATTGCCACAATAAAGATTCCAAAAAACCCTCAGAACTAATTTAGCCAAAGCCAGAGGAGACTACAAAGCCCACCTTGTTCCACCCATACTTGACCAAGAATCCCTTTCACAACATCTGCCACCAGGGGTAATCCAAATGCTGTGTAGAGTCATTTTAAAGATAAAACCCATTTTAAAGGGGTTTGTGGGGGAGTTCAGGAGAGTCCCTGCCTTTACTCTGCCATCAATTTCTGTTACATTTAGGTTGTTACCACTATATTATTGGATGCTAAAGTATTAACACTCTGGATACATTTAAAAACTCATTATTAGTAATCAGTAATTAGCTTATACTCAGATGCTACTTAAATGTTTACCAAGTCCTTATAAAAAACAAAATCATTACATGTATACTCTAACCAAAATCTAGAGCGGCAGAATCCACAAAAACATGGGGTGAAACAAATTTTCAGTCTAAGACAACTTGGAAGATCAACAGGAAAGGTCTATTGTATCAGGGTGAGAGAGGAGCACAGTCCAATGCAAACCAGAACTCAATAAACCTGGAGCAAACCTCGTGTGACCAAATCATTGGAAGCTGTGGCAGTTTCCAAACCTTCCAAACCACTGATACCAGAGACAATTTAGGTCAGCAGGAAAGGTCTGTTAGACCTACATGAAGAGTGGAAGTACAGTACATGAAGAGTGGAAGTACAGTGGAAGGCAGATCATACCAACACAGCCCTGACCCCAGCAAACCAGGAGCAGGCCTTGGGACTGACTAAATAAACCTCAGCAGTAGCAGCTGTTTCCAGAATTCTCAGCCCACAGAGAGTGAAGGGGTTGAACAACTAGTTAGGAGATAATAGGTGCCTTTTTGCCAGCACTGAGGCAGAACTCTGTTGCTTTGCTGATACTCAGATCCAGGTCCTGGGTGGCAGTACCAGGGCAAGGAGAAATGATTCAAAGAGGGAATAACATACACACGCAACTGGGTATAAAAATTTATCTAAAGGAAGGTACGAGGAGAAGGGAATAAGAGAAGGGGCAGTGGGGAAGCAATAGAAGGGAGGGCAGATTGAGGGAGAAATAGTCAGAAGCAAAACACTTTTGGGGAGGGACAGGGTGAAAGGGGAGAATAGAACGAATGGGGAAATTGGCAATAGTAATGGTGAAAACACTTTGAAGTTTCTCTGATAAAAGCCTCATTTCTCAAGCATATAGAGAACTGAGTCAAATTTATGAAAATAAGAGCCAATCTCTGATTGATAAATGATCAAAAGATATGATCAGTTTTCATATGAAGTAATCAAAGCTATCTATAGGGATGAAAAAATCTCTCACTATTGGTTGGAGAAATAATAACTAAAACAATCTGAGGTACTACCTTCTATCTATCAGATTGGCTAGTAGGACAGAAAGGGTAAATGACAAATGTTGGAAAGGAGGTGGGGAAAATGAGACATTAATGCACTGGTAGAGTTGTGAACTGATTCAACCATTCTGTAGAGCAATTTGGAACTAAAGAGCTATAAAACTTTGCATATCCTTTGACCTAGTAATTCCACTACTACGCTTGTATCCTAAAAAAGATTTTTAAAAAAGGAAAATGATCTATGTGTGCAAAAATATTTATAGCAGCTCTTTTCTAGGGGTAAAGAATTAGAAGTTGAGAGGGTATCCATCAATTGAGAAATGGATGAAAAGTTGTGGTATGTGATTATGACAAAATGCTATTATACTATAAGAAATGATGAACAGGATGCTCTCAGAAAAACCTGGAAAGACTTGCGTAAGCTGATGCAAAGTGAAATGTACTATGTACAAAGTAACAGCAATATTATGACTTCATTATTCTCAGCAATGTAATGATTCAAGACAACTCTGAAGGACTTAGGATGAAAAATGCTCTCCATCCCTAGAGAAAGAATTGCTGGTATCTGCAATACCGATTGAAGCATATTTTTTTTACTTTATTGTTCTTGAGATTTTTTTTATTGTCTATGTTTTCTTTCACAACATGACTATTATGAATGTTTTGCATGACTACATATGTATACCCTTCATGGAACTGCCTGCCTTCTCATTGGGGGTGGGGTGCAGAGGGAGGAAAGGAGAAAATTTGGAATTCAAAGTTTTAAAAATGAATTTTTAAAAATTCATTTTACCATGTAATTGGGGAAAAACGAAACACTAAATAAAAATTTAAAAAAAGAAACTGGGAGACAAAAAAAGAAATAAGAACTTAGACTTTATCTGACTATATTTATCATCACTAGTTCTTTAAAGGTGAAGATCTGTCATCAATACATTTTAAAATAAATTAACTCGGGGGCGGAGCCAAGATGGCGGAGTAGAAAGACTCACCTAAGCTAGGTCCGAACCCACAGCCCATAGATTTCC
>CM053770.1:428770926-428908826 GCA_028658325.1 Potorous gilbertii | reverse complement strand
AGATTGGTGATATGGGTAATTAGAATGTCCAGTGTATTGGGGAGGGGGGAGGGGACAAATGGGGAGAAAATTTTGGAACCCAAAATCTTGTGAAAATGAATGTAAAAAGTTAAATAAATTTATTTAAAAGAAAAAAAAATATGCTAAAACATTAAAGTACTCAGATTTTCATCAATTCTACTCTATAGACATTATGAAATAAATCCAGCAATACTGCTTTTATTTTATTTAAGGTACTTCAACTTTGAATAGTCCTCAAAAATATCTCCAATATTATTAACTCAGACATTAGAGAACTAAATGCTTCACTTGCTGAGTGTATTCAAGGCATGCCTTATCCCACAACATTTCAGAATTTAAGACTATGGGGCTAATGTCAGTTCACTCAGGCTTAAGAAAACAAAGAAGTTCACAACACTAAGTCCTTGACACTAACCAATAGTTCAACAGCAGAAACTGATAAGGTTCTATTAAGACACAAAAAAGAGGCATAACCATCTGCCTTGTCATCACAGTTAAGGACTACTGGACATTTCCATCTGACTTGTAGCTGAAGCTTCCTAATATGTTGTTTCCCTCTTTTAGAATGCTGAGGTCAAGAGCAGGTAGTCTTTTATATTTGTATCCCCAGCACTTGACCCATTTACACATTCATTTGTCTAATAATCTAATATTACATAATCCAAATTCCCATCTCAATTTTCCATCAGTCCTAAGATCATTCTTCCTCTTTTCTCAAAGACATCAGGATCTGACTCAGATTATTCCTCAGCTTCCCCACTCCACTCCCAATGCCCAGCCTCAAACTGATGTAAGTATAGATGAACCCTCCAAAACCCTGTATTCCCAATTCATTTAATTTTCCTCAATTCCCATAACCTAAATCTTTAGCATCCCCATCAACTCTTAGGGATGATCATACCTTCAATTTCATTATTATCAGTTACTATGGTAGAATGTAGGTCCCTCAGAAGCAAAGAATGGTTCATATTTTTGTCTTTGTATCTCCTCCATTTAATAAGTAGCTGATCCTTAGTAAGTACTTAATTAAATGTAATAGCTATTAACCAACTGGTAAGTATCTCCATGATCCAGAACTCTAAAATTCCTCTTTTGGTCACAGTCTCCTAGTCCTTCCATCTCTATTTCAGCTAAACCTATTCTTCATCCTCAGTATGACTTCTAATCCCCCCCCAATCTTCTCTTGTTTTCTCAAACTATATCACCTCACTTCTAGCCTCAATCTCCTTCCTTCACATTTTTAGTCTTGATCCTATGGTTGACCAGTTCTACTATACACAATAAACTCTATCTTGACTCCCTTACCATCTCATTCCATTTGATGCTCAAAATTTGCCAAACCTCAATATTGTACACCCTACAATCACTATGTCTGCTTCTGCTCATTGATAACAGCATACTACAGATGAAAGTCAAGGCAACATGACTATCACAAACCCCATAACTCTATTCTCTTTTTTTCAAGTCTTCTATACCACCATTTCCTTTCAGCACAGAACAATGCTTCCTGTTTTACAAAGAAAAGCAGTTCGTTGTGAACTTTTTTTTCCACATGCATTACCTCAAAACCCTCAACATCATTCCCTAGTTTCTTCTCCTTTACCCTGACCTCTCAGAAAGAAGTGACTCCTTTTCCTTGTATATTTAATTAGATACCCTCTCATTTCTTTGACGATTTTAACCTTCAAACATTCTTCTTCAGTGACATCAATCTCTTATCTTTTTACCCATTATCAATCTGTTTTTCCTACACTCTATAAAATCCTGCCCAGAGCTCTAAAGATTTAACAAAATATTTCTTTTGACCCCAGTATCCTTTGAAATATCTGTCCCCTATCACTTGGATTAAAAAAAAAATTAAGTCAAAGATACAGGAAGTATGGTTGAACAGCAATTCTGAAAAAGATCTAGGAATTTTAATGAACTGAAAGCTCAATGAAGCAGCAACCCAAAAAAGTTGATATTAATTAGCTAGAGAGCTTTGAGAACAGCAAACAGGAAGGTAAAAAACTTTGAATACATATTCTATAAAGATCAGCTGAAAGAACTACCTGGAGAAGAGAATATGCAAGGGGACACAATAACTATCTTCAAGTGTATGAGGTATATGAAGGGCTTTATGAAGGATTTTAAAGTTGAGGAAGAATTACATTTGTTCTCTTTGATTCCAGAATGAGAAGCAACAGGTGGAAGTTGCAAAGAGGTAAACTTAAGCTTGATATGGGGAAAAAAGCCCAATATACACACAACCTCACCCCCCCCACACACCCAATCTTCCTAACAGAGGTCTCCAAAAGTGGAATGGGCTGCTTCTGGAAAAGGTGGGTTGCCCTTCTTTGAAGCCCTCCAAACACAGGATGGACAACTACTTGTCTGGCATGTCACAGCAGGAAATTCTTTCATGTATTTCTTGCTTGGACTACCACAATATCTTCATCTCTTGACTCAAGTCTCTTCCTTCTCCAATCTATCCTTCACACAACTGCCAACCTAACATTCCTAAAATGGAGATGTGACCACATCTCACTCTTGCCCCAAAACCATGAATGGCACTCTGTTTCCTCTAAGATAAAATACAAAATCCTTAATCTACCATTTGAAGCAATTCAACTTGTCCTCAAACTGTCTTTCTACTTTGTTATTAAATTACTCTTTCCTTCATAAACCATGTTTCAGTCATGCAATCCTACTAGCTATTCTCTAAACTCTATATTCTACTCCCATCACCATATTTTGCATAGACCTCATGCTTAGAATGCAATCTTTCCTCCTCATACCATTTTAGAAAACCTCACCTTCTTACTTTCAGTTTAGAGCTTGCTCCCTCCTCATATTATTATGTATTTACAAACAGGCTATACTCCAGCACACTCCCTTCCTGTCCCACCAAGTAGAATATAAGTTCAAGGGCAAGGACAGGTTTTTTCTTTGAATCTCTAATGACTAGCACATAGAATGAAATCAATAAATGTTTTCTCAGTTTAAAGACATTATAATTAATACAGGATTAATATAACTAGAAGAAAAGATATCACAAGAAAGCAAGTCCTAATGAAAGGAAAAAATGTAGACAAATTCAAGAAAATATTAAAATATTCTCATTTGGCAACTGTTATAATTTTACAAATTAATCAGAAATTTAATATTTCATAAGTATAATCTTTGTACAGTTGATAGATTTCTAAGAGATTTCCAGCTATGCCATTAGCTGTTCTTCAGTTATGAAATGGACATAATATCACACAATAAAACCTTTTAAGACAATAAAAGGATCTATATAAACATAGTAAATTGGGCAGTTACGTTACATAAGAGATTGAGAAATAATGATGATATATTTACATATCTAAAAAACTATATCCTGTTGTCATTTTTTTTTAACAAACCAAATTCATAAATTACTGCAATATTGCAAAAGTTCCTTATTTTATTAGCATAGATATACCTTCTAATGATGCTGTAGGTGGTCATGAGTTGTTGTGGTTAAAGAAAAAAAAATCCTCCAAGAGCTCATATCCTGGTGATTGGCCTCTCAAATTTATCTAAGCTGTTCCAACAAGAGACACAATATTTCTAGGCTCAAAGGTACATAAAATCAGAGCTGGAAGAGAACTTAAGAAGTCATTTAGATCAACACACTCACTTCATGGATTAAGAAAACAGAGGTCCAAAAAGGTTGTAACTTGCCCAAGGTCATAAAGGTAATAAGTAGCAGAGAAAAAACTTGAACAAGGGTCCTTAACCTCCAGAAATTGTATTCTTTTCACTGTAACATAAAGCTTTGGGTATCAAAGTAGCACTTTATTGGCATATTTTAACATAAAGTCAATTAGTTCTTAGCATTTCAGACTTGAAAGCAATCTCAATGGACATCTAGTTCAATCTATATTTGAAAAGAAATCCTTTCTATAAAATACTCAACCAGACTGATATGAAGACCTAGAATGGTCTTTCTCCCTTTTGAAAAGGTCTATTTTTCTTATCTATTATCCAGTTTTGCCCTTTAAAGCCCACTTCCTTCCTTTTTTCGTTCCCTCCCTCCCTCCTTCCCTCCTTTTCCTCAGTCCACAAAAGCTATCACACCCTTACCTGGGGGCGCTCTGCCCAAAGAAATGTAAATTTTGATCCTGGGCTTTACAAGCTAGATTTCTTTCTTAAGGACTATGCCTTAAAGCGAAATCACTCTAGCTCTCAAAGATAGGCTAAGATCAGGTCTCAGCCCAAGCTTCACTTGGCCTTTGTTTGGATCCCAGTTTTGGGTACTCTGATGGTTTAGAGTGAATGTAAATAGCAATTGTTTCTGTCTGGGTCAGAAACCCTGAGGGACTCCCCTACCAGGCTGGTTTTTTTTTTCTTTTTTTGACTGGGTAAAAGAGGCCATTCTCTGTTTCATTTCTTACCTAGCCTTAATCATTAAATGGGCATTACATCAGACAAAATGAGACCTAGGAATGATCTTAGCTTAAAAAGGCCAACATCTCTTACTGTATCGAGAGCCATCTCAGTTGTCCAGTTCTATGTCTTGCCACTGGACCCAAATGGCTCCTGAGAAGAAAGTGAGGCTGGTAACTTGGCACAGCCCTTCCTCGCTTAAATCAAATTCACTTGCAAATCATGACATCACCTTCCAGACATCATGGTCCTCTTAGAGAAACAGCAACAAGTATGGCATAACTCTTCCTATATACTAGATATATTCCAGTTAAAAATAGTGTACAAACTCACAATACTCCCCAATTGTCTTAAAATTGCACAAATGCTTTATCTTCATTTTTTCATGTACACTTAGTAAGAACTATATCTGCAGGTTCCCTTGCCCCTACTCTCCCTCTCCTCAACCTCTGAGTCTAAGTAGTAAATATCCTTAAAAGACAGAGAGGGTGTCCCAAAAGCCTTAGTTCAGTTTTAAGCTATCTGAAACTGTGCTAGTTTTGGAACATTGTATATACATTCAAATGCACAAGGAAGAAATTACTTTGTAACTCTATCAGGATTTGATGTTTTGATACAGATTTATTAAGTAGCATTCACTTGTAATCACACTACTTTAATAAAAGGACAAAACTACTTATGAAATTCAAGAATCTTTCAAGAAAAAATCCAGTATTAATTCAAAGAAACAAAAAAAAATTCACACACAAAAAATTGCTCATTAAAAAAAGAACAGAAAAATGTCCTTTCAAATATCTGATTTAATTAAACTTTAGTAAATATTTTCTAGTAAAAAAAAAAAAAGCTGCAGGTCTTAAATAGCTGGAATATAACAATGCACAACTGAAATCACTATACCAAGTGCTGTAATATCGATACTTTCTGATGCCCAAAGAATGAGCTTGCACTTATCTCTACTTAATTTCAAAAGACAAAAAAGGAATTCCTTATCAAGAACATTCTTCAATGCCAGATATAAAATTATTTAGATAATTGAGACCAAGTACTGCACCCTAAATTATTCAGAAATTTCAAGCAAAAGTAGCTTTTGTCCTGATATTGAGATATACAGTCTGTTGTTAAAACAAATAATCCAAATGTTTTATGAAAGTAGATCTAGTCTAGTGAGATTGTGAACTTTTCCTTAAATATTATAATATATATGCACTAACTACTATAGTGGTACTATGAATAGCACACCTTATTCAGTGTAGTCATAGAAAACATACCAAGAAAATTGGAAGATGTTATTGTCTACATCTTAAGATGTTAAAATTAACCATAAATGAAATTTAAATTCTATCTTGATTGCTGTTTAGTTCTTTTCCTAAAGTTAAAACCAGACAAATCCCAAAAAACAAAAAGTAAATAACTTTGTTTAATGAGATGATTATTATTGCTTGTACTAGTGCCTTTTCACGTTCCATTAATATTATACTATCTAGCATTGGATAGGAAAAAGCTATTATACTATCATTTGTACAGCTTGAGCTAAAGGTAAATTTTGACAATAAATTTGTCTGTGTTGTTATTTAAATGAGAGCTATTAATAATACATAGTATAATAACATAGTATAAAGATAAATACCTAAGACAAATATTTGGAAATGAAAACTGTCTTTCTAGATAACTCAAATTGGAAGAAATTCTGAACAAAAATAATTATTTTCTATAAATTGTAATCCTCAAAAAAGACAGCAAGGAGTTTGGAAAAATTTTACCAAATAACGATATTTTATCTTTCTTTGGATGAACTATTAGCAATGCAATATATTTCTCTTCGGTGGCAGTTTTTTTCCTTTTCAAAACAACTAACTAAATTGAATATTTTCTATATACTACTTTTTACAGAATGTAAAAAGCATTTAGAAAGGCCTCTTTAAGGAAAAATTGTTTTGTTTTTTTTAGCCCTCTGCATTCTATATTAATTACGTTGGGATGACTCTTCAAATTGAGAAGAGTTAGAATATCATCTTTTAGTAAACCAATTTTCAAATCCCAGATTCATTTGATAGTATTATATTTTACTATTTAATAACAGTCAACATATAATGTGGTTCCTTAATATTTGCAAAGAATTTTACATATACTACATTTGATCACAATCAATCATCTTGTAAGATAAAAACTTCAGGCACTGCCATTCCTAGAGAAAACTAGACTTCAGAGAGGTTTAAATTGATCAGCTAGAAAGTGTCAAGTGTCAAGCAAGAAATGAACTCTTCAGTCTCTCTCTCTCTCATAATATTTAGTACACCATGATATTACACTAATACATACAATACTTAGGAAACTAATGAAAATATGAAGATTTTATTCCTTTATTTAATAAATAGAAATTCTTCAAACTTAACTCCTTCAATGGTTTAAAATATAAAGTGTTGAACCATAACTTTACAAGCAAATGCTATTAAACTATTTCCATTTCACTTCTTAAACTTCTAGCTCTTTTCAAAGAAAGCTGAAAACTACACAACCTTAACCTTGTGTACGTGAATAAAAACTATAAACCTACAAATCAAAACATCAAGATCAGCAAGATACACAGAATCCTAGGCTAATAGTAATCACTGAGGTTAATACAACCCTCCCTTCTCCCTCTATTAAACACCTGATTTTCACTTTCTGAATTTAACAGGAGGCAACTCCAATTGCTCAGATGCAATTAGAGAAAGGTTAGACAGAATAAGGTCAAATTTTAAAAATTAAAATGAAAGGATACAGTCTTAAAGCACCAGTCTGAGTTCCAACTGCCAGGATCTTCTGCACAGGATCAAATGCCAAGGCTGAGGGTTGGTAGGGGAATCCATGGCGAACAGTCTTGGGATGAGGAAGTGATGAAATCAACAGCAATAAAGGACAAACAAAAAAAGGGGGAGGAGAATTCATTATCACATATTAGAAGAGGATATGAAATCTATTTAAAAAAAACAAAACACAAACATTACTGTCCAGAACACCTATTCATGTTCGGAAACAGAAGTTGTTCTAGACTGGCAAAAAAGCAACAATATGTGAAATTGTGATTTTAGTGTAATGTCTCAAATGTTGTCCCCTCGAACATCATCTTCCCTTTGGATTTAAATCATGGGGCAGCTTTTGCACATATAAAAGAAGACTGAAAATTTCTAATCAAATAGTCAACTGTAAATGAAGGCATTAAAGTTATTAAAGAGACACTGAAGAACAAGTTCCATTTTTCTTAGTCAAATCGAGTTCTATAATAGAAAAAAGAGACACTTTTTCTCTCTCCCAGGAGCCTGTTTTGTAAAAAGCACTACTACTCTATTTTAGGAAAATGTTTAAAATGTATTATCTCAAACCACTTCTTCAATAATGATGTTTCTACATGATTATCAGTTTGCAATCTTAAAGCCTAACAGGAGAATACTTATTTTAAACAAATTAATGGGTGAGACTAATGTGGAAAAGGCTTATTCATTTCCAACATTAAGTATCTCTCTTAGGCAAAGCACTGTGCTAGGTGCTAAGAATACAAAACACAGAAGAACACAATCCACTCACTCCACCTTCTAAATAGCTAATGGGGGGTGGGGAGACTTAGAGATAAATAAATATGATACTTAGAATGTGTTTAAGGCAAAGGATGAGTCTACAGAAAAGACCAGAGAAGTATCCGCAGGAGTTTTTAGGGGGAAAGCCTGTTTTTCCTAAGCAAAATTAAAGTCATCATTAACAATTTTTCTCCTTAGAATATCTATGTAGTAGCTACCAAAACCTATGTACAAGTCTATTTTAAAGCTGTATTTAACTTTCTTCCATATTGTTTTAAAATGGCATCCTCTACTGTATACAGAATGCCTTTTTTGGAGAAATAGTGACATAGGCATACTTGAGCTAAAATAAAGCAATCACCTTTTACTTCAACATTTTTCAAGGGAATGGCAGAACTCAATATAAGTACATCTAATTATGATGTTTCTTTTATTAAGTCCATAATAAAGACAGAGTAATAAGGCTAAACGTATATTTGTACATCCTCAAAATAGTCTGTCTATATGAAGGCATGAGTTTATTTCAGATGACAAAAAATGTCAATATGCAAATTAATTTGCATGTCTCATGAACAAGAAACTAATTTGCTGCATCATCCTTCCTGAACTTAAGGACTTTGGCGTGTGATTATTACACCACTACAGGCAAGAATCCCAATATTAACTTTTTACACCAACACCACCAAAAAGGATCCATAAATTCAAGTTAGAAGTCATCCGCAGAACATTTTAAAAAAGAAAATGCAAGGCACAGGTGAATGCCAAATTTGCTAATTAAGTCTGGCTGTATGTTAACCAATTTTCATTAGAAGTTATTTCCAAAGGAGGCCACAAGGGTTTTATGGTTATGCATTATGCTTTAAATACACACACACACAAAACCCTTCCAGATTATTGCAACTGATGCTTCCAAATACCAACTTAATGGTCAGCATTATAAATGAGGCAATCTTGGAATCACTGTTACATTAAGCAAGGGTCAGGAGAGTTCACAGTAAAGAAGTTGGGGAAAATAGTCTCCTAAAAGGCTTTTAATCACAAAGTGTTTTCTAGGGTCCAATATATATGGGAGGGAGGAGGGAGAGGGAATCCTCTAAGCGGGAGGGGAGGAGGGTGATTAGATAGAGAGGTGATTAGATAGAAAGATGAACAGAGAGATGGATAGATTAGTAGAGAGGAATAAATTTCGATATGGATAAGTAGACAGATGAATAATTAGATAAATACAGAGATCGGTGGATAGATGATTAGATAGATGCATAGACACATAAAGCTACATAGAAAGATACACAGATACATAGATATATAAAGAGATACATAAGAAAATAAGGGGGGGAGTGGTAGAAGAGATAGAATAAGAGAGTGACAGAAAGAGGGAGAAAAGGAAAGTGGGTGCAAGAGAGACCCAGAGAGAACGAGAAAAAGAAAAAGAGAGCTAGATCGAGAAAGAGAGAGTTAGTGCTAGAGGGGAGAGAGGAAGGGAAGAGGGGGAGAGGGGAAGAGAAAATGAGGAGAGGGGGAGGGGAGGGAAAGACAGAGACAAGGAAACTCGGGAGCGCGGCCGGATAAGGGAGTCCTCGGGCTCCCCGCCGCACAAGGCCAGCCCCGTCCCCAAGCCTCCCGTTTGGGGCACTGCCCACCCGCCGGCCGCCCCCTCGGGCAGTCACCTTGCACAGCTGGAAGTGCTCGGACTGGAGCGTCTCCTGCACTTCGTTCTCCCGACTTCCAGGCTGCGGCGGCTGCTGCTGCTGCTGCGAGGACGACGACAACGCCGACGAGCCGGCTGTCAGGCCGTCCAGCACCTTCCTGATGTTGAATTTCTTCATGGTCTCCCCGGGCGCTCCCTTTTAAACCCCAGCCTTCTTCGTCCTCCTCCCGCGGCGGCCGCGGCCTCCCCCAGCGCCTCCGCGGCCCCCTAGCTAGAGGCTCGGAGGGCGGGCAGCGAGCGACGGCCCCCGTGGACGTGGAGCGGGGGCGGGGGGAGGGCGAGCCCCGGCGGTAGTTTTGACAGAATGGTCCGAGACAAGGAAACGGTGGGAGAAGAGAAGGAGGGTATGTGGGGGAAGCAGAGGAAGGAAGGACGGGGTGAAATCGGGCGACGACGAGAAACACCCGCGAGGGCAGGCAGCCCGGCCGCCGCGCCCAGACGGACAGACGGAGGCCCGGATCGCCCCTTCCAGCGGCTCCCCGGCTGCTGTGTGTCGGCTGCCGGCGCCACAGCCGCCGCCGTCTCCTTCCCCTCCCCTCCGCTGGGAGGCAGCAGCGGCAACGGCAGCAGCGGCGCCCGGGGACAGCCGAGCCCGCCCGGCCCGCCCGCAGGCTCCTCTCAGTCACCGGCAGGCTCGCCCCAGCGGCCCCTTCAGCTAGCGGCGGAGCGGCTCCCGACGGCGCCGCCGCCCGTCACCATCCCCTCGGCCGCCGCGGCCGCCGCCGGAGCAGCCGCCGCCGAGTCCATGGCGCTTCCCCGCCTGCCCGTCTCCGCTCCCCTCCGCCTGGCCCCCCGCGGCCCGCGCTCCGGAGCCGACTCCGGCCGCCGCCGCAGC
The DNA here is from genome assembly GCA_028658325.1 of Potorous gilbertii. Classification (NCBI taxonomy): domain Eukaryota; kingdom Metazoa; phylum Chordata; class Mammalia; order Diprotodontia; family Potoroidae; genus Potorous; species Potorous gilbertii. Next base: position 428,898,316 of record CM053770.1, on the reverse strand, counting down.
TGCGCCGCCCCCTCCTCGCCCCTCCCTCCGCGCCCCCGCCCCCGCAGCGTCTCCGGCAGTTCCTTCTCCCTCTAGGAGGGCGCGGGTGTCAGGTCAGAGTCTGTCTCCCACAGGGGGCCGTTCGCCGCGGCGCTGCCTTCCCGACCCGACCCGACCCGACCCGACCCGACTCGAGTCGCCAAGCCTGACGCTTCCTTCCTCCGCGCTGCTCGCTCGGCTGGCTGGCCCCGCAGATGGGCAAGCGCCTCCCGCCCGCCGCCTGGCCGCCTTCCGGCTTCTCCCAGCCCCGGCCAGCTACGCGACTCTCCGCACCGGGCACCAACGCCCGGAGGAGGAGCAGTAACCACAGTTAACTGCGGCCGCCGCGGCAGCAGCTGCTGGGCGGCCGCGGAGCGGAGCTGCGGAGCGGAGGTGCGGAGCATGCGCAGCCACCACCGCCTGCCCCCTCCCCTTGGAGAGCTCTCTCTTAAATTCTCTTCGGCTAAATCCCAGACAATGGCCAGAGTTCTCCTTCCTCCACTCCCCAGCGGCCCTCTCCTGCATCCCAACAGCACCCAGCCTTTGGTTAGGGGGTCTTCGCCTCTCTTAAGAGGCTCTATTTTATATTGGTGTCTAGTAGATGCGGATAGCTCGTCGGATTTTTTGTATTCTGTTTTTGGACTCGACTTTAATTTTGCGTAAAGAAGAGACAGCGGAATCTCCCCAAAAGAAAAAGCATAGCTATCTCCTTGTGTCTTCGTGTATGCAGAAGGCAGTGATGGGTTGGAAAGGACACTTAAAATTAAAGTAGCCCACCCCACCAATCTTCCAGGACCCCAAGCAGGTAGAGCCGTGGTACCCAAAAAGGGTTCCATCCCCAAGCTTGTAGAGTCATTGGCCTAAAAACTGGAAAGGATCTTAGAAGCCATGCAGTTCAGCCCCTTAATTCCGCAAATGAAAAACTGAGTCCAAGGGAAGCCAAAGTACAGAGGTGTGCAGTTAGGATGGGGCCAGACCAGTTTACTGTTGAGGATGCCGCAGTCTTGAGGATTCCTCATCTTGCTTGTTCCGGTCACTATACAGTGGTAAACCTAACCCTTTCAGACGTTTGTTTATTAAGAAGATGACAGACTCCCACTCCAAGAGAATCCTTAAAATCCATCCTGAACTTTTTTTGGTAGCCGTGCTGTGTTGTGGAGCTCTTCCTCTTTCTTACCTTTTCTCTTTTACGTTTCTCTCACATCCATCTCTGTTCTGTATGGTGAGGTAGGGAGGGGGGAGTATGGATGAAGGTGGGGAAAGAAGGTATGCAGTTCTAATTGAAACCCGCTATCTCAGTGGTCCCTCAGCCCTTCAGAAACTCAAGCCACAAGAATTTAAATTTAGACGGTTGTAGATTAATTGGGGCTGTTATCTCAATTATTACATTCAATAGGTGGAAGGAAAGACAAATATTGAATTAGAAAGGAGAATGAAGGGGAGATTTAAAGAAATGCATGTCCCACTGCTCCTGGCATTCAGAATTATTACTGCCACTACTGATAATAAGGTGATCAAATATAGTCAAGTATATTAGGATTGGGGGTTATTTGGAGTTTTGGTAGGGGAAGTGGAGGCTGTGAGCCAAAAACGCTTAGAATATCTAAAACACAACGAAAGAAAGGAATAGAAACAAATACCTGCCCCTTCTGCCCTATAACAATTTTTTTTCCTATCACTAACTCAGAATAACTGTTCAGGATTAATTGACCTGGCCTGCTGGATTTGGCCCCAAAGATTTCTGGGAAATGTAGTTCATTCATATTGGGGGGGGGGGCAAGATATTCTGTAAGTAGGATCTAGGGAATTGTTTTGTTTTTTAATGTTTATTGAACATGCGCAGTATTCCTGAAATACAAATAACAATTATACGGACAGACTAGCCACTGGACCTATGATTCCATAGAGAATTCGAGAATGAAGAAAGTATATCTGTATCTTCTCTGCAAGAGAGTTAACTAAAGCAGAGGTATCATACATGGACCAATAGAAACCAAATTAAAATGTAATTGAGAAATATTTAATAAAAATACAATAAAAAGTAGATAACAGTACATTTCAAAACCAAGTCAATGTTTAGCCCCTAGAGATCCTTTTGTACAAATTACTGTTTGTTTCTATTTGAGTTTCACACCACTGACCTAAAGTATTGAGAAGAAAAGTGACCTGCTGAGGGTCACACAGCTAGGATGTGACAAGGGGTGAGACTTGGTTCCCTCTGTTCCTGACTCCTACTATACTATGATGCTTCTGTTAAACAGCATGTGTTTTCCATACGTTGTCTCAATTGTGCCCATGATGTTCAAAAGTCAAGAAGAGTCAAGAAAGAGAACAGAATCAATCCTAAGGATAGTTAAAGCAGGCATCTATCTTATGATGTGGTGTGAGGAATCCACCCTCCCCCTTCCATCCATCACATTTTTCTTACACTGACTTGCCATGAAATTAGTGGTACTTAAACAAGGATTGATTTCAGATCAAAGAAACACAGGATTTAGAGCCGAAAGGGACCTTGGAGCTCATTGACTATGTCTACAAATTCTAAAATTCTTTATAAATGTTAGCTATTATTAATTCATTTTTAAAAATGAAACCATGGTATAAGAGAATTAAATGACCTGTCCAAGGTCACAAAATTAAGAACGTAGCAGAGACAGATTCAAATACAACTCCTACCTCCAAATCCAGTTCTCTTTCCACTATATCATTACGGTTAGGTAGAAAGGGGCACAGGATGGACAATATTTTGGGGTGAAGGAATAGAGGAAGGAAGGGATCAGTCCAGACTATGGAGCCCTTCATATAACTAAGGAAGCAGCATAAAAAAAGGAGAAATGGCAAGGTATAAAATATTCCCTAGGGTTAACTCAAGTAAGAGAAAATAATGAATTTAATAGATTATTCCTCCCACCTCAAATAAAATGTTAATATATCCCATGTTCATTTTTGTCACTTGACATACTTAAGTTACCACCTCATTTTTATTAAGGATTACAGAGCTGAAAGAATTCTTAAGATATGAACATTTTATAATACAACCCCATTTCTCCAATCAGAATATACCTAATCTAACCAAGAGACAAGTGTAACTTGATCTTATAGTTTTCCAATGGAGATTTCAAAATCCTTATCTCTATATCAATATGCTAACTTTGAATTTTAAGAAATATATGTGTGTGCATGTGTCTGTGTGTGTGTATCTCCACATCAGAGTCACTGAGTTGAGATCCAAATCAAACAGGAATGGGTTGGATTTATATTTGGGAAATTGAATAGTGCTTTCAGTGATCTCAGGCTTCTCAAAGCTGCAAAGAATTATCTTTTTAATACAGGTATTCTCTTGGTAGCAGCATGAAACAGTGGATAAAACCTTGGACTTGGAGTTAGGAAGGGAGATGTAGGGTTTAAGTAGCACTTCCAACATTTTTAATACTATCTATGAGACCAGGGGCAAGTTACTTAATTTCTCTGAGCCTCAGGCAACTGTTGAAAACTATAAGTTGTACTCAGCATATAAGGTTGTGAATCAGAGAACACTACTGTCTCAAAACTATCACTTTCTAGTCACCCAAAGATCACTGGTAAGGTATTGGGGGGGCAGGAATGGTATATGAAAGCTGTAGCATTTTACTAGTAATTTATTTTGAGTGGCATGAGAGAAGATCAAGGACATACATGACCACAAAAAGTAATGTTGTAAGATTGAGGGGTGACAAGAAGCATGACTATTTCACAGTATCCATGAAATCTTTTTAAAAATATGACCCCCCTCAAAATACTTTTGTATAAAACTCTTTAAAATGAGCCCTGAAATACCCCAGGGTAAATAATGTACTCTTTTTTTCTGCCCACCCATTCCCTCTTGCCTGTTCTTTATGTTACTTCTATGCTCATTTTTATACTAATATTTCCAGAACTGAAAATTCTAATATCACTTATGAGTTTGTGTCGTTTTTTTTTTGTCTTTACCCCTACATGTGTGAATTTTAAAATTATGGTCCATCAGTCATATTTAAATAGTCAACTCCATGAAAGTTGAAATACTTTGACATTCTTGTGAGGTTTGCTATTCTTGCATCTCTGTAAGTCACTGTACATTGTGCGCATATACCCTATATTTATGTTATCTATCTGACTTTTTTTGGACTGTTAAAATTAAAAAATTAAAATGCTTATGCAAATATGAAAAAATAAGACCTTGGAGGAGTTGAGTTGATTCACTCTGGAATATTTACAGGAATCATATAGAAGACAGGGATGAGTTGCCATCTGTACCAGTGGAAGAAGTATACATGCAAATGAAATCATTGATATATTTACAAATTCAAATAGCATAGTAATAAGAAAAAGGCCAATAAGAATCCTCTCAATTCTCGAATTTTACCACTAGCCATTTCAGCATTCCAGGCTATTAACCACTAAAATATGACTCCAAGGTTTTCTTGCACGTAGAAGCAACCTTGAGTTCTCAAAGGTTATAGCAGCAGAGTGAAAGCCCTGGCAAGCTCATTCAAACTGGAAAGGCTTCAAGTACAGCTTGGCAGTGACAGACTGTATGTCTGCCATCTCCTTAGCTAAGTACAGAGAGGCATATTACCACCAGAAGTTTCGACACCAGGGGATAATGTATTTTTTTCCTGCCATAGCAACTCAGGAGCACCTTCTATTGAAGAATAAGAGGGGCTGCAATCTTTGTCAACAGAAAAATTATCCACATCAGTGAAATTATGAAACCTTGAAGTATTGATTATACTAGCAATTGAAACTTCTCTGTGCTACCTCATGCTATGTCAATGGAGTGAATACCCAAACTAATGAAAGTAAAGATCCTTCAAAGTATATATCATATGGACATTATGTTATTTATAATTTTATTATACCAGATATTTTAATACTATAGAAAGTGTTTGGGATTCTTCCTTAATTCATTTTCTTTTTGTTTATAAGTATATTCATAAAAAAATTATTTCTCTGCATCTGTCCCTGTTTTTGGAAATGGAAGATTCATAATTTACCTCTCCTGGGTCCATATATTTAAGGCTGAAAAGAACAATAAAGATCTTTTACAGATAAGAAACTCAGGTCAAAAGAGGTAAAAGGTGTTGCTTACCGCCTCATTGATAGAGGTAGGATTTGAACCTGGGTCATCTGTTTCCAAATTCAGTACTCTTTCCATTGAAATACACCATCAGAAAAAGAAAGACGTCTCAGGTTTTATCATATTAACTTTTGTTCTAAATGGTTAATGTAGTATTATTCTGAGTACCAATAATAAAGCATTGTAAAATGAATATTTTTAATTTAAATAGGTTTTTTTTATTTCTATCCCATTCCCTCATATTTAGAGAAGCCTCTAATGCCACTTCCAAACTAAAAACTGACCAAAAGGGGGAAAAATTGAGTAAGATTATTCTTGATAAAAAACTTTATGGATAGTATAGTATATCTACTGCTAATAAAGTAATGCTACAAATTAATTTATCAGTGGAAAGAATGCTGGATTTAGAGGACATTGGTTAGAATTTCAACTCTTCTATTTACTACTTGCATGACCCTAGACAAGTCTCTTAATCTCTTAATCTGTCTGGGCCTCCATTTTCTCATCTGTAAAATTAAGGGTTGAACTAGCTAGTCTCTAAAGTCTCTTCCAGCTCAAAATATATGATCCTATTACCAATTTAACAATTTTATGTGGATAAAATTATTTGTTTCCATCTTCATTTAAAAGAATGTGAATTTGTCACATTCACTCTAAAGAATAGTGTACCTGAAATGAAAAGAATTGAAGGATTTTATAAGCCATATTGCACTTAACATTTGATCCTGCTGTTGTCAGCTCCACCTGGTACATATCTTATGGCTAATCTATCTATTTATAGAAACTGGCTAATGTCCAAGAATGATTAGGACTTTAGCAGGCTTAATAAACACTATCAACTAAGTAAACAAACCATAAGGTTGGGAACAGAATAATCAAGTCAGGCACTGTCTAACCAATTGTCATATTTGCCAAACTTTAACCTGTTTGGGGATAACTACATGTTCTGGCAAACACTGGAGTGACTCTTCATTGCCAAACAATAACTAAACATTTTAGTAAATTTTATGTGTTGCCATTTTCTCTTGACCAAGTATACTGTGTAAACAGCAACATAGATATGTATCTAGAAAACATCAGCAGAACATGAAAGCAGATTTAAAAATAAATCCACATTAAATCCAATAAATCGAATGTTTCTATTGAATATAGTCAAAAAACAAGACAAATGATAAGGAAATTCCATTCAAAATAACTAAAAAGTGAATAAAATTTCTGGGAGTGAACTTGGCAACATCCATTCAAGAGTTATATAAATACAGCTACAAAAATTTCTTTACAGAAATAAATGTAAATAGATATTCACTATGCATGTTTGGGAAGTGCCAATATATGTATTGTATGTTATCTATCCTATGTACATTAATTTACAGAAATAATGCTATACCAATCAAAATTCCAAGGAAATGTTGTACAGAATGATACAAAATCATAAAAAATAACTTGGAAAAACAAAAGGTACAGAATCAGAAGGAAAATTATCATAAAATGTACAAATAAAAGAAATAACATTATCAGATTTCAAACTATATTAGGAAATAGTCACCAAAATTTTTAGTTGGTATCAGTTTAAAAAAAATACACACAAAGTCAATGGAACATATGAACAAATGAAATAATTGAAGACAGTAGTTTAATGATTGATTAACCCAGTTGGTCACCCTTCAGTGATTTATTAAGTGCCAGGAACTGTGCTAAACATTGGGGATACAGACAAACAAAAAGTTGTCCCTGTCCTCAGGGAGCTTACTTTCTAATGTGGGAAGACAATTTGTAAATAACTAGATACATAAAAGATAAATACTGAATAAGACTGAAGATAATTTTAGAGAAGAAAGCAGTACCAGTGAGGGTTGAGGAGAGGAGCTGAGAAACCCTCCGGCAGAAGGACAAGCTTGAGCTGAGCCCAAAAAGAAACCAAGCAAAGAAGCACACAATTCCAGAAATGAAAAAAAAAATTGCAAAGGCACAGAGATAATGGGTAAAGAGGATTTTTTAAGGACTAGTAAGGGATACTAAGGGTAATGTAGTGGGATTGTAAATTGCATGGAAGGAAGTAAAACGTAAGAGTAGAAAGTAAGAAGGAGGCAGCTAAAGAGTTTAAATACCAAACAGAGGAGTTTATTTTTGATTCTGGTGGTAACAGGGAGCCACTGGAACTCACGGACCACCTAGCTTTAGCAGAGTCACTATTGAGAAGAGAATAAATTGGAGTTTGGAAAATCAAGGTGGGAAGATCAGTTAGAAGTGCAAAAAAAAAAAAAGGTGATAAGAACATCCTGGGATGGTAGCTATGTGAGTGTTAAAGGGATCCAGTACACATTTCTCTGACAAAGACTCCCTTTTTAACAAGAACTTCTGGGAAAGTTAGAAAAAATTTTGGCAAAAATTACATTTAACCCAATAGCATATATCATATATCGCAAAAAGCTCAAAATAGATGAGTGACCTGAATATAAAAGGTCATACCATTAAAAAAAAATTAGAGGAGAATGAGCTCAGTTACCTCTCAAAATTATGTCTGAAGAAAGAATTCTTAATTAAACAAGGGACAGCAGAAATCATAAAACATAAAAAGAAAATATTAGTTGCATAAAGTTTAAAAACTTTTATACTAATTGTATATAATACATATATACTAATTGTATATAATATACTGCTTATACTAATTATACTAATACATATATACTACATGCTAATATACTATACTAATAAAGATAGAATTAGAAATGATAGAGCATATATTTTCATCAAATATTACTGGTAAAAGTCTGATGTTTAAAATACAGAGTGTTCTAAAAGTCTTCCTCCTTAAAACTGTAGGAAGAGTTATAGAACACCCTATATGTAGGGAATTTACCTTCATTCTCCATTAGATACCTGGTTAAAGAATATTAATAGCTTTCAAAATAAGAATTGCAAACTATAATGAAAACATTTCAAATCACCAATAGTAAAATGAATGAAAATGAAAACAATTCTGAGGTTTCATACTATATCCAAGCAAATTGATAAGATGACAAAAAAAATTGTCACTGAAATACTGGAGAGGCTAGGAACACTAATACACTCTTGATAGAAATGTGTAGTCCAAGCATTCCAGGTATCAATTTGGAATTAGGCAAGAAAAGTGAATAAGCTATCCATATCCTTTGACTGCGATCCCACCACTAGGTATTATTCCCTAAGGAAATCAAAGGAAAACAAAGCTGCAATATACAGCAACACTCTGTGGTAGGAAAGAACATAAAATAAAACAAGTATCCATGAATTAGGGAATGAATATTTTTAGCAAGTAATATCCCATTGCATTCACATAACATAGTTTTTTGACTATGGTAGCATTATTATTAATGTGTTAATTCAATAGGATGTTATTGTGTAATACGAAATCACAGAAATGAGGAATTCATAAACATGGGATGATTTGTATGAATTGAAATAGAGTAGAATGAGTATAATATATACAATGATTAAAACAATGTAAAAAAAAAATGCACCAAAATAAAGTTGAATTCAGATTTTAAAAACCAATGAACTTCTAAAGGAAGAGAAATGAAAATACCTGATCTCTCATGGCAGAGAGGTGGAGGATTTCTTGGTCAGAATATTACCTACATCGTCATTTGTATGAGATATTTTTGCTTAATTGTTTTTCTTTGTCCCAAGGGAGTGTTGATGGGAAAGAGGGGTATGAAATGATTAATACAAATGTAAGTGATATGAATAAATTTTATTTTTAAGAGGGAGAAAAAGAAATTTTTATGTATTTCAGTTGAGATAATACCAAAATGAAAGTAAAAACCATAGCAGAATAACCTTAAAGTAAAATGAGAATTATTAAGGTAGAGACTAGAAAAAACCATCAACAGCAACATTACTAAAAGTTCAAGAAGTTGTTAAAATGCTGCTCAAAAAGTAGGAGTTAAATAAATTCTTATTGAATTGAACTGAATTATTTCTACAGTGCAGAAAAGAAATGAAGCAGGTAGTCATCCTCCAAAGTCTCTAGAATTGTAACTATTGGGCTACATGTCTAATTAAATACGATATGGTATCGTTGTTGAGATTTTTTAAGCATTTGAAATATGTTTTTACATCATCAGTTTGATACTAGGAAATTACTGGGGATTTTTTTATGTGAGATTTTTTTTCCTCTACAAAAACCCTACCTTTTTGCCTCATGATAACTTGATTATAATCTTGGGTTTTCAAAGATTATGCCATTTGATTACAAATTCTGACAGTTACAAACTACTAATATATAAAGATTAACTTATTTATTCTTACTCTGAGTATGAGACCATTGTCCAGTGACAACATTTCTGGAGAAATGCTGATATTAACATTCTTGCTATAATGAAAACAGAATATATATAGAAATAAAAATTAAATGGGGAAAGGTGATTCACAAGTTCTTGGATAGATAAACAAAGGCATTTCTGTACTTTGGTTTTATCATGCAACCAAAAGTAACCATCATGGGAAATTGGGGGTCATCTTGCTGTGCTCATGTAGAATATAAGCAAAAAAAATCACTTAGAAATTAAGTGAATGTTTATATGTTGTCTAAAGTTTCAGGTATTCTTAGCACCCTGTGCTTCCTTTCAACCCCATTCTACCACCATCAACAGAGACATGGAAGAGGGTTGCACACAGTTGAGAGTCATTTTTCTTAGTTTCATGCGTTGGTTTGGACAAAAAATTCATTGTTTAGTTCAGCATTTATGCCAAAATTTGTGGAGGTGTTCTGAATTGAATCTACCCCATCTAGTTCCTTGATGGTTTGTGTAAGTTATCGAACAATTAACAAAAGAAGATTTATTTAGCCATAGTAGGAGTCAAGTATATGCATTGAAGATACCCTGGATGACTCAACTGATTAAGGCTCCTTTGTCTAATTTGCCCATCATTGTTCATAGCTAAGTCTCAGAGGTTACCTAGACCTCCACTCTGGCTATAGGAAGTAATGGCACCATACTGGGGAGGCTTTATAAAGCTTGCCAAGTCTTGTCAGTTCTACTTCCACAACACCTATCTGCTCTGTCCCATTCTCTCCACTTACATTCTTGATCAACTTCTCACCACCCTTTAACTGTATCACCTCATAATTGGCCTCCCTACATCCTATCTCTTCCCAATCCAATCCATCCCATACATAGTTGTAAGATTGATATTCCTAAAGCATGTCTTACCATTTTACTCCCTTTCTCAAGTATCTTCAGTGATTCTCTATTGCCTCTAGCATAAAACACAAGCAACTCAGTATGGTACTTAAAACTCTTCAAAATCTCACTCGTCTGCCTTTCCAAGTTATTTCACATTACTCCCCTTCATGCACATTATGTTCACGTTGACCTAAATCCATCATTCCATCTCCCACGTCCTTGCCTTTGTAGAGGCTGTGTCATATGCCTTGAACTACTCTCTCTCTTCCCTTATCCTCTTAGAACCTATAAAATCTCAATCCAGGTGTCACCTTCTGTGGAAAACCTTTTTGGATAACTCTAGCTGTTGGTGCTCTCTTCCTCTTCAGTTTGTATTTTATTTGTTAATCCATTTACATGTTGTAGTACATGTTTACACATTGTTTACATTATCTGGTGACATGTTTATCTGTTTACAGAACTGTTTCCATTAGAATATGTTTCTTGAAGTCAGGAAATGGCTTCTATTTTGACTTTTTCTTCTCATCTCCTAGCATAGTACCTTGAACATAGTATGTGCTTAATAAATGCATGCTGAATTAAATTCAACTGAAACAAGAACATATAAGAAAATAGAAGGATAGCCTATGTGCATCATTAATTATCAATCAATATCAAGAAGAGCACCCCCATCCCCCAGTGTATGAATGAACCCACAGTAAAAAAAACTAGAGGACATAGGAAAGAGTCACATAGGATGAGGTCATGTGGGTGGATTATTATTAACACTACTGGAGAGAATACCCACAGTCATGAAAGTCCACAAATTCATTAAAGTATTATAATATTGAAGTATGGATTGTTTCAGGGAGGGAGGGAGAAGATGTTTGGGAGGGACTTTATTTTTATTTACTTTAGCAGTGAAAATCTTCTCTAAGGTAATATGCCCTTGTTTTCGTGGGTGACATAAAAAAGGAAATTAGAATTTCCTTAAAGGAAAAGTCATTTTACAAAAAAATCTGAACTAAATCTCTATGTTATCCAAGGATAACACTATTTGGTATACAAGTAACCATTACTTCCCCCAGATTCCTAATAGATATCTTAAACTATGTGTCCCCTAATTTCTCAAGCCTTTTCACTAAACATTGAGCTACAATTAATGAAAAAGATTCAAATAGATCTTTTACCTCATTGATACAGATGTTTTCTCCAACCATAGAAGTCACAAACTATCCATACTATTCAGTCTAGTGTGACCCTTCTCCATGTCCTCCCATACAAAATCACTACAAGGACTCCACTGAATGAGCAGGGAGACTTCCTTCCTTTTATGTGACATCAAAAGAATTTCAGTACAGCATTTGTTCTATTTATTATCCCTCCCTTATTCTTTTCACATGACCAGTCGATCTCCTTTTATTCTATCATACATTTCCCTGATGACATCTTTTATGAAAAATAATACTGATCAAGCCTACTGGAAAATAAAGATTAAGTATCCAGAGTTAAGGTAGATTGATTAGTGGGTTTAATCTGGAAAATATAGGACTATTAAGGTACTTGCAGTGTTATTATTGTTTAATGTTAGATATTTATGGAAGCCTTAAGTAAGCACTTTAATCTTCAGACAATTCCTCACAAGGTCACACAATTACCAGTGAATCCAGGATTCAAGTCATTTTCACTAGACTCTTTACCATGACCCTGGAAAAACTATTGATTTCTCAGTCAGATTTTCATCATCAGTATTTTTCCAGTTAACCCATTAATATCTTTCCTTGATCCAACCGAATTCAGCCCAATCCTAGAGTATATGTACTTGGTGTTTTCTTCTCCTTTTATCCTTTCACTTAGGATATAGTTTTTTTCCCCTTTCTTATATTTTTTTCTTGTTCCCATAATTTGTAGTCAGCCTATATAAAGTCAGATATGAAGAATGCATTGCTTATAGCTATGTCTCCCCACTCCGATGCTACCAAAAGGAAGAAGAAACTTTAGATTTAGCGTCCAAGTCAGCAGTAGTATTTTGATTTTAGAATTTCTGTATGAGGATCTGAAAATATTGATGTCTTCTGATTTCTCTAATTTTGCCTTTCACTAAAACAGTTGGGCCCATGTGCAGGGGAAAGAATACTATGTATTTTAAATGCAAAACAAGCAAACAAACAAACAAATGAAATGGCATAAAATGTAAAAACCATAGCCTTCTTACAGAGATAGATCTTACACAGTGCCTCAAAGTTTAATAAGATTTTCAAATCATTTAAAATACTTTAAAGTTTCAAAGAAGAAGAGAGAGAATAAATCACCAATCAAATATATTTCTAAAAAAAATTCCCTCAACATGAATCCAAACTCTAAAATATTATTCTTAGGGGACTGCTTTTTCCCAGACTTCTAAAGTACTTTCACCAAATACTAACCCCACAATAAATAGGAAAATAGCATTCGTTATTATTTAAGTGGCATATTTAAGGTTTTATACAACTTGTGTATGATACATGGTCAAAACTAAAGCCTATGACTAAGTCCAGAGTGGCTAGTGCCTAGTGCTGTAGGCATATGATATAGTAGAAAGATGTAGTACTAACTGGACCTGGAGTAATTCATTCATTACAAACCTGCTTGAAGATAAAGAATGAATACTTACAGTCCAGACAGATTGATTAGTAGCCTTACTCTGGAATACACTGGGCTGCTTGCTTACATTAAAGTTATCAAGCAAACACCAAAAAAACAGTATCCTTTTTTCCCCTCAGCAAGGAAAAAATATTTAGTTCTTGGTTGTCTAAGCACAGTGTGATGATGTCAACTGAGGCTGATTGCTGTGACAGGGCCTTTCATCTTAGCGTCTTCTCTTGGCTGCACACAAGCTCTAATGCATTTATGAATACTGGCTATTTCAAATAATCACAATCACAGAATGAGAAAGGATTTCAGGGTCATCCTAGTACAAACCATACCTGACTGGGGTTCATAACAAGATTCCTAGAAGTGACTACAAAACCCTCACTAGTAGACCTTTAATGAAGAGAAACCCTTTACCTCTCCAGATAAGACATCCTGACCCCACCATCCCCACCACCACCACCACCACCACCGCTGTGTTCTGCCCCAATGATTGGTCATTTTTTCCCTGTTAAACAGACTTTGTAACTGATCTTCATATTGCATAACTTTGATGACCGTTACTATCATTTTTTCCTTCCCCTAGGTACTTACTAGCTTACAAACATCCTTCTTAAGATGTGGCACCTATAACTGAACACAACATTCCATTTATGCCCTGAGCAGGGTGGAATATGGGAAGATTATCATCTTCTCCATTCTATACATCTTTTCTCATTTTACAGCCTAACATGCCTAACATTGCATATGTATGCTAAATTTCAGGAATTGGATTTCAGTATTTATATTTCACATGTAGTTTATCATAATCAAACATCAAATATAGATCTGTAGTTTACAATCTCCTTTGTGCCAAATTTTTATTTTCCTTGAGGAAATCAAAGTTGTAGCTCCATAGAATTTCAAAGCTGGAAAAAATCTTAGAGATTTTAAAATCCAACCAGATATTGAAACAGATCTGGAGAATTAAAGTGGCATATTTAAGATTGTGTATAAATGATGTATGATGCATGGTCAAAACTAAAGCCCATGACTAAGTTCAGAGTGGCTAGACTACACTATAGGCATATGATGTAGTAGAGAGATGTAGTACTAACTGGACATGGAGTAAGAAGAACTAGATTAAAGTTCGAGTTCAGACACTTAATATCAGTATGATACTTCATAGCCTTAAATTATATAGTACTTTGGTCTGTCATAGCACACTATTAACTCATATTGAGTTTATATAGTCCAGCAAAAAATCAGATCTTTTTCAGAGTAATTGCTATTTAGTCATTCCTCCTAGATCTTATACTTTCTGAAGCTAATTTTTTTTAACTTAGGTAACAGACTTTACATTTATCTCTATTCAATTTTATCTTATTAGAATCAGGTCATTATTCTAGGAGCAGCTAGGTGAAGTAGATAGAACACTGAGCTTGGAGTCAGGAGGACTTTAATTCAAATTTGACCTCAAATACTTACAAGCTGTGTGATAATGGGCAAGTCCCAATTCTGTTGTGTTCTCTCTGCTATCTGCCAGTGATGAGTGCCCCAACATCATTTATCCAAAAGGATATTTAATGGGAAGAAATACTAAGAATAGAAGTTACAGACATTTCTCCTGAACATTTGAGGGGCATACTCTTTCCTGTTCCTTCTCAATTCATGGAAAGACTTGGCTGAAACTTAGTGTAGTCTCTACATAGCATTTGTATACATTAAGTCCTTTTCCTAATGTGGCATAGTCACTAGATGAGTCTATATCTTAGCTACCACTTGGTTAGGTCTTAATGTTCTTGGGGTCCTCATTCCTTGGGACATCACTGCTAGTGAATTGGGCTGGAAGCAAATCTGGCAAGGGCTCTGGCTCCAAGCACTCTGGTGGCTAATGAGCACTCATTTTGAACTTTTGAAGATCACAAGGTTATAACGTTCTCTGGTATTCCTTCACCTATAAGTAGAAGAAAATTAAAGCAAAGAATGTGCCCCAGTTTTGGCTCCATAGTCAATCAACAGATTATTTCTTGTTGACAATTGATGTTCATGCTGATATCAGAAGATGAACTGCCTTGAATAATAAAAAATATATATTTAATATAATCTTAGGGCTATCTGTATTTTATTGTTTTCTAATTCCTTAAAACTTTATAACATGACAAAATATTTTCATGAAAATAATCCCTATAGGCATTAAAAACATATTTGATGAAGGTATGGAAAGGAAACCTTAGGCTTTTGCAAATAATTTTCCAGAGCAGATCACATCTTTATGATCACACAATTGACTAAGCAATGTAGAGAATAAAAAAAATCATACAACCATAGACTTGGAACTGAATGGGGAGTTAAAGGTCAGCGCAGAGGTGTCAAACACCTGTGCATTGCACCTGGCAGCATTCTCAAACAAGGGGTTTACCAGATTAAAATGTGATTAGGAAATATCTAACAAAATACAATGGAACGTAGATAATGTTAATATGTGACTTCTTGTCAATCTGCAATATGCCCCACCCACCCACTCTTGTATAGGGTTTATTGATCTGTGTTTCTCTTCAATTCTGACTGCCCCCTCATTTCACAGGTGAGAATAATAAATCTTGGAGAAGGCAAATTACTTGCCCATAACCACATAGCTAGTAAGAAATTGAACCTTATTGACTCCAAAAGTTCAGAATTTTATCCACCAGACCACGTTGACTCTAAGGTTCCACTTTACTTGTTGACTATTTTTGAAAAGCACTCACTGCAGTGGTTGTGGTATAGTGGATAGAATACTGACTCTGGAATCAAGAAGATCTGAGTTTAAATACTGCCTACATTGATTACGAGCTGTATAATCTGAAACAAATCACTTAACCTCCCTGGGCTTGTTTTCTCATCTATAAACCTTTTCTCCTTACTCCATCTCTTTCTCTCTTGCCTTGTTTCTGTTTCCTGAAAGTCTCTCAGTCAGTTAGGAGTCACGTCTCCCTCCTCCTCAGATTCTTCCATCTCAGTGATGGACTTGTATTGCTGAGAGGAGGTCAAAGGCACATTGAAGTAATGACCTACATTTTGAAAAATCATCCACCTCTCTATAGCATCCAGTGTTGACAAATGTTCTTTGGTTACAATTACAAATGTAGTCATCATGGTAGAACTTTGTGGGAAAAGGGAGGATGCATTCTACATTGTATACTTTTTGGTCTAAGTATATTTGCATGAAAACAATTTCCTTGTTGCTAGGAGTTCATCTGCTCATGCTGCTTGTTTTTCACCTGAAATAGAAATTTATTTTAATTCTTAAATATTCATACTTAAGGACATTGTCATTATACTTTAAACCTAGAAATGTAACAGTAGAAGTAACAGCACTCAAACTGTCATAATTCAAAATTTACTTTTGGGCTATGTATAACAATATGTGATAGTTTCAAACATACTTATTAGTTATGAAAATAACAATGATTAAGAAATTACTAACAATGATGGCAGATGTTATATAAATAACAAATACATTATAATGGTTTCCCAGGACCATGATCTTCAGGTTCCTCTTTCCATGGTGTCCTTTATCTCCATTTACTCAGCATGTCCCTACTAGTCTTTTTAGGTAGAGCTTCTCAATTTTCCTTTTAATCAATCATTCCACTCCCAGCTACAAGTCTTCTCCAGTCTGTATCTTATACCTGAAAAATTCTCCACTTACATTCTCAGCTCTCCAAGTCTCTATCATTCAGGAAAACAAAGATGGAAACAAAATTCTTGACATTGCATGTTCTCAATGGTGTTTTTTCCTATTTTTTTTGCTAAAGAGATTACTATCCTTCCTTGTACTCTGTTCAGTCTGAATTTTCAACTTTTTCAAATCATCAACTCAGAAAATGCATAATTTAAATTTTTTTTATTTTGATTTTTTGTGATTTCATTGACCTAGAGAACTCTCAGTGGGGAAACTTCTTCTACAATGCAAATCTGTCTACAAATATTCTGCAACTTATGGTCTAAAGGAATTAAAGATACACGATGAAAACACTCAACTTATGTAATATATATGTATGCATACATGTATATATATATATAATATATACGCATAATACATGTGTGTTTGTCCTTCATTGCCATCAGAGAAATGATGACATGACTTGCACTTGACTTTGTTTTGAGTGAAGGAGGGCTGTGCAGGTCACCAGCCTCACTTCTCCTCCAGAGCCATATGAATCCAGTGACCAGATATTCATCAATATGACTGGAGATGACCCAGGATGAGGCAATCGGGTTAAGTGACTTGCCCAAGGTCACACAGCTAGTAAGTGTCAAGTGTCTGAGGTGAGGTTTGAACTCAGGTCCTCTTGACTCCTGCACTGGTGCTCTATGCATTGCACCACCTAGCTTCCCCTAAGTATATACATATCTATATATCTATATATATATATATATATATATATATATACATATATATGGCTTGGTGTGTGTCCACATTCTTATTTACTGTTTAAGATGATTAAGTTCTACTTTATGCAAGAAGGACTATCTCTGTGGAAAAAGTCTTTCCTGTTTCTCCAACTGCTAGTGTCCTTCCTCCTCAATTACCCTGTATGTATTTAACTGTCATGTGTCTATTTTTTAATTTTATATATTCACATATGTCCGTTCACCTTGTCTTCCACAAAAAAAGGCAAACTCCTTGAAGGCAGGAATTGTAATTTTTTTAATCTTTTTATCCCCAAGACCTAGTATAGTGACTGGCATATAATAGATGCTTAATCCAGACTTTTTCATTGGTTATTAATAGTTGATGGGTAACTGACCCATCTTCAAGCAATGCCTACTACAGTGCTATTCTGATGACCCATTCCTAAGTATATTTATAATATTATTTTAGGAGGATAAGTTCTTTGCCCCACCATTTTGGTACTTAAAAAGACCACAACTACTCAATTCCTTAAACATAAGGATTTATGTGGTATTCATCTTTTTATGTCCCCAGCATGTAGCAAATGGAAAGGCATCTACTTATTTCAGCACATTAAAGATCTGTGAGGTAATTAGTTTGTATTCTAAAGTAGACTATATCTACTGTATTCCATGGAAATACTTTGATAAATGGCACCTCAAAAATCATAACTTGATACCCAAACTTTAAGTAATAAGCCTCATTGAACTCAGCTAGATTGATCCTCAGATATCAGACATAGGGTTTGTTTATACTTATATAACTGAAGTTTTTCCAGAGCTTGTACTAAGTTGGTATAGAGAATTTAAGATCCATTTTTACTCCATGAGGAAGCATCAAAATTAGGACTTTAATTGTGATGTAGTATATGTTAAATCTTGCTGCATCTAATAAATAAATGTACTAAAAAAAAAAATCAGGTCTGCAGTTTCATCTATGTGGGTACCTCTCTGTGAGGAAACTATTGATATAAATCAACTCTTCTTCAAGTTGTATTCTTTTTTAAAAATTTTTTTTAAAATATTGCATTTATTTATTTTTAGATCTCTATATTCATTTCCACAAAATTTTGAGTTCCAACTTTTCTCCCCATCTCTCCCCTCCCCCTACCCCATAATACTTTGCATTCTGATTACCACTTCCCTCAATGTACCCTCCCTTCTATCACACCCCATGCTTCCCTTATCCCTATCTTCTTTCTTTCCTTGTAGGGCAAGATATATTTCTATACTCTATTACCTGTGTTTCGTATTTCCCAGTTATATGCAATAATAATTCTCAACATTCATTTCTAATACTTTGAATTCCAACTTCTCTCCCCCTTACCCATCCCCACTGAGAAGGCAAGCCATTCAATACAGGCTATATATGTGTTGTTTTGCAAAAGACTTCCATAATAATCATGTTGTGTAATACTAACTATATTGCCCTCTATCCCAACCTGTTACCCCTCTTTTTTTATTCTCTCATGTGACCTTGTCCCTTCCCAAAAGTGTTTACTTCTAGTTACTCCCTTCTCCCATCTGCCCTCCCTTCTATCATCCCCCTCACCCACTTGTCCCCTCCTCCCCTATTTTCCTGTAATGCAAGATAGATTTTCATACCAAATTTAATGAGCATGTTATTCCTTCCTTAATCCATATGTGAAGAGAGTAAGTTTCACTTTTCCCCTCACCTTCTTCCTTTTCTCCTCCAGTGAACAAGATTTTTCTTATCTCTTTTATGAGTTATAGCCTGCCCCATTCCATTTCTCCCTTTCTCCTCCCAGTATTTTCCTCCCTCACCCCTTAATTTTTATTTTATTTATTTTTTTATGGATATCATATCTTCTGATTAAACTCAACCTGTACTCTGTGTGTGTGTGTGTGTGTGTGTGTGTGTGTGTGTGTGTGTGTAATCCCTCCACCTACCCAAATACCGAGAAAAGCCTCAAGAGTTACAAATATTATCTTTCCATGTAGGAATGTAAACAGCTCAGCTTTAGAAAGTCTTTCATGATTTCTCTTTCCTGTTTGCTTCTCTTGATTATTGTGTTTGAAAGTGAAATTTTCTATTAAGTTCTGGTCTTTTCATCATGATTGCTTGAAAGTCCTCTATATCATTGACTGACCACTTATTCCCTTGAAGTATTATACTCAGTTTTGCTGGGTAGGTGATTCTTGGTTTTAATCCCAGTTCCTTTGACTTCTGGAATATCCTATTCCAAGTCCTTCGATCCCTTAATGTAGAAGCTGCCAGATCCTGTGTTATCTTGATTGTATTTCCACAATACTTGAATTGTTTCTTTCTAGCTGCTTGAAGTATTTTCTCCTTGATCTGGGAACTCTGAAATTTGACCACAATATTGCTGGGAGTTTCTCTTTTCTGGTCTCTTTTAGGAAGTGATTGGTGGATTCTTTCAATATTTATTTTGCCCTCTGGTTCTAGAATATCAGGGCAAGTTTCCTTGATAATTTCATGGAAGACAATGTCTAGGTTCTCTTTTGGATCATGGCTTTTGGGTAGTCCCATAATTTTAAAATTGTCTCTCCTGGATCTATTTGCCAGGTCAGTTGTTTTTTCCAGTGAGATGTTTCATACTATCTTCTATTTTTTCAAACTTTTGGTTTTGTTTTCTAACTTCTTGGTTTATGTCATATTAATTAGCTTCCCTGAACTCGATTCTCTCTTTTAAAGAACTATTTTGTTCAGTGAGCTTTGGAACCCTGTTGTCTATTTGGCTAATTCTGCTTTTTTAAAACCTCCTTCTCTTCATGGGCTTTTTGGACTTCTTTTTCCAATTGAGTTAGCCTCTTTCTAAAGGTGTTATTTTCCTCAGCATTTTTTTGGTTCTCCTCTAGCAGACCGGCTAACACACTTTTCAAGCTCTTCTATGGCCTGAGACCATTTCATATTCATTTTGGAGGTACTGGAGGCAGATGACTTGACTTTCTCTGACAATATGGCTTGTTCTTCCTCATCTGAAAGGATGGAAGGGAACACCTATTCATCAAGAAAGTAACCTTCTTATTTTTTTTTTCCCCTTTTTGGGGCATTTTCCCAGTCAGTTGCTTGACTTCTGAATCCTTTGTCAAGAAGAGGGTCCCGGTGCTCCTCCTCCCCCCAGTACCTTGCTCAAGGCTAAGATTCAGATCAGCTGCTCAATTCAGCCAGAGGCTTTAAGCTGAGCTACCTGAACAATGGACCCAGGCTGCTTCCTTGGCCAGTATAACCATCTGCCTCCTCCTGCTGCTGGTGCTGCCTCCTGCGGCTAGTGCTAGGGGAACCATGTTTCTCTCTTGCCTAGGTGGGAAAGTCCTCCCACACTGACCTTTAGAGCTTTCTTTGTCACTTGTGGGTTGAGGGATCTGGGACCCTTCCTGCTGGGAATTCTGCTCCAGAGGTCTGTTCAGGTCCTGTTCCTCCCAGTGCCACACAACCAGGACTTGGTTCTGCTCCATTCAGCATTCTGTGAGATAGACCTTTCCTGTCATCCTTCCAGGTTACCTTTGGCTGGAAACCTCTTTCATTCTGTTGTTCTGTGGCTTCCACTGATCTAGAATTTGTTGAGAGTCACTTTTTACAGGTATTTTGTGGGCTGTGGGGGAAGCTCTAGAGTATATGTGTCTTCTTACTCTGCCATCTTGGCTCTGCCCCCTCAAACCCCTGGGGCAAGTTGTATTCTTAGAAAGCTGGAGGAACTGACAGGTTAACTATGCTTCTTTTTGGATGAAGAAACTGACTCTGGCCAGCGTAACAGAGAATTAACTATGGATTCAGGGGAGAATTAGCTGTGAAAATTGAATTGCGGGGGGAGGGGACGTAGACCCAAGAACCTCATTTGAACTGTCTGGAAAGGAGAGATACTACAAGGGTAAGAGCTGGGGGGTGCAACCGGGGAATCTGAAACTGAAGCAGTAGTGCAGGGAATCCAGCCTTTGGGGAAGAGTGGGGTGGGGCAGGTGTTACATTTGAATTGCAGGGTTGGAACAAAAACATTAGATGAGTATTTTAGAAGTTATAATGAAGTAGAATTTCCTTTTTAGAGTTTAAATTTGTTTCCTAAATTTCTGAGCGCAATGATCATATTTTAGAAAACTGCCTCTGATTTTTGATGCATTGCTCTTCCTCTTCCTTCCCCACACCGTATTGTCTTAATTTCTGTATAAAGAAGTTGTGTGTACATTTCTCTATTCTTCAGGAAGCCTTTTTTTGCTATCCTTCATTTTTAGAAATTGATATTATCGGTCTTACTGCTCACATATGTGAGTGGTGCTATGACCTACAACTTTTTCCAAAAAGTATATTATTTGTCTTCTGAGTAGTGAATGATTGACCCTCTCCTTGACAAGGCAGGAAACAGCCCAGGCGGCTGATTTACTTTAGGGGATTTCCGAAGTGTAGTATTTGATTAAAATAAATGAGCTAGTCTCTGGACTACTTGCCAGATTAATTTGTTCTTTACTCTGTCTTGTCTTAGAAGCTGTTTATACTATATTGCTTTAGGATTTTTTTTTCAGTTTAATAAATCTTAATAGGATTTTTCATGTCCTACCTCCTTATTTGACACTTATTCCATATTTGGCTCCCTGTTCAGATGCTGTTTCAGTATCATATGGTCAGTAATGCCTCAAATATGTCCAACAGACCTAGATTTCAAGAAACATCAATAGACTAGCTACCATCTTGGATCTCATTGTGAATGGAATTGTCCTCTTACCACCTGATGTTAGTTATGCCATATAGAAGGTGCTGATGAGTCTCTTCATAATACTGAATATAATCTGGGGTATGTTTTTTGATCATTCTGAAATGTCAAACCACACACTGTCTCCCAGGGAACTTTCATTCTGCTCCTCCTCCTCTTCTTCCTCCTTCTTCTCCTCCTCTTTCACTTCCTCCTCCTCCTTCTTCTCCTCATTAATATTGCCATCATTGTGGTGCAGTGTATAGAACACTGTCTGGAGTCAGGAAGATCTAGGTTCAAATCCAGCCTTAGACACTTACTAGCTGTTTGACCCTCAGCAAGTCACTTAACCTTGTTTGTCTTAGTTTCCTCATCTGTAAAATGAGCTAGAGAAGAAAATGGCAAGCCACTCCAGTATCTTAGCCAAGAAAACTCCAAATGAGGCCATGAAGAGTCAGACATGAATGAAACAACCAAATAACCAAAAAAAACCCCACATTACTTAGATGATAGCTATCATAGACCCACAAAGAAAAACACTGAAGTTCTGGCTTTGGAACCACTCACACAACACCTGGTTGCTTTCTCTTCCCATGCGAAAATTACTAGGGCCTTAGATGTTTGCCCTTCTGATAGAATATGAGGGATATTTTATCATTTTTCTTGGACACTGAAAGCAATCAACAGGCATCTATGAAACAGAAATGCTAGGCATTGTACCAGGTTATGGAGTTACAGAGACAAAAGTGTCCTCCAAGAGCTAATGTTCTGTAGGAGAGAAAATATACATAAGTGTACAGAAGATAAATATAACATAATTTTGAGGGAGGCATTATCAGCTGATAGGGGCTATGGTGGGAATCAGAAAAAACCTCATGTAGCAAGTTGCAACTGAGCCAAATACTGAAGGAAATTAGAGATTCTCTGAGGAGAATTGAGGATAGTGTACATTCTGAATATGTGCAATGTCAGGAAAATGGAAATCATTCTGTGGAACAGGTATTGGTTATTCAGTCACTCAATCATGTCTGACTCTTCATGACCCCATGGACCATAGTATACCAGGCTGTTTTTTCTTCCACTATTTCTCAAAGTCTGTCCAAATTCATGACACTATCTATCCATCTATCTCATCCTCTGCTGTTTCTTTTTCTTTTGCCTTCAATTTTCCCCAAAATCAGGGTGTTTTTTCTCCAATGATTTCCATCTTTGCTCTCGCTTTAGCATTTGACCTTCCATTGAATAGTCTGAATTAATTTCTGTAAGTATTGACTGATTCGTTTTCCTTGCTGTCCAACAAACTCTCAAATGTCTTCTCTAGAACTGCAATTCAAGCTTTAGTTCTGTGGTGCTTGGCTTTCCTTATAGTCCAGCTCTCACAGCCATACATTACTACTGGAAAAACCATAGCTTTGACTCTACAGACTTTTACTGGCAAGCTAATATCTCTGCTTTTCAATATGCTATCCACATTTACCATAGCTTTCTTTCCAAGGAGCAAAGTTCTTTTGATTTCATGGCTGCAGTCCCTCTCTGCAGCAATTTTTGAGCCCAAGAATATAAAATCTGACACTGCTTCCATTTCTTCTCCCTCTATTTGCCAGGTGATGGAACCACTCACCAAAATCTTAGTTTTTTTATGTTAAACTTCAAAGCAGCTTTTACAGTCTCCTCTTTCACCTTCATCAAGAGACTTATTAATTCCTTTTGACTTTCTGCCATGAGAGTGGTATCTTCTGCACATCTGAGATTGTTGATATTTCCTTCTCCCTGTAACCTTAATTCCAGATTTTTGTTCATTCAACCTGGCATTTCACAGGGTATACTCTGTATATAAGTTAAATAAATAAGGTGACAATACACATCCTTGTGGACTTCCTTTTCCAATCTTAAACCACTTTGTTCCGTGTTAGGTTCTAACTCTTGCTTCTTGGCACACGTACAGGTTCCATAGAACACAAATAAGGTCTGAGACTCCCCTTTCTTTGATGACTTCCTACCTTTTGTTGTGATTCTCACAATCAAAGGCAGTTGATGTAGTCAATGAAGAAGAAGTACATTTTTTTCTAGAATTCCCTTACTTTCTCAATGATCCAGTTGGCAAATTTGGTTCTTAGTTCCTCTGCCTCTTCAAAAGCCAGTGTGCTCTTCTGGTAGTGTTGGTTTACACAGTATTGAAGCCTAGCTTGCAGAATCTTAAGCATAACCTTGCTGATGTGTGAAATGAGTGCAATTGTACAGTAATTTTAACATTTCTTGGCATTGCCCTTTTTTTAGGATTAGGATGTAAACTGATCTTTTCTAATTCAGTGGTCACTATGCCTTTCAAATTTATTGGCATATAGAGGGCAGCATTTTGACCCCATCATGTTTTCGGGTTTTGTGTGGCTCAGCTGGAATTCTATCACCTCCACTAGCCTTATTGGAAGCAATACTTCCTAAGGTCCACTTGATTTCGTTCTCTAGGCAGGGGCATTAGACTCAATGTGTATTCATTCTCACTGGTAATATACACAGGCTGGCGTATCTGCCTACAACTTATACCAAGATTCTCATATTTTTCCACACTTCTACAAATCAAGGTTCACCGTAGCAGTGTATACAACAATTCTACTATTTGAATCCAAAAGCTATCCAGAAACAACCACTGATTCACAGACTTTCAGATTCCAAACAAGAATCTTTTACTTTATCTTTGGCATAATACTAAGTGCTCTAACCCAACTCTATCAGTTTCCTAGTGAAACCTATTCTATCACTTAACAACCTCAAAAGAAATTCTTGGTTATTTCTTTATATGCCTGAAAGTAATTAGTAACTAAATACAATGATAAACACTTGAATTCTAGCACCAGCTATTCTCCATTCAGAGTTAATTAATAGTACTTAGTTTAGCTGAAAAACAAAATAGGAATTCCCTAGTGCAGATTAGTGTATGATTCATGTATTATGAATATTTAGAAGACCCAAATCCAAATTAACTAGAAAATTGTTTGTGATCTTTTACATTTTTTTAAGGGAGGAGAGAGTTATAGGGTATAACCATCAATATCTCAACTTCCTAGAATACTATATTAAGGACATTGCATCAGAAAATTTTAAGAGATATGAAAAAGTATAAATCACATTCAACATCTAGGTCCCTGTTGGGTCTTTGAACTTATTTTAGAAAATAAATAAAAGGGAACTTCTGGCAAAATCCAAATGAGTGGGGGTATCAATTCTAGTTTTCCATTTCTATCTCAAAACAGAAAAAAGAAACTGATCAAGTAATAAAAACAAAACAGCAGAAAGATCAGAAAGAAACAATTCCTCATAGTATAATTCCTATAGGGAAAAAAAAAAGAGGACACATTAACTATCATCATCCATGTCCAGTGTTTCATTATTCTCTACTTCTGCTCCAGGTTTCACAGTTCGTATTCCATGAAGTTTTGTCATTATCTGTCCATGCATCTTGGAGTCTTCCCTCAGTAACAATTCAACTAGACTCTTCCACATCTCAGCAGATGGAGACTTATGAATTCCCTACATCCTGGTAGGATAGACAGAAGAAAGTGAATGTCTTTGGGTGGGATAGGGTGCCTGACAGTGCTGAGTCTGCTCAAATGCTTTTTGGAACAAAAAGAAAGGGAGTGGATTCTGGCAAGGTGGCCAATTGTCAAGTTGTACTTAAGCTCAAGTCTCGTTTGCCATTTCAAAATAGCAATAAAAGTGTCGAATAGAGTAAAGGAATAGTAACAATAAACAAAGAGGCAATAAGAAAAAAATCGTTACAGGGAAGGCATCACAGAAAAACCAGCAGAGAAACTTGAAAGAAAAATGGATATGCAATAAAAAAAAAAATCCAATATAAAGAATAAATGCTACAGAATGAAAGAAATCAAATAAAACACTCCTTATGGAAGTCAGAGTACCATAGCAATTACCACAAGACTACAGGAAGTAAGTGAACAACTTTAAGAATTTCCAGAGTGATTAAGAACAGTAATAAAGAAGGCTAAAGAAAAACATGCATATAGAAATTAGGAGAGAAATTCAGATTATTGAAGTAGAAATCACAGAAACAAATATGAATGGATAATGAAGAGCTAATGCAGAGACTCTCCCTAATCAATTGATTCATTAAAAATATTTCTAAGTGTCTACTAAATGCCAAATATTGTGCTAGGCATTGGGGAAGCAAATAGGAGGCAACTGATGACTCAGTAGATAAAACATTGGGCCTGGAGTTAAGAAGACCTCAAATCTGGTCTCAGACACTTACTAGCTATGTGACCCTGGGCAAGCTACTTAACCAGTGTTTGCCTTAGTTTCTTCTACTATAAATGGGGATAGTAATATCATAAGGTTATTGTGAGAATCAAATGAGATAACATTTGTAAAAAATGCTTAGCATATAATAGGTGCTATATAAATGCTCATTCCCTTCCTTTTCCCAATTTAAAAGAAAATTGTACAGGACTTGTCCTCAAGAAGCTTATAGTCTGTGAATATAGTAGACACTCTTAAAAAGAATGGCAGAATTGGAACTCAAAAATGCAGAAGAAAAGGAAAAATTGAAAGAACAAAATCAAAAAGCAGAAAATTTGAAAGAATGTTTATGAGTTCTATAAATCAAAACAAATGATTTTTGTTCAGATGGGAGGGGCAGCAAAGGGAGGATAGGATGGATAGAAAATACATGCTTGTTAATTGAAAAAATACAAGTTTTTTTTTTTTTAACAATTAATCAATGTTTCTGGTAATGAGGTTTCTCAGAAGGCATCCTTTCAAACAAGGAGTTGGGCAAGGGAAGTATGACAGAGATTTATAATCTCAGTATAAATTTGAATGAATAGAGAAGGAAGTCATACTCCAACCCTTCAGAAACTCTACCTTTTATGAAGTCATACAGTAAAGAAAAGTACATACAAACCTCATGAATAGGTTTGATTCCAGGATATATTCAAAGGGTAAAGAAGTCAAGAAGCAGATTAATTGAACAAAATGTCTTTCTTTGCCACAGATTAAAGTTATTCAAGATAAGGAGATGGAGAGGAAATGTTGGATGGGAAAAGAGAGAGTCCATGGTACTTTTTCCAGGTCAGTGAAAGGAAAGGGTAAAAAGAGAGAAAGAAATAATGCAAATAGATTGAAGGAATTTGGGTTTGTGCATGTAGACTTAGGAATGTTTGTTTCAGGAGATAGGGATCATTTTGGAGTAAGCAAAACAAGTGAAAACAAAACAAAAAACTCTAGGGCTAGTTTTAAAACTTTTTAAAGAGGGGAAAATTTAACATAACAGAATTTAATGGAGGAAAACAAAAACAATTGTGACCTGAACTACGAACTGATTAGATTCTCTAGTAAATATATAAGATGTGTGCGTTCGAAGACCATGCCATCAGAGAAATAATGACATGACTTGCATATGACTTTGTTTTGAGTAAGGGAGGGCTGTGCAGATCACCAGCCTCAATTTTCCTCCAGAGTCATCTGAATCCAGGGACCAGATATTCATCAGTATGACTGGAGATGACCCAGGATGAGGCGGTTGGGGTTAAGTGACTTGCCCAAGGTCACACAGCTAGTGAGTGTCAAGTATCTGAGGTGAAATTTGAACTCAGGTCCTCCTGACTCCTGCACTAGTGCTCTGCCACCTAGCTGCCCAGTAAATATATAAGATAAAGTTAAAATGGACAAGCAAACAAAAACCAATAACTTAAAACATAAATATACACACTGAATTAAATATGAGACTGAAACAAACTTTATCATGCTTTAGGCAATTCCCGCAAAGCAATAGGTTGCAATAATAATTTCAGATAAGGCATTTTCAAGCAAGAAAAACAGGAAACTGCCTCATGCTTATGCCTACATACCATAGACAATGAATCAATATCATGATTAATTACATAAATATTACATATGTGTATATATTATATATAATAAAATTAATTATTAATTATATATACACATATAGATGTAGATATATAGGAATTCTAATTAAATGAAAAAGATATTGATAGTACCATAATAATTGTAAGTGACTTAGATTTATCCAAGTCTGATTGAAGAATATAAAACAGAAAGATGAACAAGAAGGAAAAAAGGGATCCCATTAGGGGAGCAAAGTGAAGAGAGAAGGTGAAAGCCACAGCTGCTAGATCCAGGTATGAAGGCACCGTAATTTTTCTGCTCTGCTTGATTCATAAATCTTAGCATAATCTTTAACTTCTCACTCTTCCTCATGACAGATATCCAATCTCTTGTTAAATACTGCCATTTTGGGTAAATTATCTCTCACAAAAAAGAGAAAAGAAAAAACTTTTTCAATGGAGGGGAAGAGGGGGAAGGTGAGGAGGAAAGAGTAAACCTTACTCTTATCCAATTTGGTTTAAGGAGGGAGTAACATGCACACTCAATTTGGTATGAAAATTTATCTTCCAGGAAAGGAGTGGGAAGGGAATAAGCAGGGGGTGATAGAAGGGAGAAAAAATGGGAGGAAGGGGTAATTAGGAGTAAATACTTTTGAGGAGGGCCACTGTCAAAAAAGAGAATAGAATAAATGGGGAGAAGGATAGGATGGAGGGAAATGTAGTCAGTCTTTCATATCATGACTGTTATGGAAGTGTTTTGCATCACTACACATGTATAACCTATATTGAATTGCTTGCCTTCTCAGTAGAGTGGGTGAGAAAGGAGGAAGGGAGAGAAGTTAGTAACCAAAGTTGTAAAAACAAATGTTAAAAGTTGTTTTTATATGCACCTGGGAAATAAGACATACAGGCAATGGGGTATAGAATTCTATCTTTCCCTACAAGAAAATAGAAGGGAAGGAAAGGAAAGGAGAGATATGATAGAAGGGAGGGCAGGTTGGGGAAAGGGGTCATCAGAATGCACACTGTCTTGGGGTAGGCAGAAGGGAGAGATGGGGAGAAAACTTTGAACTCAAAATCTTGTGAAAGTGAATGTTGAAAACTAAAAATAAATTAATTTAAAAATAAATACTTAATGGAAAAATACTGCCATTTCTATCTTCCCAATATCTTTCACATCAACTCTTTCTCTTTACCCATGCAGCTACCTCCTTGGGACAGATGCTTATCGCCTCCTCCCTAGTTTGTTGCAAGGTACTGCTAAGTCTTCCCCTTGCTTCAAGTCTTTCTCCTATCAAATCTCTACTTTCACATAATTGCCATAGTAATTTTTACTTAAAGGCAGATAAGACCAAATGACTTGCCTATTCAATCAGCTCCAGTGTCTTCCTATTGCCTGTAGGAAAAAATAGTAAATGCATTTGTTTAGCTTTTAAAGCCCTAAATAGCCAAAGCCTCAACCTATCATTACAGCTTCATTGGACATTAATCTTCCTCCAATACTTTACAATCTATCTAAATTGTCCTCTTTGTTCCTTATCCTTGACACTCCATCTCCCATCTCCATGCTTTTGCTGTGGTTATCCTTCCTTCCTGAAATTCAGTTCCTCCTTACCTCTGCTTTATAAAATCCTTCCCTATTTTAAAGAAGCAGCTCATAGACCACTTTCTACATAAAGATTTTCTTGATCCCCCTAGCAGCTAGTACCTCTTTCCCAGACTACTTTGTATATTTGTTGTTGCAGTTCAGTCATTTTCAGTTGTTTCCAACTCTTAATTTTTTTCTTTTTTTCATTGTTGTATCCCCAGTATTTATCATAGTGCTTTGCCCAGAGAAGGTACTTAATAATGTGTGATGTTGAATGAGTTATAAAAATTGATACATATTTTTTATATATCATTTATATAGTCTTCTTCACAAAGTCCAATTCTAATGCCTCATTATTACCTGGAGATTACCCTAGGTTTTTAAAAGACTACTGCAATTTGGTACAAATGCCAGGAAGTTCTCCCATGCTAAAAACAAGTTTAATGTAGTCCTAGCAATAGCCTGTTTCTTCTGTCTGAAGACAGGCCTAGCTAAGTGGGGAAAGACTCATTTCCAGTAGATTGATGATCTTTGGCCATGGCAACTCATGAAACAAAATTATAAAATGGGGTGTCATTGCTTCCAGCTCTTCAGTAGAATCACATAAATTTTGGACCATCTATAAAACTTACTTGTTGCCACTCTAAATGTCAAATACTTGTCTAAAACCAATGAGTGATTATACTACTGAAGAAACTGAATCACATCAATATTAATATTCTCTTTATCTCTAGCTCTATATCCATTACTATAAACAAAACCTGATGATGAAAGTTGCAGCTAAATGATCACTCAGATGTCCTCCTCTGAGAAGTAAACTAAAAAGTTAGTAGAGTTGGTTTTACCATTTCCAAAGGCAATGAGAAACATCATTCCATGGTATATTTGGTCAACTATTACTGTGCTTATGATAAATATTTACAAAAAAAGACAACCGAGAAAAAAATTCTATCTTATATGCCATCATTAGCTGCAGAGGATGAAAAGACATTTTAAAAAATAAATTGGCACTTACTTTGACACTTTGTGATTTCATTGCAAAGGCAGTCATAAGCAGGAAGACAGAAACAGGATCTTGGAAAATATGGTTCAAGAGTAAGGTAGTCAATAATCAATAGATACTTATTAATTGTCTAATATATGTCAGGCACTGTGCTAAGTGCAAGGGATACAAATACACAGAGAGAAAATCATCTCTCTCCTCTAGAAGCTTATAATCTAATAAGGGAAAGATAAACCACAAAAGGAAGCTGAAAAGGTGGTGTGGGTGGAAGGTACCCCAATCTCATGCAGCCAGATGAGAAATGAGATTTCTGAGTTTGCCTCTTCCTTAAATGGAAGTTTGGAGTTCATGGCCCCACCCCCCAGTCAGAGAGGCAGAGGGTAGTGTACCAAGATGAGACAAGATCTTACAGGATGATGAGGTTATCTGAATAATGAACATCCTAGGGTGTGATAAAATCATTCAAAGATTGGTAGATCAAACAAAATCCTCCAAATTCTACATCATTTTTACTTTCCTCAAGAAAAGAACTGGAAGGCATAGTGTATGATGAACACAAAATAACATAAAATATGACGTTTATTCTATTTTGACAGAAAGAAATGATTGCGTACATGTGAAAATGATTTTTTTTCTGAGTACAATCCAGTCACCCATTTGCCAGAGCACAGATAAACATTAATAGAAAATTAAAAGAAGAAAAATTAGAAGAAAATTTGGCACAAAATTTAAAAAAAACCTCTCTAACCTGCTCTATTTAAATAATTTATTAATGCTAAAAATAAAAGGAATGGATGGAAGAACATGTATTGACATTAGTTATAACAATTTCCATGGAAGTTTAATCAATGTAAATGAATTGACAAAACAAGTTGACCAAAAGAGCCTAGAATATGCGTCAACTCACAAACACTTAACTTACTATCCAAATGAAGTGATGTAGTAGCCTTTCATTATATTTAGTCACTCAGTAACTGGTTTTGGGGCATCTATTATGTGGCACTCACTGAGTTAAGTGCTGGGGATACCAAAAGAATTTTTTAAAAAAGGCAGTCCCTGCTCTCCAGGATCTTATAGTCTAATGTGTGGAGATAACACAACAAAAGGAAGTGGAAAAGGGGAAGGGGACAGATGTACCTAGTATGGGTGTGCATGATAGAGAAATCCAAAAGTGGTCTTGCTGGTGCAACATGGGGACTGTACTATAAGCCCTTTTCCTTAAATAGAAGTCCTGGAGCTCATGGCTCTGTCCTCTATCGCAAGGGTCCATTTAGAGTACAGAAGGTACTGATGAAATGTGAGTGACAGATCAATCCAATCTTACAAGATAATGAGATTTCTCAATAATAAATTTCCTGGGGAAGGAAGGCATGAAGGAGACTTCCAAAGAAATTGAAAAGTAGAGTAGCTTTAGAAGATCAACCATTTGTTATTATATAGAGAAGATATGGAAAATGAGGGACATTGTTTTCTTATAAAATAGAGAGAAATCATGGAGGGAAAAACCAATTTAAAGAAGTCTTGGTGAGAAACACACCTAAGCAAAGGCAGAAGACTTGGTCACAAATCCCTATTCTACTTCCTCCTTGTAGACCTTGGGCAAGTAACTTAACTTCTCTGGCCCTCTATTTCTTCCTCTACAAAATAAGAGTATAGGACAAGGTAATGTATAAGGTCTATTTCAGCTCTAAATATCTAAGCTTATATACATACAGAGGAGGTCTGTGCTAGAGGTGACACAATTATGACTGCATTGAGAGATCAATTTTCAAGATATATGAACAAGCAGAGGAAAACAAAGGCTTAGGAAAAAATAAACCAGTCCTTAATATTAGCAGGGGAAAAATTGACCAAGAGAATATAAAAAGCTACTGAACCATGCACCAATTTTTCCATTATGCAAAATTTTTATGAGATTAATCTATATACAGATCAAGGGCATTCTTGATAAGGTTTTATAATGGAAACAGGCAGGCTTTTTCAAGTAATATTCTACAGTCAAGCACATTTTTTCAATAACACAATTGACTGAAAAGATGTGGAGAGCTTAGGATTTCAGTGTGCTTATTGATGGTTGACTTCACCTTCCCTCTGAGACAACTTTCCATTATGGAGTATACATATTTTGGTACATTTACAATATATCTCCCCCATTAGAATGTTTGCTTTCCGAGGACAAGAACTGTTTTTATCTTTCTTTGTATCCCCAGCATTTAGCACAGTGCCTGATATCTAAGAAGAACTTAATAAATACTTGTTGCAGTTGATTAACTAGTTTTTGTTTCTTTTTTAAGGTTTGGTAGAGCAAAACACCCACCACGGAGACTCTCCTCCACCAAGTCGTGTTCCATTCCTATGTTAAAATCATACAGGATTGCTCGAAAGACTAACAAGTTCACGTTTATTAAATCCCTACTTCCTACCAGGAATTGTGGGATAAAAAGAAAGGCAGTCCCTTCCCTGAAGAGGTTTATAGGTGAATGGAGGAGACAACATATAAACAATTATGAACAAATGATACACACACACAAACACACAAACAGACACACACACACACACACACACACACACACACAGGATAAGTTGAAGATAATATCAGAGGGAGGGATATAATACATTAGTGGAAATTGGAAAAGTCTCCTTGCAGAAAGTCAGATTTCAGTTGAAATTTGAAGGGGGTCAGAGAATCCAGGAGGAAGAGATGGGGAGGGAGAATATTCCAGCATGAAGGAGAGCTAGTAAAAATGGTCCAGAATCTTTGGATGCAGTTTCCTGTGCCAGGTACAGCAAGGAGGAGGGTGTCACATAGAATACATAGCGGAAAGGAAGGTATAAGAAGATTCAAAAGATATGAAGGAGCCAGAATATGAAGAACTTTAAAAGACAGAGGATTTTATATTGGATGGGCAGAATCAGGCAGTTACTGGAGTTTACTGACTGTGGGTGTGGAGTATTATGGTCAGATCTGAACTTTAAAAAGAACAGTGATAACTTTGGTAAATGACCCACTGCTTATTAACATCAAGTGAAGCATTATACATGGAATGCCTTTACTACTGTCATGAAGGAGGTCCAAGGCAGAGCTTAAGTTAAAGAGTTATTCCTTATAGTTTTGAGGGTATGTAGATCCTTGGTTGTGAATGGCATTATGCTGGTTGCATAAAGCCCAAGAACACTGCAGAGCCTCCCCAATGATATTTATAATCATTCCAAAGAGCTTGGCTTAACTACTTATCAAGGAAAAAAAATAAATGTATAAAGAATGCCTGTTGTTCAGATGATTACATGCAGTCATATGTACCGATTATAGATCTACTATGTAAGTACATATATCTAGAACAGACATTGTAAATGGACAATGACATGGTCTCCTAGAATAGGAAAAGAACATGTTTTGATTGCCTTTGGGAAACTGTATAGTACTTTTAATTACTTCCAGCTTCTCCCTTAAACAAAGACCAGTCTTCTCAACACCAAAAAAGCTTGCAATAAGGTGTTATGGAATAGAATATTGCTGTCTCTGAAGAAATGAAATTGAGAATTACCCACCAGACAACAGAAAGATTCAAGGCCTATGTTACTAGGTTGTAACATATTACAAATAAGAAATTATGCAAGAGTAATGATGTGAGTCCCTCATCTGTAAAATGAGCTGAAGAAGGAAATGGCAAGACACTAGGGTATCTTTGCAAGAAAACCCTAGATGGGGTCACAGAGTCAGACACAACCGAAATGACTAAACAACACCAATAAAAATTGCATAGGATGGGCAGGAATAGATTGATTGCAATCAGCCTCATTGGAGAGAATATTCACCTGTATGACATCACAGATGCATTGGAAGATTGAAGTGCATATTTACTCTAACATCATATATGATAGAATATATGTAATATGATATGCATAATATATTAATAGGATAGGACATATGATATGTATGTTTTGAGAACTTTAGCTTTTAAAATTATTGAATTTTATTTTTTAATATGTAAAAATTTTCTACTCTGATATTCAAATGAACCTTACAGTCTCATCAGCATGAATAATCTTTCCAATGGTGCAAATCACAATTCTTTTTCTGCTCATCCCCTAAATTTACAAGTTATTCCTATAATATTCCAAGGACTTTCCTAAGTTCCTCCTGACACTGTGAGAATACATGTGTAACACATGGGTTGCCCATCAATTATCCTTTATTTGTGTCATATTTTTAATACATGTATGGGCATATATACACATATGTATATATACTCATACATACATGTTAAATGTAAAGACCTCTTTGAAGTAATACATTTTTGATGATGTTTGTTCTTCTGAATAGTTATTTCTAAATTATTTTTCAGATTAGTAAGCATTTATTTTTTTTCCATTCCACTTCTTTCCTTGTGGGGAAGAAAGAACAGATCCTTTTTAAGAAATATATGTAATCAATTAAAATAAATTCTCATATTGATTCTGCTCAAAACTGTGTGTCTCACTCTGCATCTTGAGTCCATCACTTCTCTGTCAGAAGATAGGTAGCATTCTTCAGCGTTCCAGTCTCTGGAATCATGGTTGATCAATGCAGCGATTAGAGTTCTCAATTTTTTCAAAACTGTTAACTTTTTCCTATGTTATCATTATATTATAATTGTTTTCCTGGTTCTTCCCACTTCATTCTGCATCAATTCATACAGGTTTTCCTAAGTTTCTCTGAAATTTCCCCTTTCATCTTTTCTCATTACACAATATTATATGTGTGTATGTGTGTGACACACACTTGCATACACACACACATATACATATGCGCATACAGATTCTTAATTTGTCCAGTCAATCTAGTTTCCAGGTCTTTACCAGCACAAAAAAAGAGTAGTTCTGATTTTTTCCCCATTTTTTAAAATTTCTTTAGGATGTAGGCCTACTAGTGTTATTGCTAAATCAAAGGAGATATACACACATATGTATACATATACGTACATACATACACATGTATACATACATGTATACATATATACATATGTATATATGTGTAACTTTTTGGACATAGTTTCAAACTCTTTTTCAGAATGGTTGGACCATTTCACAGCTCCATCAATGTGACTATTTTCCCACAACTCCTCCAACATATGTCATTTTCTTTTTATTTTTTGTCAACTTTTCAAATTTCAAAGGTGTGAGGTTTAACCTCAGAAGAACTCTAATTGACTCACATAGCTGTAGATAACTTAGATTTCTCCCTTGAAAACTGTTCATTTATTCCTTTGACCATTTATTAGTTTGGAATAGTTCTTTATTTTTTTGACAGCTTCCTCACATAGATTCGGTACC
Organism: Potorous gilbertii; assembly: GCA_028658325.1. NCBI lineage: Eukaryota > Metazoa > Chordata > Mammalia > Diprotodontia > Potoroidae > Potorous > Potorous gilbertii. The sequence goes on along the minus strand of CM053770.1, from coordinate 428,862,571 downwards.
TCTTCTTTGCTCTCTGAGTAGCATTGTTTCAATTCTTTATAGACTGAAGTGTTTCGTGACTCTCAGGCATACAACACAGAGTATTAGCATTAAAAAGATGAGCTTCTGTTTCTGAGAGATTTGGGATCATTGAAGTAATTCTGCAAATTTCTGCAGGCAATCTACCTATTCTATTACTATTTAATTGTGGGCCCAACATTTGCAGCACCTGAAGGATGAGCCTTGTAGCTTGCCCTTCTATCTGAAAGTCATAATCTGGAAGGAATCAGGAAAAGCTTCATGCAGAAAATAGTTACCTGGGCTGTATCTGAAAGGAATAAAAGGATTCTATGAGGCAGAAATAAGAAGGGAGTGCGTTTCAGGCAAGAGGGATAGTAAGTGCAAAGGCATGGAGATGAAAATGAAGTTTTATGTAAAAAGAGCAGAGGACAGTTTGGTTGAATTGTAAGGTGATGAGGGATTAATGCCCAACAAAGATTGAAAAGTGGTTTGGGGCCAGGTTGTGTAGGGTGTTAAAAGTGAAAAAATGAGTTTATATTTTATCTTAAAGTCAACAGGAAGCCAATGAATTTGGTTGAGTAGAAAAGTCATGTGGCCATATATGGGATTTAAAAAAAACTTACTTTGGTAACAGAGCATAGTTAGAACTGGAGTGGTAAGAGAATTGAGACAGGAAGACCAATGATGAGACTGTTAGAATGATTTATGTGAGAAGCAAAGAGGGCCTGAAATAAGTTGATATCTATATGAGTAGAGAACATAGGGGTCAAATGTGAAAGAGGTTGTAAAGGTAGAAACAACAAGATTTGGCCACTGATTACATACATACACACACATGCACACGCACACACACATATAGTAAGGGAGAGTGACGAACTCAGGATAATGCTTAGATTATGAAACTTAGACACAGGAAGGATGGTGATGCCATTGACCTAATTAGGGATGTTTAGAAGGGAGGCAAGTTTGGGGGGGGAGGGAATTTAATGAGTTCAGTTTTAGACATGTTCAATTTAATAATATGTCTCTGATACATCCACTATGAAATGTCCAATAAGTAATTTGTGACCCAGGATTGAAATTCAGAGGAGAAATTAGAGCTGGATCTACAGATATGGAAATCATTTGCATAGAGATGATAAGTAAAGTTGTTGGGGCTGAAGAGATTACCAAGAATGAAGGCACAGAAGGAGAAAAGGTGACCTGGAATAGAAGTAACATCTTACCAAAGGAAAGTAGTGGAGGATAAAACTCACTTAAAGAGAGATTTGTGAGACCCACTAAATCACAAGAGTGTTTAAGGATGAAAATGAAATGAAAACAGAGGAAAAAATAAAGACACATTCCTTATTTTGTTCCACTATCCCTGTACAACTAATACAAACTTAGTATTCTTATTGATTACTGAGGGAGAGCCATGCTTGGATCTACTCCATAAGGCTCAAAACAAGATGGGAAATTGACTGCATGAAAAATTACTGAGTGCACATGAGAAAAATTTTGCAATCATTTGTATCATTATTTTTAACAATAGAACAGCTATTCCTCAGGGAAGTCTAAATGTAGAAGTTTGAGGTTTTTAAATACATCAGTTTTTTAGTTATGCATGAAGAAAGTAGTAAAAATTGGAATTTTTCTGTATTCTAAAAATGTGACTGAATTCATTTAACTAAAATATCATCTAGGAAAGCTACATGGTGTGAGTAGGCTAAAGTACAGTCATGACAATGACATATGCAAGAAATAGCTTAAGAAAAGTTATCCATTATATGTATGACCATCCACCAGGTTGATCAGTCATATAATAACAAAAAGGATAGTAGATAAGACAGCCCAGCTGTTGCAATGGTATCTATGATATATATAGTCAAGGATTCAAAAGAAGGTCTCCAAAGAGTTGGACAAATTTTCTTTGCTAGATTCATGGAAAGATATAGACACAGATCACATAGAACAATAAGATATGGATAGTAATTTGCACTAATGGAAAGAATATCCACGTCAGTGAATTCTGGCTCCCCTGAAATAAAAGTAACCTTAGAGGCTGACATTTTTGAGGTATTTATGAGTGGATAAAGGAGTTTATCGTGAAACCGAAGATTCATTTCTAACTATAACAGTCACTTACAGGGCCATCCTTGCAGACAGACATATGAATCTAGAAAAGTATTTATATTAAATGACAAGTTCTCAGGATAGGGACTAGTACATCCTTTGCTATTCATATTTCTCCTTCCTCCTTTGTCTTGGCTACATGTCTGGATTATTGTGTAAACACAAGGCCATTGCGTAGCAGCTCTTTATCTAAGGACAAGGGGAGGAGATATTTTTTGCAATCTTCATAAATGAACCAAGGTAACTTTGAAAGCTTTAAGAACTTCAGTGCAATGATCAAAAACGATACCATGAGTCCAAAGATGAAGCACATTACCTATTTCCTTAAAAGAGAGATAATAGACTTAAGAAGCAAAATGAGGCATATATTTTTGGACATACCAATGTGGTCTTTTGTTTGTTTCTTTGTTTGATCATACATACTTGTTACAAAGGTTTTATTTTTTCTTTTCTTTCTGGGGGGAAAGAAAGGGAATGCTTCATAACTGAAATTTTAAAAAAATGAAACAAGGTGTTCTATGTGAAGGTTGATAACATTTAATATAAATTTTAGACTTTAATAAGGTCCAAAGTTTGAATTAAGAAGAGCCTGGACCTAATAGTTCCCTTTATTTAACTTAGAGGACACCTTTTGATGTCAGGCAAACAAATGGGACTTCCTTACCAGACCCTTCTTCTGGCATCTTAGTGATAAGGCTTGGGTTGTAACTTCAGCTTTGTCAACTCTGTTAAGATACCACAACTTCAAAGGCCTGTTTAGGACAGGATATCTGTAATCTAGGTGATGGGACTTTTTCCTTACCTTAAATCACAAAGGCATGCTACAGAAGGAAGATGCTTATAGCCTGGGATCATTAAAGTCAAGTGACGCCACTTTGTTTACAATGTGTTTATCTAAGAGAACTCCTTCCTACTGGCAAAATGTACTTAAGACCGTCAATTTCTGTACTAAGTCAGCCAGTTCTGATCCTGGCTCCACAGCGCTATGTAACCGTTGTCTTTTTGGAGAATTGTTTAATTAATTAAATCATAAAATATATGCAGTTAGCCTGTTGCCTTTTCTCTAACCAAGTTTTCACGTTAACAAGGTAAAGCTGACTAGCGGATATCTCTAAAAGAGGAGAATTTGATAGAATTAATAGTTGGCTTACATTTGTCATTTTCTTTCATTGAACAAGGAAAAAGAGAATAGAAGAGGTTGTATAAGTGTTAACTATCAACTTGAAAAAGCTGATATTTTTATAATTATATTTGCAAAGCACTTTACATACAATATCTCATTCAATCTTTACAAAAAGTCTATTAGGTACTATCACTTAGGCCCATTTTACAGACAAGGAAACTGAGTCTCAGAGATGTTATGAGACGTGGCCAGGGTGTCACAGTTAGTGTCAGAGGGAACTAGAGTCTAGGTCTAGGTCTACCTGATTCTAGGTTCCTGTCAATATGCTATGCTGCCTCTTAAAATGGTGAAGTGCCTCTCAGACTTTTGTGAATATACAAATGACACATAGGATCATAGATTTAGAACTGGAGATCTCAGAGATCATCTGGCCCAACTCCTTCTATTTCATAGAAGAGGAAACTGGGAATAGATGAGTAAAAAGTCTGCAATTTTACATAGATACTAAGCATTAGAATTTAAACCCAGGACCTCCAGAGAAAATCCATTCTGGAACCACACTTAATTTTTACCTGCCATCTTGCCTGCATAAGGACTTTTACGGACAATTTAGACAAATGTTACATCGGCTTTTAGTTTCACTTCTTAGCATTCAAAAAAGTTATTATTTTTAAAAGAAATTAAACTACAAATATCACTTAATGGAAAAATGAACTTGGATAAAACAACATTGCAACCTATAATATCTGGTTCAAGGATCTGTCAATAGATTTCATGCTCCACTAAGCCATAAAGGAGTATAAAGGAGTATAATAAAGGTCTTTGATTTTTCTGTTTTCTAACTCTGAAACAGAATGTCCCTGACTTTCAAATATATGATCTTAAAAAAAAATCCTTTCACATAGTATTAATCACTGGTGTTTTGAATACATACATTATAATGGGAGTTAAAAATCTTCCCACCCATTAATAGACCTCAAGTGAGGCTATTAAGGGAAACAATTTAGGGGAGGCTTGTTTTGTATGAAGGCCCACACCTTTTGTTGATTGCTATTAAGACACTGGGTCCCAAGGGTCCTGCCCTCTGGCTCTGAAGAGTGTATGTATACCCAAAGGTGAGGTTTTGCTTTGGGCCTCAAATCCTTGGAAGAATGTTTGTGTGATAAGGCCAGAGGAGACTCTGAGTGGCTGCCGAGGAGCCTCTCTCCCCTTTGAAAACAGAAATGTTGGTGTTTCTCTCTCTGGTAATGATGTATGTATTTTCTATGGTCAGACAGTTGGAAACTAGGTCTGTTGGTCTTTCTGTTTGTAATTTCTGCTTGTGCTTTCTGTTTCTATTTTCTCTGAAGTTCAGGGCACTGATTTTTTCCCCCTGAACTAAGTGAATGATTTATGTGCTTGATTAAGTAAGATTGTTTACTTCTCTTAAAGTTGCTTTCCTTTTAAAAAAGCAGATCTAAGAATCTATAGCAGTCATTCTGGATGCCAGGGTGCTTGCTGTTACATACATGTATAATATTTTGGTATAGATATAGATAGGTAGGTAGGTAGAGAGATGACAGATAGGTAGATAGATAGATGCAGTTTTGATATTTGGAAGAGTAAAGACAGCAGAGAAGAAGGCAATTGAGATAAATTATATCCGAGTGTATTATAATGCCTGAAAGGGTGGGATGTATAAAGGCACATAGGGTACTCTTACAATTCCTAATGTGTAACATTGTCAAGCATTGTCATGTTGTACTAAATGATGTTTCTCTCACAAGACACTCCATCTCTCAACTCAGGGATTTTGTGCTGACTGTTCCTCAGGCCTGAGATTGTCTCCTTCTCTATCTCCATCCCCCGGCCTCTTGGACTTCCTGTTGTTCATTTCCAATTTATCTAATACACAGCTTGTTTGTACATTTCATTTGCATTTGTCTCCCTCATTAGACTGTAGCTCCTTTGCTTTCTTTCTATCTTCTGTGCTTGGCACCATGCTGACACACAGTACACTTTTAGTTAATGACTGTTAGCTGATAAACCAAATGAGAAAATCCATCGCTTTACTTTAGTTTTACTACATTCTCCATGTCTCCCACTTACCCATTTTCTTCTTCTTCAAAAAAAATTCCCCAAAACATTATTACCCAACTTAATCTTATTAAATTCACAGCCATAAATTCATAAATTCAAAGGTAACCCCTTTGCAAGAGGAGTAGAAACACCACTGATTTAGATATATAAATTTGGCTATTTTTGTTTTTAAAAGTGCATCACTTTATAGTCATATTTCATATATATAATGCTATCCCAGGTATGTATTTCTAATTTCCTTAACTGGATTCTTAAAGTCTTTGTGGAGACATAAGAAGCAGTGTGGAATTGTGTAGAGAGTATTGGGCTTGGACCCGGGAAGACCTTGGTTCGGATCTTACCTTGACATCTACATCTCTGAGCAAGTCACTTAGTCTCTGTATATAATGGATGATTTACCTTGATGGTACTGTTGTTGTTGAGTTGTTTGAGCCATGTCCAACTCTCCATGACCACATCTGGGGTTTTCTTGGCAAACATACTAGAGCGGTTTGCCATTCATTCCTTCTGCTCATTTTACAGATCAGAAACTGAGGAAAACAGAGTTAAGTGACTTGCCCAGGGTCGCAGAGCTGAAAAAACATCTGAAGCCAGATTTGACCTCATGTCTTCCTGACTCCAGGGCTATTCACTGTGTCACTTAGTTCTATCCCAAATTGTTTGTAAATAGCTAGATCAAACTTCAAACATGACTTTTTCTAGCCATAGATAATGAAGATCAGCTTTCTTCTCTATTCTGTTGATATCACAATATTTTAGAATTTTACTTGAAGAAAATCTTGAACAGTTCCAAGGGAGCTCCATCAGAGGTATCTGCACTCCATTATGATGGATGAATTGATTAAAAATAAGAAATAGCTCTGAGCTCATGAGGATTTTAGTTTTTACTATGACATAAAAGAAATGGGTGGGGGGAAAATCCAGTAGGAATAAATTCTATTACTGAGGGTCACTGTAACAATGAGAAAAAAAAAATACCTTTATCAGCACAGCTGCAAAAGTAAGCCTGATTAGATTAGACTATTTCATTTAGATAGACATGGAATGTTCTGGTGGCATTATGACAGACTGCCTTCTGGGTGAGCCTTGGGGTCAGAAAGATCTAGATTTGAATCTTGCATGCTATCAGCTTGACTGCGGCCATTACTTAATCTGTCAGCATTCTCAGATAACTTTTTAAATTTATAAATTATGGACAAATGACCAGTCTATATTGGTGGAAGGAGTCTCTACAATACAAGCTGCCTAAACTGATTAGATCATACATATGGACATTCCCCTCCTCCAAAGAAAGAAAATTGAATCTGACCTATGATTTCACTGGTATGGTGAACTCTCCATGAGGCAAATTCCCTCTGCCAATGTGGTCAACACAAGCTCTACAGCTCACAGTCTGAGAGAGACTAGAACCTGATTCTCCTTAACTCTAAGCTTGGCTCTTTATGCAGAATCTCATACTGTCTCTCTACAACTTCTTTCTTAAGGGACAACTGAGTTGCAAAGAATCAATGGAAATTCTATTAAGAGATCTCACAGGCTGGCTTTGTTACCTGTGCCCAGGAGGGGTTAACCAGGATGTAGATGCAATAGTTTGCAGAGTGAGGCAAGTGAGGAACAAATCACAAACTGGGATATTATGGAAGTTAATCCTGGTTCTGCCTCAATGTGCTTTGTGCCCTTGAGCAAGTTACTTAATTTTTGTGCACTAAGCTTTTGCCTTCTCAGCTATAACATGGGAGAAGAGGGAAATGGCTTGATCCAAGTTCCTATATACCGTAAGGCTACACACTATAATATTACTAAAAAGGAGCATTTTGGTTTCCTATGTAATGTATGGTTTTTTAGAAGATATGAAAAAAGAATATTTTAAAAAAAGAATAGAAGGGGAAGAAATGTCAAATTAAATTTGCCCTTTCCATGGAAAACTATTCAATTTCATAATGATAATTTGAGTTTTTCCCATGCCTTGTGGAAGCTGGCATAATGCTAGATTTGTAGTAAGAAAGACTTCGATCTGACTCTCATTGAATACTATGTGACCATGGACCAGGTCTCAACCCCTCTGAGCCTCTGTTCCCTCATCTCTGATGGTAATACCTGTAGATAACACCTTATAAGGATTGACAAGATCAAATAACATAAGCCATGTGAAGTATTTTTTGAACCTCAAAATTATTTTAAAATCTTACTACAATTTGGTGCTAGTAAAGCTTCTTTCTTTCTTTCTCTCTTCCTCTCTCTCTCTCTTTCTTTCTTTCTCTCCCCTCCTTCCTACATATATATATATACACATATGTGTAAAAATATATGTATAAATGTGTTTATGTATCTATCTATATAGATATGTAAATATATTTATATACATGTATCTGAAAATATATCTCTATAGATACATTAATAAACACATACATAAACTATGTTATATATATTATTTATATATATGCATATACACACAGAGACATTTTATATATATATGAATATATATCATAGCATCACAAATCTAGGAATTGTCACAATGGTAGGAATCTGAGGCAATTTAGCCCAGACTTCTCATGTTTCAGATGAAGAAACAGACACAGAGGAGTAGGTGACTTACCCAAGGTGAAATAAGTAGTAAATATCTGAGGTAGTATTTGAACTTATGTCCTCTGACTCCACATTCATTAATTGTCCTTCTATAGCATCCTTTAATGTATTTCTTTTTTTAATATAAATTCATTTATTTAACTTTTTACATTCATTTTCACAAAATTTTGGGTTCCAAAATTTTCTCCCCATTTGTCCCCTCCCCCCACCCCAGTACACTGAGCATTCTAATTTCCCCTATCACCAATCTGCCCTCTCTTCTATCCCTTTAATGTATTTCTAAAGCTCAGATAAAAGTTTTATCCAAAATTGTTTGCAAATAGCTAGATCAAACTTGAAACAGAAAAGGGTCATTTTCATCAATAGGTGAAACCATAGGCTTTGCCTCTCTGTGGGTTACCTCAGAGTTCAATGAGTTCCATAGCCCTAGAGATCTTGAAGCAGAGGCTTGTTGGGCACACTATAGAATTTATGTGCTAAGTAAAAGTTGAATTACATGACCTCCGAGGGCACTTCCAACTCTATGATTCTATAGTTCTTTCCTCATCAAAGCATGAAAGGCAGTAGGTTGTAGAGGAAAGAATAAAGAACTTAGAGTCACAGGACCTGAGTCTGAATCCTGGTTTTGTGTTTATAACCTGTGTGATCTTGGGCAAGTCACAATCTCCCTTGTCTTAGTTTCCTCATATTTAAAATGAGTGGGTTGGAGTAGCTCTGAGATTTTTCAGTTCCTATGCCTCATATCTAGAGATCGCTTGACAAAAGGAGAGTCTATGATTATAACTATCTTTCATCAAAGCCCACCTGAGAGCCACCAGCTATAATTATCCAGTTAAATACATCAGATCTCTGCAGATGATAGTGAGATACTGTGGACTATTGTGTCACCAATGTCTTTTCCTGGTCTTTTAGCTTTATCCCTACTTGTTCAAATCAAGAAGATTTCTAGGGCTAAATGAGTGAAGGTTGAATCATACAATGTATTTGGTATTTTTTGATTAAAGCTTCTAGAAAATATGTTTTCTTCCTTCCACTCTTGAATAGGACTTTTTGTACTCCCTGATCCTACATGGGACTTACATGGCTCTTGAATAAGTATTATCTACAATCATTTATAAGTTTGCTTCCTTTCTCTCCTAAAGTTGAATCACAGTTAACAGCATACTGGCCATTTTTCCATCAGGCTAAGTCAATAGATTCTTTTTGAGACTAGCAGTAAAAAGCCAGTTAATGCCCTAATGAAAGTAATTTGTATCAGCTAAGTTACAATGAAGCCATGAGAGAGAAAAGGTTAATTCTGCCAATTGAGTGTCTTGCTGAATCAGATGAAGACTGGAGTTCATTCCTTACCATGGACTCCTAGATAAAAATTAAAAGTAAAAAACTTTATTGAATTTTTATTAATTTAATCATTTATAATTTATAGACTTTGTTTCCCTTTCTCTCTGCAGTTTAGCAAAAACTCCCCATAATCTATATTTCTGGTTTTTCTGCTTCTGTTCCCTTACCTAAGGATTTTTCTCTGGAGACAGGACTCACTTTCTGACATTTGAAGCCAAAACAGAACAAATCTAATCCCTCTGCCACATAAAATTCCTCCAAATGTGTGGAGAAAGCTATCATTACTTCCCCTACCCCTACACTGAGTTTTCTCTACTCCAGGACAAATATCTCTAGTCCCTTTGACCACTATTCACATAAAATAGAACCAAATTCCTTCACTATTTAGGCCGCTATGTTGAAGCAAACAAGTAGAAGACTTAGAATGGAAACATTGTGTTCCTGAAAATCTGAAGAACTCTGACATAGGGCTTGATAAGCTATTTCACTGTAATGATTTTGTCTAAGACTAAGATATTTAATGAATTTGTCATATTATTGAAAGTGCATATCTCATTAGTATCATTAGTTTTTGTTTAGGGAGTTCAGTTTCTAATTTTTCTCAAGTCTTTTGAATCCATTGCTATCCATTGAAATACTTCTGATGAATGGCACACATATGCAGAGTAGTTTGATATGTAGGCCCAGCAGCCTCCTAGTGCATTTTAATTACCTCTCCTTTCATTTACTGAAAACCAGTTACCAATCTGATCAGTATACTAGTGTGATAATTTACCATAGGCTCTCTCATTCTGTGTGCCAGACAGTTTTGCAACTTATTTAAATATTTTTAATGTGTTGTATAACATGTATATGTATGTATGTATGTATATATATATATATATGTGTGTGTGTGTGTGTGTGTGTATGTGTGTGTGTATGTATATGTGTTTGATACTATTTCCCTAAGACACTCTAAGGTTGAATAGGAAGAAAAGCATGTACCTTTGAATGCAGTCCTCTTGCATCATTTAAATATATAGCTACTTCATCACTTAGAATGCCTTTTTCTAAATCACTGTCTGGATGAGAGTATTTGTTACCAGCACTCAGTCTTTTTAACTTCATCTGAAGGATCTCTTCTAGTTTCAACTTACCCATCTGGGAGACCAATGTTATCATCAGCTGACAAGGTGATTTTGATGAATTGTGTCGACTAGGCCTCCAGCAATCTCAGTGGCTACTTTGTAAATGGACCAATTGCCTAGTTGTATTTACACACCTAGGTATGGGATAGATTTCCATCAGTTTGTATTTGCCACAAACATCAAGCTTTTTCAGCAGGACTCATTCACCTTGTTGAAAGTCCTGACAGTCGACACTAGCAGTGATTTCTTACCTTTATGTGTAAGATTGTCCTATGTTGGCTGTCTAAAGACTCCTAGATTACATGTAATTGGACACTGGGCAAGCAAATGAAAGGACAATGCTCATGCCTCCCCAGAACCCCAAAGAACTGCTTTGGATTGGGGATATGGATTATGTTCATTATGTACTCTAGTCAGTTTGCCAAAGTTATCTACGCTTTAAACAAAGAAACTCAGTGACAAAGCCAGTTCTTTTAAAAGTTAAAAAAAATTTTCTTAATATATTTTTATTTTGTTAAAAATTTCCAATTACATGTAAAAATATTTTAAGAATAATTTTTTAAAATTTTGACTTCCAAATTTTCTCTTTCCCTCCTTCCTCAAGAAGGCAAGCAATTTGATAAATACTGTACATGTAAAGTTCATATTGGCCATTTAGCAAAAGAAAACACACAAAAATAAACAAAAAATTTTAAAGAGTATGTTTCAATCCATATTCCACGTTCATAAGTTCTCTCTCTGGATGTGGATAGCAATTTTATCATGGGTCCTTTAAAATTGACTTAGATCCCTGTCTTGATCAGAGTAGCTAAGTCTTCTTTCTCAGTTGATCATCCTTACAATACTGCCATTATGGTATGCAATGTTCTTCTGTTCTATTCATGTCACTTTGCATCAGTTCATACATCTTCCCAGACTTTTCTGAACTCATCCTGCTCATCATTTCTTATAGTGCAATAGTATTCCCTCAAAATCAGGTACCACAATTTGTTCAGTCATTCCCCAGTTGATGGATTTCTCCTCAATTTCTAATTCTTTGCCACCATAAAAAGAGCTGTTATAAATATTTTTGTACAAATAGGTCCTTTTCTCTTTTTTTTAATGTGAATTTCTTTTTTTAAATGTTTATTTATGTATTTATTTTTAGTTTTCAACATTCATTTCCATAAAATTTTGAATTCCAAATTTTCTCCCCCTCTCTCCCCTCCCCCCACCCCATAACACCTTGCACTCTGATTACTCCTTCCCTCAATATGCCCTCCCTTCTATCATACCTTTCCCTTTCCTTATCCCCATCTTCTCTCTTTTCTTGTAGGGCAAGATAGATTTCCACACCCCTTTATCTGTATTTCTTATTTCCCAGTTTCATGCAAAAACAATTCTCAACATTCATTCCCAATACTTTGAGTTCTAACTTCTCTCCCTTCCTCTCTCCCCACTCATCCCCAGTGAGAAAGTAATTCAATATAGGGTATACATGTGTAGTTATGCAAAAGACTTTCATAGTAGTCATTTTGTATAAGACTAACTATATTTCCCTCCATCCTATCCTGTCCCCCATTTGTTCTATTCTCTCTTTTGACTTTGTCCCTCCTCTAAAATGTTTACTTCTAATTACTCCCTCCTCCCATTTGCCCTCCCTCCTATCATCCTCCACACCTCACTTGTTCCCTTCTCCCCTTACTTTCCTATAGTGTAAGACAGATTTTCATACCAAATTGAGTGAGCATGTTATTCCCTCCTTAAGTCATATGTAAAGAGAGTAAGCTTCACTTTTTCCCTCTCACCTCCTCCCTTTTCTCCTCCATTGAAAAAGATTTTTCTTAACTCTTTTATGAGTGATAATTTGCCCCATTCCATTTCTCCCTTTCTCCTCCCAATATATTCCCCTCTCACCCCTTAATTTTATTTTTTTTAGATACTATCTCTTCCTATTCAACTCACCTTGTGCTCTCTGTCTATACGTGTGTGTGTATAATCCCACCAACTACTCAAATACTGAGAAAAGTCTCAAGAGTTATAAATATTATCTCTCCATATAGGAATGTAAACAGTTCAACTTTAGAAAGTCCTTTATGATTTTTCTTTCCTGTTTAAATTTTCATGTTTCTCTTGAGTCTTGTGTTTGAAAGTAAAATTTTCTATTCAGTTCTGGTCTTTTCATCAAGAATGCTTGAAAGTTCTCTATTTCATTGAATAACCATTTTTTCCACTGAAGCATTATACTCAGTTTTGCTGGGTAGGTGATTCTTAGTTTTAAACCTAGTTCCTTTGACTTCTGAAATATCATACTCCAAGCCCTTTGATCCCTTAATGTAGAAGCTGCTAGAGCTTGTGTTATCCTGATTATATTTCCACAATATTAAAATTGTTTCTTTCTAGCTGCTTGCAATAGTTGCTCTAGAATTTGTCCAGAGTCATTTTCTACAGCTATTTTATGGGCTATGTAGGGGAGCTTCTGCAGGTCCATCTTTCTACACTGCCATCTTGGCTCTCTCCTCCCTTTTCCTTTTTCTTTGATCTCTTTGGGGTACAGACCTAGTAGTGGTATTGGTGGGTCAAGGGTTTGTACAGTTTTATATCCCTTTGGGCATAGTTCCAAATTGTTCTCCAGAATGGTTGAACTACTTCACAACTCCACTAACAATGCATTAGTGTACCTAATTTTCCATATTTTCTCTAGCATCTGCCATTTTCCTTTTCTGTCATTTTAGCTAATCTCATAGGTTTGAGGTGGTACCTCAGAGTTGTTTTAGTTTTCATTTCTCTAATCAATAGTGATTTGTGGCATTTGTCCACGTGACTATTGATAGTTTTGATTTCTTTTTATGAACACTGCCTGTTCATATCATTTGACCATTTAGCAAGTGGAGGATGGCTCTTATTTTTATAAATTTGGCTCAGTTCCCTAAATATTTGAGAAATAAAGTCTTTATCAGAGGAACTTGCTATAAGTTTCCACCCAAATTTCCTGTTTTTCTTCCAATTTTGACTGTATTGGTTTTGTTTGTGCAAAAGCCTTTTAATTTCACATAATCAAAATTATCCATTTTAATTCCTGTGATCCTACCTCTCGTTTAGTCAAAGCCTCTTCCCTTATTCATAGATATGACAAGAACATTTTTCCACACTCCCTAATTCACTCATGTTACCACCCTTTATGTATAAATCATTTATCTATTTTGACCTTATCTTGGTATATGTTGTGAGATTTTGGTCTATACGTATTTTCTGCCAAACTGCTTTCTAGCTTTCCCAGAAATTTTTGTCAAATAGTGAGTTCTTATCTCAAAAGCTAAGATCTTTGATTTATCAAACACTAGATTACTATGGTCATTTACAACTACGTATTGCATAGCTAATCTATTCCACTGATCTACCTCTCTTAGCCAGTATCATGTTTTCAAGGTTCCTGCTTTGTGATATAGTTTGAAATCTGGAACTTCTAGGTCATCTTCCTTCATATTTTTTTCATTGATTCTCGTGATATTCTTGACCTTTTTTCCTACCAGATGAATTTTGTTATTATTTTTTCTACCTCTATAAAATAATTCTATTATTTGGTAGTTTGACTGGAAGACAAGTCCAGCTTTTGTAAGAATGAACAGAATGCTTGGCTTGATGCAATCCTCCAGATGGACTTTAGTACATACACTTTGTAACCACCTCTATTCCTCTTGCAATGTGGTAGGGAAAAGTTTTTTGTTTGCCTTCTGACCTGGAAATAAAGATACATTTTTAAAAGCCCCAGTAAATTGGCTTTAGTTTTGATTTTTTTGGTTTGGTTTGGTTTTCCTATCTGGTTGTGTTTGAGTGAGGAGTCTATAACTGTCTGGTGTCTAAAATCTCTACCATATGGCTTCCCTTTATCTTTCTAGTCTTATTTCATATTATTTCCTATCATGCACTTTCTTTTCCAATTAAACCAGCTTTAGTTAAACAAGCCCACTAGTTGTTTTCCATGACAATGAATTTGTGCCTTTGTTCTTATGGTGTCCTATGTACTTCTACCTCATTTCTGCCTGCAGAATCATAGGCTCATAGGGGTAATCCTATAAGGGAAATCAGAGACCACCTAGTCCAATCCCTCATTTTCCTGAGGATAAAACTGAAGGTCCAAGAATTAAATGATTTACTCAAGATCACCAAGGTAGTAAGCATCAAAAGCAAAATTTGAACCTAGCTTCTCTGATTCCAGGTTTAGTTCTCTTTCCATCCCTCATATCCCTCATCCCTCACATCCCTCAAAGCACAGAAATGCTGTCAGCTCTGACATGAAATTTTTCCTGATTCCTACTGTCTCCCTACTGAAATAGTTTTCTCTGTGGTAGAATGTACACTCCTTAAGAAAAGAGATTGTTTTACTTTTGTCTTGGTATCCCTAGCCCCTAGCAGAGCATCCTACACATAAAAAATTTTGTTAAGTTGAATTGAATTGCAGAATCAACCGTGGCAAGTCAATTAATTTCACAGAGCCTCAGAGTCCTCATTTGTAAATGGAAATGATAATACTCGAATTACCTACTCCACACGGTCATTGAGAGGAAAAAGCTTTGCAAACTTAAAAGCATTATACAAATGTGAGCTGCTGTTATTATATTAAGTTTTCTATTAGTCTATATTCATCTCTGGGAATGTGGGAGGACTATGGGGTGGACTGAAGACAGATCTTATTGTTAGAATAATGGAGTAGTAATGGAAACATTGTCTAGACTTTATTAGTGCACATTTTTCTAAGGCTCCTTCATTCTAGGCTGTAGAGAGCCCACAGATAGTGAAGGAAGCAGCCTATTTATAATTCTTGCTTTTCTTCTAGACTTTTACTATTTCAACACTGCAATTTTAGGGATTTTTTTAATGGTATATTGCATGATTGTCTTACATTGAAGTTCACATGGAACCTCCAGTGGCATATTGTGACTGATTGATCTAAACTTGACCTATATAATGGACCATAGAAAGCATGTGCTGGTAAGACTATCTCATTGCCTGTCTTAGAAATGGTAGAATCATGTGAGCAGAAAGTACTTGACAACAAGGTCAGGAGAACACAGGAAATAGATATACCACAGTAACTAGAGATAAGGTCATGAAGACTAACTCTATATCAGACTGCTGAAGTTGTGCTGAAGCCTCACTTTTAGCTGGATTATGTACGTTATATTAAGGCTCCGGAAGGGTATTCAATTCAGAATATCAATGACAAGATGACTCTGGATACTGAGATATTTCTAACATACTCATAAATATTCTGGGTGCCAGATGAAATTTGTGATATATCACATTTTTGAACTGAACCCATGACTGTTTTAATGTAAGGAACTCCCAATGAGAAAACTTCCTTTACCAAATTACAAGATAATCCAGAATGCTATCTGTCCTGCAATTTATAACAGTATTGAGAAGTTATTATATGGTATGCCCAGTGTCAAACAGCCAGTCTTTGTCAGAGGAGGGACTTGAGTCCTGATTTCCATGTCTCTAAGGTTGGATCTCTAACCGCTCTAAGCACAGTTTCTTAATCATTGGTTTTAAGCATTTAACAAATACTTTTTGAATGATTAGTTGAGGGAGGTCTTCAGGCAGAAGCTGGGCTAAATGATCTCCATAGTCTTTGTGAGCTCTGAGAGTCTTTTATTCTGAGAGTGATTTGTAAGATTTTCTCTGTTTTTTAATTTAAAATGCATCATTCAACAAAAGGAATAAATCCTACTGCATTCCTTTTGGGTTTGTAGCTCAGAATACGCTTTTACTATCTCCTTTTTTTTGGTCCTGGTCCACAAAGAAGAGCTGGTTGGATTATAATCAGGACCCACATCTGGCAAGGGAAGGAGATACACTGAGGGATGAATAATTAACAAACTTCAATTCAACCAAGATTTCAGTCATAAAATAGGAAGAAAGTCTTTCTGGGTCAAGCAGCTAGAGGAAACAACACTCCTCAGATAGTCAGGGCTAACTGGATTTAGAGTTCAATTCAAGATTGAGAATACAAAGAAGAGATAGAAAGACAGGAACAACACCTACACATATGGAACTAAGAAATAACATAAGATTCATAAGGGCTGATAAAACATGGCAGGAAGTGACAAGGCAGAGTTTCGGTTCCATCCACAAGTGTATATTTCAGCTGCTATTCTGCTTTAGTGACAGGAATCTCTTTACCTCTTAATAGCCAGATAGGTATAGCATGTGACTCTAAAGTTAATCCATACTTATCGAGAGACATACAAGATTAATTATTGTTCTGTTTGGAGTTATGTTTTGCCTTTTTACAACCAGTTAATCTTTACTAGACTATAAGGAGGGGAACCAAGGTGTGGTCCAAACACTGTCACTTGGTGATCTCATCAGCTCTTATGGATTTAATGACCATTTCTAAGTTTGTGATTCTTAGATCTGTCCTGATCCAGACTCTGTGCTGTTGATCTCCAATCTCCAATCTCTGACTGCCATTACAGACATCCCAAACAGAATGTCCAGTAAATGTCTCAAACTCAACTGGTACAAAACAGCGCTTATCTTTCACCTTGCAGTATTACTTGCACACTCCTCCTTATCTTCTCTGACATTGCATCATTTTAGTATAGGCCCTTCTTATCCATACCTTGACTATTGCAATAGCCTGCCTATGAATCTACTTACCTCACTCCAATTTATCCTTTTTAGCCATAAAAGTGATTGTCCTAAAGCAGGTCTGATCATGTCACCCCTTACTTAATAAATTCCAGTGGCTCCCTATTGCTTCCAGGATCAAATACAAAATGCTCTGTGTTACATTCAAAGCCCTTCATAACCTAACCCCCTCCTATCTTTCCAGTCTTTTTACACCTTAATCCCCTACCAATATGCTCTTTGATCCAGTGACTCCTAGTTGTTTCATGTAGAGGACACTCCATCTATCTCTTGGCTCCTGGCATTTTCTCTATCTCTTTCTCATACCTGGATCCCTCTCCTTTCTCTCTTTTGCCTATTTTGACCACCCTGACTTCCTTTAAGACCTAATTAAAACTCTTTATTTTACTGGAAGTCTTCCTCAACTCCTCCTAATTCTAGTGCCTCGTTTTATAAATTATTTCCATCTTGTATATAGCTTGCTTTGTATATATTCTTTTTTTTGCATATTATCTCCCCCATTAGATTATAAGCTCCTCGGAGGGCAGGGCATGTGGAATTCTCTTAGCACACTTAGCACTAGTTCACTTAACATAGTGCTTGCACATAGTAGGTATTTAATAAGTGTTCATTGATTGATTGATTGTCACTCAAGTCAAGAGCCCATTTCAGACAGAGACCAACATGCTGATGGGCTTTTGTGGCATTGTTATATTAATCCTCTGTGAAAACATTTAATCCTAGATGACACAGAAAGCAATAGGTCCTGGTCTCCTTTAGAGTCAGCTGACAATGATGCTTTGGCTACATCTGAGACTTCTACAGAGTCATGAGATAAAGGGAGCAATAACTCCTCTCTGACCACCATAGCTGCTGAACCAAGTCACCTGGAATTCCTGTATCTACTATGACAATAAAAACACAATCTTGAAAAAGGGAAACCCCTGATTGATCAACAGATTCTTTTAGCTAAATAGGGTGGGAATTGTGGTATAATATAGTCTATGTGGTATAATCTTAGGGTTTTGATTCTTCTGAGTTCCTGTACTTACATTCTTGTAGTGGTTTAAGGGGAGGTTTTACTCAGAGGAGGTTAGAAGCAGTAAGGGATTGGATATTAATTGGATATTAAAAGCTTCCTTATCCCATGTTTGATCTCCTGAAATGCATCACAACAAAAGGATTGGAAGAAAGTCGGAAACAATATGTGATCCTTTGACCTCTGTTGGCCTGTAGAGGATTTCTCTGGTCCGAAACAGCATGCTATTTTCTCATGCCAACTATGTGTCCTTGTAATATTAAAATAAATTGCACTTTTGGCATTTTACACCCATCCTTTTATTCAACAACTAAGGTAAAAGACTTTACTGATATGAGCATTGTTTCTTCTAGAAGTATAAAGAATACTTTCTGTGATGAATCAGCCTTATGCGCAAAGCCAGAATGGTCCATAATAGACTTCATTTTATTGCTGAATATTTTGTTTTTAACGCTATCTTTGAAAGCAAATGAGGCCTCCTGAATATTTGTCCTTTGACAGCTAAATTTCATATTTACAAATCCTATAACTAGTTCTAAAAAGATAAGAACTTCTTTAACTTCACTGCCTTTTTACCTACTAAGGAAAGTCCTGACTATCCTTATAATAAGTAATGGTGGTTTAATTTTTTTTTTATAATTGCGTAATCTATCTTGCCAGGTCTATACAGATCATTCTGGTACTATATATTAAAGTCTACTGACTGCTTCATTGAAGTATGATATTACTATTCTGCATCATACACTGAAGGTAGCGAGGTGGCACAATGGGTATGGTGGGAAAGTTAAGATGAGGAAGAACTGAGTTCGAATGTTACCTCAGACTCATAATAGCTCTGTAACAATGATAACTCTTCTAATTATTTCAATTGCCTGTTCAGACATGATCTGAAAGTGTGTTTTATATTCAAATGTGCAACAGGATGTGAAGGGTACTTAGATAGTCAGATGGTCAGCTAATCCATTTTCTGGACAGCTTCCATTTAATTCATTCTAGGCACAAGTTCTGACCAGTTCTTTTTTCACATTCTCTCTTGCATCTTTCTCTTCTTTTGAATGCCACCACTCTAGTTGTTTTTATACTTAATCCACCATAACTTCTTAATAGATCTCTTTACTTCCAGTCTATTCTCTCATATATGTATATATGTATGTGTATGTACATATATGTATACATATACATATATACACAAATACATATTGACTGGTTGGTTGTTGTCCTTCGTTCTCAAAGAGGACCAAAATGACATCACCATGATAAAATGAAGCTTGGAACACTCTACCACAGGTTGGGTACAGATGGTCCATATGAACATTTGGGGTGGTTACTCCAAATTTGAGCATCCTACACTTACTTTGTGCTGTCTCAATTCTACTTTGCTCATAGAGCCAGCACCCTTTATGATGTGAGTACAGCATGTTGAAGGGTCTTGTGCCAGTGTCTCCTTTATTGTGCAATCAAATCCAAAGTTCTTGAGAGAGACCCTGAGAGTGTCCTTCCATCCCTCCTTCTGGCCACCATGTGATCACTTGCCCCATATGAGTTCCATAAAAAAGTCTTTTTGGCAACTGTACATTTTGCATTCGAACAACGTGGTCAGTCCATCAGAGTTGCTCTCTGAAGCATAGTTTTAATGCTTGGCAGTTTAGTTCAAATGATGTCTGGTATCTTATTGTGCCAGGTAATCCTCAGAATCTTCCTAAGACAATTCAAATGGAAGCAATTCAGTTTTCTGGCATCATATGGTAGACTGTCCATGTTTCACAGGCATATAACAATGAGGTCAGCACAACGGCTCTGTAGACTTTCAGTTTGGTGGTAAAGTAGCTAGATGAATTAATCTAAAGAATTGTTCTTATTGGATCAGAAAGACAGTATGACACACTAGATGCAATTTCACAGAAGTCTGGAACGCTTGGGTTTGAATTCTGTCTCAGGTACTAGTTTTATGTCTCATTATTTAATTTCTCTGTGCTTCAGTTTCCTCATTTGTAAAATAAGGAGGTTGGACTCAATGACTTCTAAGTTCCCTAGTTCTAAATTGCCTTAGCTTCCATATTTGTTAAATAAAAGGATTGGACTCAATGGCTTCTAAAGTCCCAAGCTCTAAATCCATTATCCTATGTGTCACGACTGTGTTTGAAAGTTTGCTTCCCATTGCTTCCAGAGTAGGGTTCAGACTCTTTAGTCTGTCTTCCACATGATTTTTGGCTGTATCCCCCATTACTCACTTATGTGAAAACTTTGATGTATCTAAACAGTTGCCCAAATTATCTAAACCCATATTTTTGTTTACCCTAGTCCATGTAATCGGCATACCTTCTCCACTCTTCTATACTCATCTAATTCCTTCCTATTTTATTTCTGAGGTCTTTTATGGAGCTTGCCTTGAGTATTCCACAGAGATCTCTTTATTCTCAACTCATAATAGTTATACACAGTGGAAATTTGTGGTGGATAAAAAAATAACAAAAGTGGGCTTTGCCTTACCCTCTTTCATTAGTTTCTTGATCTTGTTCCTGACTTCATCTCTTTTGTTTCCATTACCCTGTTGGAAATAAGTCTCTATTAGACATGTTCTGCTTTTCCCCAGGCTGTTGGTACCTTCTTTCCTAAAGTTACTTTACCAGTGCTCTACATGTATCTCATGCTCATGTTTTCTCACCCATTTGAATGGAAACTTCTTGAGAGCAAGCACTGCTTTGATTTTCCTTTTATCCCCAGCACTTAGCCCAGTGCCTGTTAAGTGCTTAGGAAATGCTTATTGAGTTGTTATTTTCAATACTACTCATTTGAAAGTGAATCATGAAGAGTTGTGTGAATATATAGATGTATGCATATACACACATACACATACACACACACACATACAAACAGTGTGCACACACCCCTCTTCTACCATATAGTTGTTTGGAAAATCTCACTTTTTTTATTTAAAAAGTATTTGAATTCACAAGTCAGTATTTATTAAGTACCTGCTTTCTACAAAATGCTGTGCTAGACACTGAGAAAATACAAAGACAAAATTAAAAGTCTGTATTATTAAGGAATTTGCGTTCTACTATAATGGGCTTTGATATAATAGACATAGAAGCTTAATACAAGGTACTTTGAAAGAGAGAACTATCTGAGGGGATCAAGGAATACTTCATGGAGGAGTTGGCGCCTGAACTGAGTAAGCCTTAAAAGAAGTAAAAAATTCTAAGGTGCAGACTAGAGGAAAGAATGAATTCCATGCATGGGGACCAGCCTATGTGAATGTATGACTAAAAGAACTGTAATATTAAGTACAGAGAATAACAAGCATGTCAATTTGACTTAATGGAGTGAAATGTAACTTTAGATAGTCTCTTCTGACAAGTTGTTTTCCACATTTATGTTCAAATCATAAAAGATTCTTCAACAGATACAATTATAGTGATAATTATATTGATGGTACTCTGATTATCAGTATCAAGTGAGGCATAAAACAAGAAGACATGTTCATCAAAGGTATTTGCCACTGTCATTGAGGATGTCCAGCACATACTTTTACTTGTCCTTGATGCATTCAAACTCAGAAAACTACAAGGCATTCATGAGTTCCATGGCCACTTGTCTTATAATGCAAAGAAGAAAAGCCAAGTAGATGAAGAGCAAATATTGCCCAGATTATGGTATACATTTGGATGGCCATACCATCTGTATAGTTTATAAACACATATATCATAGGTCTGTCCACTGAAAATGGACAGTGAAGTGGGATGAGAATTGAAGAGGCAGAAATGTTGGCATTTGCGTAATGGTGTAGTGCCTTCAATATTGAACTGCTCCATGCCACACAACCCATCACTTAAATATTCTCTCAGTGATTTAATGTTTTGTGAGTCATGAAACACCAAAATTTCAAAAGTTGATGTTTACCCAAAGAACAAAGACACACATAAATATGTAGTTTATCAATGAATGAAGAGCCTATAGTTTATCCATAATGATGGTCTGCATCCAAGAAATAGTGCAAAATTTATCATCAAGGACACGTATAACCAGAAAATGAAATAGGATAGTCATGTATAAAGAATGGGAGGTAACAGATGGAGAGCATAAGTATTACATCATTATCTCTAAATATAAAATAGATCCAAGGGGGAAGTGAAACTATTGGGTTTACCATATTTGGAGAACAAAGAAAATGGGCAACAGTCACACAGGATGAAGAAGTATGGGATGAGTTGTAAGATCCCCTGGTGGAAGGAGTACTCACAGTGATAAGAACAAAACTTGAAGTAATTGCATAATTTTGTTAAGCATTTGTATCATAGCTAACCTTTTCTGATGCCCTGAGACACAGCACTTTACCACTTTTTTGTTTTTACCGGTGATAACCTAATTTTGGACAAGATATGTTAGAGTCTAGTTTCCTCATTAATGACAGCACTATTAAGTCCTTGTTTGCCTTCATGTTTATGTCTCATCTCCCTAACTAGACTACGAATTCTCAATGATCTAATCTCAGTATCCTCCATAGCATCCAGCACAGGGCCTCCCATTCCATAGTTAAATGCCAGTTGACTGAATGACTACTGTGGTTTTAACCTATCATCAGGAAATTCTACCTTATCTCTAAACCAACCCCCTTCCTTGCTGCCACAATGTAGGACCATTTCCTCTTACTCTGCACCAACAATTTTGAATAGTTGGCCAATATGACAGTGTATTTGAAGAACATTCTTGTACTAATCCTTCTATTTTTCTACCTCCATCATTTTTTTTAAAGTTGTTTGCAACATTGCTTTCAGATCTGACTGTACAGAATGAAAAAAAAATGGAAAAGAATGAAAGTTGGTTCCTTTACAAGTGAGCCAGAGAGAGTGGAGAACAACCTCTTACCTTGCTCCCTTGTCTTACTCTCCCTTCTAGATCTTCTTATAGGATTAAGCTTCTTGACTGGGACCATGTGATCAATTATTTTTGAAATTTGGGAAAAAGGAGCTATTCTCTCCACAGAAACTCAACTATCCACAGGAGTTGATTCATTTAATGGCTATAAGAGAGCCTAAAGGACCAAGGCTGCTTACATCTTTTCTGTCATCCAGACCTCATTATAATCTTACTGAACAAGTGTTCTCAAGCTGGTGACAATGGACTCCCATTGCATCTCTAGAGAGATTTCAGGAAGACTGTGAACTTGGATGGGATACACCTCCCCCCCACATATGTATGTATGTATGTATACACACAACTGGTTTTATAATTCTCTTTATTTTATTTTATGAATTCAATAATTTTCTTTCCTGAGAAGAGGTCCACAGGCTAAAGGGACTCATAATCTCATAATACAAAACAACGA
This sequence comes from Potorous gilbertii, assembly GCA_028658325.1. Classification (NCBI taxonomy): domain Eukaryota; kingdom Metazoa; phylum Chordata; class Mammalia; order Diprotodontia; family Potoroidae; genus Potorous; species Potorous gilbertii. Next base: position 428,839,217 of record CM053770.1, on the reverse strand, counting down.
ACTAGAGGAAAATGTGGGCAGCATCACTTGGGGCATCAGTCATTTGGTTCATTCCCCCAATCATCTTCATCACACTCTCATGCTAATTCCGTATGAGACCTCTATGTACTCATTCACCATCCCTAAATCAACAAAGGGCTGCTCTTTCTCCTTTTGTTCTAAACAGCTAGGTGTGCATGTATTTAAGTTATGAGGTGTATCAAACAATAGAATACATCTACAAAAACACATTGGAATATGAAAATTATATATATGGAATATATATATATAATATACAAGATATATTTATATACTATATATACAAGATAAGATATAAATGTGACATACACAGAACATATATGTATATAATATACGTAAGATATTTCTCTGTGTTTGTGTATGTAGGTATACCATCACTTATACACAGATAATTATAGATATAAAATATGGAACACAAAAGGGTCAGGAAACCAACTGTTGCTTCAAGATAATGTGCATGAGTAAGAATAAATATGTCATCTATATTCCAAATAAAGATTCTCGGTATGAGCATAAATAAGTTTGTCCCTGAATCTAAGCATATAACTTAATTCTTAACTGTCCTGAGACCACCTCCAAATTTTAAAACATGCTTTACAAAATACTGTTCCTGTTTAGTCATCATCTTAGCTGCATGGCTACTGAAAAGAGCCTTTTCCATACAGTGTTTTTCTGTGCGATTAAAGTAAGGGCTTGTGGCAATAAGAAAGGTCTACTTTGGAAATTCCATAGGCACTCAAGTTTCCACTCAAGTTGTGCCTCCTCAAGTTTCTAAATCAGTAAAATTATGGGGCTGAAGTAGATGACCTCTAAGGACCCTTCTGGCTCATAATTAATGATCTGATGATCTGGATTATTGCTGAGATCACTGCATATGTAAGTTGATCACTGTGGTGTATTGTGGGGTATGAATATCTGTATTGAGAGTACTCAGTGATACCATTAAGAAAGTGAAAGTTTAAAAAAAGGTAGGAATTTATTTGGTAGTTACAGGAGATGCAGGTCCTTGAGGAAAGTACTTGTTCTTGACCATAAGTAATGTGATGAAGTAGATATAGTCTCTGAAGGCAAAAAAAGAAGAAAGAGAAAGAAATTGAAAGTAACATTTATGGGAGAAGGGAGAACTTGGGTTTTCTTGCTAAATCAAAATGATTTTTTAACTACTTTAGATGGAAGAATTTTGGAATGTTATTGACAATTTTATTGTGATATATAACACAAATTCTAGTAATTATGTATATATGTACATAGGCAATATCTTTTCCTGTCAGACTTTAAGTTCTTCCTATTTCTGATTCTATTACTAAATCTATCTCTATATCTCTAGCTTCATCCCTATCTTGATCTCAGTTACACATAGGGGCCTTGCTTTAATACACTGAACTTCTGCATTTGGGGACCTGCTATACTTCTCCTTTATAGTTTCTTAAGAGAACTCCCATGTAAGTTAAGAGCTAGGTTGTTAAATTCTTTTACTTCCATCTTTCCTCCAGTCATCCTTTTCTTTCCTATCCTGCATCAGTTTTCATCCCAGTTTATTATACATAAGTAAATATGTAGAGATAGCTCTTTGCTGTGTATATATACATAAATATGTGCACAGATATTCTTTTCTGTGTGTTTGGAAATGGGGCTGCTTAATGATGACAGTGTTAGTCATGTGCGTGGGTGTGACCTTTGCTTTGATAAGAGTGGTTGATAGTCTCATGGAGAATTTCTTTCCATGGAAGCCAACACTTTCCTCTAGAATTGCATTGAATGAGGACAGAATTTTAAAACTAATTACCATGGGTTAATTACCCCGAGTTTTCTTCATAGACCAGCTTTGTAAAGAAGAATAAAATTTTACCATCCCACACAAAAATTGCTTTACCAGTCCACTCCCACATGTCACCACAGAATTAGCAGTAAACAGATTAATTGACAGTAAGATGAATTAAATCACTGCCTTCAACTAGGAATAATTCTTGATCAACATCTAACTATTTCCAAACTTAGAGAGAGTTTATGCCAAAGTTTTGGCCCAGTTAAAAGATTCTGTCAGAGCACTGGCAGCACTTTTTCCAGCAATGTAAATTATCCATTATAGTAATTATTATTTGGTGCTTGAGTGCCCACAGTATTCAGATCACTGTGCAGCACCCACACAGAGATCCTCAACTCTCTAGGGATAAAATCTTCAGTAGCATCATTATTCAGGTATTTTTTTTTTAACAAGAAGGATCATATAGAGCTAGGCCAAAATTCTGGTTCTGTAGGGATGAACTCTTGCTGGACATGCATTCTGCTTTGATGCGATGAATCAGCAGTTCCTTCTTGGTCATTGGGACTGGGGGTCAAATTGAAGATGATGTCAATTGAGTCAAGAAAAGCCATCCTTCTTGTGAATTTGAAGAGAAGGTAATGGAAAGACTTTGCCTCTACTTTGGGATGCATCTAGCACTGCTAGATGACCTTGACTGGAAGGCCAATAAGAGGGGAAAAGGAATTTATTCTCCTCTTTTCCTACTGACCACTAAGCCTACCACAATATAACAATCAGAGTATAAACAAGTTGAGGTCAACCTGAGACTGTGTCTCAAGTCCCTGACTCTTGTGTTCTCTTCCTAATCCCAGGTAACTAAACTACAGGACTTGGAACTTGATTTGACAGATTTGGGGGAAACTTTATGAGTTTCATACATCAGGAATGGATCAGATGGAGTGATGGCTTCCCATCAAGAGGTGGCTACTTTAAATACACTGCTTCTCAGGGCAGATAATCACCAGCTAGATCTTACCAAATCTGAAAAAACTTAAAAGTCCATTTCAGTTTGCCAGTTTATGTCAGACCCAATGAGTTATTCTGATAATATAGGCTTCGGGCAAAAATAAATACTCATCCCCAATTCCACAAATGCCTTGAACCTCTCAGCATGGTATAATGGTTGCAAAGAATTTTATGGGTTTTTTTTTTCCAAATTTGTTAATGCATACTTATGAGTCTTTGATATCAAGCATTTTCTGAGGTGGGGTTAATAAACTGCCATCTTATATTTCATACCCATTTTTGTATATTGATCAGCTTTTCTAGAAGGAACCTGATGATTTCTTTTGGGGAGATCTTAGACATGAACCATATCTAAACTTTGTTTAAGAGATATCCTCAGAACAGTAAGGTGGGACCGATGAGTCAAAGAAATGAAAAAAGACTGATTCCTCCTTTTGGGACAGGCTCCACCCTGTCCATGATAGTCTAGAACCAGAGCCCTTGGCGGGAGATTTCTCCAGTGGGAGATGTCACCCATGACATGAATAAAAGAGAAAAGTGTTATTCCTAAATTAAAAAAAAATGTGTTTAGATAAAAGAACACACGAAATTTCTGAAAGTTTTGGGGACCCAAAGGTTAAATGGGAACCATAAGATTGATTTGAAAGTTGTATTACAGGTCTGTCATAATAATGAATATCAATTTGATAAAAATGAAGACTGTTGAATCCCATGCAACCACTTCTGTGAATCTTTTTAAACTTGGTGGCTGTATCTGTTCACAGATTCCCAGTCTCAAAGTTTGAAGAGACCTCAGACACTTTTCAATCCAGTGCATATAGGATTAAGAATTTATTCTACAATATACCTGGTAAGATGTTCTAAACTTTCTTGAACTCCAATGAAGGCAAACTTCAAACTTGCTAAAACATCCTATTTCAGTTTTAGTCAGTTCTGATTATTAGGGTTTTGTTTTCATATCAAGTCAAAATTTGCTTCTTTGCAACTTCCATCAGCCCTAGTTCTAAATTCTGCCCTCTGAGGCCACGTCAGGACAAATCAACTCTTGTTTTTTTCACTTGATAACAATAGTCCTTCAATACTTGAAGATAGTCATACTATTGCTTTTAAGTATTTTCTTCTCTATGTTAACCCCCATAGTTTCTTTCTTGAAAAATTTATGTTTTCTTTTTTTTCACTTGGTCCTCATGTGATATGGCTTCAAGTTCCTTCACTATCCTGGTGGCTCCCCTCTGGAAGCTTTCCAGTTTATCTATACACTTCTTTAAAAATAGTGCTCAGAGAGTTAGAAAAAAATAATACCAAAATTCATCTGGAAGAATACAAGTTCCAGGATATCAACAGAATTAATGAAAAGAAATGCTAGGGAAGGTGGCCTAGCCCTACCACATCTTAAATTGTATTATAAAGCAGCAGTCCTCAAAACTTCTTGGCACTGGCTAAGAAATAGGGGGGTAGAACAGTGGAATAGGTTAGGTACTCAAGACACAGTAGTCAATGAATATGCTACCAAGTTCTAGGATAAGATCTCACTGAATGACAAAAACTGCTGGGAAAACTGGATAACAGTGTGGCGGGTATTGGGCATGGATCAATGGATATCATGCACAAGAATAAAGTCCAAATGAATCTAGTTATAAAGACTGATACTATAAAATTAGGGGAGCAAGGAATAGTATATTTGTCAGATTTATGGAGAATGGAGGAATTTATGACCAAACAAGAGATAGAGAACATTATGAAGTGCAAAATGGATAATTTTGATTACATTAAATTGAAAAGGTTTTGCACAAACAAACCCAAAGCAACCAAGATTAGGGGGGAAGAAGAAAACTGGGAAAGAATTTTTGCAGCTAGAGTCTCTGAAAAAGGCATCATTTCTAAAATACAGAGAGAACTGAGTTAAATTTACAAGAATACAAGTCATTCCCCAATTGATAAATGATCAAAGGATATGAACAGGCAGTTTTCAGAAGAAGAAATTAAAGCTATCTATAATCATATGAAAAATGCTTTAAATCACTATTAGAGGGATGCAAATCAAAACAACTCTGAGGTACCATATCATACCTATTAAATTGCCTAATAAGACAAAACAGGAAGATGACAAATGTTGGAGAAGGTGTGGGAGAGTTGGAACACTAATTCATTATTGGTGGAGCTGTGATTTGATCCAACCATTCTGGAGAACAATTGGAACTATGTCCAAAGGGCCACAAAAATGTGCATAACCTTTGACCCAGCAATACCTCTTCTAGGACTGTATTCCAAAGAGATCATAAAAATGGGAAAGTGTCCCCCATGTACAAAAATATTTATAGCAGTTCTCTTTGTGGTAGCCAAGAATTGGAAATCAAGGGGATGCCCATCAAATGGGGAATGACTAAACAAGCTGTGGTATAAGAATGTAATGGAATGCTATTGTGCTATAGAAATGATGAACAGTAAGACTTCAGAGAGGTCTGGAAGGACTTACATGAACTGATGTTGAATGAATTGCAGAACCAGGAGAGCACTGAACACAGCAACAATCACAGTGTGTGAGGAATTTTTATGGTAGACTGAGCCACTCACAGCAATGCAAGGACCTAAAACATTCCCAAAGGACTCTTGAGGCAAGATGCCATCCCCATCCAGAGAAAAAACTATGGAATCTGAGTGCAGAATGAAGCAGAACATTTTCTTTTGTGTTAGGTTGTGTTTTGGTTTGTTTTTTTTTTCTCATGGTTTGCCCCATTCACTCTAACTCCTCTATGCAACATGAGTAATGTGAAAATGTGCTTAATAAGAATGTATGGATAGAAACCATAAAAAACTGCATGCCGTCTTAGGGAAGAAGAGGGAAGGGAGGAGGAGAAAATTAAGAATTATGGAAGTGATTGTGGAAAACTGAAAACAAATAAATTAATTTTTTAAAAATGGTACCCAGAATTTAGTACAACATCCTATATGTAATCTGGTCAGTCTAGAATATAATAGGATTGCCACTCCTTAGTCCTGAAATCCCAAATTTTTGTCAAAATTACTCAATTACTTACATACTTAAAATTATTCAACGTATTTAATTTTAATTATATTTGTTCTTCACAGAGACAGGTTGAAGTCCTTTTTTGTTTCAATGAATATGAATACTCTTATAATCTCTCTATTCAAGGTGTCTAGACATCTATTGATTTTCTAATTTCAAAGGTCAGCTTTTAAATTATACCTAGGTAGCACAGTGGATAGAGTGCCAGGCTTGGAGTCAGGAAGACTCATCTTCCTGAGTTAAAATCTGGCCTCAGACACAACTAGCTGTGTGACCCTGGGCAAGTCACTTAACCCTGTTTGCTCAGCTTCCCTATGTACAAAAAGAGCTGGAGGAATAAATGAAAAAACACTCCAGTATTTTTGCCAATGGGATCACAAAGAGTCAGACATGACTGGAAGAACTGAGCAACAAAAAATGTAAAAGGTCAGGGTTTTTTTCGCCTCCCAGAAATGTTGCTTTCAACTGCAGCTATGGCATTGGTTCCTTTCCATTTTAGTACTAATTGTGTGCATTTCAGGGAACTTGTGTGAACTATTTATTTGGTGTGTATGTCTGAAGGCACATTGGAACACTGTGAACATAGTGCTGGAAAAGCAGACTTCTTTTTTAGTTAAATATGATTTAACTAAAGTAGTTAAAGTAGGATGTTGTCAATTTCATCTAAGTTCACAGGAGCACAAACAACTTAGTTTAATAAAAACAATAATTATAGCCAACATTTATATAGTCTTTAAGGTTTGAAAAGTTCTTTACAAATATCATCTCATTTTATCTTCACAGTAATCCAGAGACATAAGCTCTATTTTTATTGCCATTATACAGATGTGAAACTAAGGCAGACATGAATTCAGTTACTTACCCTGGGTCACACAACGAGCAAGTGCTGAGGCTGGAATTTAACTCATATCTTCCTGATGGTGGGTCTAGTGTTTTATCCACTGCACAAGTCAGTTGCCACTTTAGTGCTTTGTAATAAAATTTTCATTGAATAAAAGTCCACACTTTCTTTTTTATGCACAACTACATCCCCAGTAGTGATTACATATTATATTTTTATCTGTTTTATTTCCTCTTATGCTAACCTAATGAACTTTCTCCATAGGGGTTTTAGTTAAATTTTATAAAAGACATTAAGTTCCTCCTAAAGAAATTGAAGTAAAGATGATAATGTCTTCAAGTATTAATATAATTTGGTTTCAAGATCAAATGAAAAAATATTTTACTTTTCAAAGAAATCTCTCAACTTGTCTTACATGTTTCCTATACACCAAACTAGCCCTTTGAATACAAATGTAGCTATATTCATAGTAGCTAGTAAATGAGAAATTTAATGTTTTCGTGTACTTATTACTTTTGCCAGGTTTTGGCTATCTTTGAGAATTGCAATTTCATCAGTGTGGGGAAATTCTGGCATGAGAATTCCCACTATAGATACACATCTGGCTTATCTGTAACTTTTAGCCATAGAGGGTTGACTTGCCTATGACCAATTAATGTGTTAGTGACACATGCAAGGTGTTAAGTGATTTGGTCACCTAATTCTTCATCTATATTGCTAACCAGATTTGGGGGAAGCTTTTCTGTGGATTAGAGATTGAATTGATATTTTAACTATAATACATGAATGTCCTAGACATGCGTTAGGCTTTTTATATCTTTATTAACAACATTGCATCTTTATTCATTCTTTTCCAATTAAACTAGCTGTCTAGCTGATTCCCAAATACTTTTACTTTTCAAAGAAATCTCTCAACTTGTCTTCCATCTTCCATCTCCCATCTCTGCTTTTTTATACACGCTTTCCATGTCTGGGAAGCACTCCCTCCTCACTTGTGCCTCCCTGATTTCCCTCAAAGTCCAACTACATTAGATTGCTTCAGGATCCTTCTAGCTATTAACACTCTCTTCCTCTTGAAATTTCTTTGTATTACTATTTACATACAGACATTTACTCATTTGTGTACATTATATTGGCAGCTATGTGGCACACTGGAGTCAGGGGGACCTGAGTTTAAATCCAACCTCAGACACTTACTAGGTGGGTGAACCTGGGTAAGTCACTTAACCCTGTTTGCCTCAATTTCCTCATCTGTAAAATGAGCTAGAGAAAGAAATAGCAAACCACTCCAGTACATTTGCCAAGAAAACTCCAAATGAGGTCATAAAGAGTTGGATGTCACTGAAATGTTTCCACAACAACAAAAGTGCATTATGTTCCTCCAACAAAATGTCAGCTTCTCCAGGGCAGTGATTATGTCTTTTCTTTAATCTTTGTATCTCCAGCCTTAGGTACAATGCCCAGCAAATAGCAGGCAAATATTAAGAGGTGTTTGTTGGTTGGAATTGAATAACGTGTGTTTTTCATTTGAACAAATGTGAAAGTAAATGGGATCCATCACGTTATAGCCTTCCCTGGTTCAGAGATTCCCCATCTTGTTGCTTCTTATTTTATCTGAAGTTTCCTGGGACCTGCCATCCATCAAGAATGTGGAAAGGTGAATTTCCTCTACAAAAAATCCAAGGCCCTGGATTCTGCCCCTCTCCCTGCTGTCTGGCTTTCTTGGTTATATCTTTACATGCCTAGGTTACACCCTTTAGCCTTCTTTGCCAACTTTAATATAGTAAGCACACTTTGAGTGGACAGTTGAAAGGTATCTAAGAGTGTGAAGGAATTACTTCACAAGTCCAGGTTTGTTTTTTCTTTTTGATGTTCAATCAGATTATCTCAGGTTTAAAGGGGTTCATTCTCATTGAGCTATCATTGCAAGCAACAGCTCAAGTTTTAATACCAAACAATTTTTTCTAGGTGAAAACTGATGTTATTGGTGACTACTTTGGGTTTATAGTTCCTCAGGCTAGGCTGTCCTACTTCTACTTCTTAATTTGGGCTATCATCTTTAGCCCTATTTTTGGACTGGGGAGACCAGTCCTAGGTTCATTTCTTTAGCTTCAGATTAAAATATACATTAACATTGTACCTTCCTCCCTCACTAACTATTGCTGATCTAGGTTCTGACTTTGAACTAAAGCATATTTGAAGTTCTCTCCTTATCACTCATGAACTTGTATTTTATTTATTTATTTTTTTTTTTGGAGGGTGAGGTTAAGTGATTTGCCCAGGGTCACACAGCTTGTAAATGTCAGGAGGTCAAATTTGAACTCAGATCCTCCTGATTCCAGGACCCAGGTTGTATCCACTGCATCACTTAGTTGCCCCTATCACTTGTATTTTAAAAGCAACTAATTTCAAAGATAATATGGATGACCCAACAATTACAACTATGTACCTTATAAATTCATAGTCATCTATTCTGGAGAAGGAAAACAAAATGGTAGCCTGGTGTGGTGAGTCAAAAGCTGGCCTCAGTGCCAGGAAGAACTAAGTATGTCATACGTCTAACATATATTGACTATGTGGTACCGAGAAGGTAACTTTTTAGTACTCTGGGCAACTTTCTAAGATTGTAAGTTCTAGAAAACTTGCTGACTGACATTAATGGAAAACTTCCTGGTTCCCAAGTTCCCCATACAAATATAATGCTAAGTTCAGTTACTATCTATTGCCATATCAAATCTGTTTCAAGACCTGTCATCTGTCTCTTGAATACTGCCCCCACTCAATTGATGCTTAGATTTTCAATAGTCTGCTGATGGGTCTATCTGTCTCAGGTCTTTGTCTCTACTTCAATCCAGCCTCTATTTGGCCATCAAAGTGATTTTCCTAGAACTTAGTTCACACACACACACACACACACACATACACACACACACACTCAAATTCCAGTGGCTCTCCATCACCTGCAAAATGAAATACAAAATCCTGTTTGACTTTCAAGATATTTCATAACTTATTCCCTTTCCCCCACATCTTTCCACTCCTCTTATAACTTACTCCCACCACGTACTCTTAGATCCAGTGACACTGGTTTCCAGGCTCTTTCACAAACAAGACATTCCATCTCCCAGCTCCAGGAATTTTCACTGGCTGTCTCCATGAGTGGAATGCTCTCCCTTCTCATCTCTGCCTCTTGGCTTATCTGGCCTTCTTCAAATTTCAAATAATATCCCATCTTCTGCAGGAAGCCTTTCCCCAGCCCCTTTTAATTCTAGTGTATGCCCTCTTTTAATTATTCCCTATTTATCCTGTGTCTAGATTGTTTGTACTTATTCATTTGTGCATTATCTCCTCCACTAGATTGTCTTTTACCTCTTTTTTGCAACCTCATTGCCTTGCACATAGGCTGGTTACTAATAAATGCTTGTTGAGTGTCTCAGTTTGGGGGAATATTCTTTGACATTAATTCACATCTGAACCAAAGTTGCTGTGACAGATCATCATGCAAGAATGATTTCAATTTAAAGAGAGCCATCAATAAAGTGGGGCAACTAGGTGACACAGAGGATAGAGTCAGGAGTCAGGAAGACCAGAGTTCAAATCCAGTCTTAGACACTTACTAGTTGTGTGACCTTGGGCAACTCACTTAACCCTGTTTGCCTCAGTGCCTCATCTGTGAAATGAGGTGAAGGAAATGGCAAATCATTCCCGTATCTTTGCCAAGAAAAGCCCAAATGAGGTCACAAAGAACCAGACATGACTGAACAACAGCAAAATCAAAAAATTGAATGAAGGTAAATAGAATAGTCAGAGGGCACAATATCGGGCTATTTGGAGAGTGAAAGAACTGGGAATGTTTCTTCTGGAGAAGAGGCTTACAGAGTTCACAACTACTTTCTTAAAATCTTTTAAAGAATGGTTACATAGAAGAGAGATTAGCTATTGTTCTTGGTCTGAATTTGCACTAAGGGATATAAGTTATTAGAGGCAGGTTTTTACTTTAATAAAGTTTTATTCATTAATAAATAAATTTTTTATTAGGTTGTATATTCCCTCTTACAGGAAATGTTCAACAAGAGATAGCCAGTTCTCAAAGAGTTTGTGGAGCAAACTTGTGCCTTAGCTAGGTGAACTGCCAGCTGCTAGATGAACTGAGATATCTTTCAACTTTAAGCTTCCACCATAAAAAATAGGTTTCTAGAGAACAGGGGTTGTTTCCTGTTTGTCTTTACATTATCGGGCCTTGAACAGTGCTTGGCATGTAGTAAGTGTGTAATAAAAGCTGCCTGAGTGGAACTTATTTGTATTATATGATTTGTTGGGGAAATACAATTTTAAATAAAAAATTTAAAAACTCAATTGTGCTGCAACTCACTTATGTCATTCTTTTCTTTTGCAAGGGGAAAAGAGAAAAAAAGAATTAGAGAGGCAGAAACTCATTAAACAAATTAGCTTAAAACTATTATTACATATTCCTAGCTGCATTTTAAATTCTCTGCCAAGAAAGAAACATTAGTGGTTCATTTTTCAGTTATTGTGCCAATGAATCTAGGAAATATTACAAATTGTGCATTGTTTGAAAAAGCAGCAGTGAGAATGACCCAGTTTGCAATCGGGCACTATGCTTAATTTATTCATGTCAAAAGTCTGCTTTGGAGCATTTTTCACCGTTAGAAGGAATGTTGTAAGAACCAGTTCCGTGGAGTCGTTTTTTTTTTCCTCTCTTCTGCTGCAAGGAGCTGTTGTGGCGGACTCTGGTTACTTCATTTCCTTTTCAAAATGCTGTGGCCCTATCTCATCCAAATGTTTTCCAACCATGCTTAACAGTAGACTTCTCTGTTTCATCTGGAGTCACGCAGGAATTGGTCATGGGAAAATTGTTGGCCTATAGTAACAAGACACTCACTCTGAACGACTTCAGAAAAAGGAAATACAAAAGAATGTTCCAAATCCTTGAGCAGATCTGACTGTCTGCTGCTATCTCTTCTGTCATCTCTTTTGACTGGCACCATTCCATGTGAGTCTGGGTCATGCTCACTTTGTCTTTAGGCAAAGCATATCCATCGTAGCATATGGATACATACAGTAATAGGAATAATAGATGACTGATTTAACATTTTGAAGATTGCAATGTGCTTTAAATATATTACATCATTTGATTCTCACAGCAACACTTTGACCCTGGTCCTATAGATATCACTATCTTCATTTTACTTTCATTTATCTCACTTTACTGAAACCAAGTTTCAGAGAGGTCTCAAAGCTCTGCACTATCTCAGATTCTGGGAATGTACTCTTCCTCCCCTTTCTACCTCTTAGAATCCTTATCTTCCCTCAAAGCTCTGCTAGAACCCACCTCCTACACAAGGCCTTTCTTAATACCCACAGGGGCTAGTGCCTTCCCAGACCTGATGATTTTGAATCTTGTTTGCATATGTTTATGTATGCACATTTTATCTCCCAGGATAGATATCCTTTGAGGACAGAGACTGCTTATTTTTTGTCTTTGTATCCCTATCTACCATGAAACACATGGTTGGTGCTCAATAAATGTGGTTATAACCTAGAGCCTAGCACAAAATGCATAGTTGATACTTAATAAGTGTGTGCTGATTGATTGATTAAGTGACTGGTCCAAAGTTACGAGGCTGGGGAGGAAGGATTTGATCCAAGTCTTGCCCTAGGGGCTTTAGGGCCAGCTTGTTTCATTATAATATGCTGCCTCTTGTACATAGTCAGATATAGCCTGTGCTGTGACTTTGAAAGCTGTTTTAAAAATTCTTCAAATACTTGCAATATATCAGTAACCAGAATGACTTGGTGCATTGCAAGATCAGTTGTTATATATTTATTCCGTTCGCTCTGTGGCTACTGCTCTGTCTGGTTTAGCTCCATGGAACAAGATGCCTCAGTGCCCAGTACCCTCTGACATCCTGTCCTCATCCTCCAATTCCTGATTTCCTGCCTCCTTTTGTGTGTTATCTCCCTCCTTTAGATTGTAAGCTCCTTGAGGCAGGCACAATCTTTCTTTTTATTAGTTGTACTTCTAGCATTTAGCTCTGTGCCTGGCACGTAGTAGGTACTTCATAAATGTTTATTGGATTAGATTGGATTTTTTCCAAAGGAAACATAAAAAAAAAAACCTAAAAAAATTCATTCTACTGATAAATTTAATGGACTTTAACCACAGTAAGACAAAATACTTTTCTGCTGAAAATAATATCATCAAAACAAGCAATATGGGTAACAAAATTTAAGGTAGGAGACATTGTCTTATCACATCAAAGGAAAGGAAATTATCTGTTAAACCTCTGTTTAAATGGATATGATCTTATCTATGACCTGAGAAATGAAGGCTTTTTTTAAAGACTTGGAACTTTTATTAGTTAGATAGCAAAAGATGTATGTGCGTGCGTGCGTGTGTGTGTGTGTGTGTGTGTGTGTGTGTGTGTGTGTGTTTGTCCTTCGTTGCTGAAGAAGACCATGCCATCAGAGAAATAATGATATGACTTGCATTTGACTTTGTTTTGAGTGAGGTAGGGCTGTGAAGGTCATCAGTCTCACTTCTCCTCCAGAGCCAGCTGAATCCAGGCACCGATATGTATATGTATATATACACATACACTCCAGCTAGATCTAAAAAGATCACAAGGCTTTAAATCTAGAACTGAAAGGAAATTTAGAGGTTGTTTAGTACAAGCCATTTAAACTTACAGAAACCAAGGCCCAGGAAAGTTAATTGATTTTTCCATGGTCCATATAGGTGGTAATTGATGAAGACAGGATTTGAACCTAGTTTCTTAGACTCCAAGGTCAGTGTACCCAACAAAATTAATATCTGATAATTCTATGATTTACTTGATTAATGTTAATAGACAAATCAAGTAATTGAGGGAGCACCATTTTGGGGACTGAATTATGCAGGTTGGCAGTCAACACTGATCCAATTAACCAGATCCTGCCAGAGAGTTCTGCTTTTGGAATGGAAATATAGGTCAAGTCCGATGTATTCAACCACTTTCACAACAAATTCAGTCTTCCTGGCAGCTGTGTGCCTTTGTATAGATACAACCTGAGTTTCAAATAATATAAGCAGGATAGAGTTCTTTAAAAAGAAAGAAAAGTTATTAAAGGTTGCACTAAAAATGTGTTTTAGACTCTAAGGCTTGCCATTTTCAAGGTCTGATTAATCATCTCTGATTAACCAACCAACTTGTAAGAAGTCTTTGTTAAGAGAAAAGTCAGTTTTTCCTTTGCATTTGCCTAGACAACTATTTAACATAATAACAATTATTACAATGTTATCAGTCTAGGAACTAGGGAACAGACAAGGGTTTGCCTTGGTCTCAATTTGCAAATATGCTTCTGTGCTTAAGTGATATATATTAGCTGAGTTTTCAAATCTGGACACAAAGTCTGACAAAGACATACTTCCTTTTATAAAACTGCACTGAAAGTATAATTTTTCCCTTCTTGAAATCTACTCTGTTCTGGAAAATCCAAGACTTATGGAGGAAGATAGAGGGAAATAATTAGAGGGTTGTGGTTAAACCTCCTAGATGCTTAGGTTTGAATACTTCCAGTATCTCTACATCAAAGACACTCTTTAGGAATGCACTGAGCCAAAGGAGGGTGAGTGGAGCTGGGCCTTATCTCAGAGGTAGCAGTTAGGAAAATGACACCATATTGTAATATAGTCTTGCTTTCCTGATGCAACTGTAGAATACTGTCGATAAGTTCCTTAAAATAGTTCTTCTTTAAAAGAATAATGTTAATACTTTAACTGCTCCTAGAGGGTTTGGCGGTAGACCCTGTCATGAATTGCCCTCTGGAGGTGGAGTAAAGAGAATCACTAAGCCTCTAAATATGGAAGGACCTAATAGTGATTATTAGGTGGGTGTGAGATATATCAGGGCCCCTTGGGAGTTACCAAGAACACTTGTTATTATAGGAGCTTTAGAGAGTGTCAGGCTGAGAAGGCCTTTTTGCCCAGAGCCCTCTCTGCTACGACAATAAGAATTACTTTTAGGAGAAAAGTGAACAAGTCTCTCTTTTTTACTTGACATTCGGAGATTGGATAGGAATGATCAGTCTTTAATAACAACGGCTCATCTTAATAGAACTGTTTTAAATTTATAAAACCATAGAATACTACAGGGCTTCCTCAATAAAATCCACAGCCACCCCCGCCTCCAACACACACATAAACACCTGGCCTAACCATCCACAAGGGGAAAGTAAAGTGCATGAAGAAGCTATGTTAACCTAGAAAGTGCAATTCAGTTAAGTTAGAAACACAGGGCCTACCCTCAAGGAGCTTACATTATACTGGAGACCATTGGAGGAGAGGAGAACCCAATTAATCATGGATATTTGAATGAGTAGATGATTCTTGTAATTCACAGGGCGTGACCTGAATTACCATTGGGCTTTATTAGCATACTTTAATCTGCAATCTTTTACCCCTTTCACCTTTCTTTGAATCTTTAAAAAAGTCTTTAATACTGTTAGCTCACTCTACTCTTAATATTGGAATGCTTCTATGATTCTGAATACCTGCAATAATTTTCAATACCTTCAATCCATTTCAACCACTTCAACTCTTTTCAAGAGGATGTTCCATGTTAATAAAATCGATGTCTAGTAACATTAAATAAAAAAAAATTGAAGGTTATGTTAGACCATCACAAAAACCAAAACTACACAAGTAATATATGACACATAATAATATGCCAATATGAGATATAATATCAATGCAACAGGAATAATCTCAAAGTCATGAAAAATAGTGTCAATAACTTTTATCATGTATCAACATGTAGCAAATAATTATGCAAATAAAATACTCATAACCACATAACAGATCAATAACATTTGGCAATAAACATTTTATATAACAATATTTTTCATGTTATCAGTAGGGAGGGGGAGCTTTTCTGGAAAGGGATAGTAGATAGCTTTTCTGGAAAGGGATAGTAGATAGTATCCAAATAAAATGACAAGAAAAGGAGTTTCTTGAAATAATCACTAGGAAAACAATTCCAATATATAAGCAGTAAATGTTAAAGAATTTGTCCATATCCAAAAAGGAAATTGAAGAAAAAAATGGAAAATGCATTCAGTAGAAACAAGAAAACAATCTGTTTATAGTAGGGAAAGCAGAGCAGAGGCAAAAATGCACTTATGAGGCAAAATAATGAAAAGCAAAATATATGTAACAAAAATGCGTAAACATGACTTACAAATTGCATTAAATTTGTAAATCATTGATATGATTTGTAAGTCCCACTGAAAATAAAATTGTATGACCAAGTACTGATATTCAATGAAATTAAGATATTTAATGCAATGAAACAACTGAGGCATAAAAATGCTACTTCCAGCTATCGACAGAAAACCTGATCCAGGGTTCTGCTAAGTATAGAACCAGAATAAAAAGCACTGTCAAAGAATATCAGAATTTCAATAGTAGAAGGGAACAATAGGGAGGAAATATCTAAAATTAATTCCTAAGGACAAACTCTCAACTTCTTAGAATGGACAAGCATATACGTAAGGGAAGAAGGGGTGTATGGAGGATTGATAGACTAGGACAAATGATCCTGTCTGTGCCTTCACATGTAATATAAATACCCAAGATAGGTGTGGGTGAAAATTCTTCACCTGTAAAACCACAACCATTGGTAAATAAGAGGGAAGTAGGTAATGTCCTCATTTAGGCACCAGCAAGGGAACAGTAAAGGGGACCCAAGTGGAAGCAGGTAGGTGGCACAGTTGATGGAGCGCTATGCATGGAGTCAACAAGAACTGAGTTCAAATCTGGTCTCAGACAGTTAGTAGTTGTGTGTACCTGGACAAGTTATTTAATCTCTGCCTGCCTCAGTTTCCTCAATTGTAAAATGGAGATAACAGTAGTACCTGCTTTCCAGGGTTATTGCAAGGACCAAACGAGATAAGATTTGAAAAGCCCTTAGCATAGTGTCTAGCATATCCTACCCATGTAATACATGCTTGCTTCTTTCCTTCAATCTATGAGTTACCCCTAGAAGGCATTCCTTTTCCCATAATCCAGAATGGATCACCAAATAGGTTCATTTAAAATAATTTTTAATTTATTTTCAATTTATGGAATAAAACAAGCATTTCCATAACGGTAGAATTTTAAAAAGATAACTTTAAATTTAAAAATTTAACTTAATATTAATTAATTATTTAAATAAATATTTAGTATTATAATTAACATATAATATAATATATAATAAAATAAATAAAAACCAAATATTAAATAAATTAATTAATAATTAAAATTGATTGATTAGTTAAAAAATTTAAAAAGATAATTGTACATGAAGCAGCAAATATATTATGTACAACTTGCTATTTCTCCTCCCTTGTCCTCCTTTTTTCCCTTTCCAAATAGTCTACTATTTCTAGGAGCTTCTTGCTTATTACCTTGAGCAGGCTATGGAATACTATGGCACTAATACCAAAAAGTTTGTGATTCCTTGGGTTCAGGTGGTGCTGGCAGAGCAGGTTATTACCCTGCCACTTTCTTACGCCTGATTCTGAGGCTGGATATGTTTTCATTTTTTTAACTTGGCCTTTCCTCCTAGTCACTGTAGGAACTGATAAGAATTCAAAAAGGAGTAGCAGCCACTCTTTTTTTCTGTATAACAGTAAGTATCACTGACAGAGAGAGAAATAAGAGAGGGTTTGGGGAAGGGATGTGTGTGTCTGTGAGTGTTTTCAGCAAGTGTTATGCATTGCTAACTTCAGTGGAGAACCAATTGTTTTAGACTTCTTATGGAGATCATTTGTGGCTGTGTTTCTTTCTTCCTTCTGGAAGAAGGCTATTGTCCCAGTGACAGCTGGGTCATCTCCCCACATCCGGTCTGATCAACAAAGCCAAAAACCCCTCTTCCACTGCAGCTGCAACAATAGTGACACCTTTCAGAAACAATCAGGAAGATCAGAAACACATAAAACTAGAGACCTGTTCCTCTCCAAACACACACGCACATACACACACATACGCACACCAATTGCTCAACTTTGGAAATTTCACATGGTCCTAAGAGCAGAATAAATCACAAACTTCAACTTTTGACCTCACTTTTTCCTCTCAGGTGTCTTTCTCCAGAAATGTCTACGTCATGCCCTCAGTTCCACAAAGTCAGTGCCTGCTGAGTTCTGGGGAAACTTCTCATGCTTCTCCTCTCCATGGTCATGATTCAGGGTTATAACAGTCATCTACATAGAGATGACAACATAGTCCATAGGAGCTGATGGGATTACCAAGAGAAAAAAGATAAGAGGGACTAAGCAGAGCCCCAGGACAGAGGGATCAACCATGTTAAATGCTACATCATGGGCAAGAAGGAGAACTGAAAAAAACACCACTGAATTTAGCTGTTATGAAATCTGATCTCCGTCAGGAAGATGAGTTGGAGACCATAAGGTCACTTAGCTGCTCTGGGCCTCAGTTTTCCTATGTGAAAAATGAGAATAATACAGTACCGGCACAGGAACCTTGTGAGATCAAACGAGATAATACACGTGAAGCGAACAGCCAACCCTGAAGTGCTTTATAAAAGCTATGGCTATCAGTTACTTGGGAGAAAATTATTTCAGTGGTAGGGTCCAAAGTCAGAATGCAAGGGATTGAGAACTGAGCAAGATTTAAGGAAATGGAATCATTTCTGTCTGAGCATTGGACTGTGAAAGGGAGAAAATAACCTGCAGAGATGTCCGAACCAAGTGAATGCTTTTTAACGATGGAGGAGAGAAGGAATCCATGTATAAAGTGAGATTAATGACTAAGTAGAGGGAGAGAGGTGATTGAGGGACCAAGCTCCTAGAGGAGATTGGAGGAGAGAGGAATGAGGACACAGGTATCGAAGTTCACCCAGACTAGGAAAAGGACCATCTCTTTTTCTGAGACTAGAAAAAAGGAGAGAGTGAGGCATGATGTTAAAGTAGTTAGAACACAGATTTCAGGTGAAGAGGGAGCTCATGATGAATGTTCCCAATTTTCCTTAACAGGTATGAGTTGAGACTCTGTATTGTTAGGGAGAGAAAAAGGAATGAACTGATGATTTGATGAGTGAAGAGGTTTGGAATAAATAATGTAGGGGAGTATGCTAGAGATTCAATTAAGGAAAAGTAACCAGAATTAATTCTAACATTGAAGGTCTAGTAGAGACTAAATAACATAAATTAACAGTGGATCCAATGACACCACTATGTGATTTTCTCCAGTGTAATTTAGCAGCATTCAAATAGGTATGGAGAAAGTTGCTGGTAAAGATAATCCAAGACTAGTCATTGGAAAGGAATGAGAAGCAGCAGGCTAACAGTTAAGGTCTTTGAAGGTAGAAGATAGTATAAAATTGAAATGGTTAACTGGAGCATCAAAATTTTGAAGGGAAAAATGAAAGACCAAGGAGCAGGGGTGATGAACTGGGAAGGGAAGAGGAGATTGCTTAAAAGTTGTGATGAAAATTCAGAGTGGTCTTAAGAGGGGGAAGACATTAGAGGACGTGAAAGGAGAGAAGATGAATAAAGGCATTTCAAAGTTCTGGATCATGGAAGTGTCACACTTGTTCAAGATAATTTTATCAAGAACTTGAGGTTCCCTGTGTGTGACTGGGGTTTAATGAAGGTATAGGTCATTGGGAGTCAAGGAAGATGATCAACTGAGGCTAAAATATTTGGGAAACATTCATATGTATGCTGTATCCAAGTTTAAGGACTAGGATAGAAGAAAACTGTAAACCAGATACTAAATTCCTTGAAAAAGAAGGAAGAATGACCAGAGGTCTCATAGATAGTTGACATCTGCATCTGGGTATTGCGATATATCTGAGTAGATGCAGGGATGGGGAACCTGATGCACTAAGGTCACATGTGGCCCTCTAGGTTCTCAAGTGTGGCCCTTTGACTAAACACAAACTTCACAGAACAAATCCTTTTTTAGGGAATATTTGTAGTTATCAGAGAGGGAATCCATGCACAAAGTGAGATTTTTATTATATGTTATATAAAGCTATATATATTATAAATACATAAATATATTACATATAAAACATATTATGTACATATAGTACATAAAGTGAGATCCTTTTATTAAGGGGATTTGTGAAGTTTGGATTCAGTCAGAGAGCCACACTTGAGGACCTAGAGGGCCACATGTGCTCTCAAGATCACAGGTTCCCCAACCTTGGAATAAAGTGTATCTCAAAAAAGAAGAGGTTGCTGAATAAGTGGAGGGGGAGATGGTAATAAAGAAGGGGAAAAAATAGACCTTCTGGCCTAACGTATAAGGAACCATGACAGAAGTCTTATCTAGTATTGCAGAGAGTGATAGGAAAGGTAGTTTCTTCTTTGGTTAGCCAAATTTCCATGATTTCAAAAAGAAGGAGAATGAGAGGAAGCATTATATTAGGGAAGGGAATATTTTAGCAATAGAATGAAGTTCTAGAGGTCACAACACAAGATGAGGACGGCCTAATAAAGTTCTGGTGGTCATAACAGACAAGGAGGGCGGACTAAGGAAATTTTAAAGGTCACAACAGAAGAGGAGGGCAGACTAAGGAGTTCTAGAAGTTGCAACACAAGTGGAAATGGACTAATGAAGTTCTAAAGGTCATAATAGAAGAGAAGGACAGAACAGGATATGAGATTACAGGAGGGGTAGGGTTAAGGTGGTTGGAAATGAGGGAAAGACATGGTAACAAGGGAAAGGAGTTTTTGACTAGGTAGTTCTTCCTTCTGAACAACAGGAATTCAGAGAGGAGGAGGAGTTTTTAAGCCATAAGACAGGTAGATTTTTCACACCTTTTCCATTAGCAAGAGAAACCTTGCCTCTGGCCCTAGCTAGGATATTATTTTGATTTTCTTCCCCTGGTGAGGAGGTGGCATTCTCTGAACCTGAGCCTGTTGACATATAGTGATCTGGTATCTTGTTGGTTATGGAGAACTGAGGTCAAAGGTTTACTTACTTTCCCCTGAGAGAATGGGCAGCTTTGCTCTGGGCCCCAATTAGAAATTCATTTGAATTCTACAAAACATTTAAATAATTATTAATTCAGGAACTGAACAAAGATGGCAGAGTAGAAGCAGGGACATTCCTGAGCTCTTGCCTAAACCCCTCAAAATCCCTGTGAAAAACGACTCTAAACAAATTCTAGAGCAGCAGAAGCCACAAAATGACAGAGTGAAACAGATTTCCAGCCCAAGACAATCTGGAGGACCAATAGGAAGGGTCTATTGCACTGGCATGGACCATATTAGAGTAGGTTCCAGACTTTTCAAGCCACCAACACCAAAGACAGCTTCAAAGATCAGTGAGAAAACTTTCTCACCTAGGTGAGAAGGGAGCGTGGTATGGCCCCAGCCCTAGGGTGGCAGCAGTCACTTCCACAGAGGTTTCTGGAGCTCTCAGCCTATAGACAGTGGGGGAATTTAGCAGCTGATCTGGATCGCAGTCCTGAGTGGAAGTCCTGGGGCGAGAAGGACTGTGACCTGATGGAGCTGGTGGTGGCTGTGGAAAGGGAATCCTACTCACAGTTTTTGGGCAGAAAAGAGTGCTTGTGGTTGCTCATAGACCAGATTACAGACCAGAAGAAGAGTAAACACACCTCCTTTGATTATACCACTGTGGAAGAACTGAGAACTTACAGGTCCCTAGAGATATCTCTGAAAACAGCTGAACAAAACCTTTGAAACTTGGAGTAGTGCAGCTTCCACTTGACAAAGAGCTCAAAAATAAAGGTATTGCTTGGGAAAATGTCCAAAAGGGGAAAAATAAGACTATAGAAGGTTACTTTCTTAGAGAAAAGATATTTTCTTATGCCCTTTCAGATGAGGAAGATCAAAACATATAATCAGAGGAAGACAGCAAGGTCAAGGCTTCTACATCCAAAGGCTCCAAGAAAAACATGAAATGGTCTCAGATCATGGAAGAGCTCAAAAAGGATTTTGAAAATAAGGTAAGAAATGATTGGGACGAGAAATGAGAGCGATGCAAGAAATCATAAGAATTGAGTTTGCTAAAGGAGTCCTAAAAAAATGCTGAAGAAAATAATACCTTTAAAAATAGATGAACGCAAATGGTAAAAGAAGTCCAAAAAGTCCATGAGGGGAAGAATGATGTAAAAAGCAGAGTTGGTTAAATGGAAAAGGAGGTCCAAAAGTTCACTGAAGAAAATAATAACTTAAAAATTAGAATGGACCAAACAGAAGCTAATGGCTTCATGAGAAATCAAGAAATTGTAAAACAAAACCAAAAGAATTTAAAAAATAGAAGACAATATGAAATATCTCATTGAAAAAATAACTGACCTGGAAAACAGATCTAGGAGAAAGAATTTCTAAATTATTGGTCTACCTGAAAACCATGATAAAAAATAAAGAGCCTAGACATAATCTTTCAAGAAATTATCAAGGAAAACTGTCCTGACATTCTAGAACCAGAGGGTAAAATAGAAATGGAAAGAATCCACTGATCACCTCCTGAAAAAGACCAAAAGTTCTCCTAGGAACATTGTAGCCAAATTTTATAGTTCCTAGATCAAGGAGAAAATATTCCAAGCAGCCAGAAAGAAATAATAATTCAAATATTGTAGAAATACGATCAGTATAATACAGGATTTAGTAGCTTCCACATTAAGGGACTGGAGGGCTTGGAATATGATATTCCAGAAGTCAAAGGAAATAGGATTAAAACCAAGAATCACTCACCCAGCAAAGCTAAGTATAATACTGCAGGGAAAAAATGGAATTTCAATAAAATAGAAGACTTCCAAGCATTCTTGTTGAAAAGACCAGAGCTAAATAGAAAATTTGCCTTTCAAATACAAGACTCAAGAGAAGCATGAAAAGGTAAATAGGCAAGAAAAGTCATAAGGGACTCATTAAAGTTGAAATGTTTACATTTCTACATGGAAAGATGATATTTGTAACTCATGAGATCTTTCCTAGTATTAGGGTAGTTAGAGGGAATATGTGTGTGTGTACATATGTGTGTAGATGCATGTATATGTATATGTATATTATATATGGGTATGTAGGTATATGAATATATATGTATAAATGTGTGGGTGTATATATGTTTATATAGACAGAGGGCATAGGGTGAGCTGAATATGAAGGGAGGATACCTAAAAAATAAGATTAAATGTTGAAAGGAATGTACTGTGAGAAAGAGAAAGGAAGAGGTAGAATATAGTAAATCATCTCATATAAAAGAGGCAAGATAGAGCTTTTACAATGGAAGGAAAGAGATGAGAGGTAAGAGAGAATAAATGAGTCTTACTCTCATCGAATCTGGCTTAAGGAGGGAATAACATACATTCAATTGGATATGGAAATCTATCTAACTCTGCAGGAAGTCAGGGGGAAAGGGGAATATGTTATTGTGGGGGGACAGGTCAAAGGTGAGATTGGAATAAATGGAGGGCAGGACAGTATAGAGGGAAATGTGATTAGTCTTTTACAACATGACTATTATGGAAGTGTTTTGCATGGCTATGCCTGTATAACCTATATCGAATTGTTTGCTTTCTCAGTGAGGGTGGGTAGGTTAGGAGGAAGGTAGGGAATGTGGAACTCAAAGCTTTAAAAATGAGTGTTAAAAACTGTTTTTTTTCCATGCAATTGGGAAATAAGATGTACAGGCAATGGGGTATAGAAATTCATCTTGTCCTACAGGAAAATAGAGGGGACAGGGATGGGAAAATAGGGAATTATTGATAGGAGGGAAGATTAGGGGAAGGGGTAGTTGAGGTACAGGTTGTCCTGGGGTGGTGAGTGGGGAGATATGGGGAGGAAATTGGGAATTCAAAATCATGTAGAAATGAATGTTGAAAACTAAAAATAAATTATATTTAAAAAAATTATTAATTCCAACACCATATGAACTATTTGAAAAAATAGGCAAAGAAGGAGTTCTTCCAAATTTCTTTTATGACACAGATAGGTTGCTGATACCTAAACCAGGAAGAGCAAAAACAGAGAAATAAACTAGAGGAAAATTTCCCTAATGAATATTAATGCAAAAATTTTAATAAAATATTAGCAAGGAAATTATAGAGTTGGCTCATGGAGACCGAACATTATAATTGGATGGATTTATACCAGGAATGCAGGACTAGGTCAATAGTAGGAAAACTATCAACATAATAAACCATATCAGTAGCAAAAACAACAAAAATCGTATGATCATCTCAAGAGATGGAGAAAAAGCTTTGGAAAAAAATATGACACATTACTGCTTAAAAACACTAGAAAGCATAGGAATGAATGAATGGAACTTTCCTTAAAATGGTAAGTAGTATCCATCTAAAACCATCAACAAGAATTATATGTAATGGGGATATCCTAGAAGTTTTCCCAAGGAGATCAGGGGTGAAATTCACAAGGAAATTCATTATCACCACTATTAGTCAATATTTGTAGAAATGTTAGCTATAGAAATAAGAGAAGAAAAAGGAAGGAATTATAAAAGGCAATGAGGAAAAAAACTATCACTCTTTGAAGATAATATAATAGTTTACTTGGAGAATCCTAGAGAATCAACTGAAAAATCAGTTGAAATAATTAACAGTTTTAGCAAAGTTGCAGGATATAAAATAAATCCAGATAAAGCATCACCATTTCTATATATTACCAACAATGTCCAGCCTAAAGAGACAGAAAGAGAGATTCCACTTAAAATAACTATAAAACACTTGGGAGTCTATCTGCCAAGACAAAACTCAGGGACTGTTGAGTACAATTACAAAACATTTTTTCACACAAATAAAGACAGATCTAAACAACTGAAAAGTATTAATTGCTCATGGGTAGACAAAGCCAATAACAATAAAATGACAATTCTACCTCAATTTATTTATTTATCTAGTGCCATATCAACCAAACTACCACTTTAAAAAAATAGCGCTAGAGAAAGAAATTAAAAGAATTCAGCTGGAAGAACAAAAATCAAGAATATCAAGGGAATCACTGAAAAAAATCTGAAGGCAGGTGGAGCAGATCTCAAACTGTATTACAAGTAGTTATCATCAAAACAATCCGATACTGGCTAAGAAATATAGTGGTGCATCACTGAAATAAATTAGGTACAAAATACACAGTAGTAAATGGCCATATTAATTTAGTGTTTGATACATCCAGAATTCAAGCTTTTAGGATGAGAATTTATTATTTGACAAAAAATTTGGGAAACTGGAAAACAGTTTGGCATAAATTAAATATAGACCAATATCTTTCACTGTATGCAAAGATAAGGTCAAAATGAGTATATGATTTGGTCATAAAAGGTGATATTAGCAAAATAGGGAGTATGAAAACTTTTACCTACCAAATCTATGGATAAGGAGAAAGCTTATGACCAAACAGGGGATAGAAAACATTGCAAGATATAAAACTGATAATTTTGACCACATTAAATTTAAAAAGTTTTTGCACAAAGAAAACCAATACAGTCAATATTAAAAGGAAAGCAAGAAAATGGAAAAAAATTCTCTGATAAAAGTCTCATTTTCAAGTTTATAGAGAACTGAGTCAAATGTATAAGAATATGAATCATTCCTCCATTGATAGTTAAAGGATATGAACAGACAGTTTTCAAATCAAAGCTATCAATACTCATATGAAAAAATTCTCTAAATCACTATTGAGTAGAGAAATGCAAATTTAAAAAAGTTCTGAGTTACTCAGAGTAGCTTGTATGACAGAAAAGGCATATGACACATGTTGGAGGGGACATATTGGAGGGGACTAATTGTTGGTGGAATTGGGAATTGAGTCAACCATTCTGGAGAGCAATTTAGAATTATGCCCAAAGGGCTATAAAACTATCCATATCCTTTAAATCAATGTCTCTACTAGGTCTGTGTTCCAAGGAGAACAAAGAAAAAGGAAAAGAACCTATATGTACAAAAATATTTATAGCAGTTCTTTTCGTGGTAGAAAAGAATTGGAAATTGAGGGGTTACTCTTCAATTGGCGAATGGTTGAGCAAATTGTGGTATATGATTGTGATAGAATATTACTGTACTATAAGAATAACAAGGAAGATGGTTTCAGAAAAACCTGGGAAGACTTATCAACTGATGCAAAATGAAGTGAGCAGATCCAGGAGAATGTTATGTACAGTAACGGCAACTGTACAGTATGTACAGTTATGTACAGTATGGTCAACAATTTTACATAACAGCCATTCCAATCAATACAATGATCTTTGACAATTCCAAAGGACTTTTTAATGAAAAATGCTATCCATTTCCAGAGAAAGAACAGATGGAGTCTGAATGCAGATCAAGGTATACTTTCTAACTTTATTTTTCTTGTTTTTTCTCTTGGTCTGTTTTCTTTTGCAACATCACTAATATGGAAATATGTTTTGCATGATTTTACATGTATAATCTATATCAAATTGCTTACTTTCTCAAGGAGGCAATTTTTAAAAATGAATGTTGAGTTTAAAATATATCTATATAATTAAGAATTATTTAATGAAATAAAGTATATTCATAAAAAATAAATTTATTTGTGATCATATCTTACATGGGAGAAGGGGTGGTTGAGAAAGAGTCTCTGATTTTCTTTTTAATGTTATTTCCCTAATTCAGATAAGAACATGGTTCACAAAATACCCTCTCTCACCATTAATGCGTCACATCCAAGAAACAATAAATCCTTTCCTCTCCTTTTCCTCTCCTTTAGTAAGCCATGCGTTGGCATCTAAAATCAGTACTTTTACCTCTTTGCTTCCTCAATGACACTTAATCAGCATGTTAATCATCAATCAAACTGTTTTTTCTTCCCCTTTCAGTATATAGGGATCATCACTTAGCTCTTTCAGGCTATTCACATAGTTTACTTTTCTTAAATTTGTTTTCTCCATTGTGTTTGCTTTTCCAAGACTCTTTCCAACTATGATTTTCTTCAAAGGAATGCTTGGAAATCATTGATCATGTTTTTAAAATCTCCTCTCTACCTTTGTGGATTATTTTCACCTTTTCTGGATCAGTTGTCTTAATTTAAGCCATTTTCCTTTGTCATTTTATGTTGAATTAGAGTATTTTTTTCCTTATTAATGATTAATGTTACTGAAAGATTATGATTGATGCTTTTTGGGGATATAATCTATGTCTTCCTGTCTGCTTTTAGCATTTTCTTTGCAACTTGGGAGCTCTAAAATTTGGTAACCAAATTTCTGTGTGACTTAAATCAAGTACTCCTTTCTAATAAAATCCTGTGGATTCTCTTGATTTGTAATTTGTCCTCTCATTTTAATACCCCATTTAAAAATTCTTATTTTAATGATTTCTTTTGATTTTTTGCTTATTTTCAAATACTCTCCTCATAGCCTAAACCTCAAACTTTTCTTTTTAACAAAATGTTAAAAAGAAAGAGGAAAAAAAATCCATGTAAAATCAACCAACACATCATCTGAGTCTGACATTATATTCAATATTCCTCTGAAAGAAGAGAGGGAGGTACATTTTTATAATTTTTCTTCAGGCCAATCTAGGTCACTTTAATTTCACAGCAATCAATTAGTACTTTTTCTTCTTTCCATTGTTGTCATAATTATTTTCCTGATTCTTCTCATTTCATTTTACATCAGTCCCTATAAGTCTTTCCACACTTCTCTGAATTCTTGATAATCAACTTTTGTGTTTCATTACAGTATTCCAATAATGTTCATGAAAATTTTTATGAGTAATTTCCCAATCAGTCAACATTTACTTTGTTTTCAGTTCTTTACTGCTACAACAGGTCTGCTATGAATATTTTGGTATATTTGGGGCCTTTTTTAAAATATCTCTACTTTTCTTGGAGTATATGTCTAGCAATAGAATTTCTGGATCAAAACTAATGATGTTGTAATGTCATTATTAGTATATTTCTGAGCAATTTCCCTAAGTTAGTGTTTTCTGGCTTTTTGTTTATCTTGATATTCTTTCAGGTCAAAAATCATTAATTTATCTCTCCAAACTTTTTTTTTTTAACAAATAAATGAATGGCATGAAATTCAAATGGAGCTGTTAGTGAATAGTTTTTACAAGAAAATTGTCTGGAATTGGCATTGGGGAGAAAGAAGTATGCCAACTCCTCTACTTAGTTCTTCAAATTAGGATGAATAAAAGGAAAGATGACTTTCCATAAAGTGGATCTGGAGAGGAATGGTATCTCTTGGTTTTTGAGAAAAAGATAATAGAATGGAGAATGGAGTCCAAAGGACACAAGGTGGGAGATGGTGCAGAGATAAGTAGTATAATGGAAGTAGGGGAGGTGATAGCAAAGGAGAAGGGTGTATGCATAAGCAATAATTGTGAATCTCTTGGATGAAACAGGCAAGTAGTTGGGTAGAGACTTAAAAAGACATATTAGTGACTAGAAATAGAGGCTGATGTTAGTTAGGCTGAGGTTTTTAATTGGAAGAGTGTAAAAATAACTACCTTCCAACATTTGAGGCAGCTAACTCACACAGAAGTAGAACAATAGACCTGGAGTCAAGAAGACTTGAGTTCAAACTCAGCCTCAGAAACGTACTATGTGACCCTGGGTAAGTGACTTAATTTCTGTTTGCTTCCATTTCAGAGGTTCCCAAAGTGGGCAATACAGCTCCTGGGATCACCGAATTGATTCAAGGAGGCTCTAGTAGCCTCAGGTGCAATGAGAAGGACTGAATAAAAATAAGGGGAAAGTAGAAGCATAAGGAAAGAAGATAAGAAAATTTTGAAAAACCACTTGTATCTGTTTCATCTATTATAGAGCAGAGTTAAAGTCATAGTGATTACATTATTTTCCAAATAAACACACAAAATGCAAGTAATAACTGATCAGGATTTATGTCTGTCCACCATCAGATCTTAACAAGCAAGTGTCGGCAGGCAAGCAGGTCACACGTTGTCAGGAAGTCCTGCAGGCAGCAACAGGAATATGTGTATGTGTAATGACTTGTTTATAATATGATACTATACAGTTACATGATGTAATATTGTGTCTTCAAAATTTCAATTCAGGAAAAACCCCACACATTTAAAATTTTTTACCATTTAAAAAAATATTTTAAAATGTAAAATAAAACCACTAAAATGTTAAAGAAAGCACATTTCCAGGAGGCTGGTGAGTAATTTTTTTTAAAGAGGGTGGTATGCCAAATAAATTTGGGAACTTTTGCTCTACTGCATCAATAGGGCTTATAATAGTACCTACCTTGCAGGGTTGTTGTGAATATCAAATGAGATAATATTTGTAAGGCACTTATTAGTATAGTGACTGGTGCATAGTAGGCACTGTATAAATACTTATTCCCTCCTCCCTTCCTTGTCTCCTCCCTGAAATTCAAGATTGTGTCTAATTTTTGTGTTTTTCCAAGGGCTCCCAAAACAAGGCTGATGTATAGTTAACGGGAGACAGTCTGGGGTGAAAAATAGAGAAATACCCATCTTTTTACCTTGGAAGTCTTGTTACTAATATCCCTTCTGAAATTAAGTAAAGAATTAAGTTAAATACTATTGTTAATTTATCAGTTTCCTCCCACTTAATAAATACTTCTGGATTGATACTATATCAATGTTTGCTGACATAATTTCTTTTTAAAATGATTTATTGGCCATTAATTCTTTACTTGGATTGACAGTGACATAAAAATGCTAATTAAAGAGAAAATTGCATCTCTTAACTTGTCCCTAGTCTGGATAGTTAGGGTGTGTATCCTGTGTTTAAACAGCCACTCCTTTCAAAACCAGTCCTGTTTATAATTGCAGTGAACAAACAGGGTTGAATCATACTGCATAAAAGAGAATTTCAGCAATAATTCAAACATTATACAGCATGCTCCTTTCTCAAGAAATTTTTATTTCACTGATATAATTAAACTCATTACAATGGTACAATGCAAACTCCTTGGGAAAAATCAATTATGCTCAAGGTTGGAACACCCCATCAGCACTCAGTCATGTGGCTCATTAGGGTAATCATAGCTAAGAGGCAAGGTTGGAGTGGAAGTACTGGGTAGCAGTTACTGAGTTATGCATTTAATTTAACCTCTTGTTTCTGGTAGGAGCAGCTAGGTGGCTCAGTGGATAGAGCTAAGCCTGGAGTTAGGAAGATCTGAGTTCAAATTTGACCTTAGACATTTACTAGCTTTGTGACCCTGGGCAAGTAACCTAGCCCTGTTTGCCACAGTTTCCTCATCTGTAACATGAGCGAGAAAAGGAAATGGCAGAGTCAGATGTAACTTGAACAACAACAGACTTCTTTCTATTGTGTCACATGGCATGCTTTCACTGCTGTCACTCATAGGTAATTGGGGATGACAACATAACATACATGTCACAATAGCTTAACTGTGCCCAGCTGGCCTCTGCGTAAAATATTAGTGAGGCAAAGTGTGGCTAGAGGTGGGTATGCCATGGAGACCACGAACAGAAGTAAGGGCACAGGGAAAGAATGGTCTCAGATTCACTGCAGTGAGACATAAAAGCAGGGCACCATTTTGCTGCAGACAATCCAGGATAAGAAAATAGAGATACTTATCTTCTCTCTTTATCTTAGAAGTCCAATTACTAGTACCTTTCTGACATTAAGGAGAGAACTGAGTTCAATATTATTAATTTATTAGTTTTCCCACCAAATAACCTCTTAAAGAGAAAAAAAATCTCTTTACAAGAAAGATGATATATTTCTTTTATTGGAGTATATTCATAGCTGCTCATATGCATTTTACATTAGAATTCCTTTCATTGATTCTCACTCAGTTGTTTTAAAGATAGCTACCCTATTAATTTTTAAAGTCACACACACTTTTTATGTTTTAGAATTTCTAGACATTTCTTACCTTTGACATTAGCATGCTTAATTGTCTCCAGTGCAACTAAAGCAAGCTGTAGAATCAATGAAAATATGTTTGAAAGGGTTTGTAGTTTCCCACAAGAGGCTTCCTTCCTTCTCATCACATACATTAAGCATTTACTAAGTTCTTTTGTGTAATTGACTTTGTGTATGGTGCAATACAAAGCAAGATCTGACAGGTCTGCTGGCATTCAGTCTCTCCACCCTCCAAAGCATTTTACACAAGATGCCAGATTAATCTTTCTATTGTACTGGTATCATATTGCTCCATTGTCCAAAACCTTCCGTGGTTCCCTGTTGTCTATTGACTAAAGTTAAGGTTCATTGATCTGGCATTTGTGACTTTTTCATAATTTGGTCCAACCTATGCCATTTTAGACTTACTTCATAGTACTGCCATTGAAATACTTTATACATTAATAATAAAACAATAGGCATTATAATTAGCATTAACGTAGCACTTTAAGGATTGAAAAGCACTTTATAGTTACTGTTTCATTTGCTCCATCATCCTCTGATATTTTTGTAAAATGAATGCCTCACTTTTTTGGATAAATCTTTTAGAAGCCAATATCTCTTTTTCTTTAAAGAAAATTTTATTTGTGAATCTCCCTTCTCTTCTCCCACCCCTCCTCCATATATAGATACCCTTCACCCCTCTACAGGGTGGGAGAAGAGGCTGGATCATCATCTTGCTTCTTTGAATTGCCTGGGCTTTTTTTTTTTTGTAAGTTTCAGTTGCTCCTCCTGTCTCCATCTGATCTCCACTTTCTCCCTCTTTTGTCTCTCCAGTCCTTCTGCCCTCTCCTTCTTTGAATCCCTCAGGTTACCCTGTTTGACTTCTTTTATGCAATTAATGATTTCTCAACTGAAAGTGATTTTTGTGGGTCTCATGTCCCTTCTCCATGGTAGGCTCCTGAGAATGTCCTTTTCAATTTTTTTGATCCCTTCAACGAGCACAATATTAGTAGTACCTTATATAGCACTTTAAAGGTTTACAACGTTCCTTACATTTTGTCTTAATTTGATCCTTACAACATTCTTGAGAGTTAAATATTATTTTTATCCCCATCTTCTGAGAAAAGATAAGTGACATGGCCAGGGCAACAAAGCTATTCAATATCTGAGCCTGGACTCATGCTCAGATCTTCCGATCTTCTATACCAACTAGCTTGCCTTGTATTTAGTAGAAACTTAGTAAAGTTTTCTGAACTGAGTCAAGTTGTAGGATTTATTTTTAATGGGTAACAAAGGGAGACATCTCAATACTTCAGCAGATTTTGAGGTATCTATGGTTTATTTCATTGTTGTTGGTATGCCCTCCTTTGGTGCAGTTCAAAATCCATCTTCACTTTCTCAATTTTTGCTGTTTATATCCATATTCTTCCATTGACCTTCCCTGGAATATCTGTTCATATTGCTAGAGGATTTCTTTTTCAGCCTTTTTACAGTCTGAGGATACTAGTGGAGCACTTGAGAGATCATTGGTTAACCCTTGCTTACTTTCCATGGTTGGATCAAGTCAAGTCAAATCAACAAGCATTATTAGATACTTTCTGTTCACAAGGTAATTATGTAAGTGATTTACCACTTCTTTTTCTGATCATCCATTCCTCAGTAAAGTCATTCTTTTTTTTTTCTCTAGTGTTCAAAAATTATTGGGGGGGGGTGGGTTGTCTGGGATGATAGAGTTTTCTTCATATTTATTAATTTATTTGTTTTCAACAATCATTTCCATAAGTTCTACACTTTCTCTCCTTCCCTCTTTTTTCCCTCCCAAAGATGGTATGCAATCTTATACATACATTCTGATTAAACACTTACCTTTCTATTGAACACATTTTCACATTAGTCAGAACAAAGGTCATTCTTGCGAATACACTGTGCTTACTCTTTTCTTCCTCTGTACTTTTCTCCATTTACCCTTATGTCTCAAAGACTGTGGTATTCCAAGAAAGTGTATCATTGAGAGAATAGTCGCTATCCTTCTACTATTCTCTATTGGGCCCAATTCATTGTCCATCTGCAATACTCTCCCAAATATATACACTGATGTACTAAGTTAATGACCTGGTTATTTGCAGTCATGCTACAAAATCTGGAAAAATAGGCATTTTTCTTCCATTGAGTTTTTTCTGTATGGATTGTCAAAACTAGGTCTTTTGAATAATCACAGATCTTATTAAGAAGTCATTGCATTTTCTCAGGCATGATACAGTAAGCACAATATCATCCACCATTTTTGGAAAACTCTCTTCCATATGACATCCTTCTAGACAGTGGGGTAAACACACATCTCCCTGTTTTATGTCTTGTTTGTTGTTAACAGTGAGGTGGTCACTGAACAGAATTTCCTCTGTGGTTGCATTTGTTAATATAAAGTCTTTCCTTTCAATTCAAAAGATCAACTTCTCAACAAGATGAGGGAGATGTGGATAGACATCAGTTCATTTGAAAAAAAATATTCAGAGGGTTCAGAAGAATACAAGCTCAATGAATCAGCAGTGTGCTTATGGCAGCCAAAATAGCCAAGGGGATCTTGGGTTGCATTAAAGGAGGTATAGTTTTCTGGAGTGGAGAGGTAATAATTCCTCTGTGCTCTGCCTTGTCAGATCATATTTAAACAGTAAGTTCAGTTCTGGGGAAGAACATGGTGAAGTTGGAAAGAGTCCAGAGCAAGGCAACCAGGATGATGGTGATGGGCTTTAGATAATGGCTTGTAGGGATTGTAAATGGATCTATTCACCCAGGAAGAGATTTGGGGTGGGGTAGGACACGAGAGCAATCTTCAAATAGAGTGGAAACTAGGATAGGAGAATGAGACTGACTTAATCTAGTAAATCTGCTCCAGGGAAAGAAATCTAGAGGGTGTCAACAAAATTTGCATTCTTGTAAGAGAAAAGGAATAAGCCTTCATTAAGTGTTTACCAAGTTGCTTTACAAACATTATCTCTTTTGATCCTTACAACTCTGGGAGGCAGTTATTTGACAGTTGAGGAAACTGAGGCAGATAGACTTCCCCAGGGTCACACAGGTAGTAAATGTCTGAGACTGAATTTAAACTCAGCTCCTCCTGACTATAGGTCCAGTACTCTACATACTGAGTCACCTAGCTGCCTATAAGATTGGCATGGAGCCCAGTCATGGAATGGAACCAGGATGAGAGGATAGCGAGAGTTCCAAGAGTGATCAAAGTGGGGAGAAGGGGTAAAGGACACAGTTGGAAGAACTCAACCTCTTACTATTTCCAGACATGGCGGTACCACACTAGTTCAGGCCTTCATTGCCTTTCTCCTGGACCATTACAATAGCCTTCTATTTAGTCTCCTTACTTCAAGTTTCTTCCCATTCCAATCCATCCTTCACACTTTAGGGAAAGTGGTTTTCCCAAAGAACAAGTCTGCCCATGTCAAACCTCTCCTTCCCATCTCTCTCAATTAACTCCAGTGGCTCCCTAATACCTCCAGACTCAAACAAGTTTAGATATCTTCCCATCCTGGCTTTTTCCTGTCCAGTTTTCTTACACATTATTCCTCTCCATGCACTCTACGTTGTAGCTATATTGTCCTCACTCCATCTCCAATGTCCATGACCTTGTATCGGCTGTCCCCAACTTGGAGTACTCTACTTTCTCTTACCCTCTGCCTCCTAGGATGCCCAGCTTCCTTTAAAGCCTACCTGCTCTAGGGTCCTAGAGTCTTGTCTTTGAAATTACCATTCATCTGCTCTCATGTATCATACGTACACCTATTCATTTACATTTATTTACGTGTTGTCTCTCTATTAGAAAATAAGCTCCTCTTATTAAGACTGTTTTTTACTTTCTTTGCATCCTTATCCCTTAGTATCCTGCCTGGTACATGGTAAGTACTTAATCTTATTGACTGACTGATTTTTCCTTTCTCTAACATTTCATCTTTTTGTTGTTGTTCAGTCACTCAAGCATTTCCAACTCTTTGTGACCCCCATGCACCATAGAATGTCAGGCCCTTTTGTGCTCCATGACCTCCTGAATTCTTTCCAAGCCTACTGTCCATGGGTCTTTCTTGGCAAAGATACTGAGTGGTTTGCCATTTCCTTCTCCTTTTCATCTTGGGAGACCCTACACAACATAGCTCATGATTTCATAGAGTTATGCAAGCCCCTCTGTCATGACAAGATGGTGATTTGGGAGAGGAATACTACATGTAGATTTTTGTAAAATGAGGGAGCTGGAACAATTTATCCCCAAAGAACTTCTAGGTCTAGCTTCTATTCAGTGGAATCTGGGCTCCATTTGGCTCCTAAGTTCAGCCAGAGCTCTTCTTACTCTTGGAGAGAATTAAATGAGTCTTCATATGTGAGCTTGAGCAAATAATTTCCTTTCTCTATGACTTTAGTTCCTTTTTCTATAAAAATGAAGGAAATTCATTGATCCTCATTGAGAATGAAGGGGAAACAACAAAAACAAAAATGAAGGAAACTCAACTAAGTCACCACTATTAGAGAATAATATAATTTTAGAGTTGGAAAGGATTTCAGCTATCAAAGAGTTCATTCTATAGCAAAAAAAAAAATTCCCACTACAATATATAAGTGGTCATACCACTTTTGCTCAGAGACCTCCAAGGATGGGGAAACTCTCTTCCTCCCAAGTCAGCCCACGACACTGTTTTGGTAGTTCTAATTGTTAAAGAAGTTTTGTTAATATCAAAACTAAATTTTCATCTTTGCAGTTTCTGCCCACCACTCTTAGTTCTACACACAATGGGACCAAACCAAATGAGTTTGATATGTCTTTCACATGACAGTCTTTCAAATGATTAAAGAAAGCTCTCTTGTCTCTTTCTTCTCTAGGTTAATTATCTCTACTTTAAGATCCAGCTAATTACCACACAGCATGGATTTGACATCTTTCAACCATTCTGCTTGCCTTCCTTTGGATACTTTGCAACTTTTCAGCTCTTTGTAGGTAATGGTGACCAGAACTGTATTCAGTCTAGCATTCAGGCATGATATATTAAAACTTGTTTTGGATGGGGAAGAGGAGTTGACTCCAAGCCCTCTTTCAGCTTCCTCCTCACTCCCCATTATCATTTCACTGCCATAATCAGGCTTCTTAGATGTCATTTTCAGATAAACAACTGACATTAGAACTTAGTTCTTTGTCAAGAAAGAGTTAAAACAAGAAGCATAAAACGTTCATTTTCTCTTCCCAGGAATTGCCTCCTCCATAGCAATCTCTTGATGTCTTGGGGCAAGGGTGGGGAACTTGTGTCCTCAAGGTAACATGTGACCTTTCAGGTTCTCAAATGTGGCCCTTTGGTGGAATCCAAACTTCATAGAACAAATCCCAATTTTGTTCTGTGAAATTTGGATTCCATCAAAAGTCTACACTTGAAGACCTCAAGGGTCACAAGTTCCTCACCCCTGGCCTAGGTGACAGCAGTTAGTGTCCCCTTCTTCCAATTATATCTTTCATGCCTTTCTCTCTGGTAATTAATTTTGACCTTGATATTAGGTCTCAAAATGAATAATTATTAATCTCTCTTAAAGGATATTGAGTCATCATTGAAATAGACATTAGACCTTTCAGTTTGGACCCAGGAAGTAGACCTAAGAGCATTGTATGGAAGTTGTAAAGAGAAAGATATTGATTTAATGAAAAAAATCCCTAATATCAAAGTCTTCCAAAAGTAAAATGAAAGGTGTTGCTTACTCATTAGCTAAAGGGCTTTGCTTGAGCAAAGGCTGGATAATGATTTAGATATATAATAGAAGGGATTCTTTCTTTTAAGTACGTTACATTATATAACCTTTGAGATTTCTTCTAGCTCTGACATTCTGTAAATCTGAGGAATATTTTTTATCTTAAGATATCCTCATTTGAGATAGGGTATTTTATCAAGTTGTTAGGGGATCTTCCCAGCTTCTCTCATTTTTCATGATGTGGTAGAGTGAATAGAACACTGGAGCTAGAATAGGAGAGACCTGAGTTCAAGTTTGGCTTCAGAAACTTACTAGCTGTGTGACTCCGAAAGTCACTTTACTTTCTGTTTCAATGTCCTTATCTTTAAAAGGAGGATGATAATAGGAGCTATCTCCCAGGGTTTTTGTTAGGAAAAACAAAATGAAACAATGATTTTTAAGCATTTTATAATATTTCAAATGCTATATAAATATTGGTAGCTGACTTCTACTGGAAATTTGAATGGGTATGACAGTGGTAAAAGAACCTAATGCTCCATCTAGCTCCTGAAAGTCCATGAATCTTTCCCAATAGGTTACAACATTGAGAAAAAGACTTCCTATAGGGGTACGAAGCAAAGTACCACTGATCCAGGTAAGTGTTCCCTTAGTAGTTATTTGAATGGAATCAAGAAAGTGGCTTTAGCTTCAATGAGCAGATAATGGCACAGTAGAAAGAGTGATTTAGAATCAGAAAGACTCATGTTTATGAATTGTAAATTTATTTTTAAAAAATAACAAAAATGTGTTTCCCTTTTCATTTATTTGTTATTCTCCTGCCAGTTTCAACCACGGATGCTTTTGGGATGAATTGACTCTTGGGGGTCTCTTTGTTTAACAATATTTAGACTTTTTATACATACTACTTTTTGTTGTTTTATAAGGTGATATTGGTATTCTACCTGCCTCTGTAGTACTTTAAAAATTAATTTGAATTTTTAACTAGTATTACCTCTGACTGCTATTTCTTCCCACTTGATAAAATAAAGTGTTTTCTAGGTAAAGGAGTAAGAGCTCTTTGGGTCTCTTGTTTGTGGTGACTGCTTTGCAATTGATTACACTTTTTTCTTTTTTTTTAGTGAGGAGGAACGGTGATAATCAAGGCCATTATAGTTGTCTTCCCTTACTCCCCCATATCCATTTTGGCTTCAATGACTCATTTGAAAAAATCAAATTGAAACTTTCATAATTTCTAGTACGATCTTTTCTTGTTTAGCCTTTCTTCTAATTTGCTATTGATTTTGTCCTTTAACTAGTTTATGAATACTGACAACTGGTTTTGATTTGCTTCTCATCAATAGTCACTCATTTCCTATTGATTAAGATACAGTTTGAGGTTCTGTTTTTTGGTGTTTTTTTCATGACATTTGGTGCTTACTATGTCTAGTGTTTTCCAATTTTCTTATGAAGGTTCATATGATTATTTTAAAAATAGTTCATAAGCCTTTACACTCTTTTATTTCTCATACCTGAGCTGTATCTTCAAAAAAACATTTGCCATTTTCCTTGTGCCCATTTTTAATAGAAGTCTTTGAATACCAACATGAAATACAACATGTATGTTGATTTGTTTTGGAGGACCT
Organism: Potorous gilbertii; assembly: GCA_028658325.1. Lineage (NCBI taxonomy): Eukaryota > Metazoa > Chordata > Mammalia > Diprotodontia > Potoroidae > Potorous > Potorous gilbertii. Next base: position 428,801,382 of record CM053770.1, on the reverse strand, counting down.
TATCCAATTATATGTAGAGTTCCTCAATCTCTTCATCCCCTGCAATTGGTGTTGGTACAACCTGTAATTTTCTTGTGGTCTTTTTAATTGTGTTCATTATGATCACAGCAAGGTGATATGACCAAATTTCCCATGAAAGGATGTTTCTTGTCTTCTTTGGATGAGCAATGACACCAAGTGCCAACTCGGTACTTTATTTCTTCAAGGAAAATCTATGAGTTATTCTTTCATTTAACTGCTACTTCCTGGCATGTCTTGGTTTCATTTATAGGGAGGTCAATATTCATGTGATGCAGTTCTTTTAGTAGTCATTGAATGGGAGTACCAACAATTAAGCTAATATTTACAGATGTTCTAAACTCTGTTTGATTTTTGGCATACTCTGCACATTTCCTACCGCCCTTTCATTGTCTTTGTAGATAAAGAAATATATTTTTCTTTGTTTCTTTGACTGCCATTAATAAAAATTTCCTCACTTAGTGACCAATGGACTGGTGAAGAGCCTCTTTGTACTTAGTTATATTGATCCATGCAAAGAGTGGTAGCTTTGGAGTCAGAGGATGCAGGCTTAAATCCTAAAAATCTAAATGCACTTTAAAAAACATTCTAACATTCTACCAGTGTATACAGTAGTGACATTTGCAACATTTCTCAAATATTCTCCCTTCTCTCCTTTGACACTATTACCACTCTGGTATAGGCCCTTACCTCACTACTAGACTACACCAATAGTCTGTTGGTGGATCTGTCTGCCTGCAGTCTCTCTACATTCCAATTCATCCTCTATTCAGCCACAAATGTGATTTTCCTAAAGCATAGGTCTATCCATTTGATAAATTCCAGTGGTTCTCAGTCACCTCCAAATACTAAATTTTCTGCTTGGTATTTATAACCTAACTCTCTCTTAATTTTCCATTCTTCTTGTACAATACTCATCACCATGGTTTTCAAACCAGTGATACTAACCTCCTTGATGTCTCCCCCTACCCCCACAACAAAACACTCTATCTTTCTGCTCCAGGCACTTTCTCTGTCTGGCCTGAGGCCTGAAATATTCTCTCTCCTTAATTCTACCTACTTTATTGCCTTCCTCTAAGTTCCAACTAAAATTCCATCTTCAATAGGACACCTTCCCCAACCCCTCTTAATTCTAGTGTCTTACCTCTGTTATATCCTATTTATATAGCTTGTTTGTACATATTTGTTTTTTGTCTCCCCTTAGCTTGTGAGTTCCTTGAGGGCAAGGATTTTGGGGGGTTTTTTTGCCTCTTTTATATCCCCAGTGCTTGGCACAGGGCCTGGCACATAGAAGACACTTGATGAATGCCATCATCAAGGAATTGTATGGCTGGAAGGGAAGGGCTGGTCATGTGTCAGGAATGAGAAATGGCAGGGGGACAGCAGCGTGTGTTCTACTGGTACTTTCTAGCACTACTGGCAATGTCAAGCAAAGTTAGGGAGTCCTCCACTATGTTGGGTGACTTGTTGGGGAGACATGGACAGGAATCACAGAGGATGGACAGGCATAGATATTTTGTGACCTGCTACTTTGGCAATTATTACTGAATCCATGGGGTCATTGATACATTTGAGGATGTGAGGAAACTGTGTGATGATGACGATGGTGGTGGTGGTGGCAGTTAGCATTATACTGTGTGCCAGGCATTGAGTTAAGTGCTTTATTATCTCCATTTTACAGTAAAAGAAACTGAGGCATTCAGAGGTTAAACAACTTGCTGAGGATCAAATAACTAGTTATCATCTGAGATTGGATTTGAATTCAAATCTTTCTGACTTCAGGCCTAGTGTCATTGAGCCACCTAACTAACTGCCTGTGGTCCGCGTAGTAAGTCCATTGAGATCTCAGAGAAAAGGAAGATCAATGTCTAATCCTGAGAGGAAGTTGCTTAGGGTAGAATATAAGCATTATTTTTGGCCAGTAAGGTACTACTTAGTCTATTATCATAATTTAAAAAAAAAAACCACAATGATTTAGTTGTTCAGGATCAAAAAGCATCTGGTAGATGTCAGAGGTGGGACTTGAACTCTCCTGATTCTGAGACCAGCTCTCTGTTATTTCATGCTGATTCTGAAATGCTTTAAATTTCTCAAATTTTTGGGTGAAATCCAAGTGACTTACATGATTGTGTAGAGACTGGACTTTTTGTAATAATGCATTTGATAAATGTTCCTTTTGCAATAATGAACTACCACTCTTCTCTCCTCTGGTGCAGGTCCTCATCACCTCATGTTTTGACTATTAAAGTAGCTGCTGGTTGGCTTCTTCACTCCTCTCACTCCAGCACATCCTTCACTTAGTTGTCAAAGTGATCTTCCTAAAGTGTAAGTCTGGCCAGATCACTCCCTTTTCACTTCTATGGCTCCCTATCACTTTCACAATCCAATAAAAAATACTTTGTTTTGCACTGAAAGCTCTCTATAATCCCTCCCCCAGTCCAGTCTTTTTACACCTTAATTTCCCCTCATCCACCCAAAAGAAAAGTGCGTTCATTGACAGTGACGTCTTTGTTTCTCCTTGAACACAATGCTCCATCTCCTGATTCTGGATGTTTTCATTAGCTTCCAAAATGCCTGGAATGTTTTCTTTCTTCATCTCTGCCTTTCAACTCTCTTATCTTCCTTCAAGTACCCTACCTTCCTTTTACAGGAAGTCTTTCCCAATCCTCCCTTAATCCTAGTGCCTGTCTTCTGTTGATTATTTCCAATCCATCCTGTGTATAGTTTGATTGTACACAGGTGTTTTCATGTTGTTTTTCTCCCATCAGTCTTTGGGCTTCTTGAGATCAGCAACTGTTTTTATCTTTCTTTATATCCTCAGAGATCAGCATAATGCCTGATACATAGTAGGTACTTAACAATTGTTTATTGACTCACTACTTGTAAGTCATTTAAAAATATTATTATATAGTTGCAAGATTTACGTGGGTTTCATATACTTTATAAGGTCAGAGTAGGTATATCACATAAAAGTGATCTTATACATGTCAGGAAATGGAAAGAGGACAATAAAATAATTAACAAAGCATCTTTGGGTTTCACTTTTAACATTTTCTGCATTCCTTTCAAGTTCAGAATAAAGACAAATTTAAATGGCTTGGTATTTTTCCATTATAAATGCGTTCCTCCTATAAGAGAGAATTTAGTTTTATATGGTGTCAGCAAATAAAAGTATTATACAGTCACCAAAATGATTTTTTCTTCTTGGTTTCTTCCTCTATCATCAATCACTCTTGATGAGAGTTTAAGTACAAAGTGAGTTTACCATTCTCATTCAGCCTATTATGGCAACATCCTCCAAGCATATCCACCCTTTATATGATTAACCTTTGCCCTCATTACCATGGATTCTACTTACAAATAGAATTTAATCTTAATTGAATACTACATTTTATGGAGTCAATTTTGATTTAATTCTAGATTTCTGTGTCTACTTTTAAGTATAGAGAACAAAAGAATGAACATTATTTTTGAGATATTCACACACACTCAGAAGCATACATATTTATAATTGTCCTTCATATTTTTAAATGGCCCTTCTGTGTTATTATTCATGGTTACAAGAATTGCTGAAATTGCTGATCTATTATCTTCAATCCTCTTTATTGTTAGTATGCAAAATGGAGTCCCAGCAAGTTCAACTATGATATTAATAGTCCTGGATATGCCCCATTGACTGGTGATGTTGCTTGGCCTTTTAATGTTAAAAGTAGTGCCCAAAGATCATGCTGATGTATGTAACTCTGATAGTTTCAGTATTCAAAATCATATCTCAAGATTTGAACTGCCACTTTTCTTCCATTATTATAACTTGAGCTTCGTGTTATATATGCTTCTTCTAATCATTTAACCATGTGATGCTCTTCTTTTTCTTGCTCTCTTTTTAAGATTAATTTATTTATTTTTAGTTTTCAACATTCACTTCCATATGATTTTGAGTTCCAAATTTTCTCCCCACCTCAAGATGGCATGTAATTTGATATAGGCTCTATGTAGACATTCAGATTGAACCTATTTTAACATTTTCCCTCCTGTGAAGAAGAATTAGAACCAATGGGAAAAACCATGAGAAAGAAGAAACAGAAAAATAAAAGAGAGAGAGAGCACAAGTAATATGCTTTAATCTACATTCAGACTCCATAGTTCTTTTTCTGTATGTGGACAGCATTTTCCATCTTGAATCCTTTAGAGTTGTCTTGGATCCTTGCATTGCTAAGAAGGGAAAGGTCTCTCAAAGTTAGTCATAACACATTGTGGCTATTACTGTGCACAGTGTTCTCCTGGTTCTGCTCATGCAACTCTTTCTAGGTTTTTCTGAAGTCTGTCTGCTCATTTCTTATTGCACAATACTATTTTATTACATTTCTATACCACAACTTCTTCAGTCATTCCCCAACTGATGGGGAAACTTTCCAATTCTTTGCTACCACAAAAAGAGCTGCTGGACTTTTGTGCATGTGGGTCCTTTTCCCATTTGTATGATCTCTTTGGGGTATTGCTCTAGAAGTGGTATTACTGGGTCAAAGGTTATTTTTATAACCCTTTGGGCATAGATCTAAATTGCTCTTCAGAATCTTTGGATCAGTTCACAACTCCAACAATGCATTAATGTTCCAATTTTCCCACATCTTTCTTTAGCATTTATAATTTTTCTGTTTTATCATGTTAGCCAATCTGATAGGTGTGATATGGTACCTCAGAATGGTTTTGATCTACTTTCCTTGAACTCAATTTAGAGTGTTTTTTTAATTTGATTATAGATAGTTTTAATTTCTTCACCTGAAAACCACTTGTTTGTATCCTTTGACCATTTAGAAATGACTTGTATTCTTATAAATTTGACTCAGTTTTCCATATATTTTAGAAATGAAATCTTGGCCTCTTTTTTGCTGTTTTGTCTGACTATTGATGAGGTGATGCTGAACTATCATAATGGTATTACATCTTTCAGCTCTTCATGTCTAATAAAGATCTTTGACCAAGGCTGGGATCTCTCTGATAGAGATGAATGTTTGATACCAGTTTTCATAAGAATCCACAGATCATAGTACTGATTATTAGACATAATAAAGTTATTGATTCAACTTCAGATCAGCTCAGTGGGCCTTTATTAAGCACCTACTATGTTCTAGAACATTCAGGGCAGCTAAACAGCACAAAGGATAAAGAACTAGCCCTGGAGTCAGGACGACCTGATTTCAAATTCAACCTCTTATAATCTTATAATCCGTGACTCTGGGCAAGTCATAACTCTGTTTGCCTCAGTTCCTTATCTGTAAAATTAGTTGGAGAAGGCAATGGGAAACTACTCTAGTATTTGCCCAGAAAACATCAAATGGGGTCATGAAGAGTCAGGCATGTCTGAAATGACACAACAACGTTTCCAGGATGGGACTATAAAGATAAAAGCCCCTTCCTCAAGAAGCTTACATTCTACTTGGAGTTGGGTAGGGATCACTGAACCAAGGTTAGAGATGACTTAATCCAAATGTCTTCTTTTTTTTTTTTTGAGGGACTGACTGGGATCTGCTTTATTGACTTGGGACCAGCTGTCAGAGGCAGTTTTAAAAAAATTATAGAATGGGCTTCAACTGGGACCAGGACAACACCATGGTTTCCATGTCTGGAGGATTCCTTAACCAGAATCAACTGGTACAAAACACTGGAGTGGGGAGGAGGACGGGTGCAGAAATGAGGCAATCTGGTGGTGAGTTCACTGCTAGCCATCGGCAGAGCAGGTGACTGTGAACAGTGGGACAGCTTCAAGATGCCTCCTTCTCATAGGTCCTAATGCAGACTGCACTGCCATGGGTTAGTGTCAGAATGAGCTTGCCATCCTGAAGCTCCTGAATGAGTGTGATCTCCTGCCCATCTCCCTTCTGAACATGGACAAGTTTGCCTCTGTCCAGTGTGATGAGAGACCTGACCTTCCTATCATCAGCTGTCTTATCAAACGCTACACCTAGCTTGAAGATCTCTGTGTTTTTGAAAGTGCTCTGAGTCTTGACAGTAATGGTAGCCCCACTGACCTTGATGATGGTGGTAGGCCACCTGCCTTGTGGCAGAGCCAACACCGATGGACTTGATGTAATCATTGAAGTTCTTGCTGTCAACCAACTTCCAGGTGCTGATGAAAGCATCTGCCATGGTGCTAGGCTAGGGGAGGTGACACTGGACTGTGAGGTGCTGGGTCCAGATCCACTGGGCTGCACTGCATGGAGCTGCACCCAGCAGAGTGGTGCATCTTCTTTTCTAGATGAGGTAACTGAGGTCTATAGATGTGAAGTGAATTGGCCAAGGTCACACAAATGGTAAATGGCAGAGGTAGGACTTGAACCCACATTTTCTTACTCTAAGTCCAACACTTTTGCCATTGCTCTACCAAACAGCATGTAGAGAAATTAGTCTAAGGCAATAACAGACATTGTAGAATAACTACTTTAAAGATGTAGTATGGATTTATCAGAGAAAATTGGGGACATAATTTGAGATCTGCTTCTAAATTCTTTATAGCATTCTCAAACATGATTGCCTAAAATAGATTAAATAAAACTGGAAGGATTCTTATCTTGGTTTCCCTCTACTGGGTAAAGGAGAATGGAGAATGAAGAATCAAACATTCCAGGTAGCAGTCTAACAATAAGGGTGGTAAATTCCTCAGGACAGTGAAAATGCCTGAATCTTGAGCCCAGTCTAAGACAGACCTGGGCATTTGGAAGAGCCTGATGTTCCCTCTTTTGTAGGCACTAACGATTCTCTTTTGTTGCCCTTCTTTGTGCCCTGAAACCACTCAATAAAGTAGAATATGGTAGAGTACATAGTACCCTATCTTATTATTATTCAATTGTTTCAATCATGTCTGACTTGTCATGACCCCACTTGGTATTTTCTTGGCAAAGATACTGGAGTGGTTTCTTATTTCTTTCTCCAGCTCCTTTTAGAGGTGAGGAAACAGAGGTGAGTAGGGTTAAGTGACTTGATCAAAGTCACACAATTAGTAAGTATCTGGGGCCAGATTTGAACTCAGGAAGATGAGTCTTCTTGACTTCAGCATCAGGACTCTATCCTTTGTGCCACCTAGCTGCCCTTCAAGTGTCCCAACAGTATCTCTAAAACTTCCCATCAAATCCATAGGTATAAGACTGTTTTCAACCTTATTGCCATTGTCATGAAGAAAGATGATAAAATTATCTTTTGGAAGTATTAAAGCATCTCATAATAGATTATGACCTCCTTGAGGGTAGGGATTGTCTTCTGCACCTTTTTGTATCTAGCACAGTGCTCAATACATAGTAGACTCTTAATAAATATTTGCTGATTTACTATTGAGTGGTAACACTGGCAAGGTCATGGCTAGCGCCCTTTGAGGGTAGTGTGGTCCTGTCAGCTCCACACTTCCAGACTGGCAATATAACATGGGGTCACAACACTAAGGGTAGAAACAGAAGGAATATACAGAGCATTAAGATTTCTCTACAATATTAATCCATGAGAGTAGCTTATATTTTAAAAATTCAACATTTTTAAAAGATTTGTGATTTCATCTATGGAGAACTCTCTGTTGATAAAAACTCAAGTCCTCCATACCTTAGGTTGGGATGGTCATCCTAAGTTGCTGTAAGGTCATTCATCCCCTGATGTACAATCTTTTCCACAATTTGCTAGAATAGAACTGCCCTTGAAAAGCATGTACTGTCTTTCATTAGGACCATAACATGGTCTCCTAGAGCTTGTGTTCTAGTATAAAAAGCCTGTTGGAGCCCAAGGTGATCTCTATGCCATGATAAAACATCGGAGTAGAACTTCAGTATATTTTAAGTGTACTTTATTTTTTAAAGCAGACCTGGGATTTAAGTGACATAGAAAATATACTTCCTCTACCAATATGCATTAGCACTTTGCTCAGAAACATGTTTCCAGAGGATTGTTAGGAGCAACTGGGTCTTAAGTAGCTTGTCCAGGAACACAGTCACTATGTGTCAGAGGTAGGAATTGAAATCATATCTTCTTAACTTCTACTTCTCCTTATTCTCTGCTTTTCAATGCCTCTGAAAATTTGCATTTTTAAAAATGTTTTCATATCAATTTTTATTTTGTATTCATTCATAGCAACCCTTAGAATCAATCAGTTAATCAGTGGTGGAGTCAGAATTACAAATTCATGACCCTACTCTATCATTTTTTTTCCATTGGATCACAGTAGTATCCATCTTATTGTAATATTTAATGCTGAATCAGAAAATTTCAAAGTTGGCAGAGACTTGAGGAGCCATCTAGTGAGACTAATCCAACCTGCACCCATGTAGGAATCCCTTTTGTACATTCACCAACAAGTAGTCATCCAGTCCCAGCTTGAAGACCTCCAATGACTGCCTTCCATGGAAGCCCATACAACTTTTGAATATCATCAACATATATAACTTTTGGTAAGCTTTTTTAAAATTTTGCACATACTGTGATATTTCCCAGTCTTCCAAAGTCTTTCAATGATAATAGGATTGCTTGAATCAAAATAGATGGCATTATATCTATATTGAGATCTTTCCCGATAGCTCTTCTCTTTCCCTATTCTCATCAGCTCATCACAATTAATAGATTAGACTAGCAATGGTGTGGATGATGCACCTATTTAGAAATAGCTAAATGATACAGTGGATAGAGTACTGGCCCTGGAGTCAGAAAGAATTGTGTTCAAATATAATCTCAGATACTTACTAGCTATGTGACTCTAACCAAGGCACTTTATTTCTGCCTGCCTCAATTTCTCCAACTGTGAAATGGTGATAATTACATCACATACCTCTCGGGGCTATTGTGAGAATCAAATGACATAATATTTGTGAAACACTTGGCAAAGTGCCTGGCATCTTGTTGGTTCTTAATCAATGCTTGTTTTCTTCCCTCCATCTAAATATCTAGTCCTCAGCTATAAAACTACATCATCTTCCTGTTGGACATTTCCATTTAGTTGCCTTAACTGTGATCTTGCAAATGCATTATGTTTCTCATGAATTAATAAACACCTAATTATCTATGCTTACTAAAAATGTTTTATATTTTTGCTAATTAAACAACATGGGAGGCGTTAAATATTCATAAGACACATTGAAAGCCTGTGCATACATCTGGACTCCAGAGATACATTCCTCTTCTATATATAAGATAGCAGAAATTTTGTGCAAAATTGTTTCATGTGAATATTGTGAGTTGAAGAACATCCCATAAATTAATCAAATTGTAACCTTATTTCATTGAAGCATATTGAATTTTTTATTGTGTGACTTCTACTCTTAGGTGTCTAAATGTTGTCATTGGTAGTATAGGTTGATTAGATCCTAAATAATCCACACATTTAAGAAATGACTTTATGAGCATGATAGGAAAGTCAGAACCACCATTGACAAGGCCCTAGAATGCTGAAATACATTCTGCTCCCAAGCTTGGTAAGGAATATAGATCTCTGTTCTATAGAACACATGTGGAGGATGAATGCCTAAATATCTACTTCATAATGAGGCAAAGGAGGGTGAAACAACTATTAAGAAAAAAAGAAAAAGCAAGATGGCTTATCCAAAGCATTATTTGAACCAATGTGGTCTTACCATAAGGTACAGAAAACCCCAGCAGCCTACAGATCAACTAGACATGTAGCAAGCAGGTAATAGTGGCAGCATCTGAAACATAAGAGCTATATAAATGTTAGCTATTGCTGTCATTAATGATTTTTATTAATATATTATAATAATTAATTACTATATGTTTTTATGATATTTGATTTCACTTGATTTCCCCAACAACCCTTTGAGATAGGTAGTGCAATATTGTCTCCAAGGTGAGAATGATCAGGCTTAGGGATGGTCAGTGAGTGAGGAGGTTGAGCTTAAATTTCCTAGCCTCTGATTCCTGTCTAGTGCTTGGCCTCTATGCTATGCCAAGATGAGTTTTCATTTTCATTAAAGGCATTAGACAACCTTTGAGGAAGAGGCAGAAATTACAATAGCCAATAGTTACAAAATAAAGAACATCTTTTACATTGGCATAATATAGAGGGGATTGCCAGCCTTTTCAGTTGCATATAACATCACTGGTCATATTATCTATGTCTTACATTGCAACTCTGTGTTTAACCTAGGAAGTCATGTCCTTCCCTTACTCAAGAAGCTTCAGTGGCCCCTTGTGATCTCACTGGCGTTGAAAGCCCTTCACAAGCTGACTCTAACCTGCCTTTCTGACTAAACACTAAACACTATTCTCCTTTGTGACCCCAACAGTCTGGTCAAACTGGCCAACTCATATTTCCTGTGCACTACCCTCTGCTGCCTGTCTCCCTGCCTCTGCATATAGGCTGTCCCTCTATTTTTTTCTTTGTATCTGTAGAAACTTTGTTTAAATGGAGGGAGTAGCTCATAAAGCTCATTTGTCTTTTTATGATAGCCAATAATGTCAGCATTTCTATCATCCTTTAAGGTCTGTAAGATACTTTACATATATGATTTCATCTGATTTTTCACAATAATCCTATGAAGTAGGTACTATTATGACAGCCATTTCTACAGATGAGGAAATAGAGATGGAGGAGTTTAAATAATGTGACCAGGGTAACACAGCCAGTAAATGTTTAAGGCAGGATTCAAATTCTGCCACCTCACGTATTTCAACATTGTGAAAGTCATTTTTTGAATATGTGAACTACTGAAAGAGACTAATCAATCTGTGGTACCAGGGAGGACATTCAGACACATGAGTGGAAGTCATACTCTAAAAAAATTAGGTGTGTTTCAAAGAAATAGGATAATGAAGGTTGATAGACATGGAGGACAGAATGTGCTGAAGCCATAGAAATGTGAGATGGAATGTCATTTGATTAATTTGGGAGCTGTTTTGTAGTAGTGGATAGAAATCTGGCTTCAAAGCCAATCAGATACAGGTTTAAGTTCTACCTCTGGCACATACTTGCTGTGTGAACCTGGTCAGGTCACTTAAACTCTCAGTGTTCTAAGATTATAAATTGCAAAGTAGGTACCAATCTGCGTTGGAAGAGGGGATTTCCTGACTCGGGAGGAATTTCTTGTACCTATGAAACTACAGGTCTAGTCTCTATCTCTATCCTTTTCCACCCAAAACATCCACATGAAACAATTTCATACAATGTTTCTGCTCTTTTGGAATAGCAATTTTTTGAATGTGTGAATGGACATATCTGGGGGGCACTAATATAAATATTTCTTTGTTATAATTATTAATTATAAATATTTAGAACTTTTCACGTCCAATAATAAACAAAAAATATTTATATGAGTAAGTGTAGATAATTGGGTGCTTAACTCAAGGAAAACTGTATTTGCGGATCACTATTAAGAGAACAGAGAAAGAAATTAATAAGATTCTTGTTGGAGAGTGAAATGAACAGAACCAAGAGAATGTCACATGTACAGTAACTGCAACATTGTTTTAAGAATGACTTTGTGCAAACGAGTAAGTTTGACTATTATAAATACCCAAATTAACTACAAAGGAGATATGAAGAAAGACATTATCTGCATCCACAGAAAGAACTGATAAATAGAAGGCTGTATAAAAGGATTATATATATATATGCATATACATATTTGTGTCTAATGGTAGTCGTCTCTAGGGAGGGGGAGAGGAAAGAAAAAAAGAAAAATATTTTAAAATTACATGATAACTTTGTTACATATTTAAATGGAATGGCAAATTGTACATAATAGATTTGCAGCTTCATGTGCAAACTTTTTTATTATTATACTACATTATGAAAACATTTGTTATATCCCATAAATTAAAAAAAAGAAATAACAATTTTAAAAATTGAAATTATTGTTAAATATAAATGCAAAACAGGAAAAATAATTTAGGCCTTTGTCAGATAGCTAAAAGTATCTATTATTTCATATTTATTATAAGGATTGGAGTCAGTAAGTATCATTAAAGGGAAAAAATGCCATGTGAAATCACATTATTCTTGTAAAATATGAAACAACATAATGTCTACAAAAGCTCCAATAAAAAATCAAGAATATTTGAAAACTATTAGAGATAATTCCACATGTTCATAATTTATCAGGGAACATAAACCTATATTCCCTAAAGACAACAAAAATATACATTATTCAATATCACATTATGGCCTGTTAGGAAAGAATAGTAGGTATGGAGAAAAGAGAGTGGTGGCAAAAGAAATGACAAAGAGAGAACAAAGAGGGGAAAGAAAGCTCAGAAAAAAAGAGGAAAGATGGAAGCATAGAAATATGTGTGAGAAAACTGTGTGAGAAAACAGAATACTGTGTGAGATGATGGAGGAAATGGAAAAAAAAAGAGATGAGGGAGAATGAGATGAGGTGAAGAGATGTAATAGAGAGAGAAAAAAAACTGGGACAGAAATGCAGACGAAAAATAAGAAAGGTGATTGGAGAGACAAATGGAGAGAACTAGAGAGAGGAAAGAGTGCAAGCAAAAAAAAATTCTTTTCTAATAAATGAAAGATAAAAAGGAAGAAAGAGGCAAAGGGATGAGGGAAGAGAGAAAGAGGTAAGAGGTGGCAGACAAAGAGGAGAGAGATAGGGAATTCTGAGGTGAATATATTAGTATGAAATTAAGCATCTCCAGTCGCATCTGGGGCCAATGTCCTTGTAACAATACTTTGGCCTTGACCCTTCAGAATGAATTGTATAGCAATAACTTCTGAAGACCTGAAGGAAGTTATAGCTTTCCCTGTGCTAGTGGAAATTTTCAACAGCTACATTTCCACTTTGGGGATGTGGCATTCTGTCTCTTAACTGACTTGTAGAATTCTTGGGTCAAGAAAAATGAAACTACTGACTGCTTATCTGGGTCAGTCTCCCTCCTCTACTCCATAAATGGGTGCCTGGGCCTTCGGAAGAATAGGTGAGTCTAGTCCATGCCAAGGGTAGGGTTGACCTAAATAAACCTAATACACCCCATTAAAAAGTGTCACTTAATAGGAAATCTTTACCAGTGTAATTTGCTTTTCTGAGAGTTCTTGATTGTTTCAGCTGACTTTGGCTGGGTTCCTGCTTCACTATCCTCTTGGCTTTGCTCCCAATTCAGCCTGCAGACCATGAATCTATTTACTCTCTTTTCTCTATAGTCTTGGTTCTTGGCTACAAACTCCCTTTCACTCACCTGGCTTGCTTGACTTTGAGGAGAATTCTAGTACCTGTTCTTACCTGACCAAATCTTTAGATTAGATCTTAGGGTACTGACCTCTAGTTCATCTGATTCCATTTTTACCTGTCCCTCACTATATGTACCTCACCTCAACACCTGTGCAACAGACAAAAATGTTCTAGTCTTGTTATCTCATATCCGTTGTCAACACCTGCTTGTCTGACCTTAATTGTCCTGGTTAAATCTGGCCAGACCTATTCCATCATATCCACTTTCATTGGCCTATGAAAAAAAAAAAGAGTAACTTGTCTATCTCCTGTTATTTCTGTGTTTTGAAAAATAAATTAGTTCCCCTTACCACCCCCACCACTCCTAAAGCCAAAACAGACTATGTCCTATTAAAGAAATTTATACGTTCTCTCTTTTTTGGGAAAGTTGGTCTGCCTTTGTTTTTAAATGATTAAATGTTTTTCTAAAATTCTTTAAATTTTAAAGATCCTGAAATCTGTGGTAGAATAATAAGCTTTATAGACTTTAATTTGATACCCTACTGCTTTTTTGAGTCATGAGGATATGTTCTTATTACAAATGCCGGAAGGTTATATTTAGAATCAGCTTTTAGTTCATTGTTTAGAGTACATTTTCCTAAGTTTAATCTTTTTAATGTCAGTGTCCTAGTAAAGTTACAGTAAAAACCAAAACTTCAAAAGAATAAGTGGATTAAATTATTGTGTTGTGTTTATGTGCACACAGACATGTATTTACATATATTTTTGTTTTTTTATTTTATTCTGAACTTAAGAAATAAAACATGCATTTGCATAACACTGTAGAATAGAAAAAAATATGATTGCATGTAAAACTGAACCCTGTTATGTACAACTTGCTATTTCTTTTAAATATGTAATACAGCTATCATGTAACTTTCTTTTTTCCCTTTTCTCTTCCCTCCCTTCATATTGACAACACTCTTTATATATTTGAAATATAAGACATTTATCTGAAAAACTGCCTATAAAATTTTCCCCTAATTTTCTGCTTTTTTTCTAATCCTGGCTATATGTTTTATTTATACAAAACCTTTTTAATTTAATGTGATCAAAATGATCCATTTTATACCTCTATCTCTTCTTTATTCATAAATTGTTTACTTATCTGTAAATCTGAGAGGTAATATGTTACACTTCTTTAACTTTTCTTGTACTGCCTCTCTTTATATCTAGATCATGTATCTATTTTGACACATATGTGTATTAGCATATGCATATACATGTAAAGGAGAGAGACAGTGAGAGACAGAGACAGAAAGACAGAGACAGAGACAGAGGGAGACAGAGAGACAGAGAGAGAGACAGAGACAGACAAACAGAGAATGACTGTATGTATTCTATATTATACTCTACCATTTACTTACTAGTCTAAGAAATTGTATTACCCATTGCCCCCATCCACTCCTTGCACTTTTCTGCTGCCCTTCCTTTGTCCTTTGTTTGACATTCCTTCTATGCCCTCGCTCCGACAGTCTATCACCTCTGGCCCTTTAAATTCACAACTATTCTTTAAAACCAATTCGAATACAACCATCTCCATGAAGATTTCCTTGATCTTCTTTGTTAACAATGTTTGTTTTATTCTTGGATATAGTGTATTTGGCTCTCCCTTATCCAATTATCTCGTGTATTTTCTGTCATAACTTTTGTATATGTATATTTCCTATTGTAGCTAGAGATTGTATGTTTTCTGAGGGTAGGACCTCTATCATCTTCAATACTACACTTCACCTCACTCTACATGCTTAGTATAGTGCTATGAACATATTAAGTACTCAATAATTATTTGATATACTTTTAAACTTTAACATTTTTATTGATTTTTTTACACCTCCTTTTTTTAAAATATGCTTAGCCTTACCTGACCTTGAGAAGAATCTTAGTGTCTGTTCCTGGATGACTGACCAATCTTCAGCTTGGATCTTAGGGTACTGACATCTAGCTATCTCTCATAATAAAGAATAAAATATGAAAAAAAGAATAATTCAGTAAAACTAACATATCAACCAATTGCCATTTTAGCTGGCATTCCGTACTCATAGTTAGTCTCCCAACTATACAAAAGGAATTAGAAAGGTTTTTTTCTCTCTCTTTATAAATTCAGAACTTAACAAACACCAATAAAACCAACATTTCCATATATAGTCAAACAAAAAAAAGAAATTCGTATCTGAAATATACAATGTATGTGACTCTCTTTTATATGCAACTTGCATATAAAAATTATTAAATAAAAATTAAATAAAAATAAAAATTATTAAAGTGTATAATAAATTCAACATGTACTTTCAGGGATGTCCTGCTTGACCTTCTCATCTTTTTCCTCTTCTCTTCTGTGTTTTTGGTCTTCTCTGATTTTCTGGAATCATGGTTAGCTGTTGTATTGATTAGAGTTCTTATGTCTTTCAAAATAGTTTGTCTTTAAATGTCATTATTACATACATTGTTCTCGTGTTTCTTTTCACTTTCTCCTGTATCAGTTTGTGGAAGTCTTTCTGGGTTTCTTTGAAATCATCCCCTTTTAAAATTTCCTATAGTTTAACAGTATCCATTATATTAATATATTATTTATATATTTAATATATTATAATTTATTTAGCTATTTCACAAGTAATAGGCAGGGAAGAGCATTCTCATATTTCTCCTTTGGGACTGAATATAATTTTATAGTATGGTCAATTTCAGTTGTTTTGCAGTTGTTCTTTCCATTTACATTGTTACACTTATTTGTGTATATGATTTTCCTGGTTCTGCTTACTTCATTTTGTACTAATACATACATGCCTTTCCTGTTTAATTCACATTTAAATTTCAGAGGCAACTTATATCTCATTATTTTAAATAATTACATCAAAACACTACTAATAATAGTTTCATACTAATTTTCAAGTTCAATAAAACACTTTTTATCAACTTGGCTTTAAAGTAGCTCCTGATCAAGTATATAATGAAAGGAATAGGCTTAAGACCACATTGGTCTCTCCCATCTCAAGATGCTCCCTGTATTTTTTCAATGTTGTTTAGTTTTATTTGGTTATCCATTTCCCTGACCAAAGTAAGTTCCTTGAAGATAGGGACTTCATTTTACACTTTAAAAAAATAGATTCTATAGTGCTGAAGAAAGTGCTACATATATCTCTTGAAGATCTGGAAAAGGAATTTTTCACCACCAAATTCCTTGGAACCATTTAGTTAATATGGTTTTTATCAACGGATTTCAGATTAAAGAAGATGTGTTACTATCTACTTTACCATCGCACCCTAAGGACCTTGGAATCACATATCTATCTGCCTTGTAAATAAAATTTCCCGTAAGTGCTGGCTACTCCTATTAGAATGTGAGCTCACTGAGAACAGGGACTATCTTACTTTTTCTGTTTGTATTCCCAGAGACTGGCTCTGTGCTTTATGTATAATCATTGCTTAATGCATGCTTTTTCATTCATTCATTCATTTTCTCACTCATTCATGCGTACATAGAAGCCACTCAATATATTCTTGCTGATTTATTATACTCTTCTACATTGGAGAGAACCAGATCATAGGCGTCTTACCAATTGATAAGATGCTGCCTGTTTGTTTGTTTTTTCTCAGTCCGTGTATTATTTGCAGTTTCTCAGAAAGAGCAAGAAAGATGTGGGGAAGCCAGAAAACTCAAAATGATCATTTCTACCATTGCCTCCAATGGATAGCTCCTCTTAAGGAGTTAAGCATGGCATTACTATGGAATTTCAATTCTATTTAGTTTCTACTGTATACAAAGCATTGAACTAGGTTTTAAAGAAGATACAAAAGAGAATAAGACATAGTTTCTGACCCCAGTTTACCTGCTAGATATGGGAGATAAAACTTATACATGATTAGACATAAAATACAATTTATTAATTCAATTATTCTGGGGAAACAGTGACAAAGCAAAACTATGACTGTGCTTAAGAAGTTTACATTCTCCGGCAGTAACATAAAATGTACCAAGATAAGTGAAATTAAGATAATTTGAGAACCAAAGGAACACAAAATTATGGAGGAATTATGATCTTCCATCACTGTGGTTTTTTTTTTTACTAGTAAGCCAAAAGAACATAATTAATTCAAAACAAAGGCATTTAATAAAAGAGCATACTGAGAAAATTAACAATAGAACATTTCTCCCATAAACTTATTGCACTCATTCTCAGTGAAATATTCACTATATCAGGAGAAAGAATGGCAGCACTTAAGAGAATACAAATAGAAAGGAAGATGAGGGAAGGGAATAAATATTTATAAATCACCTACCATGTGCCAAGAGACAGCTAGATGGCACAGTGGATAGATTCCTAGGCCTTGAGTCAGGCAGACTATTTCTGAGTTCAAATTCAGTCTCAAACACTTACTAGCTGTGTGAGTCTGGAAAAGCCACTTAACTCTTTGCCTCAGTTTCCTCATGTATAAAATGAGCTGAGAAGGAAATGGCAAACCACACCAATATCTTTGCCAAGAAAACTCCAAATGGAGTCACACAGAGTTGGACACAACTAAAATACAAAATGTGCCAAGAACTTTACAAATACCTCATTTGACCCTTACAACAATCCTGGGACTTAGGTGCTTTATCCACATTTTACAGATGAGGAGACTGAGGCAAAGGTTAAGTGACTTGCTCAGGGTCACATAGCTAGTAAGTGACTGAGGCTGGATCTGAACTCAGCTCTTCATGACTCCAGGCCCAGTGATCTATCAACTATTTTACTTATGGCCTCTAAGAAAGGTAAGTATGTTGTAAATACAGGTGACCAGAGCACATGTGTAGAGTGACACATGCTTAGGGAAATATGCTTTTTTGGAGAGAAACACATAATACATGTATGGTAAGCTCTAGAAGTCCTAAGAAAGATCTATGGGTGTTGTAGTAGGTCAAATGGCATGATCAAGGATCATTAGGGTTTATCAGAGAGCAATAATTGGAGATCTGAAAGTTATAGCAGCAGGGCAGATTATAGAAGCTGGAGATCCTCTATCTAGAATGATTGTGGTGGCTTACTTCCTGATCACCCAAGTGATATAAGCAGCCATGTCTACTCATCAAAGCAAAGGGAACCTACTTAACATTTTTAGATAAAGGGGAGTAGGCCTCAGTGGAATGGGGATTCTGAGTTCTATCTCACAGGGCATGGGATGGGGAGATCCAGGGCCAGATAGATAGGCAAGTGGGAGGTAAGTCAAAGCGGGTATTTTCAGGAAGGTTGGAGAAGGGCACCTGGGGCACTTATACTGCCAAGTCTATGGATGGGTTTTGGGTAGCCTGGGGAAGATCAGGGAAGAGGAAGGAGGAAGTAAATGAACTAAAGATACAGGTCATGGAAGTAGAGGAGGTTGATGAACAGGGAGGTCAGGTTGCTTATGTGAACATTAGTACTTATATTGAAATCCCATAGCATTAAGACACAGTTATAAATGAAGACTTGGGTACTGAACTCCTTAATAGGTATGGAACAGTGATGAAATATGTCTCTGAACAAGATGACATAGAGGGATTGAGTCTAAATATCAAAGCAGTACTGGGTGATAGTATCAAAGGACTATTTTGCAAAGGGCAAGTGAGAAGAAGTACATACTGTAAATTCCTCTTCTTGGTCCAATGTACCATGGGGGATGAGAGAAAATATATCCTGGAGGAGGTAGAAGTGTCTTCTAGAGTGACCCATACTTCTTTTAATTCCAGAAGATGGAAATAATGTGAAATGAAGAGATCTTTGACTTAGGTAAATTTGTTAACAATAGATTGGGGATGCCAAAAGAGACAGTGGAATGGGAAGGTAAAGGAACACTGTATTAAATGTAGAAGTATAGTGCTACTGAAGGAAGATTAACCTTTAGAAAAGGTCATTGGATTTTGGTTACTGTTAAACTTTGAAAGTGAAATTTCAAGAGCAGTATGAATAGAAACAAAATTCAAGGGGTTCAGTAGTAGGTGACAAGGAAATGGAGGCGGTAAATTTAGAACTGAAGGAAGGTTTTTGTTTTTATTCTGTTTTGTTTTAACATGAGGAAGACCTGAGTATATCTATATTTCTTCCAACAGATGTAAGAGATTTTCAGGGAGAATGAAGTCATGAAGTGGAGGGAATATCCAGGTTCTCAAGAGACCCTTTCTAGTACACCTTCCAAGAGGTCTCAACAGCTTTTCCAAGACAGAAGAGACATGCACAAAATATAAGGTTTCCACGCTTTATTTCTTCAGATATTCAAAACCACACAAATAACCGAAGGTTCTGTTATTTACACAGACAGAGATTTGACTTTGGTATAGAGAATTCCTGTGCATAGTAACTTCCTTCACTAAAGAAGGCTATCTTATAATAATAGCTAATAACATCTTAAAATTATATAAAACTTTGAAGTTTGCAAAGTTCTTTACATATGATCATACAACCACAGAGCTAAACTTCAAAGGGACCTTAGAAAACATCTATTCTAATCCTTATACTTTAAAGATAAGAAAACAGAGGCCCAGAGATTTTAAGAAACTTAGTCATGTTCATATAGCTAGAAAATGTCAGAGGAGGATTTGAACCTAGGTATCCCCTTAATGTAAGTTCAGGACTCTGTCTCCTACACCACTCTGTCTCTCATTCAAGACTTCCTTCCTACAAAATTTATGAAATTTGATTTAATTTAAAGAAGCTGGAACTTAAAGTTTTAGGACAAACTGTTGAGTATTGTTCTTGCTACTAGGAAATAAGAAATACAGGCAATGGGGAATAGAAAGTTATCTGGCCCGACAGGACAAAAGAGAAGATGGGGACAAGGGAAGGGAGGAATGATAGAAGAGAGGGCAGATTGGTGATATGGGTAATTAAAATGTCCAGTGTATTGGGGAGGGAGGAGAGGACAAATGGGGAGAAAATTTTGGAACCCAAAATCTTGTGAAAATGAATGTAAAAAGTTAAATAAATTTATTTTAAAAAAAAGACTAAACAAGTGGCATATGATTGTTATGGAATACGCTTGTGCTCTAAGAAATGAAAGGTCAATGATCTTAGAAAAACATGGGTAGAATTGCACGAAATAATGAATTATGAAATGAGTAATACCAAGGAAATGTTGAACATCAACAGCAATATTGTTATAAGAACAATTTTGAGCAGCTAAGTGATTTTGACTATTATAAATACCCAAATGAACTACAA
Organism: Potorous gilbertii; assembly: GCA_028658325.1. Classification (NCBI taxonomy): domain Eukaryota; kingdom Metazoa; phylum Chordata; class Mammalia; order Diprotodontia; family Potoroidae; genus Potorous; species Potorous gilbertii. The sequence goes on along the minus strand of CM053770.1, from coordinate 428,780,993 downwards.
AGGACCGATGAAGGAGGACACTATCTGCATCCAGAGAAAGTACTGATAGATAGAAGTATGTATTGAAGGATTTTACACAAATGTCATCTATAGGGTGGAGTGAGAGGAAAAAAGACAGAAAAGACATGATAACTTTTTATATATCTAAAAAGAATAGCAAGTTTACATAATAGTTTCACATGCAATTATTTTTTAAAAAATTAAACTGTTTGATTCCATAAACTAAAAATAAATAAAACTAAAAAAAATAATTGTAACATTTTCCACAGTAACTGTACTCAGAATTTAAGGAAGTCCCAGAGTGCCCAGCTTTTGACATTCCCTTGGTAGTCAGAGACAGCTATATCCAGACCATCTTAATGAAAGAATGATATTTGCTTTTAGAAAATGATGTTAGTAAAAACAGCAGCACTTCCTGGTTAATAAGGTCAGAGGAAAATCAGCTCACACATTCATATGAACAGTGCTGTGTCTATTCCTCTGCTAAGCACTCAACAAAAAAAGTCAAGAGATCCCAGAGCCTGCAAGACTTCACCTTTAACATCCACTCAATTAACTTTCTGAGGCAGGAGAAATTAGAGAGTGGATAGCAAGAAGGTACTTGATCTCCTGGCATTGAGTAATGAATGGACAATCTTGTTCCAAGAGGCATGACAGCTTTCCCTTTCTCAAAGAGGCATTCAAAGTTCCCTCTTTTTAGCAGGCTCTCCTGAGACCAGTAATGTCAGATTGTTAAAGAATAATGTCCCATCACAATTTAGTGTGTATTTGGAAGCAACTATTCATGGAAAACTTTCTCCTAGCTATAAACTGGTTAGCTCCGTTTTTACTTACCTAATTGGTGCAAAAATAGGGCACCCACAATAAAAGCCACACAGGTGATTGTACGTTGCTTCTCTGAAAGAAAAAAAAGAAATATTCGCTGAAAAATAATGACAGAAAATTACTGCATAAAATATATTTACTTTGGAAGTTTTTTTAACCTTTCCATGGAAATAAAGCTGTTATTCATTTTTATCATCAATAATTCCTTTGTTTTCCTCATTGGACTTGTTTTCTTCCTGATCCTCCCACGTTCAATTTAATTATAGTTTGCACTCAGGCTTTATATCAGTCAGATTTTGTTGAAGGGAGGAAAAGTGTGGTCTATATTCAGATCAACATGCCACATTGCTACTAGTCGTGGAATGCCACCATCTCCAAAGAATTAAAGTTGAAAGGCTCCCAATGGGCAATGGATAAAGCTTGGGGTGGGCGTCAGTAGACTGTAATTTTTATCCAAAAAAGAAATGCGTAAGAGAAGTGACACAAAGTACATAATGTGACCAGAAAAGGAAAGGGGGACAGTTCTATAGAGAAGATAAAGGTGAACTTAGGTTCAGTTTTTACGCTCCATTCGTAAATCTAGAGGTATGGAGAAAGGTCACCAGCGCAGTGAGCACAAAACCTATGGAGGAATTTCAGAGAACATGAACAAAAGTCACACAGGATGAGCAGGTGCAGAGTTTTAATATGCATGATTAGAGGAAGAATTCACATCAATAACTTTAGACACACTGAATCTTTTATGGTGTGTACAGTTAATGGGGAAGCAGAATAGGAAGATAACTCAGAAAGCAGTCATGAAAACCCAGAGAGCTAAAGACAATCAGTAGTGCCAAAGGCTAAAGAGGGATAAAGAAATCATTCAACTTGGTAATTGAAAGATCATTGGTAACTTTAAAAAATGTATTTATTTTATTTTTTATTTATGAAAGAAGCATTTCCATAACATATTTCAATTTTTTAAAAAGGTGATTGCACATGAAAATGTAATTAGTTGAATTGATGAGGTCAGAAGTCAAATTGTAGAGGGTTTAGAAGGGAGTGAGAGGAGAGGAAATGGAATCTTTGGATGCAGATAACTTTTTAAAGGAGTTTAATTGAGACATGAGGAAGAAACAGAGAAAACTAGTTGGCTGACAGACTCTAGCCAGAATGTTTTAAGGATGGGGAGACTTGGGCAGATTTGCAGGAAGTAGGGAGAGATTGAAGATTACAGAGAAAATGGAGATGATTATGTGAGAAATATCCTGGGGAAGATGGGAAGGGATGGGTTCAAAGTTATCTACAGAGATTTTGGCTTTTCCAAGCAGAAAGGTGATCTCAGAAACTGGAGTTAAGGAAGAGGAGGGAGGATGATGACAGAGGAATGTAAGATGAAGAAGAGGAGAGAACTTTTGTGGAATAGCCTCAATTTGTGGGGTGAAATATTATGTCAGATCTTCAGCTGATAGGTTTGGAAGATAGGATGACATGGGAGGTTTAAGGAGAGAAGGATTGAATTAGGCACTGTAGCAAATGGTGTAATTAGGGCTAAGTAGTAGGGTTTTCTTGCTGTAAGGAAGGACATGTTGAGATGAGAGCATTAATTTTTAGTAGACCCATTCAGCACAGTTTAAAACTTTCTTCCAGTTCCATACAGAAGCACATGAGCAGGAAGAAAGGAGATGGATAGTCAAAGTGGGAGTAAGAGAGAGACATTTCATGGTCATTACCAGCATATACACTATAGGGAAATTCTTAGCTTAGCATGGGATTTACCAATCTACTATAAATCGAACTACTAAATGCTTGGACCATCAAGAGAGTCCTTAGCTCACCAACATACCAATCTATCAGTATTGATTTCTATAAAATAAAAAACAGGATTTTAACAATAGCGTAAAACATATAAGGCATAAAATTATGTCAATAAAGAGGATTAAATTGGATACAATTGATATATCCTAAACTCCCTAGGGTCTGACTGGGCAAGAGAATGCAAGGATTTCTCAACCACTCTCCATATCTCCCCTTCCAAAGGTGAGGGAGAGGAAAAGAGGGACAGAGAAGGGAAGGACAGGGAAGGGAAAAGGGAAAGAGAGAAAGGGAGTAGGAGAAGGATAAAGGAGAGGAAAAAGAGGGATGAGAGAGAGAGAGAGAGAGAGAGAGAGAGAGAGAGAGAGAGAGAGATCCATGTTAAGTAGCTACAAAGGCTGTACTGTTTTCTCATGATGGCCCTGAGCCCAGGTGAGGAAGTGCTAATCTCATCCAACAGAAGAGAAGAGAGAAAGCTCTTGACTATAAACCTCTCCAAGGAACTCTCTTTGGGAAACAATTCCAAAGAAGCCACAAAGACATATTCTCCCTTATTCTAAATAGCTAAATGAAAGAGATTGGTTCTATGCCATTCAGAAATGGAAATTCACTGTATGTTTGACAGGTGCTATCCTGTGTTCCATATTGTTTAATTTTTTTTTTTGGTACAAAATTTTCAGGTTTGTTATGGTACTGTATTTAGCTACCTATTGGCGCTCTTTAAAAAAGTCTATCATACAACATAAGGGAAAATTCTGTTTATTATACAGAGTTCTTCCCTATGATTCACCTTTTGATTTTTATTGATTCTGATTACATATACATATGTAAGGGTTGGCGCACAGGAATAAGAGTGTAAAGGTCAGGAGAAGTAAAACCCTTGACACTAAGTTCAGACAGCTCATTCATTAAGCTCATTGATACTGGCTTCTCACTGGTAATCCATCAAACCATATCAAGACAATGTGTGCCACCCATTAAATAACAAGATCTTTCCTACTACGTTTCAATGTTTGTTTCTCTCCTCTAGCCTATATGGTTTTACTTCTGAAGATGTTTGGAAGAAAAAAAAAAGGATGACACTGGACTTGAAGTCAGAGAACCTGAGTTTGACACTTGACTGTGGCTTTCTGCCTTTGTAACCCTGAGCAAGTCAGCTAATATCTCTGGGTCTCAGTTTCCTCACCTATAAAATGGGATCTGTCTGGTTCTCTCAAGTTCTAAATCCTTGATCTGACCGTTAGATTTGGGGTAATATTTTTTGATGTTCAAAGTATACTTAAATCTGACTCTGCAGTCTCACATAACATTTGGATGAAACTTTATATTAGCTCCTTTGAACAGTAAATCTCACTTGCCCCACCCTCACATGAGACAGGATCATCCTGATCCCCTCCCTTCATATCTTGAAGAATTGTCTACTCATCATTTCAGAGACAGAGAAAAAAGCAGTCCTTTCTCCAATCCCATCTCAGATTCTTCAAGGTATCAGCACCTTGGAAAGTGGCCTAGTCATTGCAGGAGCTGCATTCTCAGCTGCACAGAGGCCAGAGAAGTCTGCTGCTCTGCAGATTTTCTGTTGGTACTTAGAATTCCCACCAAAGGATTGCAAGGCACTGTGGAGACCTACATCACAACTATCGTTGTGACTCATTGCAGGTATTTGTCTTACCTTTATCTAAAGCTGTAGAGTTTAGAATAGCCCAGATTAAATTCCTCATCATTTAACCAATATTTATCATGTGCCTACGGTATGCCTAATGCACTGTACTAGGCACCTTGGGAGATACAGAGTTGTACAAGGTATAGCCCTGTCCTTCAATTTGATTTGAGAAGCCTAAACAGAGGTCATGGTCTCTGTTTAGGAAATGCCACATACGCACATTTTCAAAAAAGAAAAAGTTGCATGAGGTAAATGCTATATGTGTGGTACAGAGTGCCATAGGAATATTGAGCCAAGAGAAATCAGTTTTGATTAGGAAAGACCCATGGAGAAGGCTGTGTTTGATATGGTCTTCTGGGTAAGATTTCAAAGGGCAAAATTTTGAGCAAAGGCATGGAGGTAGGAAAGTAGAATACATGTTCAGGTAATGGTGAGTGGTCTTAATTGAGTGGTATATAGGGCTCCTGACTGTGAATAATGAAGAGAAGACTGCAAAGCTATATTAGGGCTAGAATGTGAAAGGCTGATAGATAATACTGCCTGTTTAAAAATTCTTTTTCTCTCTGAAAAGTTATTCTTATATTCTTTGTCCTTGCTTAACCCCTCCTAACATATACAATTACCCTTTCATTCTACTCTTTACCCCACCATGAATTTATACTGCCTTCCTCAACTTTACCTGTTGACATCCTTGGTTTTATTCAAGTATCAGCACAAATCCTGCCTTTGCAAGATAGCTTTCCTCCATTCCCTTTAACAATAGTTCTTTCCCTTTGTGACTACCTTCCATCTACCCTACACATATATATGTGTCATCTGTAGCCTACATATATGTATCATATACACACATCACATACATGTATCACATATACGTATTGTACACATCCTACACATCTCTATGAATATATCTTTTTTGTACATACTTGTTTGCATGTTATCTTCTCCATCAGAATGTGAGTTCCTTGAAATGAGGGACTATTTTTGCCTTCCCTTCTATCCTCAGAGCTTAGCGCAGTGTCTGGCGCAGTATAATAAATACTTAAAAAATAAATGCTTGTTGACTGACTGCCCAGAACTTCCTCTTTTTTTGCTAGTTCATCTCCAAGCTGCTCCCACTATGAAGCAGAAAGCATTGACTACAGTGAGAATAAAGGTTAATGCTTTTAGAAACTCATTTCTCAAGAATATTTCCCAGAGAAAAGGGGGAAGCATTAAAAAGAGTTAATAAAACTATAGAGTTAGTAACAGGAAAACTCCACTGGAAACTTAATTTAGTCCATGGATGAATTTCATCTGGATAACTGTAGCCTGAAGAATGATTTCCCTCTGGGGAGGCACTGAAGGCTTAGTAGAAGGAGTTGAGCATTGGTTAGAAGACGTAAAAGAATGATGGCCTTTCCTTCTATCCTCTCTTCTCCCCTACTTCTGCTTCTTCTAGATTCTCATATGGTTCCAGGGCTTGAGAGTTTTCAGCCCTAATAAATGTCAAACAATGCTTTGACCATAACAGTTGGCTAGGTGCTATCTGAAAGCGCTGCTTTGGTAAAAAAAAAAAACCAAACAAACTCTATATTAATGCCACATTAATGCTTCCTCTTTACAGGGTGATTCGTAATTTTTTCTTGTTCCTAATATCACTTGTTCATTCCTAAGAACACTTTACAGAACAATAGACTGAAATAAGAAAAACAATTTGACTGTTGGATGAATAATAATTCAAAAAGATGAAAGGGCATAAACTGCAAGGAACAAACATATGATTTTCCTGGGCCAAGAGAATCCAAAGTATTTAGCATGAGAATCAAGTCTTCAGCATGTAGTGGGAACAAGTTGAGGAGCGCTTCACCCACCACAGAGATAAAGCCATCTGCGGGGTGAAAACCAGCAGCTGTTTAAGAATTTCCAGCCATATTCTTCAGTATTAGAAGTAATTATGATGCTCAATTAAAACTCTAATGGGGATACTTTGGTGAACTGAATCTAATCACCCTAGTTAGAATCTGACATAAAGTTCCACTGGACTGCCTAATATAGAAGGGAATGCAAAAAAGTGAATGATTATGCTGTACAATTAGGTCATACAGTCCTCCCCAAACTTCTCTCCCCTTTTCAACCACCTGTCCTGGTTCTAGTTTGATGCAAGGGATGCCAGTCTGGACCACTTAGTGCTTTGAGAAGGAGGGAAGAATCTTTGAAGGGCTCTAGGCTGGGCCAGCCCTACCCTTCAATCACCTCTGGTCCAAATGTGTAGAAATAAGTAGAGTTGAGATGGGGAGGGCTAACTTTGGTTGCTGTATTGGATTGAGGATTAATGTGGATTGTTGGGTCTTCCATGGCAACTACTTGGAATCAGATAACTCTTTCCGGAATGAGAATGACCTTGATGGGTCTTCACAGAGACTGATATTGAGCATGATCTCCAGGCCCAGTCTGGTTTGGATTCCTGCCATTTGGGTTAGAGAATTAAAACAGCATCCTAGGCTGGGAGGGTGTAAACCATTGGGCTGAATTCTGTCCTATGGTGAACCAAGTTCCATCAGACTGACTTGTTTTAGTGTCTCCAATACTTGTCTCATCTTAAACAGATCTACAAGCTTTTAAAATTTTATCTCATTTCAACTATAAAAGTTCACATTTCATTTCACAGGACTTTCAGTATCCGAGAACAACATCAGTCTGGAAGTTTAGGTTCAATACCCCAAAGGAACTAATTGGTTTCTTTTCCTGAGTCTTAGATCTATAAATAACAAAACCACAGGCTCAGTTCTCACAGGTCCATAAAATTTTTGTAGGGCTGACTAGTAGCCACTGGGCACAGAATAGTGTTCTAAAGAGGGTTGTAAATTGGGTCAGCTATAGTATTCCTTAGTGAAACACTGAGCTCCTCCACACAGATGCCAAAGTAGAATTACTAAAACACAAGTCTGAACAATGTCACTCCTCCTCAAATCCCACCCCACTCCCCCAAGCTCCAATGCTTTCCAATTGACTGAAAAATCAAATACAAGTTCTTTTGTTTGGCATTTAAAGCCTTCCACAATCTGACTCCAGCCTTCTTTCTAGATCTTATTATATATCGCTCCTTTTCACATATGTTATAGTCTAAGTAACATGCTCGACTCTCCATTCCTCAGACAAACCATTCCATCTACAGTCCCTATGACTTTACCTTAACTATTCCCTCTCTGATGGCATGGTCTTCTTCAGCAATGAAGGACACACACACACACACACACACACACACACACACATACACCTCTATCCTTGTGACTGGAGTTCATTGTCTCTTCACCAACTTACTTCCAAGACCAGCTCAGTTGCTACCTCCTGCAAGATCCCCACAGCTGTTAATCCCTGTTCCCTGTAATTGAAGTTAAAGCTCTTTTCTCCCTTATTAATAAGCCTCAGGTGGAGTCCATTAAGGGAAGCTTGATTAGGAGATGTTTGTTTTATAGGAAGGCCCACGACCTTCTGTTAATTAACAAGGCACTGGATCATGAGGATCATGATGCCTTCTGACTCTGAAAAGTGTATATATATTCTGATATATATTCTGAGGTGAGGTTTTGCTTGGGGACTTACTCTTTGGAAAAAGGTTCACATGCCCAATGAGACTCTGGGTAACTGTTAAGAAGCACCCACCTCCCAACTTTGTAAATCCAAATGTTGGTGCTTCTCTCTCTGGTAACTATATATGTATGTAATGGTCAGACAGTTGGATCTGCCTGTTGATCTGTGATGTATGTATTGCTTATGGTCAGACACTTAGAAGCCTTGTCTGTTGGTCTTTATTTCCTCTGCTTGTATTTTCTCTGTTGGTATACGTGATTAAAGAAGATTGTTGACCCCTCAAAAGTTGCTTTCCTTTTGGAAAAGCAGATCTAAGAAACAGTGCAAGCAAGCCATCCTGGTTATGTTAGGGTACTTCCTGCTACACTCCCTGAAAGCACTTAGTATTTATTTTGCATGTAATTTGGATATAATTATATGTTATTCCTTCTCAATTGTAAGTGAATTCCTTGAAGGGAGGACTGTTTAATTTTTTTTTTTTTACTGTCTCCCATGTTCAGTACGCCAGGCACAAAACAGACACCTAGATTCTCCTCGACTGATTGATTGACTGATCCCCACTCTGACCCTTTTACATACAACAAGAATTCTTACTGGGAGAAGGCTCTAAATTGGGGCCGGACAGGATCTGTGTCTGAATCCTGACTTCTGGTGGAATGATAACTTTTAGAATTGTGGAAGAGTCTGTCATGAAAGAAGATTGTGGGGAAGTACATGAATGTTTGGCAAACCACTTCGATCCTCATGGGTGAACCCCCTGAGCTCTCGCACGAATACAATATCTTACACTTGGCCTATCCAAACCCAGCTTTGTATTTGCATTTTTATATCCTCTCACCCCAAAGGGCCATTCAATCCACTTAGTTATTCTCATCCAGCTTCTTGTTTTAGACATCTCCATTCCAGTTGGCATCCCTGACTTGCCCTCTATAAAGATTCCTGATTTTACCTGGGGCTTGGTGCTTCAATCTTCATTTATTTAAGACTCCTAATTCTAGTGTTTGGACTCTCCAATTATTGTCCTGTCCCAAACACCCTCACCTCCTACTCTCAGCCAAAATGGGTACTTTTTAATCTCTCCTAAGTCTGACTATTAACTACTGATAGTTAGCACATATTGCAACTTAGTCACAGGACAAGACTCTCTGCAATTAGGAGAGGTCCAAAGTTCCCAGGAAAATTCCTCAAAATAATCTCTAATCCCTTAAAAGATGGGGGGGGGGGCAAACCAGCTAATAAATAAAGTCAACAATAAGAATTAGTTGTTCCCATGGCCTTAGAGATGGAATGACCTCTAAAAATGCTATGATTCTGTTTCCACATCAGTAGAAATAGAAAAAGACAAGCATCATGTACTCTCTGTAAACATACCTCCTTATAGCTACCATTAGTAGCCTTTATATTTCTATTTAATTTTTCATTCTTCTAAATGTGTTTTCAGTTGCCTTCCTGGTATAGCCTGGATTTGCTAATTCAAGCTTTTAAAGAGAGGAGTACTGAATCTAACATGGAATGAGTGATGATTGCTGATGTACCATTTGATACCAAAGTTTTGAGTGACAGAAAATTTGACTTCAAAGGGCAAAGAGCTAAAGACAAAAATGTGGTTAGTCAGGTGAAGAGATCTTTTGCTTGGGAAAAAGTCAGTAATATAGGTTCATGCTGCTGGCAAGGAGACCCACTATTTGACTCTTTTTTGGCAGCTTCAAGGCTTAGAAGATAGATTTTTTCCTCAAGCTAGGAGATGTGGAGTAATTGTTAGATAATCAGAAAGCTTAGCACAACTGCCTGGATGAAAAATTCATGTCAGTCAAAACATTGTCTTATTCAGGGCAATAAGTTACACTTAAAGAAAAGTTGTAATATTTTTAAGCTATGGAATATCCTGACAAAGTCCTGGAAGGTGTAACAATGTCAGAATTTAACAGTTTCATTTTAGGGAATAAGAACATTAAAATTAGATGCTTAAGTGTACCTAGACATTCATATTTCTTTAAATCTTGCCAAAATGGTGGATTCCTTGAATACTTATTTTGCCCTCTGGTTCCTTGATAATTTCATGAAGGATTTTGTCTAGGCTCTTTTTTTTGATCATGGCTTTCAGGTAGTCCCATAATTTTTAAATTGTCTCTCCTGGATCTATTTTCCAGGTCAGTTGTTTTTCCAATGAGATATTTCACATTATCTTCCATTTTTTCATTCTTTTGGTTTTGTT
>CM053770.1:428709878-428770426 GCA_028658325.1 Potorous gilbertii | reverse complement strand
ATGCAGAGACCTTCTGTAATGGAGCTCCTGCCGAACTCCTGCCTGCTCTGGGAGCCTCTTGCTGCTGCTGCCTCTGCTGCTGCCTCCCGGGGGGGCCCGAGTCATGGAGACACCCCGCTCCCCTCTCAGCCCGTCCAGACGTCTCTCTCACTGATCTGTGTGCCTGTGGATGGAGGGACCTCACGGCCACTGGAGATTCCGTCCCTGAAGCCAGTTCGGATCTGCTCGCTCCTCTCAGTCCTGTGTGGACGGGGCAGGGCTGGGCTCCGCTCCTGTCTGGTGTGCGATGGACCTTTGGAGTCGGTTTTTCAGGGCTCTCTGGAACGGAAATCTCCTTCACTGTGTTGTTTTGTGGCTCTACTGTTCCAGAATTTGTTGGGAGTTCTTTTTATAGATAGTTATAGGCTGTGGGTTCGGAGCTAGCATATGCGAGTCTTTCTACTCCGCCATCTTGGTTCTGCCCCAAGTTAATTAATATTAGGCTTAGTTATTTTATTTTATTTTTTTCTTAGAAAATATAATTGAGTGGAAGATGATATTGAATTGTCTGAGTTAATTGTATTTATAGGGAGTGGCTATTTGTATCATGAGGCAATATCTGGTTAATGTTCATGCTTAGCTATTTTAATTCCCCTAGAATGAGCCAAAGGTGGCTTTGAAAGGAACAGACAGGTGATTGTCTCTATATTTCTCCTACCTCTAACATTCCATTATGGATTTTGTCAGGATTGTGTTGGTAATGTTCAACAATTGGCTCTATGAGGGGAAAAAATTATGTATGACAGAATGTTAAGTTTAAACAGCAGTATTAATATTTTCTTTATCATTCTCTTAAGTCTAGACAATCAACAAAACAGTACATCAAACTCTGCATTTGTAGTTTATCATTAATGATTGACTCTTTCATGGGTTAGAGCTAACTTTACCAAGTCCTTGGTTTGGAGAAAAATTTAGTGCTAAGGGGGACTCCCAAAATCTTCTTCCATTGCTAATAAAGCTTTTAAGGCACAGAAACCTCTCATCTCTGACCTTTCATCTCCTACTCCTTTTCCACCAATACTGATCCCTTGCTCTAAATGGATATTCTAATACTGATTATAAATGTCTCACTTTGGGGCTTGGGCATCAATTTGGGAACTAATATGACTCTCCATCAAGCTTGCCTCTCAGTAGGCAGACAGAAAAATCATAAGATCATATGGTTAAGAGTTAGAAGGAACTATTGAAGTTATCATTTTACACGTGAGGAAACTGTACAGGCCCAGACAAAGTGACTTATTACACAGGTAATAAGCTGCAGAGTACTCTGATTTCAAATTTTGTACTTTTTGTCACACACACACACACATATGCATAAACATCTACACTCCCCTTGCTAATTTATGGCCCTGGATTATGATGTAGTGCAAAGAACACTGAACTAGCAAAACAAGAAATACAGGTCCTAGTCCCAGTTCTCCTACTTATGTGTTATAATATTTTAGGGCAAGTCAGTTTTTCTGAGCTTCAGTTTTTCTGAGCCTCAGTTCCTTACCTGTAATTACGAGAGGGTTAAACCAAACTCTCAGTCCCAGAAAAATGTTCAGTATTGGCTGTCAAAGATTCTCCTTGAGAATCAATACTTCAGTTTCCTCTTGGAATAGATCCAGGGAAAGCTTGTCCTCCACCTTGCCTTTCTATTATTATCTAAACTTCACTGACCTCTAAGCCCAGTTCAAAACACTCAGTCCTTAACTTGCTTGTTTACTGCGTTAGACTGACTCTCCTGGTGCAGATTGCTGCTATGCTCACATCCTCTTGATTCCTCATTCCCCTTCTTCTGCTGCTACAATGCATTTAAGAATTCCTATCCAGTTCAACCTGGGTTTTTTTTTTCAGCTTATAAATCTATTCTAAGTTTGAAGTCCTGGTCAAGTCCTCAGTCCACTATGAGTCCCTTCCAGGACCCTGGAGTCTGTTCCAGCTTGACTCTTAAGTGAGAAAGGTACTGTTTTGGTCTTTTTTTTTCTCCCTCTGGTAATGTCTACTTTACTCTGCTGAACTGGATCCATTCTACAAACCCATGTTCTCAAGTTCATTTTCAGCAATCACCAAGTCTCTTGATTGGTTAGGGATGGATTTTTTGCTGTTTTGCCAAGCAGAGGAAGAAGAAAAAGAGATCCCTGATGCAAAAGATACAATTGTATATTACCCAGAGAAATGAATAATTCAACTCAAAGGTCATAAAAAATAGCCTCTTTTGAAATGTACTCATTTCAATGGTTCCCCCCACCTCCACTACCTCTTCAACCCCTCTCCCCTCAGATTTTTTGGCTGTGCAATCCTGTCCAGGTTTTGGGGTTTTCTTAGCAAAGATATTGGAGTGGTTTGCCATTTCCTTCTCCAGTTCATTTTAAGGAAGAGGAAACTGAGACAAACAGCATTAAGTGACTTGGTCAGGGTCACTCAGTTATTGAGTGTCTGAGGCCAGATTTAAGGTAAGGAAGATGAATCTTCCTGATTTCAGGAATGGCACTCTATCCACTGTACCACCTAGCTTCCTGAAATAAAAACAGAATAAAACATCCCTGAGAACAGCAGACTTCCCTAGCTTAGTCTGTAGTCAAAGAAGTCTGATAAAATACGAGAGACCAAGGTACTTAGCAATCATGCAGATCATCGAATCATCAAACAGAGAAAGCTAGAAAGGACTTCAAAGGCTATCTAGGTCTACCCCTACTTGAAGTCAAAAACCCCTTTGATTTTAAGTGTGATGCAATGTAAAGAACAACAGCTTTTGGAATGAGTGACTTGTTCCTTGTTACTTGGGAGCCATAAGGTTCATCACATTCCTTGTACCAGCACTGTGCTTTTGGAGAAAGGGTATACCTGCATGAGGTTTTCTTTTCTTCAAAATTTGGCTGGTAATTTAAAACAACTTAAAATAGACTAATGAGTAGGAAATTATCCCAGTAAGTCCCTGGACCTCACTTTTTTTAGTTTTAAGATGTGCAATTTGGACTAAATGATCTCTGAAGTTCCTTACAGATAAAATATTATGAAATAGGGACTGTTCCAAGGCTATCCACATACACAGACTCAGATTCCTAGTATTTCTGTAGGTAATGTAGACAGAGTGTCAGCCCAGAGTCAGGAAGACATTCTCCTGAGTTCAGATCTGGCCTCAGACACTTTCTGTCTGACCTTGGGCAAGTCATTTAACCCTGTTTGCCTCAATTCCTCATCTGTAAAATAATATGGAGAAGGAAATGGTAAACTACTCCAGTATCTTTGCCAAGAAAACTCCAAACAGGGCCATGAAGTGTCGGACATGAAGCAGCAGCCACAACCAACAACCACCATCACCAACAGCAAAAAGAACTACTTACTTTCAGGAAAACCCAAGACATTATCAGGTCTCCTAGTACCTGGTTATTTCTTCTAATGATGGGTTGAAATGAAGAGTAAATGGGTTTTCAGATGAGCACAAACAATATAATTCAAAGAATGTATGTAGAATGATTAGGAAGAGTTTTTAGTTCCTTCTCTTAAGTAGTAAACCTGACTGAGTTAGTTCAAACTCTATATGTGATCCAGAGAGAAGAGACTTATTCTAGGAGTCCCAAGGTCACTCATTTATTAGTCTCTGGTATGAAGTTTCATTTTGCCCCTCTTCTGAGCCCCTTTTAAGTTTTCTTCTCTTTTTTTGAATGCCTTACACATGGCAAATCCTTCCAAATTACAGCTGTCTGATGGGAAAATAGCTGCTACTTTCAAGTCAACAACAGACCAGAGCCTGAAGACACTTTGAAAGCTTCTTAAGGGCTTGTGTTAAACTTGGATAGGTTTGACTTCAAAGAATGGATGTCTCCAGGGATCCTCTAGGTTAGTATACTGAAACTTCTGTCTTACAGAACTGCCTGATAATGCATTAAGCTTGAGATTCCAAGGTTGTAGCCAAATCTGTAGGGATCTTTTCATAGCTTAGAAATATATAAACCTGACATAAACTTGATTCTTCAGCAATCCTTTAAATTTTTTATTCGATATTTTTAGCATACATTTAGATATTTGGAATGGACACTTATTTACCCACTGTTTATTGGTTAGATTCAAGTTAAAATATCCTCAAACATCTAAAAATAATTTCCCCTTAGCAATAAAAATTTGCTTAATGTCTAATTTTAAGAATTCTAATGGAAAGAGTATTGAAAGGGTATTGTTTGTGGTTTTATGAAGAAATTGAGAATATGGTATGAATCTTGCTCATTAACAGCCACATATCTAAACTGAAGGAACACTGAATTTATATACAAAGTTCAAATCTTGGTTCTGCTATTTATTTCCTGTGTGAACTTGGGAAAGTCATTTAACTTCTCCGCATTTCAGTTCGCTCATCTGTAACGTGAAGGAGCTGGATTGGATGACTTGTAAGGTCCCTTCCAATTCTAGATTTATGAGCCTATGAAATTTTAAAATACTTGTGTTCTACAGTTAACCGACAATGTGAATTTACTAATAATGAACACTATTACTGCTTGCCCCTTTTCAGCAAAAATCACACACACAAAATCACCTTCAAGTTTGTGTAGCTCTTAAAATGTTCTTTATCCAAGGCTGTTGACCTAGAGAAAGGTGAAGGGGATTTACAGGTACATCCCTGACCATACTCTCTTCTTATGAGAAATAGCTACATAGAACCTTAGAACAATCATAACGCCTGTTTAAAACGCTAGCTTTAGGATACTCACAGACGTCACTGAGGAACTGTAGAAGATAGGAAATTTAGGAAAGATTTTATATGGAACGTTAGGGTGAACAAAATGTTTCTCTCTCTCAGTTCCAGTAATAGTGGTGACCAATATCTGAATCTAGCAAGCAGAACTATATTCAGCACTTGGTTTACCAATTAGTGACCTTGACCTGAACTTAGTCAGTAGAATTCCCTTCATTTTAACGTCCAAGATATCCAAACACTGGAAAACTCTGATTGTGAGTCCTTGGTCATCCTCAGACATCATCAGCTGTCATTATCAGTCATCATCATCGTCAAGATTTATTGCATACCAACCATGTGCCTGGCACTGAGTTAAATGCTGAGGAGATAAAGAAAAGCAAAAACAGCCCCTGCACTCAAAAAGCTTAAATTGTGAAAGGAGAAACAACATATAAATAGCTCTACACATACAAGATGTAGATAGTATAAATGGGAAGTCATCTTAGAGGAAAGTTGGTAAGAGGTGGGAAGCAGAGAGAGGACCAAGAAAGGCCTCTTCTGGAAGGTGGAATTTGAGATGAACTTTGAAGGATGCTTGAGATCCAGGAGATGTAAGGGAGGAGGGAGAGCATTTAAAGCCTTTGGGGCAGCTTGAGAAAGGACGGAGTCAGGAAATGACATTTTAGATGTGAAGAACAACAGGAAAGCCCTTACACTTGTTACAGTCAAACTGTGCTTTATGTGCTTTGTTCTTCATACCTGCATGAATTTACACCTCCATGTTCTTGTACAAGTTGTGCCTGCAATGTCCTTTGGGCAGCCCTGGGTAATGTTTGGAATCCTTTAGCTTCTTTCAAGACTTAGCTTTTATGCCATTTCCTAAGTAAAGCCTTTCTCCCTCATCCCTGATTTATTGGTACTCTCACCCTTAAACAATAATAACACACATATTTGTGTACCTGGTATATCATCTTTAGTAGGATGTAAGCTCTCTGCTTACATTTTTGCTTCATTTATATTCATTACTTCATTTTTGAATTTGTAGCTATTAATGCCTTGTTTATAGTTCCTTAATGAATATTGGTTGAACTAAATTCAACCATAGGATTTAGAACAGTTTTGGGATTATTGGACCCTGATGAATCACTTTGAGCTGGAAGGAACCTTAGGGGTCACCTCCCATCTTCCTGTTTTATAGATGAGGAAATTGAGATCAAAAGTGATTAAGTGATTTACCCATATGAGCATAGATAAAGAGGTGATTTATTGTAATATATTATAGATAATATATAATCTATAATATACATTGTTATATATAATATATATGAATATAATGATATAGTTATTATTATATCTGATATATAATCAGTAAATAGGTTTGTTTGGCTAGAATAGATAGATGATCATAGAATTTAGAGAAGGACCTTAGAGATAATGTAATTCAATTAACACATCTTAAAAGAGGAGGAAATCAAATCCTAGAGAGATTAAGAAACTTGCCCCCAAATCACACACTATCAGTGACTTGACTCTATGCTAGGTCCTCCGATTCTGGATCTAGAGTTACTTCTATTACATCAGTCATGAAGAAGGGTGATGCACTGGACTGAAGTGATGAAGCACCAGGCAACTAAGGTGGAGCCAGGGGGGATGCAGATGGATCTTATGGTCACAGATCTAGACCTGCCATGGAACTCACAGCCATGTAGTCAAGCCCTTTCCTTTCCAGATGTCTAAAGTCCAAACGACTTGCCTTCAGTTCATACAGGTAGAAAGAAACACAGATAAAATTTCAAATTCTCTGACTTAAAATCCAGTTCTCTTTCTGCTGTTCTATTCCATGCTGCCTCCTTTATGAGAATGAAATATTGAACAAAGAATTGATTTGACTTAGTGACTCACTAGATATAGGGAGCCCTGAAGTTTCAGACTTAAAATACTGGAAACAGAATATTGCTGACAGAAGTTTAGAAGTCCTTCTACAGACTTGGAAATTATATTTTACAGAGTATTTATATTTTTTTGATCAAGTCTCTGAGTATTCAACAAATCCTGGGCTCAGACCCATGTGAGTATGAGAGGAACCACAAGGGTAAGATCCTTGAACCATGATTAAAATGAAGCAATTATGTGGAGGATTTAATGTGGAGATAACCAATGGCCCAATAATTCCAAAATAATCATACTGATGAGCATTCAAAGGGTAAGGAGTTGCTTTTCCCTGGTTTATTCTCTAACCTGAAGGGGTCCTAAAGTCTCTTCTCCTTATCCTGATAAAGCTACCCCCTAATCCTGGTCCCTAAAATTCCTTGTCGCCCCCTATCCTGGGTCATAACATTTCGCCTGTCTCCCTTATCTTGTGTTATCCACTTACCTCATCCTGTCCCTCATCTTCAACCCCCATAAGAATCTCTAAAACTACATCATCATTCTGAAACCTGTATTAAGCATAACTCCCCTAAATATCAGAATCTCACTGAGCTTTCTTGCTAGGAGACCCATACTACTTTTGTATCAATAAAGCTCCCACATTTAAACAGAGGAGGTTTAAATGAATTCTTTCCCACCTGAACCAGGTTTGCCAACTCTAAATCTCATCAATACTATACCAAAAGACACAATAATCCAGGAAAATTCTATATGGGATGAATTGCTTCACTTTTAGAATTCCTTGAAGTAGCGTTCTCAACTTTGAACCTTTCATCCCCACACCCACCTCTTAGCAACATACCGCATTCTTTGCAATGATAACTTGGTGCCCACCATGAGAGAATCAGAAGGCTCCATTCACGTGTATGTGATTTCAAATATAAATTCCATACAACTAGAAAGACTCATACACGTGCATTCCATTGTGAGTCTAAGTTCCTTGATGTGGTGACCAGGTATTTGTTTAGGAACCACTGAGGTAGAACATAGATGGGCAAATCTTTACTCTGGTCATAACAACCAGATAAAGTAAGTGCTAACATTTGACTTTGCATACTTTGTAAAAAAAAAAAAATCTAAAAATCTGCCTGCACCATCAGGGCTTATAAAATAGTTTTGTCTGTGTGCATGAGACAACATCAATGTGATTACCAAAATTTTGTCACAATGGAGGAACCATGAAACCAAAGCTTAATTGTAAAAATCAGGTAATTTGGTTCCATTCCATTTTTGATTCCTCAAACATTTATTCATTGCCTACTCTGTGCAAAGTATTCTAAATAAGCTAAAGTTTAAGGTTTCTGGTGGTCCCAAAGTTGAAGGAAGTCACTGGAACTGCCTCTTCGGTTCTGACTACACAACAATAACGTGGACAGGAGGAGTCATCTTGGACTCTTCACTATCTCTCACACCCCTATTCCTAATCTGTTGTTAAATCCTGCCAATTTCACCTTTGCAACATCTCTTCTAGATTCTTTCCCTTATCACCTTAAGCTTAGATTATCACAATAACCTGATGGGGATTTGGCCTGTCTCAAGTGTCTCCCCTCTCCAATGCATTCTCCATTCAGCCACAAAAGTGATTTTCCCAAAGCACAGATCTGATTCTATCACACACCTCCTTTCTACCTACCCACACTCAATAAAGTTCAATGAACTTCCCTGGTCAAATGCCAAATGCTGTCTTGGGCATTCAAAGCTCTTCACTCTTTTTTTCTTCTTGTTGCCATTGTTGAGTTAATTCAACTGTGCCTGACTTCATGATTCCATTTGGGGTTTTCTTGACAAAGATAACTGGAGTGGTTTGTCATTTCCTTTCCAACTCATTTTACAGATGAGGAAACTGAGACAAACCATGTTAAGTGACTTGACCAGGGTCAGACAGCTAGTAAGTGTTTTAAGATGGATTTGAATTCATGGAGAGGAGTATTTCTGCTCTATTTACTGTGCTTTCTAGCTGCCCTCTTCATACCCTAGCCTCCTCTTATCTTTCTAGTCTTCTTAGAGCTTACTCCGCAACATATTATTCATTGATCTGGTAACACTTGCCTTCCAGATGATCCACCAGTAAGACACTCCACCTCTTAACTCCAGGCATTTTCTCTATTTTCCATCTTTGGAAAGCCCTCCCTCTTTCTCTCAGACAGCTGACCTTCCTGGTTTCCTTTAATTCTCAAATAAAGTCCCATCTTCCTCAATTCCAGTTGGTTGGTTGGTTGGTTGGCTATTGTCCTTCATTCTGGAAGAGGATCAAAATGACATCACCTTGATAAAGTGAAGTTTCAGTGTATACAGCTGTGGCTGATCAGACCAATATGAGCTCGGAATGCTCTACCACAAGGTTGGGTACAGATAGTCCGTGTGAACATTTGGGGTGGTTACTTCCTGGTTTTCTTTAATTCCCCAATAAAATCCCATCTTCCTCAATCCCTCAATTCCAGTACCTTTCATCTGTTAACTATCTCCTGTTTCTCCTGTATACGTGTATCCTGTCTTGTTTTGAATAGTATGTCTGTTTGCATCTTATCCCCCTCCCATTATATTATAAGCTCCTCCAGGGCGGGGTCTGTTCTTTGTCTCTTTCTGCATCTCCAGCACTTAGCACATGGCCTGGCACATAGTAACTACTTAATATATATTGAATGGTTAATTTACAGAAGCTTCTGATGATTTAACAAGTTTGACTTACAGCCCCAAAGAAGAAAAGAAGCCTTTCTTCAGAGCTTCACATTTTAAAGGTTTGGAAAAAAAAAAGCAGAGACAGACATCAGAAAGCTTTGTAGTTCTATGAGGAATGAGAGACATTTCAAAAAGAAAGTAAGAATAGAAGGCCCAGAACAAAGAACAAGTGATTTTGGAGCCTAGACTGAATAATGAGGCCAAGCTGAAAAGTCCTGCTAGGTTGAACAGCTAGGAGGTGGGAGAAATTCAGTTTAGGGGGTAGTCAATTAGGCAAATAAAGATGAAAAACTTACCAGTCCCTGCCCTCAAGGAGATTGCTATTTATTTAGAGAAAAACAGCATGAACCCAGATAAATAAACAGGATGTATTTGCCAAGTTACTTCTTTTAAATTATTTTAAAAAATAATATTACTGTTACAACATACCTAAATCCAGGGGGCCTTAATCTTTTCTTCTTTTTTGTATTACCCATCCCTTTGGCAGTCTGGTTGAACCTATGGACCCCTTCTCAGAATATTCTTTTTTAAGTAATGAAAAGAAATGCTAAATTTGAGGTTAATGAAAATAAAGATTCATTAAATGGACTCCCTGAAATCTATTCATGGACTCCAAAGACTCTGTGAACCTCATGTTAAGAACCTTTGCCTTAATTTCTGAATTCATCCCACTGGCAAACTATTTGAAGTTATCCCTAACAATAACAACAGCAAAATAGATAGAAAAAAGCAACAAAGGAAAATCCATCAACAAATCAAAGGGATCTGACAGTATATGCAGCATTCAATATATTCTCTTGCTTCTATGAAAAAGGGTATGGGGCTGCTTTTTCTCAACTCTTTTGCAGAACCAAATTACATCAATGCCAAGCAATTTCAGTGCAAACTCAGTAGAGAGAAATAGACAGAGATTCAGAGATAGAAAAAATTTATGTATGGAGAGAGAATGATAGAGAGACAGAGAGACAGAAACAGAGAAGCAACAACAGGAAATGTTAAATTTTTTTTATAATTTTGGGCACA
This sequence comes from Potorous gilbertii, assembly GCA_028658325.1. Classification (NCBI taxonomy): domain Eukaryota; kingdom Metazoa; phylum Chordata; class Mammalia; order Diprotodontia; family Potoroidae; genus Potorous; species Potorous gilbertii. Next base: position 428,760,099 of record CM053770.1, on the reverse strand, counting down.
AGTTGACATATTAGACGATGGAGCACTTTCTAAGATAAAGTCTATGCATGACCCACTGAGAAACTGGTAAAGCTAAAGACTGAAAAGAACACACTCCTTACACTAAGATATCTTCTCTGACTTTTTATTTTTTAAGACCAAAAGTCTTTTTGATTCACTTGAATGGGAAATCAATACGGTGGTCTGAGACAACTGGTCATTGGAATTCTCAGAAAAAGTGAAGCTTGCTACAAGATTCTGGAAAATGTCCAGTGCTTCCAGTGATCCCAGATTGATCTCATCCAGAAAAACTCATCTCCTTAACATTAATATTCTGTCAGGGATACTACTCCATGACTACAAATCATAGTCCCAGAAGAACTAAAACAACAAAATATACAAGGAGCAACAGAAAGATTTGAAGTGCACATACATAAGCTACAATATGTTACCAGAGATCATATACAGGCAAAAAAGGTTATAAAATTTATGAAAGAACATGCACATTTGGAAAAGGAGGTGGGATAATCACAAAAAGAGAATGAGAGGCAATACTGGAAAGTTAGGACACTCCTCAGAGTGTCCTCTAGAGTGGTGTCTGGCTCCTCTGTGGAGTACTTACTGATACTATTACACTGAAGACTTAATGGAAAGATATTGATAAAAATTGAGAAGGTTCAGTAGCATTGTAATCTGCATTGATTACTATGGCTAGTATCCATGCAGAGGAAAACTGCAACTCCAAGGTATCTTTCTAAGGGAGAAGAGGTAGGGAGAAGGGGAAGCGAATAAACATTTAAGTGCTTACTATGTGCCTAGTACAGGGCTAAGCACTTTACAAATACTACTCCATTTGATCACACAGGATTTTAAAAATAAATGTTTTTCAGAATTCTCTTTCAATCACCTTGGGATGAAACAACTGCAAAATGATCTCCTCGGTGTTACATAGACAGAATTCGGTCATTAAAAAGTGTTGACAAAGTCAACTCTAGATTTGTTCATCAGCTGTTTGCCTGAGTGAATTCCATCTCAACCAGTTCTTACCCAATGAGGTGATTCTACTTCCAATTTTGAGGATATTGTTCAACCGAGCAGCATCCTCAACCATCTGTGAAATCACCAGAAGGCACCCATGGTAATTATCTTGTTTTCTCTGAGGTACTCTCACCTTTAAGCTCCTAGATCTATGTGGGAGAGTTAGGAGTGGCTGAGGAGGCAGGATGACAGAGTTGCAAACCACAGTTTCATCACCGTTAAGTGCGTTTCAAGATCAGGTGAACAAAAATAATGTATTGGAAGACAGGAAAACATTCTTCCTGTTCATCTTCTCATGAGCACTGGATTCAATCATTTCTATATGGCTTTGACAGGAATTTTTCAAGGGAGGAAAAATAAATGGGCATTCATAGAAGTTAAAACCCCATTTTAAAGTTTTTATTTCTAAGAGTTTCTTTTCCTCCCCCTTCAGGTAAGGGGTCTGCGGTTTCTAAAACCAAACTTTGGATTGAAACAGAGAGTAAAAACCCTCTTTCAAATCTTAGGTCACAAGAGCAGGGGCTGTTTTTTTTTTGTTGTTTTTTTTTTGCCTTTCTTTGTATCCCCAGTGCTTAACACTTAGCCTGGCACATAGTAGGCACTTAATACATGCTAGGTGCCTGACTGGCATTCATTTTACATCAGGCTGCTCTGTACGTCATTTGTTTGTACCAGGAAGTAAAATCTGACCTATGGTATAACAGAATCTGTGCAATCATTAGCCCTGTCAAAATCAGACCATTGTATGATCTGAGTTATGTGATTCAGCTGTAAGAGAAGGGCGACGGAAACGTTCTCTTTTGTCTGTGATTTTTTGCTTCTTCAGTGATTATTTTATGTAAGAAAAAAGCGACTTTCAACTATATAAGGGCATATACACAATGCATAAATGTATCTTTATGATAAAAACATATTCAAACATCCTTATACATTATTATAATAACTATAAAAATTTTGCTCTCCATTTTGTTTTTTACAATTTCAGGTTATTGTTGGAATTCATTCTTTACTGTGCCTTGTTCTTGCTATTCCGTATAGTTCCCCTTTTTTTGAGCCTATGGTGAACCTGTAATACTCATGAAAAGAGTTGCCATGGCAACCTGTATTGATGTCACAAGCTCAGAATTCTGACTTCATTGCATAATGCAGTAAGCCAGTAGATATTGCAGGAAAACTGCCCTGTTAAACCATCAAGTGTCTCGATTTACACAGCAAAGAGGAGAAAGGAAAACAAGCAGTGGGTTGAACTCTGCCTTGTAAGTTAGATTTCCTGAGTTCTCCTTTTCACTCTGTCTTTCACTTGTTGCATTGCCTTGGATAATTCTATTTAATTTGTCAAAGTCTCAGTTTCATTGTTTATGAAATGGAGGTTATGGTCAGGAACCTCTTTATGTGGAGAGCAGACACAGCAGGGAAATCTTAGAATATCTAATGCTCTGTCTGCTGTAGGCTCAATAAACCTAAATCACAAAGCACACCAAAAAACCCAAAAAAACAACAACAAAAAAAAAACCTTTCTGGAAATAAAGCAATTTAACAGCATCTGCAAAGGCAGAAATCAGTAGCATCTGTTGATAAGAATCCAACCAGCTTCCAAAGAGAGAGGAAACTTCTAAAAAAACTGGAAATTCTTTGGCAAGAATAATGGATAAAGGACTCAACTCAAGAAGTATGCTTAAGGTTTGTTCTTCTGATCTTTAATTTAAGTAAAGATATTGTAAGCTGTCTTATCTCTTTTAAAGTTACTTTACATTTGTTTATGGTGGAATTGAGATCTGATTGAGAGAGATCAATGATTATCCATTATAACCCCAATGGATAGATCAATCTCAAGACCATGCTGTGTAAAATAAATAAGGAGTAAATGCTTCTGTGGGAAAAATTCTACATAAACGTTGGGCCTCATTAGAAAGCAGGGAATCAATGAAATGCTTTGCTAATTTTAAATCAAATTCCTCAGTAAATACCAAATTAAAAAATCTACCTACTTAGAAAGACCTAGAAAATATAACTTTCCTCGGAGATATGATTCATCCCATTTGCTCTGACTCCTTTACACACAATTATGATGGTCACTATTTATAGATCAGAAAATCCTCTTAACCTAGTCAACCTCCATAACTAAAGAAAAAATGTTACCTCTTTGCTTTCTTTCCATTGTACTTTTAAGTTGAAATGAATGTTGAATATTCTTGGTAGGGAAAAGTGTGGTACTATTTCTTTTCTAAAGATCTGCCTCAATCACAAGGTGGCATTTAATGTAATCAAAGGAGTCCTGGCTAGGGTCATTCTAGGTTTGTGAAGACTCCTATTCATCAAACTTTAGCAACTCTTGTTTGTTAACTGCTGAATGAATGATAGTAAGGCTGCAGTTGTTTACACTTTTATAGGAATTTAAGTCAAATGAAAGACTATATCATGTTATGATCTAAGCGACCACCAAGAGTCACTTTATCTGGTATGCTTTTTTTAAAAAAGGTGGTGTTTTTTTGCTATAGTAACAAGTGTCCTTAAGAGATTGGCCAAAGTGGTATTCTCACATTCTTGAAACTTGCTGATATCAATTGGCTGACATGGAACTGGCCTAATGGAAGTGTGACCAAATTCCAGGTGATCCATTCAGACATCTGTCTTTTCTTTGTTTTGGACCTGGAAGAATACTTTCTGAGCTATACGTTTGACCCTAAGTACAATGACTTCCTCTGCCTCTTTGTCAGGAGGTTGACTCCTTAGCTATATCTTGGCAATATCTGAATTATCCTTTGGTACCTCTACCTTCTTTACTTCTAGTGTTAGTGAGGGATAATTTCCTTTCCCCCTTTTAACTCAAGTCAGATCTTGAGAAAGTGAATAGCATGAGATTGTGTTGAAGAGATAGTTTCTGTTCATTCTATTAGATTGACAAATGGAATATTTTTGGGGAAAAAAAGGACAACTCCACTGACCCTTGTATCTGCAGTAGAGGTTTGCATACAGGTATACAATGTTGACTCCAGTTCTGAAGGATATACCCAGGAGCATATGTGACTTGACTTGGAATTATTTGAACATGGCTTAAACTTACTCAATTTGATTCACCTCTTTCTCTTTACACTCCCTCTTGTCCTCTCTTGAAGGGCAGAGAGTTTTGACTTTTGAGAGACATTCCTTCTCAGAGAAACATTAATAAAGAGGAGCTAATAAAGAAATACAGGTAGTGCTCTTAACTCCTTCCCCTGCTGGGATAGATGTGGTGATACATTCTGTCAAAAGACACATACACCTGACCTTGGTCTCTTTCCAATGTATGTGATGTGCCATTGCATAATGTACCTCTGTCAGGATATGACAACAAGCAGATGTTTATTAAGTACCTGCTGTTTAACAGAGCACTATACTGGTGCAGAGTGAGAGTGAATGTTGTGGTTCCTGCCTTCATGGAACTTATAGTCTAGTTACTCATTGCTTTTATCTTGGTCCTTCTCCCTGCCTGTAATGTGCCCCAGCCATTCCCCTTTCAAGCACTGTATCTCTGGTCATGTCTGGGAGAACCATGTCTGCAGGCAGAATTTGTGAATAGAGAAGTTAATTCAATTTGCTAGGCATTTATTGAATGTTTGCTAAGCATTTATTGGATGTCATTTATTGACTGTGTGCATAGCACTGTTCCTGGTGCTATTGGGGATACAAAAGATGTCTCTGAGATCCCTTTTAGTTGTAAAATTATATGATTCTGGAAGAGACTTTCTCTTTTTCAAGAACAGCAAGTAATTTATTTTGGGGTCATACGACCCACATAAATGAAACAAGTAGAGAAAAAGCAAATGCATGCTATAATCTTATTACAGGCAAACAGTGCTCATGAGTGCTGAGCAAAATGTTGAGTGAGGGAATAATCAGTGTGATTTATAGGATGAGGCAAGCCAGAGAAAACTTCTTAGAGGGCAGGAGTCTTGAGCTGTGTCTTTAAATAGATTGGTAGCAGAGAAATGGGGGTGGCATCATAAGGGAGGGTGATGGACATGAACAAGCGAAGGCATAAGCAACTAGGGGACTAGCAAGACATGTTTGGGAATAGACTCCAAGGTATCCTAGAGCTGGCTTGAAATGGCTCCCAAGAACCAACTGTTAAATGTTCAGTGTGAGCATGCACACCTCAGAAATCAGCAAATATCACATGACGTGACTGGATTCACTGTTTTCTTGATCACTGAGACTTAAGAAAGTCATGGAGAAAATATCAATAATGCACATTAAACTGAAAAGGTTGTCCTGTATTTTCTGAAGATTCAGGAGTTAAACATTTATCAGGATGCCACTGGAAATGGTAGAGAGGTTCTCATGGTTAAATAGAAGATAGGATTGAATTTGTATGAGAGGAATGCAGTGGAAGGAGGGCCTAAACTGACAAAATTAGTTTTAATGAAAAAGAAACAGGAAGCCACAAAGTTCGAGTTAGAAAAAAGTGAGAAGGATTGTTTTCTATTCTAGCAGAGTAAGAAAGGAAGCAAAATGGCCTTGCATGGGGCTATACTTGTAATGTAGGCGTTAAATGTTAAGAACTTGAATTTGGAGCACACTTGTAAAGACCAAAAGGAAGGGTTAAATTCAAAAGATGTCAGAGAGAAAGAATTAATAGAATTTGGAAAAGAGGGGCAAAGGAGAAGGAAGGATCAAAGATATCTCCGAGGTCCTAAGGAAGTATGATTGTGTGTGTGTGTGTGTGTGTGTGTGTGTGTGTATAAAACATCTATATATATACATATATGTACATATTTCCACATATATACACACATACCCCCTACCATTCTCTCTCTCTCTCTCTATCTCTCTCTCTCTGTCTCTCTCTCTCTCTTTCTCTCTCTCTCTGACAAAGGTATTCCTGAACGAAGAGGGAAGAGCTCTGAAGATGTAAAACACCCAGCTGTCACATTGTGAGAGAAACATAATTGCCCAAACCCTCTCGTGTAGTCTCTCTGTCCAAGACTTCAGGCTACTTAATGTGACTCTAGCAGCCTAATGTTTCTTGGTATTTTCTTTGCATATTTTTGTGTTGTGTGTGTTCCTGGAAGAGTTATCATGCTTCTGAACCAATTTTACCAACAGTCCATTAAAAAAAATCCAAGACAGAACATTCTTTTATCCTGAGCTAAGGGAATCTTTTACTTAGATAATACCAGTGAAGATTGGATTCATTATATTTGCCTGAGTTGCAGAATCCTCAGTCAACAGGAGGACTTGGTGATGTCAATGTATCTTGACAATGTTGTCTAAAGAATAAGGATGGGCAACAGAATTGTGAAATTACTTCATTATTTTGGTAGAGAAACAGACAAGTTTTTCTCCTGGAAGATAGTAAAGGCAGGAATCTGGGTCAGGAGGGTAGAGGGCAATAACTTTGTCTTCAGTTAACGTTTATAATTCTCAGGTTAATTTGCATACCAACCTGGTGAATATTTTGCGAGAAAGCTGGGTTCCCAGCCTCAATATAACTCTTGGGTATTGTTTTTTTGTTTTGTTTTGTTTTTGTTTTTTTCTGTCATCCCTAAAAATGAGTTGGGAAGCAGAGGGACAAGTAAAGGATGGCCATCAAAGGTGGCACAGATGTTACAAGGAATTTTCTAAATCTAAACCAGATAGTTACCTGGGACAACAGACTTAATTAGCACTAGACAAAAGTTGGTACTAATAATTAACAAATTAACAGTAAGAGTAAAAATAGTGATAATCTTAGCCTAGGGACATACTGCTTGGCTTTTATTCAGCTGGCCTTAGTTTGATTTAGTGATCTATTTCCCTTCATAGACAGGTGATGTAGCAGATAGAGGGCCAGTCCTGAGACTCCAAGTCAACCTGAGTTCAAATCTGTTTTCAGACACATACTAGCTATGTGACCCTGAGCATGTCACTTAACCCTGTTTGCCTGAGTTTCCTCATCTGCAAAATGAGCTGGAGAAGGAAATGGCAAACCACTCCAGTATCTTTGCCGGGAAAATCCAAAATAGAGTCATAAAGAATTGGTTACAACTGAAATGACTGAACAGCAAACAAAAGCCCCTCCACCTATACTCTTAAAGAGTTCATCTTGCCCTTTCAAGGAGACACCTTCCAGTCACAGAACCATAGTTGATGAGATCAGAAAAGGGCAAAAAAGAGCCCTGAATTCAGCCCATAAGGTCATTCTGAGGAGCTGAATTCAGCCCAGAAGAGTGCAGAAGTATAGGGCAAATGCATGATGTCTGGAAAAGACTGTGCCCCTCCTCTGGAGAATAGAGATGCCATGCTTTGTGGAAAGCAGCAGAGAATAGTGTGATGACATTACCAAAAGACATCAACAATTCTGCTAGATTTGTGAGCTGCCTTAGTCACACATGTGCCTCTTCATTCATGTTCCCTGGCTATTCATATTCAGTTAGATGACTGAGTGGATAGCACTTCGAGTCAGAAAGACTTGAGTGTGCCACATGGACTATTCATTTGGTATCTCTCATTTTCACTCCAGATTGGCTCCACATCTTTTTTTGGTTATAAATCTTTTTGAAATATATTTTATTTATTTCATAAATATTTCCTAATTACACAAAAAAACAAGCACAAGTTCTTTGGAATTGTCTTGAATCTTTGCCTTGATCAGGGAAACTAAGTCTTTCTCAGTTGATCATCCTTGCAACATTTGCCATTATTGTGTGCCCTGTTCTGGTTTTGCTCACTTCACTTTGCATGAGTTCATAAATATCTTTCCAGATCTTTCTGAAATCATCTCATTTTTCATTTCTTGTAGTTTCCCAATAACACAACAGTATTCCATCACAATCATATGTCACAACTTGTTCATCCATTTCCCCAGTTGATAAGCATCCATTTTCCAATTCTTTGATTTTTAATTCTTTGCCACCACAAAAAAAACCTGTTATAAATATTTTTGCATAAATAAGTCCTTTTCAATTTTCTTTGGTTGTAATCTCTTTGGAATACAGATTTATTGGTGATATTATGGGGTCAAAGTGTATGCATAGTTTTAAAACCTGTTTGGAGTAGTTTCAAATTGTTTTCCAGAATAGTTGAACTAGTTTACAACTCCACCAACTTGTATTAGTATCCCAATTTTCCCACATCCCTTCCAGCATTTGTCATTTTCCTTTTCCGTCATATTAGCCAATCTGATAGGTGTGAGATGGTATCTCAGAGTTGTTTTAATTTGCATCTCTCTGTTAAATAGTGATTTAGAGCATTTTTTGAAATGTGACTATTGATAGCTTTGATCATTTTTTACCATATATTTGTGTACTATTCCACTGAGTCACTACCAAATTGTTTTCATGATTGCTAGCTACTTTGTAACATAGTTTGAAATCTGATACTGCCTTCCTTCACATTTCTTTTTCATTGATTCGCTTGATATTCTTGACCTTTTATTCTAGCAGAAGAATTTTGTTATTATTTTTCCTAGCTCTGTAAAACAGTGCTTCTGTAAGTTGATTGGTATGGCACTGAAGGAATAAATTAATAGGTAAAATTGACATTTTTATTATAATAGGCATTTGCTTTGGCTTAACTTTGAGTAGTAAAACTTTTGCTATCATTTGAATCTGTCTATTTCTGTGAAGAGTATTTTCTAACTATGTTCATATAGTCTCTGGGTCTGTCTTTTTTTAAAAAATTATTTTATTTGTTTTCAGGTTTCTTCAATCACTTCCCAATGCTTAGATTTTTTCCCCTCCCTCCCCCTCCGTCCCTACTCCCTCCATGAGATGGTGTACAATCTTATATAAGTTCTGAACATACATTTCTATTAAATACATTTTCTCCTCACTCACGTTGCATAGAAGAATTAAAATGAATGAGAGAAACCATAAAACAAAACAAAGCAAAAAATAACACAAGAGAAGATGGTCTGCTTCATTCTGTGATCCAATTCCATAGTTCTTTCTCTGGATGTGAAAGGCATTTTTTCTCGAGTCCATTTGAAATTTTTGGGTCTTGCATTGCTGTGAAGGACCAAGTCTACCAGAAAAATTCCTCATACACTGTGGTTGTTGCTGTGTACAAAATTCTTCTGGTTCTGCTCCTTTCACTGAGCATCAGTTCATATAAGTCTTTCCGGGCCTCTCTGAAGTCTTCCTGTTCATCATTTCTCATAGCACAATAATATTCCTTTACATTCATATACCACAACTTATTTAGCCATTCTACAATTGATGGGCATCCCCTTGATTTCCAGTTCTTGGCCACCACAAAGAAAGCTGCTATGAATATTTTTGTACATGTGGGGCCCTTTCCCATTTTTATGATCTCTTGGGGATACAGCCCTAGAAGAGATATTGCTGGGTCAAAGGGTATGCACATTTTTGTAAGCCTTTGGGCATAGTTCCAAATTGCTCTCCAGAATGGCTGAATCAGCGCACAGCTCTACCAACAATGAATTAGTGTTCCAACTCTCCCACATCTTCTCCAACATTTATCATCTTCCTGTTCTGCCATGTTTGCCAATCTGATAGGTGTGATGTGGTACCTCAGAGTTGTTTTGATTTGCATCTCTCTAATCAACAGTGATTTAAAACTGCCTTGACAGGTAGACTCCCAAGTGTTTTATATTATCTTATATTTATATTATTTTCAATTATTTCTACTACTTATATTTATATTATTTTAAATAGTTATTTTAAATTTTAAATCTTTCTATCTTTTCCTGATGGATTTTGTTGGTAATATATAGAAATGATGATGACTTATGTGGGTTTATTTTATATCCTACAACTCTGCTAAATTTGTTAATTGTTTCAAATGGTTCTTTTTAGTAGATTCTCTAAAAATATCATTATGTCATCTGCAAAGTGAGGGTTTTAGTTCTCCATTGCCTATTTTTATTCCTCCAATTCCTTTTTCTTGTCCTGTTGCTATAGCTAGCCTTTCTAGTACAATATTCAACAATAATGGCGATAATGGGCATCCTTACGTCACCCCTAACCTGATTGGGAAGGTTTCAAGTTTATCACCATTATAGATAATGTTTACTATTAATATAAAAATTATTTATCATTTTAAGAAAGGTTTCATTGATTTCTATACTTTTTAGTGTTTTTAATAGGAATGAGTTGTACTTTGTCCAAATTCCTCTATTTTATTAAATATCAATATTTTTCCCTTCAAAAGGATTACAATCAGTTTTGCACAGGGTGGTTATTCTTGGTTGTATTCCAAGCTCTTTTGCATTTTGGAATATCATATATATATATATATATATATATATATATATATATATATATATATATATATATATATGTATGTATGTATATATATATATATACTGCAACCTCTTTGATGCGGTAGTTGCTAAATCTTGTGTGATACTGAATGTGTCTCAGTGATATTTGAATTGTTTCTTTTTGGCTTCTTGAAGCATTTCTCTTTTATCTAGGAGCTCTGGTATTTGTCTATAATACTCTTAGGAGTTTTCATTTTCTGACCTCTTTCAGGTTGGGATTAACAGATTCTTTCAGTTTCTAGTTTACCCTCTGCTTCTAAAATATCAGAATTTTCCTTAATTTTTTTTATAACATCTAGGCTCTTTTGAAAAAAATTATGACTTTTAGGTAGTCCAATAATTCCCAAATAATCTCTGAGATCTATTTTCCAGTCATTGGTTTTTCTGATGAGAAAGTTCACATTTTCTTTTCTTTTTTTATTTTTTGTGGCATTGTTTTATTGTTTTTGATATTTATGGAGTCATTAGCTTCCACTTTCCTGATTCTAAATTTTAAGAAATTATTTTCTTCAGTGAGTTTTTGTACCTTTTTCCATTTTGCTAATTTTACTTTTTAAGGATTTATTTTCATCAGTGAAGTTTTGTACCTCTTTTTCTATTAGGTCAATTTTGTTTTTCAAGGTGTTATTTTTCTTAGTATTTTTTTATGTCTCTTTTACCAAGTTTTTAATTGTCTTTTCATAATTATTTTCCTTGTTCTTATTTCTTTACCTATTTATTCCTCTATCATTTTATTTGATTTTGAAATTAATTTTTTAGCTTTTCCAGAAATTTTTGTTGGACTTGTTCCCAATTTACATTCCTTCCTCCCCTCCCCTCCCCCATTTGGGGGCTTTGCTTGTAGCTATTTTGACTTTTGAGTTTGTGTCTTGATCCTCCCTGTCACTATTAACAGCTTTTCATGATCAGCTTATTTTTGTTTTGGTTTGCTCCTTTTCCAATCTATTTCTTGACTTTGAATTTATTTTGAAGTTGGTCTTTGTTCTCAGTGTAGTGGGGGAGGGGTGCTGTCTAAGCTTCAGACTTTTCACACTGCTGTTCTCAGAGCTGGTTCTAGGGGTTTTGAGATTTTTAGTGCTTTAAAAGCTGTGTGATGTAGGAAGAGATGTGGTAATGCTCTTGCCATCTTCACTCTGGTGCTTCTCCAGGAAGGACCTCTGATCTCTTGAAAATGCAATCAACATTCTTCCTCAAGGGCCCTACTATCTTTGTACTTCAAGCAATATTGCTCCTCAGGGGCCCTGCTTCCCCCTAAAACAAAAGTATTCCTCTCTTCCCTTGATCTGTGACCCACCCTCAAGTGGGTAGAGGCAATGGAATTGACAAATAGCTTCCAGTCTTAAGTCCGATGCGAGCACAGGGGTCCCCTGGTATCTGTTTCTGACCAGTTGCTAAGTTCCCTTAGCATCTCTGGCTTGAGAGCTCCCTAAGCTGCTCCTTCTTCTATTTCTACTACCTAGTCTCACTACTGATGTTGCAGCCACATGGGCTCTGTGCCAGCCTCTCTCTCTCTCTCTCTCTCTCTCTTTCTCTCTCTCTCTCTCTCTCTCTCTCTCTCTCTCTCTCTCTCCCTCCATGACACAGACCTTTCCTTCTAATGTTATAAGTTGTCTTGAGCTGGGAGAACATCTTACAGTGATCTTTAATTGACTCTACCACTCCAGATTTTGATTTGAGGCATTATTTTTAAAGTTGTTTGGAAGAAAATGTTGGAAAATGTTGACTGAGTATTTCCTCAACTCCATCATCCTGGTCATAAATCTTTGATGACACATTTTATACCACTTCTTGTATTTATACCAAGAAACATGCTGTAGTCCATTTGTGGCAACCATGTATTTCTCCATAGATATTTGAATGACTCATAATTTTGATCCTTTGGAATAGTGATATTCCATCAGTCAGAATCATAAAGTGCTTAGCACAGTACCTGGTACATAGTAGGTAATACATAAATGCTATCAATGATGATGAAGATGATGGTGATGATTAGCAGGAGAATATTTGTGATCAAAAAGAAGAGTTTGATTTTTAGAGGGAAGCTTTGAAGTGGACATGATTCCTCCCTGGGGCCCCTAGTTGACTCTTGCCTGTGAATTACTTACTTCATCCATTTCAGCTTAGCTATCATCATTTTTTCCCAAACTACCTCAATTTTTCAGTTCTTTCTATTTTTAATATTGCATACTAAAGGAAGGAAATTTAAAATTGACAACCTCATAGCAATTTAGTCTTGCTTTCTTATTCACAGACTCTCAATACATATATACACTCATATAATATAACATAGCATGCTCAAAGTTTATTTTAATGATGTGGCAGGTACTTTATACACACTGCTTCACAAAGAATTATTACAAATGCAGTGGGCAAAATCCGTAAATTCCTTAATAACTGTGATTTTAAAGATCATTGCTTCAAATATGTCAAAAGGTCGTGAGAATGTAGGTGAAATGCACGCATGAGAGTGGTTGAAGACATAGTAATAAAAAGAAATTGTGTTATGTAGATTAGAATAGGAACATTTTTGATTGGTAAGCCTACTGCATCAAAATCTGGTCTTACATCCAAATGATTATTCATATGCATCGGTGAATAGCACTTCCAGAGAGAATAAATTCCTTTTACTCTTCAAGAAAGCATTTCACCTTTCCTCTTATCAACTCTGTTATTAATAGGGGAAAAGTTAGTTAGTTTGGCATAGAAATCTTTGGACTTGAGCATGGAAAGGGAACACAGAGGATTGACACTGAAATGGTGCTAGTAAATTTTTGATCAAGAGCTTGAGAGTCAAAGATGAATGAGAAAGGACAGGTATCTGGCCAAAAGGTAGTGGTAGCAACATCTTTGTGACATTGTCCTCTTGGTCAGATTTGGGTTACACTATTTGGATTTAGCCTTGCATCATGTCCTTAAAAATGCTAATATTTCTCACATGTGGACACCTCTTGCTTCCAATAATTTATATTGTGCAGAGCAGAGCAACTCTATAAGAACTGACATTTTTCTGGTGATCACACTACACCCCAAAATGCTCAATATAAATGAGAAGACATGGTCTTGAGATAAAAGTGAGAAGAAATGGACTCTTCTGTCACCTCCCTTCTAGTCTGTCAATAATTTGGGCATAGAACTGTTAGCAAAGATAGCTATTCCAAGCACTGATTAAGCTCCTGTGTTAAATCCTAGATGAAGTCAGACTTTGTAGACTTGGCTCAAATTACCTCTTTGAATTCCTTTAAGTTTTTTTTCATAGTGAATTTAGGAATTATCTACATACAAATATTTCAACATAAGGTGAAGAAAAGGATTATAAAAAAAAACTATACTTGTATTATGTAGTTCCTTTTTGGTTTTGATATATACTGTCCCAGATATCTTACTACAATTTTTAGCTTAGAACTGTGTACTCACATAATGCAAATATACATGTAAGTTGACAAAGTAGTTCTATTGCTTGTTTCTGTTCCCCATCTATTTTTTTGCTTTTTTGGTGAATTTTGGAAAAATATTCTTACTGATATTTTTTAATTTACATCTCTATCATCTCCCCATACTTGCCCTCCAAATCCTCCCTGAAGGCCTTTATTTACTTTTCAAAAATATGTATAGACAAAAGAAACAAATCAATAGTTATTGCCTTGAATAGGGACACTGAATGGTGTGAACAGAAGGACTTGTTGGAGTCAGAAGAAAAGGAAAAAAAGGTTTCAGAGTATACTTCCTCATTTTCTTACACTCTTTTCTTTTCACCCCTTTCTGGAATTCTATGATTTTATAAGATGACTCCTAATTCTGAGCACAGGGCACCTGGATGGCACAGTGGAGAAAGCACCAGCCCTGGAGTCAAGAAGAGTTCAAATCTGGCCTCAGGCACTTACTTGCTGTGTGACCCTGGGCAAGTCACTTAAGCCTATTTGCCTCAGTTTCCTCATCTGTAAAATCAGCTGGAGAAGCTACTCCATTATAAGAAAACCCCAAATGGGGTCATGAAGACTCAGAAACAAGTGAAATGATTAAACAATTCTCATAACAAAAGCAAAGGAAGAAACAAATGGTGGGGACCAGGAACAGAATGGGTAGCGGTGACTGTCCTGTTCTTGTTACTGTGGGTTTTTCTTGGCCTTCATCAGAAATCTTTCACATAACACTTCCTGTGGCATTTAGATGAAACTAAATATGAAAGCAAACAGTTTCATTTCCTTGATGGAAAGTTTAATCGCATACTCCAGTATGTTGTCCTTAACTTGTTTGTAGACCTAATTGTTTATTTAATGAGGATGCATGCTTCCTTTCTTTTAAAATGTTTCCATAGATTTACATAAATTCCCTGGGGATCATCTTCCGGATGTGCACTAATTTTTATGGGATTGTGAAACTTTAGGATGAGAAATATGGAAAGGACAATTTGGGAGAAGTAGTCACTCCAACTGTTTGGAGAAACAGCTGAATGAACATGCCTTCACAGCTGTAGAGTGAAGGCTTGCAAACGAGCCTCAACGGCAAGTAGTCATTGACTAATACTAGGGGAAAGAGCATATGAAGTTACCATGCAATTCAGAAATAATTTCTTATATTTGAAAATAGTAATGTTCACATGTCAATTTAAAAGGAAATTTGTTTCATTTAATCACCAATTAATTTAATTAGTAAGAGTGAAAAGTCAAAACTCTCTATCCCACCTTGCCAAACTTGACCTAATATGACTCAGATTCTTTGCTTCTAATATATTTTATTTTTAAATGTTTTTCATCGATGTGGGTAACTTCTTCCCCAGAGGCTGAAGGTAGTAAGGTTATTATAGTTTTAGAAAGCTGTCTCAGGCACAGAGAGAGTCTGTGTGTTATTCTTGGTGACACAACTAGTTAAGTATCAAAGGCAATATCTAGAACCCAGATCTACCTGATGTCAGGGCCATCATGTCATCTATCTACTATGCTACACTGCCTCTTCTTAACTTGTATCCAGATATACAATCTTATATAAAAAGAGACTGTGTAGTAGAGAAGAGAGGACTGGATGTGGTGTCAGGGGAATAAAAGGATCAAATCCTGACTGTCATTTACTCCCTTTCTGGCCCAAGGACAAAGCATTTAACCTTTTAGGATTCAGTTTTTTCCTCTAAAATGAAGGAACTGAACAAGATGATCTCTAAAGTCCCTTTAGAACTATATATGGGAGAAACCATGAGAAAAACCAAAACAAAACACAAAAGAAAATAGTCTGCTTCATTCTGCAATCCAATTCCACAGTTCTTTCTCTGGATGTGGATGACATTTTCCCTTAAGAGTCCATTGGGAATTTTTTGGGTCCTTGCATTGCTGTGAAAGTCTATCAGAAAAATTCCTCACATACTGCGGTTCTTGCTGTGTACAAATTTCTCCTGGTTCTGCTCCTTTCACTCAGCATCAGATCATATACGTCTTTTCAGGCCTCTCTGAAGTCTTCCTATTCATCATTTCTCATAACACAATAGTATTCCATTACATTCATATACCACAATTTATTCAGCCATTTTTTGGCCACCACAAAGGGAGCAGCTATAAATATTTTTGTACAAGTGGGACCCTTTCCCATTTTATGATCTCTTTGGGATACAGTCCTAGAAATGATATTGTTGGGTAAAAGGGTATGCACATTTTTGTAGTCCTTTGGGCATAATTCCAAATTGCTCTCCAGAATGGTTGGATCAGCTCACAGCTGCACCAACAATGAATTAGCATTCCAACTCTTCCACATCTTGTCCCACATTTATCATCTTCCTGTTTTGTCATGTTAGCCAATCTGATGTGGTACCTCAGAGTTGTTTTGATTTGCATCTCTCTAATCAATAGTGATTTAGAGCATTTTTTCCATATGACTATAGATAGCTTTAATTTCTTCCTCTGAAAACTGCCTGTTCATATTCTTTGACCATTTGTTTTGTTTTGGTTAGATTTTTCTCATGGTTTCTCTCATTCATTTGAATTCTTCCATGCAACATGATTAAGGTGAAACTGTATTTAGTAAGAATGTATGTGTAGAACCCATTTAAGGTTGCACACTAGCTCGGAATGGGAGAGTGAAAGGAGGGGGAGGGAGGGAGAGAAAATCTAAGATTTATGGAAGTGATTGTAGAAAACTGAAAACAAATTAATTAATTTTAAAAAGGGATTGTGTATGTATCAGGTTCATTGTTCACTTTTCCATTTTTGGTATGTCTTTCACATATGACTTTCTGTCATTATTGTCTATCTCAGATAAATAATTCCTTGGAATTATCATGTGTGTTTAACTATCTTTATGGATGCCCAGAATGGAGTCACATGCATTAAATGCTTATTTATATGTTACTGTTAGATCAGGTAGTTAGAACATTCGCTACTAAGACCAAGGTTATAATTCTGTCCCCACTTTGGTTATTTTTCTTTGATCTGTTTGTGGTTATTCAGTTATTTCCAACTCCACATGACTCCATTTGTTTGGGATTTTTTTGGCAAATATTCTGGGCAAATATTTCCTTCTCCATCTCATTTTACAGATGGGGAAACTGAGACAAACAGGGTTAAGTGACTTGCCCAGAGTCACACAGCTAGTAAGTATCTGAAGACAGATTTGAACTCAGGAAGATAAGTCTTCCTAACTCCAGGCCTGAGACCTTGTCATCCACTGTGCCACCTAGCTGCCCCTTTTGATCTGTTAGGTGACCATAGATTGTCTCTCATTCTTAACCAGCTGTCTTACAAGTGCATGTTTTTGACCATAGAGGGGGCTTATTAAAAGTTTGAATCAATCTGTAACAATTTATCAGCACTAGTGTAAAATTGACTCCATATCATACTCTGCTGATAGTGGGTCAGGCTGTTCATTTCTGGAACCAAAGGATGATGAGTCAATCAATATGACTCATGCCTCCTATGTACCATGTACTGTGCTAAGCACTGGAGATACAAAATGAGTCAAAGGACATCTCCTGCCCTCAAGGAGCTCACAAAAGAATGGAGGTAGAGAACACGCAAAATAAATACACACAACCAAGCTCTCCCCACCATACACACAGACACATACACAGACACACACAAATACACACACATACACACAAATACACAGACACACACATACACATACACACACATATGTAAAATAAATAGGAGATGATAGAGGCTTGGCACTCCAGTTCCAAGGGGTCAGGAAAGACTTCTTGTCAAAATGAGATTTTGGTTTTGGTTGTTAGTACTTCATTTTTGAAGAGGAAGGGGAGGATGCGCAATGTGTTCCAATAAGCATGAAGAAAGCATTTTAGTTGACACCTGATGGAATTCAGAGGAGTCAGGGGAGGAGTTGAGGAGGGCAAGAATTCCAGTAATAGAGGATGGCTAGAGAAAATGCCTGAGGGCAAAGGAATTACAATTTTATTAAATATCACCTCTGTGCTCATCATTGTGTTAGGCTCCTTGGTATATATCAGCGATAACACTCACCACAGAAGTAAGTTGACTTATTCCCATTTCATAGATTAAGAAAGTGAGGTAGCAAGGGACAAAGTGATTGACCTAGTGTCACCTAACTATTAATTGTCTTGGGTGAGATTTGAACCCAGGTCTTATGGACTCTATGTCTGCCGCTCTATCCACAATGCTACCATGAAAAAAAGATGACATAGTACATTGTATTGAAGATGCCCCGGAGAAAGGGAGTCATGTAGACCAGTGCAGACCACTGGAGTAACTGGGCAATATTCATGAGCATAACTTTTGATTCTACTCTCGGGTTTATCTGCTTAACCCAAGATGGTGCATTTGTAAAAGGTTCCATCTCCCTTAATATACCTCTGTATCATCATCATAGCAAACATTTCTACTGTTACTAATTAATAGCTCTTTACCAATGCCATCTCATTTTATCCTCACAATGATATTAAGGTGTAGGTACTCTTTTTATCCCCATATGACAGATGAGGAAACCAGGACAGAGAGAGTGACCTGCCCAGGGTTACATGACAAGCAAGCGTCAGAAGCTTGATTCAAACACAGGTTTTCCTGACTCCAGGGTCGATGTCCTATCTATCATGCCACTTAACTGGTAAAATCAATGACCCCAATATTTCAGAGCTCTTCATTTGTCAGTCTAGTATTATCTAAACAGAGCAGTCACACTTGGCATTTCAAAGATTAGAACTCAACTGAGGGTAGAAGTTAGACAAAAGGTGTTAACATGTCTTTTTAAAAAGAATTTCTAATTTTATATTTTATTTTTCTCCAATGAAATGTAGAAACAATTTTTAATATACATTTAATATTTTTTGAGTCTTAAATTCTCTCTCTTCATTCCCTCTCCTCTTTCTCCCATTGAGAAGGAAAGCAAATTGTTAGAGGTTATTATACACATGCAGTCATAACATGTCTTGTACCCTTCCTGTAAAAATGTCCTCGTGCTTTTCTGTGATATAATAAACCCTGTAGTTAGATGAACTTTAGTGTTAGACTTGCTCTGTGGTTCTTGAAATCCTGAAACTAACACAAGTGGCCACTCAGAGAGGAAAGATAGGGTATAGACTTAGCAGCCTTACTTAAGATATGAGCAAAAGGGGCCTGCCTGCATGACCTGCAACGGTTACCTTCAAGGAGGTTACCATCTCTTGGGAAGGGGGGGTGATGGTAAAACAATGGCAGACAAGAGAAAATAATCAAATCTAAGTGTTAAGTTATAGGTAAGCTGTTAGTGCTCTAAATTCAAATTAAAAGGAGGTTAATAAGGATTGGAAATTTTTGGATGGTTTTGTAAAGGAAGTAGCAGTCACAGGTGTTGGATAAATGCCTCGATTATATCTTGCATTTTTAATAACCATTATTTCCAGAGATATAACTTGCAGGTTTCTCTTGGAATGCTTTCTTGGATGGGATCCCTCAAACCATAACCCTCGGTTGCCTGGGTCATTCACCCTTGGGCATGGCTGGGGTGAGCTGGTGTAGAGCTGGCAACCACCTCTATAGGTATTGCCAGGGTGCTTTTCTAGCCAAGAATTCTGTTAAACCTATTTTTAAGAGGTAAAATAAAACCTTTCTATTGGCAGGCCTGCACGGATTCTAGTAGCTAGAAACTAGTTTGCTCCTTGAGCTAAAAGTATAGGTGAATGTTACAGGGAAGAAAGAGAAAGGGAAAGAGAGAGAGAGAGAGAGAGGGAGAGGGAGAGAGAGAGAGAGAGAGAGACAGAGAGAGAGACATTACACAGAGACAGACAGACAGACCCAAAGATACAAAGAGGAAAGAGTCATTCTCCTCATTGGCTGCAGAATACAAAGCTAGCATCTTCCTGAGTGTTCCTGAGTCTCTCTGGTTCTCTAGTAGAAGTTGATGACTCATGCTTGAAATGAGAGGTTTTTGTTTCTTGTGGTACCCCTTTTCCTCCCCATGCTGCCTCTTTCTGTCTCCCCATAGCCCTCCCTCATGATTACCCTGTTGCTGGGAATCTTTTATGTTGCCATGCTTACAGGTACCATTTGACAACTTAAGAGTAATTTGTTTCAACATCTCAAATATAATGGAAGAAGTGTAAATAAGCCAACCACTAAATCTTCCTCCCCTTTTAAAAATATAAAGAATAAACCACAAGTATATAAACACGTGTTTATTTTAGGATATATATGTATGTGTGTATGTGAGTGTGCATGTATACATCTAAAATCTTTTTGCAATGCTTTAATATTTCCAAATCTCTGTAATATTCAAAGTAAGTTTCATAACTACAACCCAATTTGCAATGTCCTTGAATTTCTCACTCATTTGGAAAAGGAAGGAGAGACTAGCAGTGTTGTTTGAGTCATACACACTTGGGATGTGGCAAGGTCTACCAACATAGCCCCATGTGTTTCTTCTTCTCTAGACCCAGAGACCATTCACTCTTGGCACCCTATCTTGGCATAGGCCCATGTGAACATTTTGCTGGTGATTTATTTCCAATCTATCAGCTTACTTCATTTAACCCATTGATTAATTTCCCCAGATGGACAGGCCTTCATTTTAGTCCTATTGCCTTTCCTAGGCCCTTTCTAATCTCTCAGAAAGTGATGTGGTGTAGGGAAAAGAGCACTGACTGAAGTTACAATGACTGATTCCTTATTCTTTACTTCCTATGTAATCTTGGGAGAATAACTTGTGCTCCCTGGGCCAGGATCTTTCTTATTTGTAAAATGGTTGGATGATTTCTGGAATCCTTCTGGGTCTATGGTTGCTTTCCTAATGGCATTTAGTTCTACCTCCTTTCAAACATTGTTGGCCTTCTGAATCTGGGAAACAAAGAGAGAAGGAATAGATGGAAAAGGGTTTGTTAGCAGCAATAAAAAAATAGTAACAACCTTGCTGAGAAGCAGAGGGGCTGCTGTTCTACCGACATTTGAGGACATGCACATAACGCAGACACAGTTTGCATATTAGCTAATGGCCCTGTTTTCATGATAAATAAAAATCTTATTCCCTCCATTTGATATGACTGTCACCTTATCCAATAGCACAGTTTGCTAAAGAGACTTAAAATGCAGTTTTCACACAGATCATGGAAACTGGCAGTGGGGAGAATTGCTGCACAGGTGGAGAGAATGCCATTCAGTTGCAATAAAGGCAATTTGCAGGAGAGAATTACTACTGTTCCCTTAGAAGTCATCTGTTGAGTTTTGGCTTCTCTTTTCTGGCAGTCTACTTCCTGACATATTTTTCTCTCTGTAACTCTGTTTTGTTTGTTTGTTTGTGTGTGTGTGTGTGTGTGTGTGTGTGTGTGTGTGTGTATGTGTGTGTGTTTACAAAATCTCCCCTTTCCCTCCAATGGTGACTTTATTCAATGTCAGTTTCATAACTTGATCCAATGATCACTTATGGAAAGTTGAAAGTGTTATTTATTGATTTGTAGAGAGAATAGATTTATTATGTTTTAGTTATTCCTGCATGAGTTGATTTAATCATAAATACTCAATTAAGGATAGAAAATATATCTGGTAAATATTACATACAATTCAATTCAACAAACATTAAAGACCTACTATGTCCATAGTGAGAGGCATCATGGTAGAGTAATTAAAGTGTCAGTCTGAGAGTCAAGAAGACTTGGGTTTAAGCTCTACCTTCGACATATACTGGCTACGGGATTGTAGACGTATGACTACTTACCCTTTTTTTGCCTGGAATAATATTCTAAGACTATAATTTACTTATGGGTTGCTGATCGTTAGGGAGGAAGTTTCTGACCCAAGACTCTCCCGTTGTCATACATAATCATAGGTTCTTGACTCAAAAGTATCAAGGAATCACAAGACCAAAAAAAAATTACCATTGTTGCACTGAAAGAGTTTATGATATAATAGAAAGCATCCACAAGTAACTGTTATTCAGGATGGAACCTGACGATAATAAAGCATTTAGAGAAAAGAATTATAGAGCAATGATCCCATTGACACAGCAACTCCCTCTACCAATGCAAGTTGGGTCCATTTCTGCAATTTATAGTGTTAAAGAGTTTTAGCACTTTTGATTCTTTTATATATAAGCTAATACCATGCTTTTGTATTCTTCCTCTCTTACCCACCCTTGCTTTTACCTTGTCTATGCCCAATTTTCCTCTTCTCTATGGCACAATTCACCAAAGGACAGGAAAGTTGGCCAGAGTCTGACAAGCACCTTAGATCTGGAGAAAGTAGTTTTCAAAAGATTCAGAAGGAGAGTTAAGATCCCATGAACTAAAATTCTATAAAATTCTACAAGAGGATTCACATCTCCCAGGATGAATAAAAAATGCAGGAATGAAATTCAAAGGACACAGTGAGGAGGATGGAGAATATACTGATTTAAGAAAGAGGATAGCTGACCATCATATCAACTCCAATTACTTTCCCAATGTGAGAGTAATCCTACCTAATATGGTATCAGACTCTGGAATGTTGTAGAAGTCCTACCCCGAGGTTGGGTTTATCAGAGAAGGAAGGAAATTGTCTTGACAAGTTATGGATATAAATGTTTTGTAATTTTGTTGGATTAAATAAAGCCTGTCTTATATTCAATGTTTTGTTAGCCTTGAGGCTTTCATGGGAAGTAAGGGCCTTTTTCTCTCTTTTTTTCATGGAGACCTAGATACCAACAAAATTCTGATGTTCCCAGAGAACATAGGAGATATTTTATTGAGAAATGTCCAAAGATTTAATTCATTCTTCATAAACATGGGGCAATGGTTCTGGGGCACAAGTTCCTTAAGTAGTATTGTCACATTCATTTTCTAAATAAGGAATTCAGAATTTCATAGAGGTTAGATAACTTGCCTGTAGTCATATATTTCATAGGTAGGGGAACTTGCATCTCATGGACTCATAGGATTTCAGATCTAGAACAAACCTTAGAAATCAATTTTCTCATTTCACACATGAGGAAACAGGTCTAGAAAATGAAGTCATTTTCTCAAGGTCACATAGATTTTAAGTTAGTCTCAAT
Organism: Potorous gilbertii; assembly: GCA_028658325.1. Classification (NCBI taxonomy): domain Eukaryota; kingdom Metazoa; phylum Chordata; class Mammalia; order Diprotodontia; family Potoroidae; genus Potorous; species Potorous gilbertii. Next base: position 428,737,388 of record CM053770.1, on the reverse strand, counting down.
TCCAAGTTCAATGTCCTTTCCATTACATAATGTCACTGCATAAGTACATAAGAGAACTACTAGAAGGTTTCTGAGAAGGGAAATAATATTTCTGATTGGAAGATAAGATTGAGAGAAGGTAGCTACTTTTAATTCAGAGGAGGCTGAGATTTCTTTCAATATACTGTGGTGTGAAATTCTCGCAGTACTAACCATTTTCACATAAATTTCGTGAAATAGGCTTTATTGGTTGGAATTATTACAAAGGAACTTAGAAACTTCTTTGGGCCCAGTTAGTCTTCTTATTAAAGTTAGGCAGGAAGTGTTCTTCACCCAGGTATGGCAATATCCATTGGCTATCTTTCAGAAGCACCTGTCAAATACATAAGGGTTTTAAAGGAGATAGAAATGTAGCTAAGGATAAATTTAGTTCTGTGAGATCTACCAAAGTCTTGTTATGCACGGTATCAAAATTAAATAATATTTTAAATTCGATTAATATGGTCAGGATATACATTCATTCATTCATGTCCAACCATTTGTGACCCCATAGACTTGTTTATGGGATTTTTTCTTTTTTGTAAAGATATGGGAGTGGTTTGTTTTCTGCTCCGTTATGTCTCCATTTTACAGATGAGAAACTGAGGCAAATAGGAGTTAAGTAATTTGTCCAGCACCACACAGCTAGTAAGTGGCTGAGACCATATTTGAACTTAGAGCTTCCTGACTTCTAGTGCTCTGTTCACGGTACCACATTGCTGGTATAATACACACACACATACACACACACTCCTATATACTATAATATATTATAATCATATATATACATGTACACATACATGCATACATTCACTATACATATATACACATACATTTACATGCACATAAAACATGTATATATTTATATGTGTATATGTGTATGTCTGTGTGTATGCACACTAGTCATACCCAAATCTGAAATAGGAAGGAAAACCATCCTTAAAGCAAAGGAAGTTGTGACTTGTACAAACCAAATTTCAAAGGAACAATCTTCTTGGAAGCAGCAACCCTTTAACAGCTTTAAAATTACTTCAGCACTATATGCATTCTTTATAGTCAAAAGCCTAGAGTTTAAAAAATGACTTAAGAATTGTTCTGATTTTGAAAGGTAACAAGGTCCTAGGATGGTGTTAGTCTGCCCAATCAATTTGTTATAAATCTTTCTTAGTGCATCACAGGTGGTGATGTTTGACATGTTTTGTTTTCTTTATGTCAAAAGCATCCTGCTAGCGATGTTTTGCCATGACTGCCTTGGGTCCTGAAATTCAACAAGCATTTATTACATGCCTACTATGTGAGATGCACTGGACTAGTTATTAGAAATAAAAAGCTAAAAATGAAATCGTCCTCTGGTCTTGAGGAGCTCACATTCAAGTGAGCGAACATTATATTCTACACAGAACAATTCCCACATATGGATTCCCTGTACTATGCCCCTTCCATTCATACACATACTTTCTAGGCTCCAACATTAAGACATAGTAATTGATGACGGAGAGTATTTTATTGGGAAGAATTGATATACTTTTGAAGTGGGGAAAAAAATAAGTACTCAAAAGTAAAATGAGGCAAAATATATGTGTGACATAATCGTTCTGCTTCTGCTCTCTCAGTACTAGACCTGTCACAATTTATTGTTTCTACAGTTTTCAAGGACTTTGAAAAGATCAAGGGGTGACGCTCTCTCTCCTCTACCATTGACTCCAGCCCCCATTGGTTATGTCTTGCCATTTTGAGGGGTCTGGTGACTAATGCTCCAGTTCCATTTTACATCAAATCAACTTTTGAAAGGGAAAGTTTACTTCAAAGATAAGGAAAGAACATAACACAAACGTTTTCTCCCTACTTTGCCTCGGTCTCTACGGTAGGGGGTTGGAGATTAGGCTCACAATTTAGTTCATCACATTACTCTCGCCATGTTCAAATCCAACATCAGCATCAGTGTCAATTTTGCTGAGTTGGATTCTTGGTACCCCTTGTACCTTGTGGTTCTGCTGCGACACAGGCTGCAACACCTGGCCTTGATTCCTGAATTTCTTGATTCCTGTGGCTTGAGTTTTCAGACTGGATTAAAAGATTCCTCTCCTTTCCACCAAAACAGAAAAACATGACAGAATATTCCAAAGATCCAGACCTGTTTCTTGAGACCATATGACTTAAGTGCAGGGGTGGGGGTATTTTGCAGGGATGGGAAGGAAAGAAGCTAAGGTTGCCTCCTATTTGCTGTCTGATGTGGATATTGCAGAACGTCTATTCATACTCCAGTCTTCCATTCTTCCAAAACTAGTCTGCTAGTGCCTTCCATGTGACTAAAGCAATCTTAGTGGTCTGGTCATGCACCAGACTCCCCTCTCCCCCATTACATATGAAAATACAAACCGTGGAACTTTCTATTCATAAACTCATTTTAAAGGTCAATGGCTGTCATTGTCGCTGTCTTCACAGTTTTAGTATTTTTGCCAGCCTTTTCAATTTATCCAACTGAGCTCCTTCCTTTATACAGCTCTTACTTCACTAGACTTTCTCTAAACATGTGGTATCTCTCTCTACTCTGCACTTCTGGATTTGCATTCTTTTTTCTCCTCTGTTTAAGGAATTTTGTTACCTATATTTAATCCTTTCTCCTCTTACTTCCACGGCCTATTAATCGCTTTTCCTATTTGAAAGGATTTGCTGTGAGGGAAAACATATGGAACAGAGTCAGAAAAGTTACTTGAATTCTGACATTGCCAATGAGTGCCTTATGTAAGTCACTCCATTGACTTCAGTTTCTTCAACTCTAAAATGAGAGGTTTGGATCCAATAGTCAGAGTTCCCTTCTAGTTTGAAAACGATCATCCTTTGAAGGGATCCCTTCCAAAATACTATGATCCTGCTATCTAATCCAACCTCTTTTTATAGATGAGGAAACTGAGGCCCAGGGAAGTCAAGTGACTTGCCCAAGGTTACAAGGTTGTAATCACCAGAAGTGGGACTTGAATCCAGGTCCTCTGATTCCACAATTAATACTGTTTCTACTGAACCACATGTCTGCTGTCTGCTAAGTATTGTCTAATAAGTCTTAAAAATTGGATATCTACAATTGGGGGAGGGAATTTCTATAGCAATCAAATCACAGATCCTTGATATGTTTAGTAATCAAGACTTGTTGGATTATAGTTAACAGCCAGGAGACATCTGCCCTTATTGCAGTGCTGGTGCCAGAGGTAGAAAGATGCATTGAAAAGCATGGTGGTTGTATAGTACAAGGATGGGCTAAACAAAGCCAGTAACTTAATGGAAAGTCTTCATCTAAGATATGAATAAATGTCTAATGAAGCTGATCATTTATATTACTAAGAACAACACCACCATGAATAATATGGCATATTTAACACATTCAGTCTTTTACGATGTTGTTTTTGTACTTTCTATTTGAAGAGGACCAGTGAAGTCAGGAGGTGATGACTTGTATCTTGTGTTTAAGTGAGTTAGAATTGTGCAAAGTTGTCGGTCTCACTCTCTCTTTCTGAATCATCAAAGTCCGGTGGCAAGACGAAAGTCAAGAAACTGGCAATGGGCTGAAATGCAGTTCATGCCCTTGGTGTCTTTGATGCCTATCCAAGCTCTAAGCATTCCCAGTGCCTGCTTCAGGCAACTTCCTGAAACTGTTCTCATTTTCCTGTTCCATGGGGGCAAGTCTTTGCATGCTTGGGGGTGGGCATTCTACTAATTTATCAACAGGTCTGAGGCCTCCCAGTTACCCAACTGCTGAGATGGTTTTACCAGGGTGTGGCCACTGTGCATGCTACAGCTTCTTGGAGGCACAGGCGAGAATTGGGGTGAATCAAGTGGACACCAAAGGTGGATGACCAAAGGCTCAGCAAGGCCTCACACCTGAGGCACTAGTCCTCCTGAATAGTCTATACATCCCTCTTACTATATCAATGGGCAAATGAACATAGCACTTTAGAGAGCTATGTGTTATATGACTTTTATTTTTCCTAAAGAATCTTTCTTATCTCTTTAGTCTAAGCATGTACATATAATTAAATGCAATTTTGGTTATCTCTGAAGTTGTAAGGATATGTTAAATTCAAACAATTTAGGGAATGTCTTCAGTTATCCTCATTATGTTTGATAAATGAAAATTGTATATGCCTCATCTATAGATATTATTAGTTCATCTTACGATAATGATTCTACTCTGCTCATATTAACACTAAGAACATTTCTCTCTACATAAAATTAAATTTTTAGTTATAAAATTATTTTGGCCTTCAATGGAAGTATATAAGGAAGGGAAAAATTGTATTCTTTCCAAGGCATTTGGAAGTCATATTCCACAAAGTACTTCCCAATGCCTCATTGTGGCATGAAGGTGACCATGAATTCTTGAAACCTATGCCAGTAGAGTCAGGATTTACTTAGATAGTGGGAGAAAGATATTCAGCAAGGATATACATTGAGGACATCTTAAATTGATGCAGTTGACTGAAGCTCCTGTATTGCCCATATCAGAGCCCTTCTGGAGTTCCTTGTGGCTGCTCTGCACCCAGGAGACAAAGAGATAATGTTACCAATCCCAGCCTTTAGCCCTCTGAGGCAATGACGTTTTGAGGAAGTTTTCAATGCCTTTAAGCAAAAAACAACCAAACTTGCATTGTCAGAAGAGCTTAAGATATTTCTCCTACTACAACTTATATGCTCATTTATATAATATTTTAACGAGAATAATCTATATATGTATTGAAGACATCCTTAATCTGAGCACTGTAGAATGGATTTTCCTAAAGGCAATTTCTTGTTGTCTTATCTCTATATACATATATGTATATGTATACATAAAAGATGCTGGAAATTAAGATTTTATTGTGCTTATTCTTTATTGAATCCACATTTATCTATTACCTGTCAATCTAAAGTATTTTATTTGGAAGAGCAAAAAGTCACCTTAAAGATTAGAGTAAGTTATACTTAATGCAAATGTTAAAATTTACTCTGACATGTTTGAAAGATACAACAAAGATAATTCTATTCATTGTGATAATTAATATCAAATAATACATTAATTAGAGGGAAGTATGCTTATTCAAGCTATTTGTCATTGTCATGGAAGAGATCCAGTATAAAGTCTAAGTCAAGAAAGGTTTTCCTATAGGTCCTCCAGTTGCTCCTATTTGTTGAAAACATTAAGTCCCAGAACACTGCACATCCTCTTAAATGAAATTCATTGTCACTCAAAAGAATGTGTCCCAATTATTTCAACAAGAAAAATCAGGTGATTGAAGAATGTTGAGTTCTTATATATGTGTATCTTCTGTTTATTGTTTATCTCTCCATCTCTATCTCTCTATATCTACATATCTGTGTGTTTATCTAGATATAAATCTTGGATTCACTGCAAATAGACAATAAGTTGGACTCATAATTAAATAGGAGGTTGACAGTGGGTTGCATTGCCTTTGGGGAATTTCAAAGTTCTCCCTGAAACAAAGTCCTTTTTTTAGCAACTGATATTCTTCCAGTGATGTTTTATGACTTCAAGTCTCTGGAGAATTCAAACTGAATATCTCTTAGGGTAATAGAAATATCCATGTTGGACATAAACAGACTGTATAAACCCATTATAAATGAGTAAATATCCTAGAGAAGTGATGTAAAGGGTGTCAGAAAAGAAATATATAAATGGAAGGGAAAAAAGATCTTCCATTTGGCAAGGACCAAGGATGACTGATAGAAAACCTACATGCTCTATTGGTATCTATTCAATGTTGACAGAACGTGAAGAAGGAACCAGTCATATTGGGCTACCCCATTGTGGTGGCCTTAGGGTAGGACATGGATTAATGTCTAAAAGCCATGAATGAGTTCCAATCTGCATTCTTGGAGGAAATACCCATGCCAAGGAGAATGCAGATCTAACTGAGTAAACATTTGAAAGTATAAATGCATCAAATGTGTACTGCTAGTTTCAATGAACTGACAGAGCATGTCATGATATGCAATCCTACATAAGAAGAATACGTTTCATTTGAACAGCATTTCATACTTCAAATTATTTCCACATCAGTTACTGATCTTGAAAGTTGATGGATTTTTCCTTGATGCCTTGAGAGACTTTTGACATATTATTTTGTATTGGTCCTCAGGTATGCCTGATTATTTGGGGCTCTCAGTGTGACAGCAAGTGGATATCAACCTGTTTAGATAATGAGGAAGCCTGCCAAGTAAATAGAAAGTAGTCAACAATGTAATTCTGAGAAGTTTTTCACTATTTTGTATTTAATTAAAGCTTTAAAAATTTCCCAAGAACTTTTGCTCATTATCTCATTTTAATCTCCCAATCACTCGACAGTATAGACAACACTATTCCCATTTTAGAGTGGAAAAAATTGAAACATAAAGAATGCCTTCAAGGGTTTTGCCATTAAAAAGTATTAGCACATTCATCTGCTTCTTTGTCTTCTTATTTTAAAATAAGTTTTATTTATGTATTTTCATAACATCATAATCATTTATAAACATTATAATTATTTCTATATATATATATATAGAGAGAGTACCTCTTCTTATGTAATTATAACCCATGACCAATCCTATAAGCTCTAGGTTCACAAAAGTCTGGTGCAAATTTGTGCTTGGCCCCATAAAATCACCTCCTTTTTGGCTAGTCATGCCCCTACTCTAGGAAAATCTTTTACTCCAAGAAATATTCATATTTTGTTTCTATATGTGAAGCCCATGAAGTCCCTCAGATCCCATACAAGTGCTCAAAGTAACAATGCATATGTCAGATACATGAAAGACTTTATTCTACCCAAGTTAAAATGCAAATTGAATCAAAAAGCATATATGTGTGTGTGTGTGTGTGTGTGTGTGTGTGTGTGTGTGTGTGTGTGTGTGTGATTACCATTTGTAAAGCAATGCATTCTCTGCTCTCAAGGATCTCACTTCTAATGGAGGAAACAACACATAAAGGAGATTTTAGATACAATTTAGATAGAAAAGACCCAGTAGCACTTAGCACAAAAGTCTCTCAAGGCATCAAGGAAAAATCCAATGACAAAGCAGATGGTAATACATTTTTCATTGTGATTTCCATTGGTAATACCAAATCAAATTCTGAGATTTAATCACTTTACAATGTCAAAGACTTTGGTGATGTTTTCTTCTCTGGGTCTCTAAAATCAGTGGCTGTTGAAGAGATGGGGGCTACAGCATCTGCATAGGTAATTGCTATGATGCATCTTCAACAAAATTTACTTCCCTGGGTGACACCTAAGGGAACTGGGCTAGAAGCAGGAGGTTCTTTCTCTCCCAAAGGCTTTCTGTCCCTGGATGCCAATAAACCAGAAGACGGTGTTGCTGATGGCAAGGATGAAGGACTCTTTCTCCAAAAGGGTTATTATCCTTGATAATGGCTAAGGGGGCCAGGCTGGAAGCAGGGCCTGTGGTCTGGAAATTATTCCTATTCCCATTAGACCTAGGGTCCTGCAATGTCTTTACTGGGGAATGAGGGGAGGTGTTGGCTGAGCTGGTCAAAAATTATTTGATCCTCTAGGACAGATCACTTCTTGTGTTTCCTTCAGAGTCATTTATTGCTTTATCTAGCCTAGACAGTCTACACTGTCTATCCTGGTGATGGCATTTGATAGTGTGGGTGGTAGTAGGAACAGTAGAACCCTTCTTTATAGTGCATGCTATAATGGCTATGAGGGATAAGCTAGAATTGAGGATGGTGGTCTGGAGTGGGAAAATTGATATTCCTGGATACCTCGATTGTGAACTGGTTTATACCTACCAGTGTCTGAAGAAAAGTGGAAGTTGAGGTTAATGTGTTAACTATACTGGCACATGATGTCTACTTTCCCTTAAAACATCTTGCTGATTCATGCTCTTACTTGCCTGTTCTAGTAGTGATGTGTGGTTGACTATGGCTATTGATGATAACAGGTATGGTAGGCCCTTTTCGCACAAGGGTTGATTTCCTGGATGATGGCTTTGAAAGTGGCCTAAAAACAAGATTGGAAGTCTTGTGGAGAAAGGTATTGCTATTGCCAGAGCTCTTGGACTCAGAGTCCTGGGCTATTTCTACTGCAGCAAGAGGGGAGGTAGCGGTTAAAGTGGTAGCAGTGGTTTGACCCAGGTATGTGCTAACTTCTGACTATTCCTCAAGGCTATATTCCCTAGCAGTGGTAGTTGGTTAACAGTTGCAGAAAATGGAAAGTTCTCAAAGGAGTACATAGACAATGTAGAAAACAGGGCTCATATTAATCCATAAATATTTGATGTAATTCCCTTCCTTCCCAAGTGAATCCCACTTTCTCCTGTATCCTAAAGTTCTCTAGACTCATAGCATCACTCTGTGATTTGAACTCTTTAATGAAATGAAATGCTCATTTGCATTGCTAGCAGGATAATCCAAAATGTTCTGGTCATTTCCTTTTATCCATGAGGCACGTGCAGACATCCAGTCTTATGGTTCACCATTCAGGGCTTGAGCTCCCTGAAATGAAGTTAGAGTTGTTGGATAGGTAAATATCTTTCCCATCAAACACACAGTAAATGTTAATGGAATGCAAAACTCAGATCTCTTGCTCCCCTGTATCAAGTTCTCCTCATTCCCCAGTAGAGACAGCACAAGAACCCTGAAATAATCCCCACACTTGATGGTCTTCCATGTGAGCCAAAGGAAATGGATGTATTAAGAACTCTTGCCCATTTTTGATAAAAGGCTAAATTCTAGAATATTTAAACTTGAGGTTGCTAGGTATATACCTACCTAGAAATTGATCTTTCATATCTAAGCATTTGGCATTGAGTAACTCAACTCTCTTCTAGAAAAGAGGTTCAGAAACTCTTACTATAATTGAACCTTGTGGTTTGTGGGGGGAAAGTTATAGATATGAAGAAAATACTACATGCAGTTGCAACAGCTTCAATTTAATTTGTTTCAAAAAGTTGTTGACTCTTCAAAATGAAAATTGGAGAAAAGGAAAGACATTTATTATGACTATTAATAATTCCTTTAAAAGTTTCACCAACACAAAGTTGACCCTATAAACAAATGATTATAGTTGACAAAATATATAGATTTGAATTGAATTATGAATTTAATAATACATTCATTTGTGAATATATCTGCCAAAAATGTCTTACTCCAGTGGCTTATTATGATATGAAAGTGACCTTAAGTTCTCAAAAATTTTAACAGAGATTAAGGATTGTGTTTTCCACCATGCTGGAAAGGCTTGCTATATACTTCCAATGACATGCTAAATTTTCTTTCTAAGTACTAAATCTAACTCATCCTAGAAAGACCCCTTTCCAGAGAATTGTATAGTAAGGGATGGATTATTTGACCATGGTGAAATGTGAGCATTCATGTGTTATGGTGGATAGAGGCTTGGATCTAGAATCAGCAAAACCTGAACTCAAATATGCCTCAGACACTTACTAGCTATGTGACCCTAGGCAAATCAGTTAACCTCAGTTTCCTTATCTATAAAATGTGTATAATGGCAGCACCTATTTGTGAAGATAAGGTGAGTTAATATTTATAAGCACTATATAAATGCTAACTATTATATAATGGTAAAGAGAAAAATTGTCCTTAATCCTATGTGCTTTACCCTTGAAATAGAGAGATTGAAGTACTACAACACAAACCTTTGGATAATCTATAAATATAAAATTAGTTGTTGGTACCCTAAATGTGTATAGCCAAATGGAGGAAAATGGCTCCCAACTGTCTTTGAAAAGACAAATAAACTAGTTGGCAAAGTTTGGTTTTATCATACGTCCAAAGGTGGCAAGAAATATCATTCCATGAGACATTTAGTCATCTCACGTTGCAGTGTTCATGATGAACATAAGGAAAAAGATCAAAATGTAATCAGAAAAATCAGCAACCCATATGCCTACATTCTCATCTTTATGAGAATAATCTATACACAACAAAGGCATCCTTGAAGAATGTTTTAGAAGGGAATAGGAGGGTGTCTACCAAAGATATTCTGCAACAAACCATACATCTACAGTCACAAACTTGACTGACAGGTACCATTGTACTTACTACTTGGTGAGCAAAATGTTGCTTTCAAACCTCTCTCTCCAATATTATATCTCCCACATCAAAATCAGACAAGATTCCTTGAAAAGTGTAAGACCCTCACTATTAATCAAGCTAGACAAGAACAGGGAGCTGTATGCTTGCCAAAGGTGTCTGCAAAAATCATGGCAGATGTACAACATGGAGCAGAAATGGAAACATGAGAAGAAGTCTAAGAGCCCTGACACATGCTGACCACGTGACCATAGGTGAGGCAGTTAACCTCTCAGTGCTCTAGCTAACCCTCCTAAGGTACTGTTCTCCATGGTAGAGGAAGTTTCTTTGCCGCAGAATTCCCCACACCCGTGAATCAGCCAGTAAACTTCCACTAAGCACCTACTGTGAGCCAGGTACTGTGGGGGTACACAGACGAAAAATAGTCCCTGCCTTCAAGGAGCTCCCAATCTAATTGGGGAGACAACAAGCAAACACATATATATATAGAAAGCAAGCTATAAATAGGAAATAATTGACAGAGGAAAGGCACTAAAATTAAGAGAAATGGGGAAAGTCTTTCGCAAAAGAAGAGATTTTTATTGGAATTTGGAGGAAGCCAGTCTTTGGGCAATAATATATATATACACACACACATGTGTGTGTACATGTATGCATATATAATATATACATGTACATATATGCACATACATGCATACATCTATATTAAAATGCTCTGGGTCCACAATCATGTCATTGCCTACCCTTACCTAGAGCCTAGAGAGCCTAGAAACTCTCTTGTCACTTCCAGGATCAAGTATAAAATCCTTTGATTGCAATTAAAAAATCTTTGTAGCATCCCATCACTCCCACACCTTTCCAGTCTTCTTACATTTTATACTTTGTCCTCTATATATTCTTTGACCTAGTGACATTGGCCTCTTTGCTGTAGCTTGAACAAGACACTTTATTTCATGGATCTGGGAATTTTTACTGGCAGTCCTCTTCTTGGCACAATCTTCTTTATCTCCACTTTCTGGCTTCTCTGATTTCTTTCAAGTCCCAGCTAACATTCCACCTTCTAGTGGAAGTGTTTCTTGATCTCCTTTAATTCTAGGACCTTCCCTCTGTTGCTTGTTTCTAATTGATTCTCTTTCTCTCTGCCTCATCTATACATTTATCTATCATGTATCTATTCTCTCTGTATTCATATACATATACACATATGTGTATACACACATACACACACACACAGAGTTGTTCCCCTATTAGACTATGTGGTTCTTCAGAGCAGGGAACATCTTTTGACTTTTTTTTTTATCCTCAGTGCTTAGCATAGTAACCAGCATATAGTAGGGGCTTAGTAAATGCTTACTGAATTATTGCCTGAAGACTTTTCAACCTTGGTGTAGAGTTCCTCAGTGCTCTGCCATTCTTTGATAGGACTTGTCAAGATTTGTGTTCTGCCTTCAAGAACTAAGGGCCACTTTCACTCTAGGATTAGGCATCAGACAATGACTTTAATGAAGACATTACAAAATGCTATACTGGACCAGGTAACTAAATTGCTTTCTCCTGACATTGGTGGTAGGGCACATTTTCAGACATATTAGCTATTCTCTATGATGCCAACTGCAAAAGATTAGAGACATTACCCAATCATGCTTTCAGGGACATAGAGAAATTCCTGTTTTTCCCTTCCCTTGAAATACCTCCCTAACTTTTAAATGATGCTTGATGTTCAATAGAGTCATCTTTGTCTAGGGCTAAAATGCCAGTTCTATTCAATGTAAGGCACACTTATTAGGATCTTACTATGTTCAAGGTATTGTGCCAGATGTTGGGGCAACCAAAATGGAAAATAGCAGTTTCTGCCACCATATAGTTTACGCACTATTAGGATGAAAAGACAAGTGTACAAATACTCCTAGGAAATATTCCTCTTGTAAATCATTAACAATTTAGTGTAAATGTGTTCATAGGCAGTTAATTGGCTGTGGAGGATAGAGTGTTGAACTTGTAGTCAGAAAGATCTGAGTTCAAATATGGCATCAGACCCTTCTTAGCTGTGTGACCAAGTAGGTCACTTAATCAATTCATCCTCAGTTCCTTCAGCTGTAAAATGGAGATTGTAAATAACACCTATGTTACAGGGTTTTTAAGATAATCAAAGGAGTTAATATTTGTGATGCACTCTGCAAACTTTAAAAAGGTACATACACATGCTAACTGTTAATAAGACTTTCCCAAGAGTAGGTTTAGTTGCAGAATGAGGAGAAAGGATGTATGGGTGTATGGAACAACTGGAGTTGTGTAGATCAGGAGAGAAGAAATGAAAAGAAGCAACTATGAGAGAAAAACTAAAACAAAGAGCAGAGAAACGACAAAACAATAAACTTCACCTACTTGACGGTTTTATGTATTGTAAGTCCTATTCATAAGAATTATTTTAAAAGGAAACAAAGATGATCAGACTGTAAAATCTGCTTTTAAAGGAATAACTTTACCTATGGATTTCTTGCCTTTCTGTTAACTATGAAAAAAAAACTGAAGAAAACAATTGTGGTGGTTTTAGGACATTTATTCTTTCAGTGGTCTTCTTAGTGATATTTGGAGAAACAAATGCACAATGCTAATGCCAGAGGCTACTATAAAATTCCACACCTCCAAATTTTTTACTCTGTGAATTTTTGTAATTACATTTTTGCTAAGAATAACAAATTTCATGAGAAATATTCAATGAAAACAACTATCTGAAAAACCCTTTATATTTAGTCTTTGTATTGTATTAATTATATGTCATTAAAAAGAGATACAAAAATGAATATCAGACTGATAGATCACTCCTTTTGACTGCCAGAAACCCAGTTTCAGAAGCAATGTAATTAGAGATTCCCTTGAAAAACTATTTTGTCATCTAATGTCTAGGGTAAATGATGGGTACTTCAAAGTGAGAATTGTTTCCACCTATTGCTATGCAAATGTGAATGTGCGTTTAAGTGAAGGTAGTGTTCAGGAGAGACAATGAACTTCCAGCCCCCAGAGAATGTTGTTTCCTGCTCATTAACAAAAGGAGTATAAATTTCTTTGTAAATTTCTTACAACTAGTTTTCCAGGTTGTCCTTATCTGGAGAGATGACTACAGCAAAAAGCTGGAGAGTGGCTCAAATCTGATTTTGCTGATACAGTTGGTCAAGGTGCCATTTCTCATTGCAGTTATGTGGGTGGCCTCAGAAATAGACTCATTTATCATTTTGAATTCAACTGAGACCACCCACTCATTTCATTTAAGCAAAAGCTAATGACCTGAGCTCCAAAGACCTCTCCCTCATGATGCATCCTTAAAAGAGGCAAATGTGAATCATGGATATTTATAGACTAAGGCTGTCCAAAGCCAATACTTCCTGAATTATAGCAGCAGAGGCTGAAAAGGGCAAGTCTCAATTGAGTTCCTATTTTGACTCTAGAGTTCAGCTGAGTTTTCAAAGCTTTTTCAACTTTTAGGAGCTTTTTGGATCAGAAGTGAATGCAACTTGATGAAAATGATCATTCTTTAAGGAGAGATTCTGGATTTCCTCTTCCCTATGGAGTTAGAAATACTCTGAGAATAGAATGTCATGGCATCTTGGCACATTGTCGGTCCTAATTGAAAGCAGGAAGTGTAGAGAAGTGTGGTAATAAAAATAACAGGAGCGATAGAGTGTGGAAATGAGGTGATTCCTCCTTCCTAGTTCTTTTGCCCCACCTCCTCCACCTTCTTAAAAACAAATTAGCTTGAATTAAGGATGTGATTTCTGAAAAATATGTGAGGAGAGAACTTTTGTCTTATATGATCCATAATTCTATAACTCATTCTTCTCCAAATGGGAATGGGGGGCAGTGAGAAAGGAGAGAGATGACCACAAGTGGAAAATAATGCCTGGCATACAGTAAGCATTTAATAAATAATTGCTCATTGATAAGTCTCCTCAGATGAGTTCCTATTTATCTGTGATGAGGCTTATGGAGAGAATTATAGGAAAAAGAGACCAGTTTGTCTAAATTCTTCTTTTTATAGATGAGGAAACTAAGGTCCAGAGAATATGATTTGCCCAAAGTCACGTAGGTCACAAATGGCAGTGCCAGAATTTGAATCCAGTTCCTCCAGCTCTAAGTTCAGGTCCCTCTCCTTTCCACTGTTCCATGCTGCATCCTGTATTATTCAAGGTCCTTGTGCTTGATAATCATTTTGAGAATGCAGCCCCCAAAGAGGTGATGAGCTTGGAGCTTAGTTTGAATCTGTACACAGCTCTGTTCCTTGGTAGAGAGTGCCATTATGCTACTTATGGAATAGAAAGCAATGCTTTTTTATGGATGCCCATGGAGTATTGGCAACAGAGGAGAAAAAACTTTTCTTTACTCAGCAATGAAAGGAAAAGAATTTACAAGTTTGGCAAAGGATATATTTTCTTTTTCTGGAGAGACTCCTAGTTTATAATCTAATTCAATAAAATTCAATTCAAAGTCTCTGAGTACCTCGCCAAAAAGAGCCCTTATGGAGTTTACTTTCTGGGGAGAGACAGAATGAACCCAGAAAGGTAAATACAAAGTATATACATATTCAATCAATCAACAAGTATTTATTACTCTTCCAATCTCTGAAGAAACAGATAGAAAAGCTGGGCAGTCCCTACCCTCAGAAAGCTTACATTCTAATAGAGAAGTAGAACACATGTAGAAGATAGCTGGTAAAGAAGGGAGTGTTGGTCCTGGCAGTCACAGGCATGTGAGTGGAACCAGAGAGTAGTCTACTGTGCTGATATTATAATTGCTCCCTGAGGTGGCAGTAGTATGGGTGTGGGTTGGGAAAGGGCTACTTGTGAGTTGGCAAGACAATTGACAAGATCCCTGATGTAGGTAGGTTGTGGTGGATGGCTGGATGGGATATGAAATACGGTTTGGGGTCATCTAAATAATAACTGGTTGCCTACTTATCAGGGTAGCTTAATTCCAAGGCATGGTGGAAAGTTGAGTGAATTAACTGGGAGTTGGAATGGGGACCCAAAAGGGTTAGAGATGGGGTTCTTAAAGTTTTTTTGTGTCATTGATCTTTTGGCAGTTTGGAGAAACTAATCTATAGATTCCTTCTTAGGAGAATGTTTTTATGTGCATAAAATAAAATACAATAGAATTATAAAGGAAATCAAAGGTTAATGAAAACAAAGAGTGATGGTTTAAAGACCACTCCCACCCTCCATTTATCCAGACTCCTTGGAAGCTAATGAGCCTCAAGTCTAGAATCTCTGAGTTAAAGGAATCACAGACACTAGGGGTCAAGTGCAACCCTTTCATTTTCTGGTCTAGAGAGATGAAACATCTCCCTGAAGGTCATAGCTTTGCCTGGATTCAAACTTGCATTTTGGGAATCTAAGTTCAGCAATCTTTTCCACTGGATCATATTGTTTCCTGGATGTGAGGTTTTTTGAACACAAGAAGGAAGGTCCAGGATAACTTTTAGCTCAAATTTCAGGATGTTTCAATCTGAATATATAATAATTCTTCAATCTAAAAATTATCTATTTTGGAATTTTTAAGGGAGAGTAAAGCTTATACAATGTTGCTGAGGACAACAAACTTGTGAACCTGAATACAGTTTCTACTGTATGGTTGGGTGGAAGACAAGTAGCTAAAGCAAGGTCTCTTCAGTTTCCCCACATTAAAGAGTGACAGGTTGGGATGACGTGGACCCCTTTGAAGCCTTCTGATCTCTGTCATCAGGAGCAATTCTCAACCATCTCTTAGAGAATGAGGTTCTCACAGCACAAATTGAGCTAACACAGCTTGTCAATCGAAAGGGACAAATCTAAGCATGTTTCAGAAGAGGCCCTTGAGTGCTTAACTTAATACTGACTGTGGAAAGCTGGTCACCAAGGGAACAACACCTTTCTGTCTCCAGGCAAGGAACAAGGCCAAGTTATGAGGTCAGGACTCCTTGAGAGCCATTAAGTGTCCTGTTACCAAGGCTGGAAGGAAGCACTCACACACACACACACACACACACACACACACACACACACACACACACAGTTCCAGCACTTTTCTCTCGGTTTTTCTCTTTTCTCTTATTTCTTGTATTTTCCTCCTCTTCTCACATCTTCGCCTTTGATCTCTGTGTGAAGTACTTGAAGAAGAACCAGGTTTGTTTCTTTATATGATTTAAAGCACCTAGTACATTTCTTAACATCTATGCAATGCAAAAGAACTTGCTGATTTTGTCGGTTTATTCAAATATTATCAATTAAATCCTATTTAAAAATCTAACATTTACCGAATCAGAATTCAAAGGGACCTGATGTGAGGTCTAGTCCAAGCCATAAGCAAAAGAGATCTCCGGTACAATACACTTAAAAAAGATACACAACTAGACCCTTAATCATTGTTTGCTGAATTCCACCTCCTTATTTGACACATGAAGAAACTGAGGATCAGAGGTATGATAGGACTTACCTAGGATCATACACAGGGCAGAGTTAATTTTGGGGAATCTATCATCTCTCAAGACCACCCACTGTACTTTTGTACAATTCTAACAGCCAGGAAGCTTTTCTTTTTGCTAGATAGCTGAAGCAGTTGTGTAGACACAACCTGCCTGAACTCAATCAATATTTACTTATAAAAACAAGAAGGAACTAGAAATTAATTGGCCAGGCAAGAAACTGCCAAGATACTATGAGTGACCCTGGCTCTTAGGCCCAGATCTTGGCACTAGGATTAGCTGTTACATAAAATTTCCAACTCATTTAGGATTGATCTATTTGTTTCCTCATTGTCTTCTTTTCTCTTGCAGAGTCAAATGAAATGCATCACTCTTCTCACAAAAGACACTTATTTGGATAGCTAAAGAGGATATCTTTCCTAGGGAAAGGGATGTCCCATTGATGAAGATGAGAGAAAGAAGTTTGTTCCTGGGGATAGAGGGGGAGATTTGTACAAAGCTGTGGTCATGAAGTGATTACGATATTGTTCAGTATATGATCCATATTTTATTATTTATTTACAGTTTGTTGTAAATGAAAAAAATGTCTTATAAGTAAACATTTTTATTTGCTGCATGGATCTGAGGTTTCCTGGGTCTACATTTGCTTCCCACCAAGGCAGATCCCTGTATGCCACACAGGGCAATCTGTATAACTTGATATACCTGAAGAAAAAAAATCCATCATCCTGTCAGTGATGCAGCGGCTGGTTTTCAGATGACAGTCACTCAATCTGGCAAATTGAGACTCAAAGCCTTTCAAGCAGGCTGCCAGTGGCTGCCTTTGCCTGGGATATTCTTTGAGCATTCAGGATCCCTACTAGGCCATGATATGACACAAAAGCAGGATTGAATATGACCCAGCAAAATTCAACCAATCAGAGTCCTTCCGATTTCAAGTAAGTAGAATGCAAATCATCAGGCAATATTAAATGACTGAGAATACTTTATGTTTCTTAGACTATAAAGTAATTCCCAGTTATGGAAAATAAACATAATGCAAACATTTGTATAATTTTATATATGGCTGTTTTATAAAAAATAGAGGAAGTTTTCAGCAAAATATTTTTATTTTCTCCTTAAAATTTAGAGTTAAGGATACCTGAATTAAAGGTACTGTAGGAAAACTAATTGGACATTTTAATCTTCTGGGCTGAAAATTAACAATAAACTCTTGAAATAGAAGGGGCGGGTAGTAGTGTAAGCAAATCTGTCTTTATGCTGTTTTGTCAACAGTTTTCATGTATAGAGCAAACACTGCAGCAGTGATTCTGTTTATTTAATTATAAGAAAGTGAAGAAGTCTCACAGCTCCCAGAGCCAATAAGGATTTCTAGCAGCTTCTGTCAAAGTTGCAAGGAATGTTTAAGAGGAAAATGTTTGACATGGAAGGGAGAGGAGAATGCTTGTGAATGATGTCCTTTGGGGGCAACTGTGTCCCATGAGGGAGGGAGACAGGCAGGAGGTGCCAGAGAGAAAAAGACAGGCAGAGAGAGGCAACAAGAAAGAAATTCAGAGACAGACACAGAGAAAATAGAGATAAAGAGAGACAGAGAGAGAGAAGGGACAGAGAGATATAGACAGAGACATACAGAGCAATTATCAAATACTTACTATGTGCCAGGAATTGTGTCAAGCAAGACAGTCCTCACCTTTAAGGAACTTCAAAGGTTGCTGGAAACGGGGAGGGTGTACCTGCCATGGTATGGACTACGCAGGGAAATGGAAATGATGACCCATGAGAGCTGAGGGACCCAGAGATGGAGTCCTGGGTGCAGGAGGAAAGAAAGAGGGATTGATGCTCTGAGATGAGGCAGAGCTAGCTGCTAGAACAAACTAGGCAGTTACAGTTATCTGGTTCCTGGCAAGGTAAGGCAAAAGCTGACTTCTCAGAGCTGATTAAATTGTGTCTACACATTGAAAATGGATTATATGATTTAGAAGTGGAGGAAAATTTAATGATCATTTTACAAATGAGGAAACTGGGACACACAAAGAGGTAAAATGATTTGCCTTGGTTTACATAGATTGCAAATAGATTGGACTTAAGTGTGGCCCTTTGACACTCAATGAAATGCCACTATATCATGTTTTCAAGTATCATATAAGTTACCTTCTGAAAGTATTTCTGTAACTGTGTTCTGTGGTTCCATTAGGGTACACAATTTGTAATGACAGACAAACACATTTGGCTAACCCATGCGTTTTGCTATATATTTCAGCTTCCACTTGCCAAAGTCTGCTTCAGATATAGGTACAGTCACATCTGGGAAGCACAGTGGCTATGCTACATAGCTTAGTTGACTCTGCAGGGTGCCTACTCCCCACCATGCCTTATGACTCTAGGACCTGCTTTATTCAAAACCAATGCCAGGATGAGGGCACTGGCTGAGGGCCCTGGCTGGCATATGCCCAACTGAGCGACACCAAGTCAGAGTTTTGGGTGAGGCCTGGGTTCGTTATAGGAGCAGGACCAATAATGCTATTTCTGCCTCTCATTGCTAAATGCCAAGTCTAGTCCCAGGCTTTTGCCAATGCAACTTCAGAGCTTAAGACTAGAACTGAGATCAAAGGAGAAATATTAATCTATTATACTTGCTAGAGCTTTCCATGACCTCATACTTGAGTCAGGACAGAAGTAAGGAGGGACTGAAATTAGAAGGAAAATTTGGAGATAGTCAAGACTCCAGGTTCTTCTCTTTTCTCAACTGAGTCCCAGGTACTAGACGGTCTTTTAGTCACTTTTCAAGCTGTCAGCTCATTTCTAAAAAGGCTGCTATTTAGACCAGTGGTATTGGAAAGTGGGTAGGTAATGTTTGCTTCTCTCTTAGTTGCATAATGAAAATAAGATTGGGTTTGGAATTAGAGGGTCTGCTTTGAATTATGTCTCTATTATTTACTATGATGTGTGATTTCTTTGGACCTTAGTTTCCATATCCATTAAATGAAGAGGTTAGAATAAATAATTTCTAAAGTCCCTTCCAATTTATAAATTCTGTAATTCTAATATCTATCCTTTCTGCACTAGCCCGGCCTTTCTACTCTTTTCTCTTGCTCCATCCACTTTGTTCTTTTTAATCTATTTAATTGTTCCTCATTCTTTCTGCTTGTCTGCTTCTTGTTAGCAGGGGTCTTATGGGTAAGAGATTGTAAATCCTATATTTTCTGGACAGCCCTCAGTTTCAAAGGTTCTTTCTTGCTTAAGAAGAAAAGAAATGTCCATTTCTTTGTGTAGAAAACCTAGGAAGACTATTCAGTTTTGAGGAAGATCACATAAGACATTTGCTATATAGTGGTGAATAATTTCTTCACTGAAGTCCATAGGAGTGTTCAAAGTCCTGTCACTGTCAGTCAGTAAGTCAATGAACATTTATCAAGCACCTACCATATTTTCAGCATTGTCCTAAGTTCTGCACTTACAAAGAAAAATAAAAAACAGGTTCTGTTCTCAAGGGATTTATAGTCTAATAAGGGAAACAATGTAGAAGCAAACGTATACGCAAGCTATATACAGTATATCTATAGACCTATTGATCTATGTACACATACATATACACACATATATGATAATCAACAGAGGGAAGGTACTAACATTAAGGGGGGATCAGGAAAAGCTTTCTATAGAAGGTAAAGTTTTCATTGGGAGTTACGGCCAAAAGGCAGAGATAAAGAGGGAGTACATTCCAGGCATGGGGGAAAGTCAGTAAAAATGTCTGGAATAAAGAAATATGGAGTGTTTTGTTTAAGGAATGATAAAGAGGCCAGTGTTATGGGGATCACAGAGTATGTAGTTGGGTATGAGGTATAAAACTAGAAGAGTGTGGAGAGAGGGTAAGTTATGAAGGCTTTGAATGCTAAACAAAGGATTTTACATTTGATCCTGGAAGTGACAGGGAAACACTGTAGTTTACTGAGAAAAGGGAGGTGAGCTTGTCACACTTCATAGGCACAGTTCTAGATACGTATCTGTATGCACCACTAAGTACCAACTCTCTTTCATTATCATTTTTTATAATACAATGACTTTTATTGAAAGAACATCACTCTTCTTAGACATTTCCATATTCATGAATGTGAATACCAACTCCTTTAATAACTGGGTAGCCGTGGCAGTGACTTACCCCAAATACACAGTAACAATGCTCCCTAGAATTGCATTTAGTTTGATATTGGCAAGGATAGTGCTGTGATCTAACCACTGCTACTGTAGAATGCCCAGGTCCCACTCTCTCAATCAATAATCCAGGATGATCCTCCAAGGTAGAGACTGGTGTCTAAAGTTTCATTTTAATGTTTATTTATTTTTAGTTTTCAACATTCATTTCCACAAAATTTTGAGTTCCAAATTTTCTCATCATCTCTCCCCTCCCCCTATCCCAAAACTCTGTGCATTCTGATTACCCATTTCCCCAATCTACCCTCCCTTCTATCACACCCTTCCCTTCCCTTATCCCCACCTTCTCTCTTTTCTTATGGGGCAACATAGATTTCCATACCCCATTACTGGTATTTCTTATTTCAGGTCACATGCAAAAGCATTTCTCATCTTCATTCCTAAACTTTGAGTTCCAACTTCTCTCCCTTCTTCCCTCCCCACTCATCTCTGCTGAGAGGGCAAGCAATTCAATACAGACTATACATGTGTAGTTTTGCAAAACACTTCCATAATAATTCATATTGTATGAGACTAACTATATTTCCCTCCATTCTATCTTGCCCCCCATTTACTCTCTTCTCTTTTGACCTTGTCTCTCCCCAAAAGTGTTTACTTCTAATTACTCCTTCCTTCCATTTGCTCTTCCTTCTATCATCCCCCCAGCACCCTACTAATCCTTTTCTCTCCTACTTTCCTTTAGTGTAAGACAGATTTTCATACCAAATTGAGTGTGCATGTCATTCCCTCCTTAAGCCACTTTTTCCTTCTTGCCTCCCACCTTTTCCCCATTGAAAAAGCTTTTTCTTGACTCTTTCATGAGAGATAGCCTGCCCCATTTCGTTTCTCCCTTTTTCCTCCTGATATATTCCTTTCTCACCCCTTGATTTTAATTTTTTACGTATCATATTAGATATCATCCCTTCCTATTCAAATCACCCTGTGCTCTGTCGATATATACATACATACATATATATATATATATATATATATATATATATATATATGTATATATATATATATATACATACAAATATTATCTTTCCATGTAGGAATGTAAACAGCTCAACTTTAGTAAGTCCCTTATGATTTCTCTTTCCTGTTTATCTTTTCATGCTTCTCTTGATTTTGAAAGTCACATTTTATATTCTGCTCTGGTCTTTTCATCAAGAATGCTTGAAATTTCTCTATTTCATTGAATGAACATTTTTCCCCTGAACTCTTATACTCAGTTTTTATGGGTAAGTGATTCTTGGTTTTAATCCTAGTTCCTTTGAGTTCTGGAATATCATATTCCAAGCCCTTCAATCCCTTAATGCAGAAGCTGCTAGATCTAGTGTTATCCTGATTGTATTTCCACAATACTTGAATTGTTTCTTTCTAGCTGCTTGCAATATTTTCTCCTTGACCTGGAAACTTTGGAATTTGGCTACAATATTCCTCGGAGTTTTTCTTTTTGGATCTCTTTCAGGAGGTAACCAGTGTATTCTTTCAATATTTATTTTAACCTCTGTTTCTAGAATATCAGGTCAGCTTTCCTTGTTAATTTCTTGGAAGGTGATGCCTAGGCTCTTTTTTTTGATCATGGCTTTCAAGTAGTCCCATAATTTTAAAATTGTCTCTCCTGGATATATTTACCAGGTAAATTGTTTTTCCAATGAGGTATTTCACATTGTCTTCTATTTTTTCATTCTTTTGGTTTTGTTTTGTAATTTCTTGGTTTCTCATAAAGTCATTAGCTTCTATCTGCTCCATTCTAATTTTGAAAGAACTATTTTCTTCAGTGAGCTTTTGAACCTCCTTTTCCATTTGGCTAATTCTGTTTTTTAAAGCATTCTTCTCCTCATTGACTTTTTGGACCTCTTTTGCCAATTGAGTGAGCCTATTTTTAAAGGTGTTATTTTCTTCAGCATTTTTTTTGGGTCTCCTCTAGCAAGCTGTTGACTCCTTTTCATGATTTTCTTGTATCACTCTCATTTCTTTTACCAATTTTTCCTCCACCTCTCTTACTTGATTTTCATAGTCCTTTTTGAGCTCTTCCATGGCCTAAGACCATTGCATATTTATTTTGGAGGTTTTGGATGCAGAAGCCTTGACCTTTCATGTCTTCCTCTGATGGTAAACATTTTTCTACCTCATCCTAAAGGATGGAAGAAAATACCTGTTCCCCAAGAAAGTAACTTTCCATCTTATTTTTTTGCCCTTTTTTGGGCATTTTCTCAGCCAGTTACTTAACTTTTGAGTCCTTTGTCAAAAGGAGGGTATACTCTGGGGAACTGTAAGTTCTCAGTTCCTCCAAAGAGGCACAATCAAGAGAGAGGAGTTTACTCCTCTCCTAGCCTTTGCTCTGGTCTGGGAACTACCACAGCTTTTCTGCTCAAGATGTGCAAGTAAAATTCCCTTTCCAGAGCCTCCATCAACTCCAGCACACCAGCAAGCACTCTTCTTCACCCTAGGGCCATCACTAGTGGCTGAAGCCCAGATCAGTGGCTCAATTCCTTCAGGGTCCTTTGGAGCCAAGGGCTCCAAAAATGGACACTGCTGCTACTACTGCTGCCACCTGGGGCCAGGGCTAGTGGAGGACCCTGCTCCCTTATCACTCAGGTAATAAAGCTTTCTCAATGATCTTTGAAGCTGTCTCTGGTGTTTGTGGGTTGAGGGTTCTGAGAATCTCAGCTGCTGCCTGGGATTCTGCCATTGAGGCCTGTTCCAGTAGTGCTCCTGCTGGTGCCCCAGGGCCAAGGTTGAGCTGGGCTCCCTGGGCTGTGCTCCGCTCCACAACCGTGCAATAGACTTTTCCTGTTGGCCTTCCAGACTACCTTGGGCTGGAAATCTCTTTCAGTTTCTTATTTTGTGGCTTTTGTTGCTCTAGAGTTTGTTTAGAGTTCTTTCTTATAGGTATTTTGTGGACTGTCGGGGAAGAGCTAGAGGAGATGCATCTTTTTACTCCACCATCTTTGCTCTGCCCTGATGCCTAAAGTTTTGAAAGGGAAAGAAAATGTGGTACAGTGGAAAGAGTGCTAAGACTGAAGTCAAGAAGACCTGAATGAAGACCCTTGCTAGCTGTATGACCCTGAGTAAGTTACCTATCCTCTTTCAGCTTTGATTTCTTCATCTGTAAAATGAAAAGTTGCTCTCAGTTTCTAAAGTCTTTTCCAGTACTAAATCTATCATGCTATGATCCATGATAATCATGATGGAAATAGAATTTTGCTAAGAATTTAATAGCAATTAGTGCCGAGGTGGGTGTAGTCCAAATGCAAGTGCAGTTGGTGACTCCAGAAAGATGAACTGAGAAGTAAAGAGACCTGAAGACAACAGAAGTCATGGCAGTAAGCCAAACTAGATCATAAATTATGGTGAGAAGGTTTTTGTGACAAGGCAAAATGAGTCCCAAATCTTGTAGCTGCCACATCTTCTGTGAAGAGGGGCCAGGTGGATCTATTAATATCTCAGCCTTACTCAAACTCATGTATCCAACAGCTGTGTAATTTGGTATGTCAAGATGGCTTGGGCTAGGAGATATTATAGCTTATGGTTATGTGAATTGTTTAAATGAAAGTTAATATAAATCCGCACTAATCATCCTGTTCTACTATACTTTTTAAAAATCTGATTAATTCTTATTATGACTATACCCAAAGGCTTATGTAATCAGGGAACCCTTCGGGGATCATAATATCAAATAATTATACATTGAGAGCTGGAAGAGACCATAAAGGAAACCTGATCCAACACCTTTGTTTTACAAATGAGAAAACTGAGGCCAAGGGATGCCTTCTTGTATGTCACAGAGGCAGTAAGTGGCACAGTCTAGATTTGAACTTGAGATCAAATTTCCCAGAGTAGAATAAAGGTTATATAATTGTTGATCTGACTGGATAATTTATAAAAAACTTTATGCAGACTAGTGAGGGGAAATTGACACCATCTTTAAAGGGAGGATCCAAGGAGTTAGTGGCTGTCAATCCTTGGGGCTCCAAGACAGAGGCATAAGAAGTTTGATCATTCCTAGAGTACCTTCTAGTTGGGTGATAAACAGGCTAATTGGGCCTTAATCCTTGATTACTGGCACATGCCTTGGTCGTTTCTATAAAATAGGGCCAGTCACTGGGCACACATAGCTGTCTACACTGGAATGCCCCCTGCACAGTTAGAGTAGAGGGGAAAATAGCACTACTTAGAGTATTCCTGCAATAAACACAATGTGTTTGAATTGAAAAAATTGTGCACACACACACACACACACACACAATTAACAAGTATTTTCCTCCTTCCACCTCTCCTCCACCATTGCCACTGAGGGGAAAAAACACTCAACAAATATGCATAATCAAGCAAAACAAATTCTCACATTGACCACAGCAGAATTGACCACAACAGAAATCTGATGAATGATCAAGTGATTTGAACAGACAGTTCTCAAACAATGTGGTGTTCAGTAGAGGTTTCTTTTCTATTCAATTTTTTCTTACACGGTGAGAACACAGAATAGAGCAAGCTTTAGAATTAGGAAGACTTGGGTTCAAGTTCTATATGTGACACATGTTGACTGCATGACCTTGCTTAAGTCAGTTACTTAATTTCTCACTGCCATAGGCACCCTAGGATTTTAAATTGCAGGAGGGTTACAGAACTGTGTTGCTAGAAGGAGTTTTGCCAACCCAACTTCTTTATTCTAATGAAATCGTAGGTCTAGGATTCCTCCCTTCCCCACCCCCAAATATTTTAGTGTTAGCAATAACCATTAAAAAATTGAAAAGATTTATTTCAAGGTTTCCATGAACACTGTTTTAAATGAAGAGTTGCCTCCATTGCAAAACTTTTGAGAATCACTGTTCTAAACAGTCCCCAGGGATAAGTACATCTTGACTTTGATTTGAATGATGCCAATTGGTTATATGAGTTTCTCCAATTTTTGACTATTCAGTTGAAGCAAATAGTTTCAACTGAAATTTCCAGAACATGGTGGTATAAGTGTTTTGTTTTTGCTTGAATAACATTCAATTACTTTCATCAATTACACACTCAAGAAGGCCTCATGC
Organism: Potorous gilbertii; assembly: GCA_028658325.1. NCBI lineage: Eukaryota > Metazoa > Chordata > Mammalia > Diprotodontia > Potoroidae > Potorous > Potorous gilbertii. The sequence goes on along the minus strand of CM053770.1, from coordinate 428,711,632 downwards.
CTGAAGCTATAAAAAGAAGTTCATTCAATATTTAATTTTGAACAGGCCTACAGGATAATTGACAGTTTTACACATTTCAAGCTTAGTGAACATGAAATGTGCTGAATTCCTAAACTAAAAACAGTACTTGTCACTTCCTTCACGTTCAAAGGTAGTGTGAAGCTGTAGAATTTTAGATATCCCAGATGAAAAAATATTATATAAATCTCAGAAAGTTACATGGTCCCTGCCCTTGAGGAAAGGGAAAAACAATAAATATTCATTGATACACTTATTGCCAATAACGAATACTCCTAAAGTATTATAAAATGTAACACGGAAAAGGAGTGATGCTTGTAAAGGGTCACAGGAAATGAATCCATGGAGAGGTTTCTGTTAGTGATGACAAATAGAAAATATAGGAGGCAATGCATAGACAGTGGAAAGAATTCTGGTTCTGGAGTCAGAGCAGAAATGTTTTAAAACTTGCTAAAATACTATTTGAGTTCAAATACTATTTCTGATTCTTACTGCCTGTGTGACCCTAGATACATCATTTAAATTCTCTGGACTTCTTGTTTCCTTGTCTATAAAAAGATAAGGCTCTATTAGATGGCCTCTGAGGTCCCTTCTGGCTCTAGGTCTATGATCCTATGGCATAATCAAGGCATATCATGCATACTATTTCCTATATACTACATCACATAAAACCTCCTTAATATATTTAACTAAAGTCCAGTGTAAGTGATAAGAAGATAAGAGTAATTTGACTTTGACCTGAATGATATTGATTGGCTAAAAAACTGATCTCCAATTCTGTACTATTCAGGCCAAATACCAGTTTTTAACAGAAATATCCAAAACATGGAAGTGTAAGCATTGTGTTTTTGTGGGATTATAATGTAACATCATTTGGCATGGTGCCCTTTAATGACATAGTTCCTATGGGTATCAGAGGTGAGAGTCCATGTCTCTCTCAATCTAACTCCAGCATTCTCCATCAAACCATACTTCCTTTCATTTTATAATGTGAAGGATAACCACCACTGCTGATTGAAGAAAAGATGTAGAGAAGGATAAGGAATGTGCATTGAATTTGGTGACTGGATGCCATTGACAATCTCTGAGAAAACAGTTTTAGTAGAATGATGAGAGTGAATTCCAAATTGCAAGGGGATAAGAAGGAGAGGAATAAGTGAGAATCAGGGAAATAAAAAAGATAGGGATGAAAGGATACAAGGAATTAGCAGAGTCAAGAATGTTTTTCTTGTTTTTTTTTTAAGATTTTGTTTTTTAGGATAGGGGACACCAATACATCTGTATGTTACAATGTGATAGTATAAATATATGTAATGTAGCATCTACAAATACATGCCCATTCTCAATTCAAGTGAGAATTCATTATTCCATGAAATACCACATGCAGAGTACAGGTAGATAAAAAAAGCTGGTGAGCCAAAAGATAGATATATCAATAGAGAGACAGACATGAATGTAACTGCAAATATTGCTGAGTTTATTCTGGGGGGAAAATGACTTTCTCTTTCTAATATAGCCTTTTCCCTCTGATAGTGGCAAAGTAGTTGGTCTTTCTTTAATGATGCATATAATAATGATACATAATAATATAATGTATATATAATCATATAATGATACATAATAATATAATAATGTATATATAATCATATAATGATACATAATAATATAATAATGTATATATAATCATATAATGATACATAATAATATAATAATGTATATATAATCATATAATGATA